>OX276472.1:5000000-6250000 GCA_946251955.1 Acronicta psi | reverse complement strand
ACTCGCCATGCTGCAGAATTCCGCGAGAAGAGCAGCCGCACAGCCTTCAAGATTACCACCCTTGAGAGAGTCATCGGTTGCCGGAGAGAATGAGCCCCTCCTGCCGTCTAATGGGCACCAGAGTAATGGAAATAATAAAGGCAGCAAGGGTCGCAGGAACAAGGAGAGCTCGGAGGTGCCCCCGCCGCCGCCCCCGCACGGCGCCGGCGCGGCGCAGGCGCGCTGGCCGCCGCCGCGCGCGCTGGTGGCGCCGTGGCCGCGGCCGCCCGAGGCGCCGGCGCCGCCGCACAAGCGCCGCGCGCCCGCCCGCCTGCCGCGCCCGCGCTCCAGCGAGAGCCTGCCGCTGGCGCGCAGCCCCCGCGTGCATTCGTCCGCCGACGAGCTCAGCTCCCTCACGCGCTCGCCGAGCCTCAGCTCCTCCGACGAGAGCTACTCGCGCACGACGGACGCGTCCCCGTCCCCGCCGCGGCCCTCGCAGTGGATCCCGCCGTCACGGCCGCAGCGCGCCGATCCTAGCCCCGCGTACGACTACCCGCCCATCCGACCCGGCAAGCCCACCATGAACCACATTAACGATCTCTATACCAAACACAAAATAGCAAGAAAACCATCCCTGGAAGACAAATTTCTTGACGGCAGTGTTGATTTTAAGAAGGAGGAAGAAAAGTTACAGAGAAGTATCATCAATATGCTCCAAGCTTCCGCGAAACGTGACGGTTGCTGTCAAACAGACAAAAAGGATGTAGCAAACCGACTCGGTCAACGAGCGGACTCGTTCTCTAGTTCTGGCGGCGGGCGGCCAACAAACTTAAAGCATCTGAATCATGATGGTCGGGAACCTTTCGCGAAGCGCAGTCCGTCAGACGTAGCGTGCGTGCCACCCTTCGAACGGGAAATACAACGACTGCTAGATGATAAGCCGAGCCTTATTAAAATAAATCCACCAAAGTCGGAACGCAAGGAGTTGAAGCTCGAACTCAGGTGAACCTTCTCAGTATATATCTACTATTAAAAGTTCCGAAGAAGACTGATTTGTGCAAAGAAACTGACTTTCCTAATATATTATGTTGCAGAGGTGCAAACCCATCGTTGGAGGTGAAGCGTAACTGTAACAACAACAATAGCAGCCCGCTGCACGCGGTGGGGCTGGCGGCCGTCACGCAGGTGGCGCGCCACGAGGCGGCCAGCCCGCCGCACGAGTTCCCCGGCGTGCTGCCCACCGACGTCGTCGTGCAGCTGCCCTCGCCCAAACACGAACGACACCGACCCAGGTTTGAACTTTTCAATTCCAGCACCAGCAAGAGGCATAGAATCTCATTCGCTCACGTGAAGACACCGTATTTGTTATCCATATTATGTACTTCAAAATATGTATGTACACACAATATTCACGTTATGTAGAGTTATAAATGTGTTGTGATATTCAAGGAACTGAAAATGACTATCAGCATCGGATAGCTTGTATGTATTTCTTAGATAAACAAAACTCCTATACCCTTTGATATTAATTCTCAGGATAAATGATAAACATTCTAATATTACTTTCACATTAGCAGTCCGCCGTGTGAAAGGAAACCAGACCTTATTATTGCCAGGGAGAAAGAGAGGGAGAAAGAAGCCCAGGAGAGACTAAACCACCGGGTAAGTTTATTCAAAGCGATTCGTAACATGGACGAAGTCGTCATAAAAACATACCGACGTCATGAGAAATTCCGCTTCTAGGTGACCACTTCACATCATAGAGAAATGGGTATCTACGGGGAGAGTCAATCCGAATGGAGTTCGTCGTGTTCAGAGGGCGAGGGTGACGGCGAGGGTGGCCAGCCGGAGAGCACGGGCTACACGACGGACGACCCCGCGCTCGAGAACGTGTCCATGCTGAACGAGGCCGGCCTCACCGACGCCGAGGCGGCGCTCAGCGACGTCAACTCGTGCTACTTCGACCGCGACGACGACGTGTCCTCGCGCGCCTCCTCGCGCCTGCTGGACTCGGAGGCGCTCGTGTCGCTCGAGTCGCTCAGCGCCATCTACGACTCCGACGAGCCCGCGCACAGGTACCTCGCTAACATTCGCACCGTCAGCGAATCTATTACCAGAAATTTCGGACAGCCCGCACACGTCACCGACGGCGAAAGTGATGTGTAGTGATACTGTGATAATATGTCGCGAGTTGTGATAACATTATTATTTTGTGAATCGAGTACATTTCGACTTTTGGTCAATTGTGATAATAAAAATCTTAAATTATTGAATTGTCATGACAGACGCTCCGACGTAGGTATTTGGAACATTTATCGGAGGAACAGTTACTTTGGCTCTCTATTTAGAAATGAATACTCAGAACGTTTACTTTGTTCCCCGCTATTGTAATTAGACAATTTGTGGTCGTTAAGACGAAGCGCATCGTTTTTCGCATACGCGGACTTAATTATTTTATCATAAATGCTGACGTGCCTGTACTTTGATGATTTTGTACTACCATGTAAATTGTGTCAATATGTACCTATTAATGTTACACTGTATGATATTCATGTACAGCGGAATGTGCCATGTGATGGCGTCATGCATCGTCTGTAGAATATGCGATGATCTCTACAATTATAAGGTGCTCTGACTTAGAATTATTTATGGTTTGTCTTGTGATAACGGTATAGGAATTCAAATTTGAGCGACCAATCTCTATTAATGTCAGTGTTCTAGTGTAAGGGCTGGCCCCTCTCCTGTAAAGTCTAGTTTGTCTCCTGCGTTTTGTGAGACGAAAGACTTAGTAAAATTGTGTGAACTAACTACGTAAGTACGTTAATATAAATGCATTTCAAACTATCTTTAGAGTAAACATTGTTACCACAGTTGAATGATTATGCTTTGTAGTATTTTTTTAACTGCCTTATGTATTTTATGTATTATACCTGTATGAATGTTATTCTTGTACTGATTTGTCTATTTTCTCATAATTTTCTATCCATACATATAACCCTTTTGGCATTTTCTTTTCATAATCTAGTCACTAATGGTTTTCTAAAGTTTGGTCGTTTCTTTGTAAAGAAAATAGTGCCATCGTCAGGCCCCGTTATTTTATTATATAAGTACTTCGTTTATGAGATATATGATTAACAATTGGAGGGCTGGGAATATCACGTAGTTATTAAGTAAATAGCCGTGAGAATTGAAAGTACAACCAATACATAAAACACCACTAGTGAATATTTGTTGTAGAATATTCTCTATATTAAATATCAATTATTTTTTATTTATAATATAAGTTTATACGTCAATTTCATATTATTTTAGAGTAAAATTTATAATGATAGCTATTCGAAAAAGTAAATATTTCTCATATGAGGCACCTGTAGCCTGTTTGTGCCGTGCACGTTAAGCGATGTACCGTAACTTGATATATATGTACTTAAAGTTGTTGGGCATGATCTTTTATTGGTCATTTTGGGCAGGATTATTTTATAAATATTGTATCAACGCTTAAAATCAATTGATTAATGTTATGTTTGTACTTAGTTTTTCATAAAATCCTGTTTTATTTTAAAGTAATGTGGACACAACCACACTTGTCTCAAAGCCAAGTTCAGAAAAAGGTCGATGTATTATTAACAGCTTGTGCTTGTAGTATTATTCCATCACATTTTGAATCTTATTTTCGGCAGCTTTAAGAGGTGTTGAGAGATGTTAATGTCTGAGAATTGTAAATAGGACGAGCACGGTATAGTGCTCCAGTGAGATCTAGAGTTTGTTAATCTTTGTAAATATTGTTAATCACCCGTCAAGTGCTATTCCACTTACAATACATACATATATCTAAGTATACCACGCTGTGAAAATATAATATTATTTTTTGAAGGAATTCTCTTGTTTGCTATTTTAATTCTCAGTATTTCGATTAAACGTTTTCAATGTTGATGTATACATAGTGCCAAACTATTTTTATGTATATGCTTGTAATCACAGTGAAACACTCGTTTGACGCTTGTATAATGTTATGTTTTTGATAAAAACTTTACTAGGTCATCTTGATAATTATAAAAAATCTAACAAAAACGTTTTAAATTTACAAAAATAGATCTGACGTCGTTTGACGAATCTAGTGTACCTTGGTAGCACGTAGTTAAACAATATTTTGAATGTTTAAATACTCATTGAATAAATTCTGGATTTTAAATTGCCAGCGTATCGAAGAGTCGCAATAAAAAATTATAAAATGACATATAAGTATTGCAAAACATCTGTTTTTGCTGTGGTATTCACATTAACGCTATTAGGCTCAAACTAATGCATTTGCGTATCATCTAGAATCATCCAGAATCTAGCCTTCTGAGCACAAAGTAGGATAAAAACTACTGTTATGAAGCTTTAATGTGAATAAAAATTACAGCTTTTTGGACACAGTCTACCTATTATCTCATAGAAAATCATATGGTCATAATATATAATTTTGGGTAGGATATTTGAATTACGCCTTATGTAGCAAGTGTATTGTGTATTTTTATTTATTTAAATTCAATTACCTAAGCAATATTAATTATCTATTACAAATTAAACGTGGTTTACATCACAGGAACTGGCAGTTTTTATTTTCATATTATTAAACATTTAAGTATTAATTAATGATTGATAGATAATAATATAATATCTATGTATATCTAGTATTTAACTAAAGAAAATAAATTATTTTTCTCATCAAATATAAACAATACTTACCTTACCATGCATTTTGCAGTAATAAGTGCAATATGCTTGTGATCTGCGAGGCTGCATATAATAAATGTTTGTATGAGAATATTCAGGGATTCAGTGCAGGGCTGTCACTACGCCCATTAGACTATGCCCATTATTGAATCAAGAGCTTTGAAAGGAGCTTTCAGGGTGCGGGAGGTTGAGGATAAGTACAATGCTGAAGATATATACAACGCGGCGCCTGATACAGTCTTAGCAACTGCAGTAATAGGGATACCTCCCATACCTACAACTTTATATTCATAACAAAAAAATTGCTAATACTTTGATTGGGCATAATATAATGTATACTATGTATAGTATTGAACTGTGCCCACGGTGACGGTGTTATCCTCAATTTACCCAATCCCTGGTGAATTTCCTCTTATCATTTTTACTTAAATACATGACAAAGAGTACCTAATATAGGTTGTATCAATGGCTTGGGTTGTTGTATACTTAAATTTCATGGATTCAGTCTCTGATGATTCAACAAAGAACTATCTAAAATTACATGATACAATAATAAAACGTATAATTTTAGTTACATCTAGCAGTGACACAGGTTGTCACATAGGTGTGCGGGTCAGGTAGTGTCGGTTACTGGCGTTGTGTTCCGCATACAAATGCCCTTCGCCTTGAACCATCAACGGATATTGTTACAAACCCACGTGGTTATTTTACATCTAAAATAGAATTACCTGTGTACCCAGGTATGTTCTAAAAAAAATATGGAGTGTTAATTTTATTGTTAGTAGTTATCTTAGCATACAAATAAGTTTTTAATATATCTAGAAGGTGCTGAATGCCCGTCCCTGTCCAGCTGATAGCTGTGATTTAAACTTATATAGCATATTTATTATGTACCTAATTACCTATGACAAGATAACTTTATACCTTATTGGACGAGGATGTACATAGGTAGGTAATGAAATATTGAACTGCATTCCTATGCAAAGCAGTCTGTGTGCACATTATAAGAATAAACTATTGTTGTTACGTCTATATAATATGTATATTTTTTAACAGAAATAGGTACCACCTACCTACATAGAATATTGTTTTTTTTTTTAAGAAATCAGTGTTTAAATAGAGTTGAGTGTTTTGGCCCAACCGCTGAGGGTGTTATTAAATGGTTGGCATGGCGACATTGATTAGATATTACAGGGTTGATGGGTATTTCACCAGACAACAACGTAGCAGACCTAAAAGAAAGGTAGGTAAGTACTTTGATAATATCTTTACTTATAGCTGCTAAGTTATGAGCAGTTTGCGTGATATCTACAGTATTCTGCAGCAAATACCAACGGTGTTGTTGTTGTTGTAGTATAGTACAGTTTACTAGGTAAGCCGTGAGTGGGAACGTAAAGAAACCAGCTGCCCACGTATGATTCTTGTGAAAGACACCGGCCAGTAACCTACCAGTTTCGGACTTATCGTGAGTTCTCGCAATTTAATGACTCAGTCGGTAATCAGGGACAGTTTCATTCAAAATAATGTGTAATAGTCGGTATGCGAGTGAAATACAAACCGGAGCGAGGCAGGTATGACGCGGCGCGCGGCGCGGCAGCTCGTCGGGCACCACCACAGGCACAGCTGCGGGCGCCGCGCCGCCGCCGATTGGCTGCGCGCGGGAACCGGTCGCCGCGTCCCGCCGCCCCGCCCCGCGCCCCGCCGCTACAAACAACTTCAAATTCTTATTCATGTTCCTTGCCACGACCGTTGCTGCCGTTGAGAGCGCGCGTACTATGCGCTCATACTCCGCGTAATCTTATCGATATGTGCTCGATGTCGAATGTGAATCTAGTGTTTGATGTGTGAATTTAACATTAGAATAAGTGCACGGTGGACCAGTCCGACGGTGTGGCGAGACGCTCCGACTGCGCTATGAAAACACACGGACGATCTGGTGTTTATGTTCTTTTTGTATCGCGGGTGCTTCGTGAGCGGCTTCGACGCAGGGTTACCTTTGCCATGTGCATCAGATAATGTTGTGCTCCTATTAGTTTGACCACAAACTAATATGCTAGCAAGTGGATATTGCGACAGAGTGGCGTTGTGTTTTGGTGAATCATAGTGTCGAGATGAAGGTGACGGTGTGTTTCGGGTCTGTGCGGGTGCTGGTGCCGTGCGGCGCTGGCGACCTGCTGGTCAGGGACCTCGTGCGGGAGGCCACGCACCGCTATAAGAAAGCTACTGGACAGGTCAGTACACATTTCTTACTGCGGGTAGTTTATGCGAAGTTTCTACTGTTTTTGTAGGATAAATCCAGTTTGTTTACCTTGCATAAAGCTTCTGTCAGTAGTCGATTAGTTTAGCCCACGAACAAACTACGTAAGTAACTTACCAATTAAATTGTTTATGGTAAAGATACCTACACACTTAGAATGTGCGTCATATTTTCGATAAGTTACAGTACTTGCTTACCTAGTCATAAGTATGTTTAAATATCTGACTGAATTGATGGTTAATGTCAATTAGGTATGTCTTAGAAACCTTTGAGAATAACTTGTATTTGTTGTGCGCGGCTGCGCGGGAATCGAACCCATGAGTGACATGAGTCCATTGACCCATAGCGCCTACCTAGCCACATATTTACCTACTAATGAATGACAAGGTGTGCATAGGAGCTTAGGTAGTGATGTTGAATTACATCCAATTTAGGTCTTTATTACATAAACATAGGTAGGTAATTAGGTATACACTAATACCCATTGCTATGCGGTAATCGAACCCGCGACCCAGGGTGCCGAGACGTCACGCTCTTCATGCTGCAACAGCTGCATTCTATTGCAATTATTGCAGTCCTAATAGCTGCATTTCATGTCTATCTAAGTAGGTATTAGGTCGGGGGGAAAGTAATTTCGCGTACCTATAGTAATTTAAAAAAAGTATATTTCTTTGGCTGTGTTATTTGTATCTGGCTGGATTTGATGACATTTAAAAAGGTAAAATAAAAAAAAACAAATTACCTATATCGGTTATAGTAAAAGTTGTTTCCAGCCATCATTTGTTTTCCTTTCCGTCAAAATCGTTGAATCTGAAATGGAGAAATTCTATACATTCTAAAATTTTAATACAAAATTGTGACGTCTATTTTATGGCCTCATGGGCTCATGCAGTGTCAGTAAGAATAGCACATGCGGGAATTTTGATGTCAAAGATGCACCAGGCTCTGGTCGCCGTGTTACGGATAAAATGGACGCAAGATCGAAGTGAAGCAAGATCGATAGATCAGTAGTTACGACATAGCTGAAGAACTGGGAATTGACCACTAAACAGTTTTGACCCATTTGAAAAAAACTGAGTACACAAAAAAGGTCGATATTTGGGTGCCACACGAGAAACGCGTTTGCGATTCTTTGACGGCAATGAAATGAAACCGAACCATTTCTGACGAGATTAATAACTGGTGATGAAAAGTGGATCACATACGACAAGAACGTGCGGAAAAGCTCTTGATCAAAGGTCGGTCAGGCTTTACAGACTGGCAATACCCGGGTTAACTCGCAATAAGGTGTGTGTTTGGTGGGATTGGAAGGGCATTGTTCATTACGAGCTCTTACCTGGCAGAACCATCGATTTAGATCTCAACTGGCAACAACTGATTAGATTAAAGCATGAAGTTGAGAGAAAGCGGCCGAAATAGATCAACAGAAAAGGTGTAGTCTTTCATCACGTCAACGCTAGACCACACACATCTTTAACCACTCAGCAAAAATTAAGAGAGTTAGGCTGGGAGGTTTAATGCATCCGCCATATAGCCCTGACCTCGCACCTTCAAATTTCCACCTGCTGCGGTCTCTTCAGAATTCTTTAGGCAGTGTCAGTGTTAACATCAAGAGAGGACTGCCAGAACTAGGTACTTACTTGTTGCGTTTTTTTGATCCGACATCCCAAATTTTTTTCAGCAACGGGATGGTCATGTCACTACCTACAAGATGGCAGAAAGTCATCGAACAAAATGGCATGTAGTATTGTAATTAAATGTAAACTTTAAAAAAATGTCTTGTGTATTCATATAAAACGCGAAGAAACTTTTTTCCCCGACCTAATGGGTGAAATACCCAGCCAGGTATAGTGAAAACTGTCAGCATGGCCAACTTACAATGTTGGTAAAATGCCCTACCCTGTTTAATTCGCCTTACCTAACGTAACTGACTGACTTAACTGATATTTCACGATTACTATTATCGATATTCACCGCAAAGCTCGCTCGAGAATGTTGAGATAGGTTGTGTTGAAACTACCTCCTGTTTTTGCACTAATGATCATTTGGATAAGTGGAATGCGCCGGGGCAAGAATATGGTAAGAACCGCTTTCGTGACAATGTGTTCGTAACCAGTGGAGTGCAGCATTAGCGGTGCCTCTACCTACATTACATTACTACTTGTCAAACTAGATTCAACCATGAGACGAATTTCATAATGCAGACGCCACACATTCGACAGCTCATTATTTTTATGGACAGACCTTCATAAATGTAGATCTGGTAATTGGACGAAGGTCGTCGCTAGATATGTCTTTGAATATGTTTATGAACTCCTTAATTAGCTGGCAACATTCTGGTAACAAATTGTGCAACAGAATAAAAATTATTAGTTATTTCGTTATACTTCATAGATGGGACGGAACAGGTGTTCCTGTTTTCATTAGTCGTTAGACATTCACCTGCACTTGCATCTCTGCCTACATGCGTTCCTTTGACTTCTCGTGGGAAGTGGCCAACCTTGCCAGCTGTAAGTCCTCCGTCATACTACAAACATATTAGTAGGTAAATAACGTGTGCTGTGTAGGTATTGTTTAAGGTTATTCCTAACTGTTATAATGCCCTCTTCCTGGAAAACATTACAAAAAAGTAGAATTTCCTGACAGTGCCGTGTCCCGGATTACCTAAAGGTTTTGTTTGTTACATCAGCTTCCTTCGAGAACTTTATAATAAAAGAGGATGTGCTATTCCGTAATGCTTATTAAGCATCCATACATAGTCTTATGGTAATTGCTGTAATAGCTCTCGGTTCTTAGAAGTATTTCATTATACCCAGGCGTCTATTGAAAAGACTGCATTGTTGAATAAGCACTATGTATGCATCGCATACGTACTCATGCAAATCAAGCAATACTGATTGTATTGCATCAATCACATTATAGTCATATAGGTATTATGTTAATTATTTAGGCCTTTTAAGTAATCGAGTTAGTTTTGGTAAACGTTTACATTTCTGCATGATTGGTTGTCGGTTGTTACACAACGCAAAAGGTCGCGAGCGTAGTTAACGACCGGTAAACTATACTTTTGCTGCTCCGCTGGTGAAACGATATGATATCAAGACACGCGCCGTTTTCTAATATTACTGGAAATACCAAAACGAAACGATCGTACAAATTGTACCGTTTCTTTTGCAAAATGAGTTGAACTCTCCTCCCACATCAGCCAAAAAAGGTAAATTAGGAATTTAGGAGCATACTAATATTTTATTAATTAGCCTAAGTTTTCCGCCAGCGGCTTCGCGTGTACTGGGTATTTCTTATAACTTTCATCCCCTATTTCAACCCCTTACAAGCCTTTTTTCGCAATAAAAACTAGCCTATGTCCTTTCTCAGGCTCGAGACTATCTCAGTTGTTTTGTCGTGAAAGCGCGACAGACAGACATACAGAGTTACTTTCGCATTTATAATAAGGAGTCAGGAAGTAAGGATTAAAATCATTCTTCTTCCTTTTGGCAGTAAACAGTTTTTTGCAATATCTGCAGTACCTTGAACAAACAACATTGAAATTAAATGTTTATCAGTAGAAACAAAATAAGGCAAGACGTCAATAACCTCCATTATTAGTTGACCTTTTCTGGCACGTTTGGCGCCTTTATTATATAACAAAAAACTAAAAATGTTATTACTGCCACACTATTGTGCCGTCACGTATAATTTACCTTCGAACGTTATAAATTTTCAGTTGGTTAAAACAGTCAAAACTCTCGAAATAGCTCGATGGTGAAACAATGGGACCGTTGTCGCGTCGAACCGGCCAGATCGCCAGGTATGCGAGAGGAACGGGCGCCTTGAAAACTCGAAACACCTATTGTACCGTGCTGTATGGTGTGCCACGCTCACTACGGATCTCGTCCAACGACCGGTTCTCAGAAAAATGACGAGACATTCTTTTGAGATACGATGATGCTCCTATAAACTAATTCATGGTTTTATATCCGAGCGGTTTCCACTACGTGTATTGTACTGATGCAGTTTTATTGGATTTCGAAAGATACACAGGCGTAGATAAGTGTTATTGGAAAACGGACGCCAAGTTGGTGGTCTTCAGCATGCCCATCATAAATCGTTTAGACTTAGAATAACAATGAGCTTTGTTGTTCGATTCCCGAAACTGGGAACTTAACTCTTGTCTTCGTGTTTTATTAATAGGTCGTCCCTTAAATATTTTTATGGTATACTTACGGATATTTAAGATTTAGTTCTATCTCACATCCTGGATGCTTGTTATATAAAAAAATTCAATATTTACTTAATTATATAGCAGCCAATGGACGTGATCGTGGAAAAAACAACAAAAGCCGTTTCTCATACCGCCATATGTCGGGCTTCCCGTCAAGTGGTTATGCCAAGGGTCTTTGTCCGGCCTTAAAGAATTTTTTCTTCGTTACGGACTAATGTTTTGCACATGTTGCATTAACTTACACCAAACGATATTAAAGTGCTAACACATGCAGATTTAAAACACTTCAAAATAGTTTTTTTTGTTGTACTTAGGTAGGTGTTGCGCAGCTACGCATGCTACACATTCACAAAATTTAAATATTTTAAATGGTTTGTTTACAACAGCCTACAATACATTTTATTCTAAATCTAATGTAACATTACATGATGAATTCATAGTTTTAAAACTGATTACCTAAACCATTTATAATTAATTAAACATTTCAGTTCCTTGAGTATGGTGATAAGAAAGCCAGAGGTCATTGTGTTGGTAATTCCAGTTTTTTACGAGTAACTTTTAATCTTATCAAGTGGTTAACGTAATTAGGTAAGTAGGACACAGACTACCTACCTACAGACAATAAAGACAGACAACATTTTTTCAACCGACTTCAAAAAAAGGAGGAGGTTCTCAATTCGACTGTATTTTTTTTAAATGTAAGGACCTTATTCAGCAAGGTTTAAATATATATTTTTCTACATGTTGTCACTAAATTTATTGATTAAGAAATGTGTAAGCTATTTTTAATAAAGGAAAATATCGGCGGGCGGGCAGGATTCGAACCTGCGCCTTCTGGTTCGGTACACCAGACGCTCTGACCACTAAGCCACCGCTCGCCCTGCTCGCCAGTCGAAATCTTCCTTCATATTCTAATTTACGTCTTAAAGGTGACGTGGCTTAGTGGTCAGAGCGTCTGGTGTACCGAACCAGAAGGCGCAGGTTCGAATCCTGCCCGCCCGCCGATTTTTTCCTTCATTAAAAATAACTTGTAATCTTAGCATGGAAAATGCTTAAAAAATACAAAAAGATAATGTGTAAGCTAATAAAAGAGTGTTTAAAATAACCCAATCGTTTTTTTAAACAATTTATCACAGACAGTTTCGATGAGCATGCATTAGAAGAGACTTTCTCTCGCATTCACATAAGGAGATTTGATTCTGACGTCCACGATCTCGAGAATATTACAAACGTGGCTAAGTTTTATTGGTTCTACCTGGCCAGTTGATTACAGAGCAGGTGACCTCGATGCTACTCGTGGCGGATGCAAGCGCCATTTACGATGACCAGCACTTCATAATAAACCTCATATGACATTCCTTATTAGACCACTGTGCCACCATTTAAAATTGGTTCTTAGACTGTGGCGCTACCGTAGATATTTAGCCTATGGTTATATTTCAACTCAAACCATAACATCACTGCTTGGGGTAGCATGAATATGCAACTGTGCTTTATTTTATATAATTTGTATTGTATGTGAATCAACTCTTTGATTGAATAAAATAACAATAAACCAATATTGAGCTATTTATATTTATATTACGTTTTATTGTTCTTATAAGCTAGCTCCTATCTTTGTCCCCGCACACTCCAACTACCATTATTTAAAAGAAAATATTTAAAAAAAACTAAAATGAATCTTACATTTCATTCTAACCTATGCTAAAGCTATTTTAGTAGACATAGCATTATGTCTACTAAAATAAACATGTAACATAAATGATACTTTAATTAAATGCGTTGAGGAAGTTCTGGTGCGTTATTATTGTTTGTCGCGTCTCTTACTCATGTTGTAAATCGCTATCGCAGTATATGTATTATGTTATGTAGTAACAAGGTTGATTATTGTCAGAGATTGACTGGAAAACGTTATTTCATAATAAGTACATAATAGAGGTGTGCGCCGATTTTATTTTCGTCGGCGGCGGCGTGATGGCAAAATTTTGCCGGCGGCGGCGGCGTAACCGGCGTGAAATCGGCGTCAGTACTTTTGATTTAGACTTCAAAGAGAAGAAAGACAATTCAGGTTTTATTACCTTCTAGTTTTAGAAAAAACAACATATTACAACATCATCATCATATCAGCCAAAAGAGGTCCACTGCTGAACAAAGACCTCCCCCATTGACGTTCACAGGGACCGGTCGTATTTTGTCTGCATCCAACGACTCCCAGCGACCTTTACCAGGTCTCCGGTCTATCTCGTTGGAGGCCGTCCCATGTTGTGCTTTCCGGCGCGTGGTCTCCATTCCAGAACCATTCTGCCCCAGCAGCCATCAGTTCTACGAGCTATGTGCCCCACCCACTGCCACTCCTACTTGCTAATCCTTTCGGCTATATCGGTCATTTGGTTCTTCTACGGATCTCCTCATTTCTGATTTGGTAGCGTAGAGATATACCAAACAGCTCGCTGAGTGACCTTGAGCTTTGGCCCATAGTGAGTGACCACGTCTCTGTGCCATATGTCATCACTGGTAACAGACACTGGTTGAAGACTTTTGTCTTTAGGCATTGTGGTATAGTTGACGAAAAGATGTTGCAAAGTTTCGCGAACGCTGCCCAGCCGAGTCGAATTCGAAGAGAGACCTCTTTCTTGAAATTGGACCTGCCTAGCTGGACGGTTTGTACTAGATAGACATACTCGTCAACAACTTCGAGAGCAGAGCTCCCAACGGATATTGGGATGGGCACGACATGAGCGTTTGACATAACTTTCGTCTTGCCCATGTTCTTTTAAGACCCACCTGCTAGAAAACTGTTGAGGTCATTGAGTATTGTGCTGAGCTCATGAAGCGATTTTGCGATATCGATATCGTCGGTAAATTGAAGATGAGTGATATACTCGCCATTGATGTTGACGCCAAATCCTTTCCACTTCAGTAACTTGAAGGCATCTTCCATTGCGGTGGTGAATAGTTTTGGGGAAATGACATCTTCCTGGCTAACACTATTTTGCAATGGAATTGCCCCCGTACACTGTTTGTGTACTCGGACCGACATAATGGCGATTTTGCATAAGCACTTAACGCTTCAAACTGTGGATGGAGATATCTTCCCCACCTACTTATTACCTACCACCAAGCGAGCACGTCTCCCCAGGATGTAACCTTCCTTGGCACATTTGGAAGTCACTAAAGGTGTAATTCAAATCTGGTGAAGTGGGAGGACGTGACGATGACGTCTTTACGTCAAATATACCACAATGCCTCAAGACAAAAGTCTTTAACCGGTATGTATTACCAATGATGGTATATGGCACAGAGACGTGGTCGCTTACTATGGGCCTCATAAGAAAGCTCAAGGTCAGCAAGCTATGGAAAGAGCTATGCTTGGTATTTCTCTACGCGATCGAATCAGAAATGAGGAGATCCGTAGAAAAACCAAAGTTGCCATAGCTCAAAGGATAAGCAAACTGAAGTGACAGTGGGCGTCGCACATAGGTTGTAGAACTGATGGCCGCTGGGGCAGAAAGGTTCTCGAGTGGAGACCACGCACCGGAAAGCGCAGCGTAGGACGGCCTCCAACGAGATGGATGGATGACCTGATAAAGTTCGCTGGAAGTCGTTGGATGCAGGTGGCATATAACCGGTCCTTGTAGCGAAGTTTTGGCCACACCAAATTTTATTTTAAAACCTTCGACACGAAGAAGAACGCTTCGATGTACCGATAGTCAATGTGACACCGCTGCAGAGACTGCAGCATCGCCCAAGTTTCATTCGAAGGCTTTCTCATAGTCCACAAACGCTAAGCAAAGTGGCTGATTACACTCCTCGGTCTTCTGTAAATATGCCGAAGACCTAGGACCGAGAAGCGTATGGAAGTGGTCTATAGTACTAAAACCTTTTCGGAAACCGGCTTGTTCCGAAGGCTAGAAGTCATCAAACCTGCGCTCGAGACGATTCGTGATGACCCTTGAAAACAATTTGTAGACATGCCTCAGAAGCGAGATAAGTTCCTCAATAAGGTGTTATCGCCTTTTTTGAAAAAATGCACCACCACGCGTCTGTTCTATGCCTCCGGCGTTGTGCTCTCGAATATGACAGAGTTAAATAGCTTCTGAAGGACTTGATTAGGCGTTTATTGGTCAATGAAATCAACTAAAAAAGACACGCCGATTTCACGCCGGTCTCACGACCGGCGGCGGCGGCGTGCTTCAGATCCGCTGGCGGCGGCGGCGTGGCGGCGCGGCGCACACCTCTAGTACATAATGAAAATTCTTTTTACGACCCTTTTTTATTCTTGTTTGATCTACTTTGATAACATTATAATTATATAAGTAGCAAGTATGTACTGCCAAATGCTGTATCTAACTTCTTAAGCTTTATATCGGAACCTTTAAAATTTCTCCATAGTACACTTGTCAGAAATGTTCTAGAATGCTTGGTAGCTTACTGCGTACTGATGAAAGTCATGATCAGATCTGTCCATAGTCACATAGCGTGGCGGTGCGTGGGCGCAGACAGGCTGGACTGACTCACGCGCACGTGCAAGCCCGCCATGTCAGTACCATGTCCAATTATGCGACAAATAGCTACTTTGCATTACCTCTGAGCTTAAGCATTCCTGATACTATGAAACTTGATCTTTGTTGAGCTAGAACGTGTACCACTGCCAGCATTATTAAACCGATCCTTTTGTTTAACTTTTGACTGACTGTTCTTAGAATTTGTATGATGTATCTCACGTTATTAGCTGTGTTGTTTTTATCTAAGATTCTACCTACCCATAAAGGTTACAAGAATTTTAATGATCTCACGTTACCTCTACCTATTAAATTGGTATGTACAGGGAAAATAATAACAATTCAGAATTCGTCGTATGAATTTTAAACCATAATTGAAATACCGTTTAGTTTAACCCATAAGCTACACACGAACAATATTAACAAGCCCACTTATGAGCGAATAAAATTCCAGAGTCCTTAGAATATCATTTAAACTTACTACATTGAAGACTACAACACTAATATTAGGTCTGATGGACTAAAGTGTGACATTTTATCAGTCAGTCGTTTGTGGACACAAACGACTGCATGTCATCTCGCCAAACTTATTGTCTCAGCCGTAAAAATCGGAGAAAAAAATGGAATTGTAATATTTGTAATAAAAAAAAACGAATGCTCAATCGTAAGCTATCGTTATAAATAATTTTAATCCAATATTTTTCTTTATCTAATTTTTATGGCTGGGTTAAATTTATCTCGTGCCAACTTCAACCCGGACAA
Organism: Acronicta psi; assembly: GCA_946251955.1. Taxonomy (NCBI): domain Eukaryota; kingdom Metazoa; phylum Arthropoda; class Insecta; order Lepidoptera; family Noctuidae; genus Acronicta; species Acronicta psi. Next base: position 6,233,559 of record OX276472.1, on the reverse strand, counting down.
TAAGTTTGGCAAGAACCTACTACTAGTACTAATGAATACTCAAGGATCTCGCTTCAGTTGGTCAAAAATATTTGTTTGTTTCCCAACAAACACATCGGGCAAGTTCAGAGGTAGAAGTCAACATCTTATGAACAATTGGTTTTACGACTGTTTCGTGTGTGTAGTTATTTTATTACGGAGACCGTGAGTCACTTTGACGCACTTCGTTCTCACTTAATCGTACCTAACCGTTCATGTAGGTATTACACAAGTTATTCACACGTATGCGATAGAGCGGTTAAACAAGATTTTTATGTAATAATCTGTTTTGATTATTTTGTCTACGTACTTCATTCTAAATCTACTAAATACTTGAAGGCATTAATTTGGCTTTCAGCAGTACTTAGTATGAAGTGGTACGATCAATAAATGTTAAGCATTTCTTTATTTAAATTTTAATGCATAAAAAATGGTGCACAAGGCGGTTGCCATATTAATATGTATATGGCATTTTCTAAGTATCAAACATTAAAAATTATCGGGCACAAATTCTAACTCCTGGCTAGTATTAAGAATTTTCTAGTAAAACCACGCCTGACCTAAAGATTGGATCCAGAAAGTCTACCTAGACCACACTAAAAATGAGTTGAGTGCTTGTCAGTGAAGTTAGAAATTGTTATCTTCACTTTTACCAGGCCCTTATCAAGTTCACACTTTTGCTAACATTGTTACATTTTATTATCCTTTAGCCAGTAGATATATTACTTTATTCGATTTAAAAATCGAATGTATTCTTTGAAGACAGGTTTCCTGGTCACCTTCACTATCTGCAAACTATCTGATGCTAAGTTACTTAGTTTATTTCGAATTTTCGATTAACTTTACGAGCAATATAAATTTAAGTATTTGGTTTAGTAATGGCGACCACACATACCGGAACACTGGAACTACTGAACACAGACGGTGCAGTGTTAAAAATATGTTGAAACTATTACTCCTTGTTATTCAAATAATATTTTTGAAGTACAAAGTAGATTCCATCAAGGTAACTTCGGATTAACTCATTCACGCAAGTTAGAAGTTAGACCCTGAACACAAGTCATAAAACATAGGACCATTTAAATCGACCCACGCTTTCAGCATATGAGCACTTAATATGCGCACCCACCATCAAACCTGTATTCCTCTAAGACAGAGGAATATTAAAGCACACCTACAATTCGCTGGTAAGTTTAGTTCCATATAATATGGGGGACATAAGGGGGGGGTAAAAATCTATTCCAGGAGGTCTCTTATTTGACTAATGCAATCAAAAAGCAAATCAAGTACCGTTAGAAAATGCGGACTGATAATAATAATTGAGAAATATGTAGATAATATCAAGGACTTAATAGGTGCTTCTGTAAATTACTGGGCCTTATCTGGAAGTAATCTGTGACTTACTATTCATTGCGTCATTCACACGCACGTGTAGCTGTCGCAGGTAGATAAATAAGAAAGAGAACACTGAACCTTTGTGCTGTTTTATTGCGAAACTGATATAAAAAGGTGATATTTGTATACTACGTTAGCATTAGCAGGTAGCTTGATCACCGTAGTTGAAGCCCTTCCGACAGTAATTATTGGTCCTTCATGGTTGGCAGGTGGAAATGTTTCGTGCTCGCTGTAAGTTCGTCTACTAATACATTCAAATTTCGAATATCTGTCAATTAATATAATTCCAAAAAAAAAGTTTTCAAATGGGAATGATTACACTAAAAAATAATCTCGTAACTTTTTGAAAAAGGAAAACACTTCAAGTGTAGGATTTGTGCAGTTTTGACAACCGATGCTCTGACTCTAACCAATATTGTATAGGATCATTTCGAATGATTGTATGAAACCTATTGTGTGAAAATATAAAAAAAAACAAAAGTAGTTCATAATCTCCGCTAGATCGTGTAACGTCCAAAGATTACAGTAGCTTCTTATAATCAAATCCTAAAATACTTTTGGTTTCGCCAAAATACGGTAATAATAATTGGAGATTTATCTTAGTAACACAGACCGTGGTAAAATGACCTCATATATAAAGATGATACAACAATGGGCAATAAGCATATTTTGTTCAAAGTTTATCATTGTTCTTGGGAGGATTCGTGAAAAATTACAGTCTCTAAAACAACTTAGTATTTGACGGCTTACATATTCAAGGCCAGCTTGTTGGCGGTAGTCTCTAGCTCCAAATTAGACTGCTAACTATTGATAACATCGTTTATTTAACTTTCCATTTCGAATATATTAACATAAGTAGCATACTATCACGCCTGTATACCTAGAAGTGTTAAGCAGAGGTGTGCTAATGTACACTTCAGTTCGTCGTTTTGTTTAGGTGTAAGGGTCAGCCTATTGTCATTATAGCTGTGCACAAATCCAAACTCCGAGCGGCTACTGAGAATTTTATATAAAACCCAATAAAAATGTTCGGTCTGGGAATCTAATCCAGGCCGTCAAGGGTCGTATTAACGACTGCTAGTCATCAGTGTCACAGAAGCATGTTTTCTAAATTACTTTTTATTAAAAAAGCAATCCTCGTTGTATACTACAAAGTGCTTCTTTGATAATTTGAAGCGACGAAGACACGACGGCCATACCTCGTATGTTGAATGTAGGTTTCTTTCATGTAGGGATTTAAGGGAATCTAAAATTAAAACGTCGAAAATCAAAGCTCTCCAGTCTTCTGTGTATCGATGGTTCGGTGATTTTGGCGATAATATATTTATAATATAAATTATTTTTATTGAACACCAAATATTAGAAATTTTTAGACATACAATGGTATTTGAAGACATATAGTGGGTGGCCTTACCACGATCTGCGATTTCTTCCAGTTCTTTCCTAAATAATAATATGGCATCCTCATTGCAACTTTAGTGGTTTCAAATTCTTAAACAGGCAGGAACTCGCAAAAACCTTAGGATGTGCTGCAATTTCAGCATCCGTTACTCCAGAAAAAAATACGCAATTAGGCTTCCATATAAAAACCGGTTTCCAGTACGCCTACTATGCACGTAAACGTAATAGCGACTATTCTTTGGTATAGGTGTCGCTGTTTTAACGACACACCAGTTAAACCAGTACTTGTGTACATTCGTGGTAATATTTTTCAATATAAGATAATAAAAAATTTCTATATGACTAAAGTCATTTTTGTACAAATTCTAAGGCATAATAATAATAATTGCCAATATCTTCAAAAATACAAATCTTCGAATTCTGATTATTAAAGATCCAATGAATAAGCTGATACATTTTTGTCTCGATTTGTTCAAATCGTAACTTAATAGGTAAGTATACAGTCTAGAGAAAGAATGATTTTATACCAACAACGTGTAGGTAATAACGCTATTTAAGTATGTTTGCACCAATCTGTCACCATTCAACCTGTTTTATTTATCTGTACCGTAATTGGGCTTTATAAACAATTTCAAGCACCGTTCTCCCTCCTTATATAGATAGTCTGTTTGCTACCTGTTTGTTTCTACTCAGGTAAAGCCATGAACCAGCCCTTCCGATTATTAAAGGAGTTTTTATAAGAACCCTCGAAGCGGTAAGCCAAGATTTGGACAAAAAGTATTTGTGTTTTGTCGCTACCCGAATATCCGATCTTGAGATTAGAATGGATGCTAGAATATCGTGATGGATAATTCGATTAAATTACTAGTCATTAGTGTTGGGGTCCATGGTACGCGCCGTCACGATTTGTCGGACACGATTCTTGAATTTGAATCTGTAATGGTATACGAAGAAACAGTGCAGAGCCTGCGTTTGCAAATCAATGAAGTTTTATTTAAAATTGTCTCCGACCGATTTAGTTTCTCACTAGTATCTATTTCTGCCAAAGTATTAAAAAATATAAATTGTTATAAACTTTGAAAATCGGGTGTGTTGATGAACCTTACAAGTTATTTTTGATATTTGGTGAAAAGCAAAACGCTTTTTCGGAGGAAAATTCTTTATAGGATGTTACTGCACCAATGTTTTACTTCCACAGAAGCCCACCATTTTGTTCTATTTGTGTTAATGGACACTTTATAAATAAGGATGCTTGGAGAATGTCTTTCGCCTGTTCTGTTTTTATTCGGCGTGGTAATTACACGGAGGGAGGGGACTCGGCGGCCGAGTCGCCGTGGAATGTTACCTGCTATCCCATTTCAATTTATAGAGTACAACTATTGCCCTTACTGTCTACAATGATACGGGGATATTTTTACTCGCCGACAAACTTGAGTATTTGATAGTCTTGTGTTTTGGACTGACACTGACGTATGTATGGCAAAGTTCACTAAAATTTTATGCTAAATCCAAGGCAATCATTGAAATAGCATTTGGTGTTGCAACTTTAGCAGGATTACCTACCAAGTTATTAAAACTTCTTTGTTTTTGAAATAAAACTAGTTTTTAAGTGTTTTTCAGGATGGATCCTGGATATGCTAGGGATAAGATAGGGTAAGATATGGGTCCCGGATAGACTAGTAGACTCGTTTGGGTTTTACTTAAAGGCGAAAGAAACGCTGATAAGTATTAGTTTTTTAGTGTAGAACTTTGATGAGGCAGTAACGCTCATAGTTGGAGTCAGTATTATTTTAAAATAATTTGTTAAATAAATATTTTATAACAATTCACCATCTCATGAAGGTAGATCATTCTGTTCCACTTACAATCAAGGTGAGCTGTAGATAATATTACTAACACTAATGTAAACTATAAATAAAGTCTGGCCTATCAAGCTACGTACCTTTCTGCAAGTCACTATAACTAAGTTCTGGCATTCTATGAATATTAGCATTCTCACATATTTTTAAAACTTTTTAGATGTCACTTTATTAGCTTACATGCAAAATTTCAAGTTAGATTGGTTTATAGTTTGTAAGATTTCGTGATTAATCAGAGACTGCCATTTTGCTTTTATATAATAAAATACAGTATTTTAAATAGATATAGACTTTAACGTACAGAAACTTTAGTATTCTGTTTATAGACTGGTTTTTTGCAAGGCAATATCAATCAGTATTGATAGATCTAGCGAAGTGGGCGTGGTGCGCGAATGCCTGCGCGCAAATCCTACGCTCTGCCATGCGCGTGGGCAGCGTAACTTTACAAATTATCAAGTACGAGTTGGTATTTCATCATAGTAGGTATGCGGGCGATTTTGCACCATCGCGATAATTGGACTAGGTCTGTAACCTGACGATTGTGTTTTGGAACAAATATGCTGAAAATAATATAGTAGAAATCCGGTTTGAGTTCACTAATTATACAAAAACAATACAGTTATAACAAATAGGAGTACAATAAAGCAGAAGAATGAGGAATGCCTTTAGGATGGAATATGCCAAAATATCTATAAAATATAAGTGCATCAGTTTTTCCTTCCCCTCACAATGACGTAAGCTGCTGAGCTATAAATGCGTTGATTCATAGTTAATAGACCGCTAAACTAAATGTTAAAGTAAAACAGTTTACTTGGAAATACACATAAAAGAACGTTGTTATAGTAAACAAACTTCATTACGCATCGTAAATATTGACTGCTTACACGGGCCCGCCGGCGTCCAGCATTCAACTGTGAATATGCCATCACGAAATATGCAAAATATTAAAAAAAAAAAAATATTGATGGTACAGTTTTTTTTAATCACCATCATCGACTGTCCGTCTACTGGATCTCCTCTGAAAGTGAGGGGGATTAGGATACTGTCCACCTCGCTGGCCTAATATTAGTTACAATAATACAGCAATACAAGTTTATGCATCCTCAATCCTCACTTTCACAATGTAAATTCAGTTACTATAGCATAACTGTAGCTTGATACGTCCAGTGGCCGCTTTGTTTAGCACGAGTTACAATAATATTCGCTGGACATGTATATTTTGTGGAAACAAAAGCGCAGGTACCGGGGAACAATGTGAAAACATACCACAGTGCGGTGTGAAGTATTCGAACGCATGTATTGTTGTCCTGCCGACCTACGCATTGTCGTTGCGTGACGCTTGCCAGCCTCATACCGAGACCGTTTGTGACCTGTCAACGTTAAATTGTACTAGGTACTGATTTTATTGGCCTGGGCCTGTAGAGAAGTTGCAATTTGACATTCGAATCGATAAACGAATAGAAACAAAATCTATGGAAATGACACAAGCTTTCGACAAATCGGGCTGTCACTAGTGTCATTTTCATACATTTACTTTCTATTCGTTTGTCGTTGCAACTTGTCTAGCCCCCCTGGGTCTGTAGACAAGTTGCAATTTGACATTCGAATCGACAAACAAAATGTTTGGAAATGACACAAGCTTTCGACAAATCGGGCTGTCACTAATGTAATTTCCATACATTTTGTTTCTATTCGAATGTCAAATTGCAACTTGTCTAAGCCCCCTGACTAGGGTAGGTATACGTTTTAGAGTAATCAAATAAGTGTTCCAAATTCGAATGAGGTTCTTATTTTAAAATAATTAATTTAAATAGCAGAAGCAGAAATTCAGTGAGCGGTAGTCGCAGCGGATCTATCAAATTATTTTGGATGAAACCTTTAAAGCGCAAAGAACTCGGTTTTTCTAATAAAACAATTGACAGACTGATACGCAAGCATTAACTATTATTTTGTCACCGAATAATGTCTCGCATTATCTATAAACTTAATAATTCGTAGGTCACAACTGCAAAGTATTACACATTGTTCTGAGATAGAAATTTTATCACCTGTTGCATATTATGTCCCTGAAGCACCTAGCCATAACAACGTCTGGAATGAAACATCACAATAGGAAGACAATACAACATAATTATGCACTATGAATAATAAGTTAAAGATCAATACTTACGTTCTCAGTAATGTCATTTCGGTAGTAGGTGTTTCGGTAGTGTGTGCTGTTATGTGAGTTTAGCAGGCTGGCGCAATCATATTTTTAGTCTATCATACACCAATATTCTAGCGCAGATTAATTCATTATCGATGCTTAGAGCTTCTCAGTTATGACAAAAAAATGGTCTAATTTTACTTTTTAAATACCATTATTGAAGGTAGCTCAAATGATAGATAGTTCCCATTAGAGTAAATAGCGCTCGGTGTCGCATAGTAAAAGTCGATGCTATCCAGTATCCACGTCGACGCCAAGGTGATATCGGTTAGAATACATTGGCCACAACGTGGCGACTGCGCCGTCTAGTATTGTCGCGTATTCTGTTACGACTACGCTGCATCTCCATTCTCTCTGACATTTACGAGGCGTCTGCGAAGTCTACGCGGTGTCTACGAGGCCTACGCGGTGTCTACGAGGCCTACGCGGTGTATACGGCGTCTACGCCTTGTCTATATAACGACGTCTACAAGATCTACGCGGTGACTACCCTGCATCTCAAATCTCTGTTGCGTCTACGAAATCTTCGCGGTGTCTACGACATCTAAGCGGTGACTAACATCTATGCGAAGTCTACGCGACAAATGTATAGTGCGAGAAAAGTCGTATAAAAACCATAATTTTGTTTTATGTATTTTTTTAATTGTTATTTTGTTTTTCTTGTACTACAGACATTAGGGCTCTTTTGAAATATTATCTTATGTAAACTCATTGTTTGTAGTTCTCTCACTATTAAGATAAACATCGTCGGGTGATAATAGTTGGTCTGAATGATACGGAACAGTAAAGACTGTATAGTAGTTTGTCACCTGCTTCTCATCCTGTTGTGTTATTAAAGCTAATTTTGAGAAATTACCGAGATGATGTTGGTACCTTCGGTTGACTTTATATTTTGGTAGACTGTGCTTAGTAAGAGTTTTAAATTATGAATATACTCTTTTGTCAACGTGACAATAGGCCCTAAGAATCCAGAGGAACTCTTTTTATATGATTTGATCGGCTACCGTGTATTTTAACCCTCGGAACATAAGAATCCGACTTACAACGTAAAAATAAACAACTAAATCCATCCAATCCATGTAATTTACCCAAAAGTGAAAATATTATAATTGAAAGAACTTCTTTCCTACATGAGTTTGTTAGCTGAATGCCTGAATATATTTTTTTCCGGTGGTAAAATAATGTTGACGTATAAAAGCACCCCGCATACCAGTTTGTTGGAAATTGAGGACACACACACTAGTGTCACTCAGACCTGGCTTTAGATCCAGTCAGGTTACCTATTGATTGGTTGTTATCAACGGCGCATGGTGTGCGCTCCACTTTATTTGTCCGATAACAGAAATTCGGAATGTAATTTCGTACCATTTTAGTACAAAATGGCGAATGGAACGTGTAATTGTTCAACATAACGTAAACTTGTTTCTTTAATTTATTGTCATCGGCAGCTCAACTACCTATTCCTGAAATAAGGACAAGCACATTCCCAAGGATCGTGCACAAATCCTGCTCTAAACTTCGGCTGCTAAATAGAATTTTCTATTGCTTTCTGAAGAATATCAACTATGAAGCTACATTGTACTGAACAAACAGAATTTTTAATAGATTGATGTCGATGTGTTGCGCACGTTCATGACTCGTGACGTGGTTGCTTACTTGTCCCGGTTCTTGGAACAAACAGGTACCTACTCAAAGCGTGTGTACGTACGAGTAGCTTTAACGAGTAGCATTCCCACGAGGTCATCAATAGGATAGGATAGGTGTACCCTTGGCCCTGATGTCACGAAATGCGATAGTGTAAAAAGTACTTTAATTGAACACTTTAATTATGAGTAGATAGTCTATTCTAGAGTGTTCTTCTAACATAATATATTGTGTCAGGTGAACACCGTGTTAGTTACAGGGAAAAAAAGGGAAGGAGTAGGCTATATAGAGCTATAAGAAACAGGCAGTCGCAACGCATAAAGGAGGTTTAGAAATTAGCTCTTCTAAGAGAGTTGTGGAAGGTGCCGCAGACCTATTTAAAAAAAGGAGAGATTTACAATAAAAGTGTTGCAATGGCAAAAAAGATTAAGCAATTGAAATAAAACTACTTTTAAAGTTTTTACGGATTTTATCGCGTTATATTTATATTATTTTAAAACCGACTTTTCGGACCTATAAGATTAAGCCAGTCGGCAATTCATTGTACAGGTGATTGACTATTTATTGTACTCGTGGAGGCTTTATGCAACATGATACCTATTTTAAATTCTGTTTTTTTTCCTCCGTAACTACAGGTAGTAAGACTTATTTAAACACTTATGTCGCCGGTATCTACAGGTATTGAAGTCTTCCCAGCATAGTTTACACTAGTGAATGGCTCTGCGGTCACCAACCTTGTTTGCCTGACGTAGTGACCTTTTTAGGAGCGGCCTATATCTAGAAGTGAAAGACATACAATCGATACTCTGAACAGACGTAGTTTCAAATGCAAGAATGTTGTTTGTTTCAGCCGAATAAGGATCTTAGGTATCATTGAAATATTTCTGTTCTTTATGTCCACTGCGAGGTCCTGGATTTCGATTCCTGAGTCGAGCAGTGTTAATGGGTTTTTGTATGAAATTCTCAGTATAGCTCGGAGTTTAGTGTTGTCAGTGTTTTGTGGACCTGCCGGGCTAACATGCGCGCCACGACAAAATTTTGTCTACTCTTTTGTCTCGCTCTTTCTTGAGCGAAAACGAGATAAAAACACGACATAAGCGTCGACAAATGTTCTCGCGGCGTGCATGTTAGCCCGGATGGTTGTTGAAATACGACGTAAACATACCGGCGAATGTGGGCGTACATTAGTTCCTACGTCTCTGCCTCTGCCTAACCCTTAGGGGAACATAGGCGGGATGGTATGTTATGTTCTTTGTGTTTGTCCGTCATTTGATATTTTTTTTGGTATCAAAATAGATGACCAGATGACCATTATTGATATTTTAAATGCCCCGATAAGCTTTATTAAGATTTGTTATTTAATACGTACCTTATTGTTTAAAATTCAATTGTAGCTTGTTTTGCGAATTATACAACATACTGCTATCGATTAAAAAATTAGGTACCTGAAGACATCGATGATCTAGCTCTACGAAAACAAAACCTAGACGTAAGGAACACGGGCGGTCCACTCGAAAACTCTCAAAAATGCACTCAGTATAAGGGATATTGAGTGCATAATATCGTACCACAGACCTATATATTCGCTAACCTCTAATGGTAGCACTCTCGTTTTCTCTCACGATCGGTCACCCTCCGCTGCCCACCCCACACTGGCGCAAACCACGTGAATATGTTAAATAAGTGAGCGATGCGAACGCTTGCACTATCCACAGACAAGTTTCCGCTCGACTTGCCCGAAAGTGATATTTATTACATTAAACTTCCATTCAAGATCATTTTGCATAATACATCTATTGCATGAACACACGAATTTATTTCAAAATAAATAAAAACTTCTTGGTAATTTTTATTAAGTAACTTTTTTTAAATTTTAAGCATGAACATTCTTGAATGTTGTAAATATTTATTAATTTGATGTGATAGCGTAGGTGTAACTAAAAGTTTTCTATATGAAAGTTAGTATTTGTAACAGGTATTGCAACATTGTGCTCTCTGAGATAATGTTAGCTCGTTGCCAATGGTTTCACCTCGACTTTTTGTCGTGAATACTTCTAAGAGTAACGAGAGTTCCACGTGCGAAGGTCAAGCTTTTCGCGGACGCGGCCCGGTCGTTGACCCCGCGAGCGTACTGATGTGATTGATATGCATGAATCAACTGACGCTAGGACCTGACAATATGAGATAGACAGACTTTTTATTCAAGACACACGGCAATTTACATGCCCAGTAAGAAAAAAGACGAGGCACTTTACGTGTTAAGTATAAATTTAAATTTATATTGTTTAGGTCTAGTTAATTATATTTATTAATAAACATGAAATAAATCCTGAAAGTTAAAGAAAAGCGAAATAGTGGCTAGTAAAATTTCTCCGTACCTCCAGAAGTTGACCATTTGTGTTCGTTTGGTATGTCACCTTAATAAAGCTCCTATCAGCGGCATCTATTAATGTGTACCAAATCATTGTAGGATGTCGTGTAACCCTTTGAAAGTTCGAACGCAAGCAGAAAAGAAAAGAACATTTTTTCTGTTATAGTTAATAGCTTCGTCATATTCGACGAAAACCAAGCTTGAAATTGTTAGAAAGTTAGATTAGATTATATTGTTACATAAAGAATTTCTAATACAACTGTCTATGTGTCTTTTGTAGCATCGAATATTTTTGTAAGTCTTCGGTCAGCGTTCTACGTAATATACGTTCTTTAAGCAGGTTACTAGGTATCTTCTATAGTGTAAGATTGTTAATATAGTAGATTGGTAATAAAAAATGCCGTTCTATTATAATAGATCAAGCCATCACGTAGATGTGGAATTGTTTTCTTGTTGAGGTTTTACCATTGCGATTTTACTATGACATGGGGTTCTTAATCAAATGGCGAAGTACAGGGTCGGCAACGCATCAGCCACTATTCCAGTGTTGCAGGTGTGTCTATTGGTGGCGTCGATGACCACTTACCATTAAGTGGCTCATCTACTCATTAGCCGTGTACTAAATAGGTATAATTTTATATATAAATAAGGATGTTACGATGGTGAAGGAAAACATCGTGGGGAAACCTGCATGCCTGCGAGATTTACTCGATGGCATGTGAAGTTTGCCAACCCGCGTTAAGCTAGCGTGTGACAGTTAATGGGTTGATAATGATGATGAAGGATGTTCCAAGGCTACATACTTGAAGTTATGTATAATACATTTTAAGAATAATTTGAGTCCTAGCCGTGACAAGAACTAAAAAAAATATTTAAATTTGAATAGGTACTTTTTTAGAAATGCATTCATAGACGCGTTGAATGGATTTCTAAAACAGCTGTCAGTAACTTTGTCCCCGACATTTGGAATTACCAATATCAATGCATAATCATCATCATTCGTAATAAAGAATTATATTTTCTGCAACTATGTTAGATTAATTATGGTGGCAATGCATTGTATGAAAACTGTGAAAGTTAGTTAGCAAAGAGATGTCTGATAGATACCTAATAGCTTAAACTTTATGGCGTTTTTCATTAAACGCTTGTATTGTCTCAGAGCGAAACAAATGGGAAATTGCTTTTCTAATGCATGGAAATAGGGCCGTGGAAAACTTTTGTATGGGATGTATAATCTACGACATTATAATAATAATAATTATCGATTAAAATAAGCTGTATAGTTTGTTTTTAACAGTGTGCTTTGATATTTTATGAGTGAAAACTGACCTCACTTATAATAGTTTAGATTTTCAGGCCGATCGATCGAATTGTTATTGGATTATACTCAGCAGCAGGTAGCATAGCCCGTAGGTTGACTTTGTGCATGTTAAGTAGCTTTTTTACATGGGACCCTAACGGCGAACTGTCAAATGAACAAAATTGTGGTATACAGACATGATAAACCTATTATTAGAATTATTATGCTAAGACTAAAAATAGCATCTAATATTAGAAACAAATTTCATACAAAAAGTTTCACTCTCTAACATGTACCTACTTATATTTACTTCTAAAATAAATTTCAAATTTATAGCTGGATTTTCTAGGTCAATAACCTTTCTTACAGATATACCTAAATCCAGTTTTAAATCTGCGCGTAGCAATTTATGTTATTATGTAAGCGTGGCAAGAAATCGGCTATATACCCTTAGCCATAACAAAAATATATAGCCTTATAAAATAATGTATATATTATGCAAGTAATCCAGTAAAGGGCTTACTGATTCCTGATAGGTGATAGGCTAAATGCGACTACGCAGGCATTTTGTAGGTTTCCTATTCTTGTAAGTGAATAAAAAAAGTAACTGAGGTTTCATTGCATTAATATTGTACTGGTAAGCTGTCTATACTGTTGTGGGACTTCCGTGGAAGAATCACGTACCTATTTCAAACGCAATCTGAAATGAAGGGCAAATCTGCCTGTTTTGAAAATAAAAAAAACAAATTTACGATTTTTTTGAACAAGTGAAACAGTTTTTTTAATTATATTTTTAGACTGGTCTTACTGGATACTTTTTGATAAAAACTAGCCTTTACTGTTGTGGCTTGTGGGGCTTCCATAGAACTCACGTATTTCAGACGCGATCAATACGAGCAGAAAACTAAGAAATTCCAAAAAGCCCAATTTTTTTGATAACTGAACAAAACGAACAAAGGTTGAAGTATTTTTTTTAGAATCCAACTGAACTCATTGAGTTCTTTTGATAAAACGAGTAGGTAATTCATGAACTGCCTACGTCGTGCGACGGCGACACCGTGCAGAATTGTTGCAAGTTGCAAGGGTTCAGTCAAATATTTTTCCTTCCTTGATGAACAGTCCTAGTTGTCATACAGTACGTACCTAAATCACTATAAAATCAGGTTATACTTATAACGTCTAGGTACTTATTTTAAACAATCGATGTTAAAGAATAACCATGTTTTAAGAAATTTATTAAAAAAAAACCTTCGATATGTAACGCTCGCCTCATCATTGTTATTGTTTTGTACTAAAATTATTACATAGCGTTCACAATTTTACAACTTTTATTTTGCTTTTTCTCTAAGACAGTTTTATTCTATCTCAAATAATTAATATTTGTTTTTTTTTAAATTTTATTTTTCCACTGTGATCAACTCATAACTCTCTCAAACTCGCAACTTTGCAAGGTGCAATGATTACTTGATAAATTGGCATGCAGAGCCATCTGTTGTCAAGGATACGAAAGTATTGAAAAAACTGTATTAGAACATAAATGATTGCAGAACAGTTGATATCAAGCGGTACAACATATAATATAAGTTAATGATAATAATGGCGAACTTAATTTTTACTAATTTTATCAAACGAGTCAAACCAAGGCAATTTGCACCTTGAAACGCGTTTGGTAGCAGACTGACAATGTGATTCATAATAACTCACATAGATGGCGTTCATTTCAAGGATTTTCTGTTGTTTTGATATTTATGTATTTTTGTCCGATGGTTATGTTCTAATTTCTAAATTAAAAAGGTACATGTATTATATTGTTTAGAAAATTGCAATAAAATTCTAAGATATATATTTTTTAAACACTTCACACTTGCCAAACATCTTGGAAAATTATGCTATTATCTGGAAAGCAGCAGTTATTTGCTCCTTTGGATTCCGTGTTTGATTGACCTTGGCCAGTCGATAGAAGTGGTGCGGCGGTTGGCACCCCATGGCATCGTTCCGCTAGGTGCCTCGTCCGACGCGCTTGGCCACGCTCTGCGCGCCGCTGACCCCTGGGCCCTGCCTGGTCCGCCCTCCCCACGAAAGTGCCCTCAACAAATTACAATGTAACCTCCGGGACTTATATCCGGAAAGACAAGCTACAAGGATCTTTAGTTCGTTAACCGACTAAATTGCGGAAACGATTGTGGGAGGAACTAAATTAATCAAAAAATCCTGAACGTTCAATTATTACATACCAAATTGATTAAAATTTGGTGGCCACTTGCACCCAAGCTAAAGGTAAGTATTAGACGATTCGGTGCCATTTGTTTGTAATTGCACAGGTGGGAGGATTGTTTACACGGCGTGCGAGCACCTCTCAATGGCTCAGCTACCTGCAGGGGCAAGGGGAGCGGTGACCTGCTGGCCCTCCTCCCCGCGCCGCGGAGGCGCCGCCGACCGGCGCACGCGCAGAAAGCCGAGCCAGTTGCCCGCCGCGCAGCCTCCAGCTTGTTTACATCGATTATAATATTATGTGACGTTAACCCTTCGCTAATTAACAATACTTCCGATATTCGATGTTTTTTGTGGTGCAAGTGATACGCCTGTGAACAGTTTACAACTAGTGGCAGTAGGAAGGTTGAAAACGTAGCTGTTGTGTGACCAATGCTCCCATTCTAAGCTGAAGGCATTCATTGTGGCATTGTACGCTTTTGCCACTCAGTTATTTTGCATTTGCACAAAAGTTGCACAGCTAGTTCCTGTGATAACACCACAGACAATGGAATGACGTATCCTCTATTTTTAACGTCACAGTAGTCTAGAGTTTAGCGTGTCTGTGGGAAATTAGATAGTCATTTATTTCTCCTTCACAATGACTGAACTGTAGAAAGACAGAAGTTCTAGGTTCTTTAGTTTTAACTGTGTAAACATCGTTTTGTAATAAAAAAATGTTGGTGAATTCGTTTTTTATAGCCTTGATAGTAAACGGCACGATGCGTGTCTACTTCTATTAGTGCTTGAAAATAATTGTAAAAATAACACTAAGAAACCAAGGTAATTGTTCAGGTATGTGGTACAGGGATCGTTGCACCTATGTACATGGCCATAATGAAGGCATTGTGATTGGTCCAGAGCACATGAAGCATAGCGTGACCGTTGAACCATGACCGTACGTGCTAAGGACCTGACTCAACATTACAACTTATTAATTAAATTAAATACTGAAGACAACCTATAGATTCACATTTTATTTACACAAATGTGTGAATCCTCGGCAAAACACATTGTCTTAGCAAAAAAAAACTAGACGTACTTACCTCTACTATCAGCAATAATTTATATTCAGTACAATCAATGATTGAATATCTGATAATAATTATATTACTTTATCTAAAGACAAGTTTTTACGTAATTCTTAGATGGTAGCCCTGTAACAACGAATCGAATTCTCAAATATTTTTCACAGATGGAAAACTACTCTACTTCAGAGTCAAATTTCCACGCGGATAAAACCGCGGGGCGCAGTCGGTATCAAATATCATGTCTTCGATTTCAACGGCTTCCGTTGACACACTTAATAGACTGTTAGTTCAATAAGGCAAAGAAAATTGCTTAGCTATTATTGTAAATTTCCCATAACGCGACTCGACGCGACTACGGTTACTAATCAGTATCATTGCCACGGGTTTGTATTGCCATTGTTATTTGAAGAGCGATCTGGTAACATAATAGTTACTCTGGCGCCGATCTAGATACCCAGATCTCGAGGTAGAAAGCGCTGTGAGGCTTCGCGACACTCTTTAAACTCGCTTATTAAATGTATCTTATTTATTCCGTATGTCTTTCTTTCTTGCGGCTGACTTTCATTACTGAAACAGCGTTTCTTACAAAGGCTTGTTACATATAGCAATTATTCTTGGTAGAACCATTATTATTTAATCTGTGGAAGTAAAACTTATGGAATATTTTTTTAAGTAACTAGCTGGCAATGTAATCAATGAAAAATCGGCGTCATTTCAATTTAAATGGTGTTTTAGCCGAAATAAGTTAGTCTCATTTTAATTTGCAATAACTAATTAGTTAATTACACATTAGATGTCCAATTAATGAAGCGTCTTAGCAGAACATGTTATCTCCTCTAACAAATGGGATCCCACGTAATTTCGTTAACGCAACTCGCAACTGATTGCAATTGAAGTCTCACTCATTGTTCGCTTGACATAATTGCATACTACACTGATGATAAAGTCACTCGAATTTTCGTCCTAAGTGACACTGCTTACTAGGAACAAAATGTTGAATTTTCTAATTTCTATAAGTCAGTTTTCCCTTTAACCTTTAGAGAAAATTTTATTACCATCGTAAAATTTCAAAGGCATGCAGACTGCCGGAGTCAACGTTTTGCCAGCTATGCGCTAATGTTCACTATATGTGGTAATTATTCCTGCATGTTGCGAGTTTGTAAGACTTTACTTGTAGCTCCCCGAGGGTTTTTGCGGTATTTCATGAAAATAATACGTTTATGCATCATTGCGTTGCTAAATAATGGCTAAGAAGAATGGGATCATTAGCATTGCTTGAATGTTAAACAGATTATAAGACAATTTACATAAATGCAGCAGTAAGCTCTATTATATTGAAACTTGTTTACATGAGCTGGATTAGGGTTAACTAAATTAATAATCGTGAAGTTAGTTGCGCAACTGGTGACACCAAAAGTAAATTGGACGAAGCAATTCAATCTGCGCCGTTAGCGGATATTACACTGGTATGGAAGTTTAATCAAAACTTCGTACTGAGTTACAAAACTATTATTATGTCCAATCTGTTGCCTGTTATTGGATATGACTATAACAGATTGTGTTAAAACAGACACAACATCGATTGTTCATCTATTGTTAATTGGAAATGTGTTTTCATTTTCCATATTTGTGTTGTTTTGGAATGATTGATTTCTAGTTGTCTAACAACTTTACCAGTTTGGACATTTTTTGTATAAATTGTGTAAGATCTCGAAGTTGGTATGTTCAGTGGGTAGAAGATTTTCACAAATTCTTGTTTTATGAGTAGGCTGTTGCTAAGTATTCGGTTGACGACTTTTATGGAGACTCAATCGATGTCCGACGTTGTAACTTAAGTAGCGGCGACGTTGCACATCAAAAGCCTCGCCAAGATTTCCGCAAGCTGATCGTAGATATAGCAGGCATTGTGTGACTGGGAAGCCAGTGAAGGTGTAGTCGGTGGAGGGGCGGTGATAGATAACGATGGTAGCGATAACGGGCGGAGGCCGCGGAGTGCGCCGCAGTGCCGAGTGGTGCCAGCTCCCCGGCTCGGTCACCTCACTTTTTTAACACTTTTTGCGCGTCTGGCAAGTCGTCGGTCATGTTATTGTGGCTTGTGTACACGTACATCGGTGGTGTTGTCTGTGAAATAAGTTTTAGTTAATCAATCTATTTCTCTTACGTTTCTGGTGCATATATACATATTTGATTGAGCTTTATCTAAACATTTACTGTTTGTTTTTGTGGTTCACACAACAGTTACTATGAACATAATACCTATCTTTCCTGAATTGGAACTGTAATTCAGTGCTTAGTGGTGGTTAAGATGAAGGAGTCGACTCCTCGGTGTGAAGACGTAGCAGATAAACTGGTGCGTCTGTTTGGATGGAGACAGACGTATCCCGTGCAGAAACTCCAGAGGAGTATACTGCCCCAGCCCAGTGAATCGGTAAGATAATATGATAAGGATATACAAAGCGAGAAACATTATTTCCATAATAAAATTCTCCAAAAAAAAGAGAAAAATTTTTGCCTAAAATCAAAACAACTACTTTTTTTCAAGACAGTTTTGAAACTAAAAAAAGATATTCTAATGCATAGTTTTCTTTTTACAAGATAATAACTACCCAAATCTTTGTGTGTATTCATTTAAAACGTCAAATTAATTATTCAAGTCATTCACTTCAAAGATAACTTTATCTTGAGGGGTAATTAGTACCTACCTGGTGAGGAAAATAATTAAACCAGGTTTTTCAATATAAAATTGATTGTATATATATTATTATTACTATTATATATTATAACACAATATATTACGTACTTATTTAGAAAGTCTGTGAATTGTAACAACAAGAAATTAAATAAGTTTTTTTATCAATTTTATTTTTTTACTTAAAATTTCTTCTCATTATTCTAAGAAACGGATTAGCTACATAATAAATAAATGAATGTGCTGATTTATTGTATAATACTAGTCTTTATAAATATTTTTTAATTTAAATAAATAAAAATTTTCACGTTATAATTAATTAATTTCTATATCTTGGTGTTTGTACCCTATATGTGTACAAATTAATTAATTTAAGCAGTAGAGGAATTCTTTGGAGTGATATATACTTAATTGCTTTATTCGCCCATAATAAAGGATAGTGGTCTAACTGCACTTCACGATAATAGGGTCGACCGGAAGCACACCCCATCATCAATATAGTTAGGATCGTCGTGGGTGCGGAAAAGACGGAAGGATGATAAAGAAGCAAGTCCCCATCGGTCTTTGATTGAGTCCAGTGTTTGTCCCGTACCACAGCCCGTCATAAGTTTGGTGAATGTCCCATATTCCATGAATAGCTGTACCACAGAGGCCAAATGAGGTTTTGAGTCCGTCTTTGACATATAGGTCTTGGTTCCTGGTTATGACTGAGAGCCTTGAATTATCCATGATGATTTTCTTAATATGTATGATGTTAATGATTCTCATAGTTTCTGAGTCTAAGGGGGGTAATTTTTAACTTTATTTTAATAATGTTATAAAATTAGGACTCGAATCGTAATATAGGTCGTATGGAAATAACCTAACCTAAATTAAATATTTAGAAAACCCCCGACACGACATGTAATTTGCCATTTTGTGGTGGCAGCCATCTTGGATTGGAAATTTGTCATACTGCATAGTATTCTACTAGTCAAGCCCTTTCATTTGATACCCATATTGAGGGAGTTGTGAAAAAATATGTAATTCGCTATTTTGTGGCGGCGGCCATCTTGGGCCGATTTTCATCAAACATAGCTAAGAACACTCCCGACTAATTCACCTTTCAAATAAAAAAATCAAAATTAAAATCGGTTCATCCGTTCGGGAGCTACGATGCCACAGACACACACACACACACACACACACACACACACACACACAAACACACACACACACACACACACACACACACACACACACACAGACACACACACACACACACACAGACACGTCAAACTTATAACACCCCGTCGTTTTTGCGTCGGGGGTTAAAAATGAGAAGATCCGGCTATGACTGTTATTCTAGAGACTGTTTTGTGCCTTGCATAGTGTGAAATATTGTTGCATAATAATTCTAATAACAAAGATTACTTGTATTACGAATACTACACATTTTTTTAAGTTAAACATTTAAAGCAGACACTTGTACTTGGAAGAGAAATTTAGCTTCAAGGGTAGAAATATCGGGAGCTACGTTGGTTAAAGGATCCGTTGTAGCAAACAGCAGGACGCCGGTTGAAACCTGCCAGCAAATACTTAACCTGAGCCTGCCATAGTCAAAATTCTTTCACAAATTGTATAATGACGATTAGATGCGGAAAATCCACGCATTTTTTTATCGTTAACTCCTAATAACTTCCTACACTGTCGCCAGCCGTTACGTACGCATGTCGATGTTACTATTGTTGCCAATTACTTTCACGAGCTCTTTTGTGATCTGAAAGTGGAAAGTACTTCATTAAATCAACTCGCTTATAAGTCGCAATTACGTCGCCAATGGTACCTCCCTGTATATTCACGCGATACGGACATTGAACTCTGCGTATGAGTTGCATACGAAGTTTAAATTACCTGCTCAATACGATACGTTAAGTGTTTAGATTAAGCGTGTTACAATCAGCTCGTGGAAGCGGATTTGTATTTCAATTCGACTTATAACATTCAACACATACGTGCGGACTGCAAGTACCATCGAGGTGTATTAATGTACACCTATGTACCTAATAGTTGGCAAACTGCTAATAGTCGGGCACGGCAACTATTCCAACCGCCAAGCTGCTATTGAAATATCCCAGAAAAGTCCAATAATAATACTTGACCTATGGGAAACTAACCTAGCACCTAACACTTACAAGACATTTAATAGCTAGTTTGACTAGACATTCAATACATTCAGAAAAGCAGACGGAGCAACTGAGTAGTAGAAACATGTATGACCGTAATAGTTATGTAATCTTGATTGTGTTTAAAGACCAACTTGTACCTTTCCATAAATGTCACAGACTCACAGACAACGGGGGAGGATCCCAGATTATAACCAATTTGTATAGGTCCAATGCATTCCCATACTAGTCCTTATTTCCTTACTAATATTGTAAGTGCGAAAGTAACTCTTGTCTGTCGCGCTTTCACGCGAAAATTACTGAAACGATTTAAATGAAATTTGGTACACAGATAGTCTAGAGCCTGACATAGGCCTCTTTTTTAAAGGCGAAAAAAGGGCTGTAGAGGGTTTAAAAAGGGGATAAAAGTTATAAGAAATAACCAGTCAACGCGGGCGAAGCCGCTGGCGGAAAGCTAGTTTAACATACGTAAGCTATTTAAGATTTGGTAAGCAATTTAGAGAGGTAGGGCACAGCCATTTATGGCTCAAATCTGGAGCAGCACATCTGGGGAAGTACCTCCACCTTACAGAAAACTGCAGCCAAATAACACACTTTATTGTGTGTTGTGTTCCTGCAGTGATTAAGGTCGCCAGAGCTCCTTCTAAGGATGCACTGCGCTGGCAGTAAGAGGAATATTCCCTCAAACTGTCGGCGCAGTGAATCCTCCATAAACCTCTAAGAGGTTTTTCGGGTCGGCAATGCGCAAGTGATACCCCTGGTGTTGCAAGCGTCCATAGGCAGCATAGGCTATGGTAACCGCTTACCATATGGGCCGTATGCTTGTTTGCCAGCTTAGTGGTATAAAAAAAGGTAATAAACTTCAATTTGAAAACGTATGATTAAATGTATAATATTAAGGGACTGTTTCACTACCTCTTGAAGTTCCCGTTAAATTACTTGGCAAATAATTTCATACAAAATTTGTTACGTTTTTTATCGCAGCGGTTCAAAGCTATCCAAAGTTGGAGAAACAGGCCTTAAATATTATTCAAGATTTAACTTACTTATAACTGTTTATTTTTAGATTTACTTGTAACTTACTTATAACTGTGTTACTCAGACACACCGATCGGACTAATTGGACTACATAAATTTGATTGGTGATTAATTACGTTATCGACCTTGTACGTAATCAGTGACATTCCAAGCGGACTATATTTAAACGACTTGTGTGTTTACGGTTGTTGTATCATCCGATAACAGCTGGTCTACCGCACGAAGACAAGTTGTTAAAATGGTATAGGTAGGTACTTAGTTAAAAAATAATTTAAGAACTTCAAGGATATGTAATTTCAATCTTATTTATTTATTTAAATCTTCATCACTCAGGAAAATTTTGGAACTCTTAAATGGTGTATATAGTATTGGGCCTTTAATTAATATTTAGCAATTATCCATGATCTGGGGTTGGAATATACATAAAATACGACCATTTTTATAGATAAAATCAGTAAAAAATATTTTCTGGTTTTTTTAAAATACGCAAGCTTCTGATAGCTCCTATTTTGTAGACTTTAGTAAATATGTATTGCATTATTGGGCTTGGTTTAAGTGTTTGCAATGGATTCCTATGATAATTATGTTCAAACATTAGCCAAGCCTTTTCAAACTTGTTTGTGCAGATACGAAAAAGAGGACATTGGAGTCATTACATTATGAAGGTCTTAACTATTTTATGATTTGTAGGCAGTTGAATACAAGAACTACCACGTTTACTCCTGCAATATGTAGTTCAACGGTTTGTTTATGTCATTCTTAACGAAGATATCTGTTTTTATTTATATATATTCATTGGAGATAATTACTTTTAATTCGACAAATCGGGACATATGCAATACAAAATAAATTACTTTCTATTTCCTAACGTCTATAGGACTGAGATTCTGTTCGCCACACTCTTTAAAGAGTAACTAAGCTACTGAATTAATGCTACTGTAATTATTATTTTTATGTGTATCTCAATGAATGAATTAGGAGTCTATTTACTTGTTTGTTCCACGAGTCACCGTATAGTTAATCTAGAAAAATCCTAATATTTTCCATTGTTTTTGTGATTATCATTCAACTAATGAGTGTGTACTCTTTACGCTGCAATTTGCATACGATGGTCACAAGACGACTATTATCACTAATTATGATGCTGCTTGTTGCTAGCTTCACACCTGACTTGACTACGGTGTCTGCTGTGAACTTATTAGTAAAACAGTTATCGATTTGATTTCATTTGAATTTCGTAGTTGAAACCCTACTCATGTGGTCGAAAATCCTGCATTAGGAATGCACCGATATTATTATTGTCAACTTTATTTTAAGAACTTATTTTTATTTGAGTGACAGGCTCTTTGGTAATCATCCTGTCTCTGGCATCTGTGTGTCTGGGAGACATCTATGTAATAGGAATTCTTGTCGGAACTGAATAAAGAAGTTCAGCCTCATGAACGAAAATTAATTACGCAAGTAGGTATGCCATGTCTCTTATATTAGATTGCTAATTGAGTATTGTATGGATCATAATGTAACCGTCAAATAATATCTCACGGAGATAGCTTACATGTACACGTGTATCATAAAAATACTTGAAGTAAACAGGAACTCCGTCTTAAATGACGTCATTAACTGTCACGTATCAAGTGAAATGAGTGTTTAACGTGTTGGCGAGCACGTCTTCATAACTTGGCAATACAATAGAATTTCAGGACGGTATTTTCCATATGCTGTCTTCTTGGTCGCAAACGTAGTTGCTAAGCTGTCCTGAATCTCCCTCCCTGGGTCCTGGGTACGATTATTCCCTGATGGAACAGTATTATTGGCTTATTCGAAATACTCAGTAGCGGAACGTGGTCTTAATTTGTGTCCTGTTAATCGTAATTGGCTTTCCCCCTATTAAATAGGAACTTAAACAGAACGGCGAACGGTCCTCAGCCTCACATCTCTGCCTTTCCTTCAGGGAATATAGAAGTAGTTTCAGTATCGCTTCTGGAAGGTGTCCAACGATTGCCGGACCACAGTCTGTCATGGTTGCGGCGAATGTGACTATTGGGCAAGGGAAGGCAACAGAGTAGTTTTTAGTCGGTACTAGTACGATCTATGAGGATTTTTCGCGTTCAAAAAAATACTGTCAAATCGCAAAATAAAAAAAAACATACTGTCAATCTGTGGTTATCCGTCAGCACCCTCCTGTATTGGAATAATACTACTTGTTATTACTAATGTTAGTTATATATATACATAGATTGTATGTAACTATGCTTAATTTTTAAATTGCCTTTTTATGTAGGCGGCTACCGCAAGTGTAGCCTTTGGTATTAAGTGCGTATTATAATACTTTAATCGCTTTACGAAGCCCTGGAACTGGATATTCAGAAATTACATAAGTAGGTATCCGTTATGGTTTTCATATTTTTATCAAGAGATATCTACTAAGTAGCTTTTGATCTACTAGCTTTTTTGGAAATCTGCGTTAAATGTACCCATTATCCTTTCCATCCTGTGTGTGTAGGTAGATGCTGTGGTCATAATTAAACCGTTACTATTGAACACTTACCGGTGTAACGGTGGTCTATGCACTAGTCATTGTGACTATTCAAAGCAAACAAAGCATTTTACTATACTATTTCATTTCGGGTCAACAAGATAGATAGATCTTCTATATAGTAAGCTTAACCCTCTTTTTAAGTATGGGTAGTAACTAATACCAATGTCATTGGCATTGACAATTTACAATGACATTTATGAACGCCTGATATTATGTATGTATCTTGACACTGGCAAAAAGTACAATCTATTGCCATGAGAGAGAAAAAAAAAATGTATGTATCTGTGGCCTATTTTATGTTGTGTTGGTCATAGAAAAAGATTTGTGTAGGTACTTAGTTACGAGTAGATACGTAGTTACATTACCAGAGGTGCTCTTTTTCTAAACTTAATTAAGGCTCAACTCTATTCAAAAGTGTAGAGCTACTTTAGAAGACAGAATAAAATTATTCAACCGTTTTTTAATTCAGATTCAGAAAGACAGTATAGTTTGTCTTTAGCTGAATTAAATGACTACTAAATACTAATGCGATGACACATGGTTGACGTCGCCAATCTTTATTGCATGCGATTTATCGATAAATTATAATAATTTCTTAATAAGTGTCAAATTAACAAAAACATAATATTATCTGATAAAAATTCCACTTGTATAAAATGAATTATGTTTATCTCAATTTAAAATGATCCGTTAAGTATTTGCGTTGTACTTAACTTTTTGTTATTGCAAACCGCAAACCTTGAAAATATTAGAGGTTCTCGTAGAATTCTCGTTTTATTTGCGGTCATTGTTGAAGATCTTTCTAATCGTCGGCTTCAGTACTCAGTACGAGGCTTGCCGCGGTGCCGCGCGTGTGTCACATCTGACTGCGCGAAGTAAAACCACGATAAAGAAAATATTTTGTGATAAAACCTTCATGTGTGCGTGATTATACGGTGTTCTAAAAATTTATTTGTGACAAAATTAGTAGATAATCTTACATAATACATTTTTATGTGTAACGAAAGGGAATCACAACTGGATTGAATTGTGCGCGAATTAATATCGCAAAGTTTTATAAAGTTTATTAACTATTTACTACTTTCTTTTTTAAATAAATCTAGAGCCTAAAAACAGTACAGCTGTTATCAGTCGCCATGCAACTAATTATTTCACACTTAAATTGATTTTCATCGTGCACTAGCTGTCTGATAAATCAGAACAAGCAAAAAAATATTGTTATCAGTTTAAAGTTACGGAGGGAATAGGGTTATTATTCTAGACTTCTTGTAGGCAATGACCTAGAGTGCACAATCGTATCAACTACTCGAGACCAGAACGCAACTTTACTAATATCGATTGTGTTTCACCTTGCTAGGGAAATGAATAAATACAGCCGATACGAACGAAGATAAAGTTGGTCTTGATTCTTTAACATTTTAGTAGTTTAAGCATGTATTGTGTGGAATCCAAACAAAAGTCTAGACAGTGTTACAAAAGGTTTCACTTAACATTTGAACTAAAGTAAACACTAAATACGAACGTCTGGATGAATGCAATGTTGTATTTGCATAACAATTTCGCGAGTTGCCTTGAGCCATGTGTACTATAACGCCTAGATGACCACTCGACTCGTGAAAATAGAAACACGCATGACAGAGATTGATCGAAGGTAACAGTTGCAAATTGTAGTACTTTAAAGCCATAAAAAATAATAAAAGCAACTTAACATGTATTAGGGGCGCATTAATTAACTGTTAATTGCAGCAGTGTACCAGTGAAGGTATTTGTTATTGCTCCCGATTATAAATTCATTTCGTGCTCCTGACCATAAATAAATAAGAATCTGGTCTTGTCTCTTGATTGCGTGTTAATTGCGAAATTTAATTTTATTAATGTTATGATAAAAACAGAGTAAATTAAAACTGGCTATTGAGTTTTCTACACTGAAAAATTCTAAAATATTTGCTAGCTTTTCGATCAAAACAATGAGTCGATCAGGATGGATTTTCATTTGATTATTGTACAAAAATTGCATGACGCAGTGTGGACCATTTAACATTCGCCACACGCGTTACTGATCATTATGGCGTGCATTTCCGTTGGCTTATACCGTGTTAGGGCATGGACAAATCAGTCAACTTAGATAATACTTCATGAATAGTCATTGTGGCCCAAAGAAACTAGGAACAGTAGATAATGATAAGTTCCAAGTTCTAACACACTGCAGTTTTTCCATTACCAGTATTTTCCTTTATGTTAGTAAGCATGCGTGTACTCATGTAGTTATGTTGTCTGTCGACAAATTAATATCGTTTTTGTGTAACGTCCGAGTTAGTCTTGTCTTCCCCGAAGGTAAACGGATCGCGTGCGCGGGCGCCACTGCTGTTCAACACATTCTTGGAATACGGACGGTTGATCACGCGTGTTTCTACAGGGGTTACAACTTACAACTTCATTCGTAATCGTATTCTTTAGAGTTTATTACGGTTTTATTATTGGATTTAAAAACACGGTAGTCGGATTTTTTCGAAGTATTTGGAAGTACCATAAAATGGTCTTACAATAACTGTATTTGTACTGTATTGATTATCACTTAAGAATAGCATATTGTTTTTTTTAGCATTAATTCAAGATGCTACTCTAAATAAACAATACGCAAATATAAACTGCACAGTTGCATACCCTGAGTTGCACACATTGTATGAACAATGTAATTTTTTAGGTTAAAATTAAAACTACCAGCAGCGTGCCCTTAGTCATGTGTGTGGTCAGATACAGTCATGGCATAAATACTATAAATGGTTTTAACAGTATTTTTACCTCACAAACACAGTTATCGGCGCCAACATTCTTACTAATTTTGCACCATAGTTGGTGTTGTGCTCCAGATAGAATGACGCTTATGTACCACAGCGTCTCTTATGGGCGCAGCATCTGGTGCACGCCGCGTGAGTACACTGTGTTTGGTCAGTGGACCGCGAAGGTCAAGGCTTCACTCGCGCCACTGACCTGCCCCAGCACTCCTAAATACTAAACGCTCAATATCACTCCAATAATCCAGTTGTGTATTCTAACAAAACGAAATTAGTGAAACAATTTATTTATAGTATCACAAGAAATGTTCTCGTTTCACGGTTTCGATAACCGAAGTTGGTGAAATCGATTGATAATGGTGAAAATAAAGATGATAAGGTGACAGTGGCGCCGCGGTGTCGGATGGCAGTGCGATGGATGTTGAGACGGCCACGGAGCCCGTGCCTCCGCCAAGATTGAAGAAATTGGCCCGGTTGGCCGCTTCCAAACA
Organism: Acronicta psi; assembly: GCA_946251955.1. NCBI lineage: Eukaryota > Metazoa > Arthropoda > Insecta > Lepidoptera > Noctuidae > Acronicta > Acronicta psi. Next base: position 6,206,367 of record OX276472.1, on the reverse strand, counting down.
ACCAGAGCGAAAGTCTGTGACATGGGTATGAAACTACACGTGTTTATTTCTTCTACACGTTCACGCATTATGCGTTTTATTTTCTACAAACTTATAAAGAATTAGTGCAAAGCTTGATCTTTACCGTCTTCCGATGTAAGACTAAACCTTATCATCAGCTTAATATTGGTCCAGTGCCTCTCCTAGTGAACGTCACAGAGCCAAATCTTCAGCTTTCCTTACTCGGTAACTGTCCTAGTTGCCTTCTGCAACTCATCACTCCACCGGACAGGCGGGTGTCTTACATTAATCACTAGGCTGGCGTAGATGCGGTCTGCGAGATGAAGCTTAATAAAAAAAGATTTTTTTGTGGTAACATTAATGATGAGGAAAATGTCGAAACACCTGGAAATCCTGATTCATACCTGACCGGCAAAGGCAGTTGAATAAAGACCGATTGATAATCAGGTGCTGGATAAAGTCTTTTTATCTCCAGAGATAATAATCATGTGCCTACTACTGGTCCATTTTTATTGCAAACTTTTCAACAATGCGATAAAAGCACAGTTTGTATAAGCTATCTAGTGTGCTATAAGAGTGATGCCCACACAAAACCTTTTGATGTGCTTTTGATATAATTCAACGCGAATCACGGTGACAGTTGAACAAAGGCTGACGAACAAACAGACAAACAAAACAGCCGAGGAACACGTGGGTATACAGTGTACTGGTTGAATGGAGTGCGCTGCGCGGTTTCTGCGCAGCGTGGGAACGTCAACCGTTCCTGTTTATTATCTCGCTATAAGAAAAACACAAATTCGCGCAACCAACACAATTGTGCATTTTCGCACATTTCGCAGCAAGGTTTAATCCGTTAGGTGATGTTACACATCAAGTCTTGAAGAATGCAGCAGCTCATGCAACCGATAAAACATTTTATGAACATTTTAAAATATTTAAATATTTTCCAGAATAAATCGAGTAAATAAAAGAAACAAAAAACCCGACTGCGTAAAAACTACTAACTAAAAATCTAAAAACAAGCTCTGTGATGTTGGAAAATGTATTGCAGGCGGGACAAGCAAAGAAACAATTTTGTTAATGAACGAATAGCTTGTCCCGCCTGCAATACATTTTCCAACATCACAGAGCTTGTTTTTAATGATGATTTAAAATATAAATTGATACAACTAAAGATCATTTTCAAAATCAGTTCGCACATTAAAGCGTATAAAATCCGCCATATTGTCTTTTTTTTAATTTCATGTACCCAGTGACAGTCGTGCCATCAAGACGAATCTAATGTGTCATTTATCTAATTCGGTTGAGCCGTTGAGTAGTTACGACCGGACATAGGAACGGACATACATACATACATACATACATACATACATACATACGCGTCAAACACATAACCCTCCTCCTTCGGCAGTCGGGTAAAAAAGAGGATAATAATCATCATGTGTAATTTATTTTATTTTTTCGAGGGACGGATTTATGCATAAAAAGCCATTACGGATTTTTGACATTTTCTGATTGACACGTGATCTGTTACTTTTTAAATTCACATTGGGAGAATAACATCAACAGCATCATTCAATGTATTTTCTCTATTTTTCAGGGTCCGGAGACATGGGTGGGTGTGCGAGCGTTGCGCGCCAGTTCGGGAGGTATCTTGGACCCAGACGACCGTGTCCGCGACGTGGCGGATGACCGCGAGACCCTTACCGCAGAGTGCACCAGCCAAGCGCCGCAGCCGCGCGCCGCACAGGCGGATGGCGCTAGTGGATCTTCCGCTGGCACTGCATCCCCGGATATGTTTCGGGTACTTATTTAATTTTATCAAATTGGTGTTCTGGTTAGACTTTCAATTTATAGAATTTATTATACTTATTGTCAAACTCAGAGACGTCAGTTAACGTTAATGAATCATTAACAAACAGTGGCTACTATATATTGACCTATTTTTCTATATTTGAGATGGTTGTCAGTGTACTAAGATATACTGGGTCTCTATTAGCTAATTATTAATTAAGCTTAGTGACGTCTCTGAGTGCGGCCCTTAGTTATATTACATAACAGTACCGTATAGGTGAGTATCGGATAGCTACCTAAGGTACTTACAGTAAATATATCATTTTATAAAATTCCCATTACTGTTTAATCACCCAGCCAAGTAACTTCTATTATATTTTATGAAATACTTACAACAAAATATTAACATAATTTTATTAAGTATAACAAACTTCATAAACGGCTGAACGCGCGAGACGAGAGTTACCCGTGTCATACTAAAAAAAAAACAATTAAAGAAAGCGCGGGATTCTTTCAGATTTGTTTGAACGTCTTGTTGGGACTTGTTGCTTGTTGTAGATTTATTAGTATCGTGCAAATTAAATCATTACGTGACATGTCGATACCAAGAAAAGAGTTCCATTTATTGTTTAACTGTGATCTCAATATGGGATTGTGTTTCTCTCAGTGTTTTTGTACGCAAAATCCTAATAAGGTAAGATAAAAATAAATAAGTATAAAAATCAATGCCGGCTTGTTATTGCACTGTTAAGTATTGAATTTTGGTAAATGAAAGGCTTGTAAGTAGCGGATTTGGCGGTTGGTATTGGTTAACAGAATCTTTAATAGTTAAAAATAACTTGAAATATAAGGAGTTCAGTGCATGTTATTTTGTCTGCATGTTGAATGTATACTGGAAATAATCAGTAAGTAGGTAGGATACATGTTGTGTAATTATAATTATCGTCTATTGTTGACTGATAATAGTAGGTAGGTACCTCACCTAAGGTTGCACAAGCTTAGTTAAATCTTAAATTCTTAAGTAGCCATTTATTAATATTATGACGACCCGTAAAATAATATCCGTAAAATAATATATCTCTGTAAGGCCGCGTTCCATTTGTAAGATATTTATCTCATTTCTTATATTTTGTACCTATAGAATAATTGTCTGGTAGTCTGTCCGATAAGTAACTTGAGCACATTTATTACGAGTGTAGGTTACAATTTTTACACGCTTGCAAGCTGCTTGCCGATAGTCTACTAGCAGAAGTAAATCAGTTTTACTTGGTGGGTAGTTTTGTAGCAAAAGTAGGACTGGTAGGGTACTTTGTGAAATCATATTTCTAGAACTAACCTATTACTTAGATTTTCTGGATCCAAATGCGTGAACTGAAGTTTTTCACCTATTTATTTTACTGTTGTTTGCTCTAATACACAGTTTATTGTGGTATCATCAAAAATAAGGTGACCCACATGCCACAATAGGACCATAATTAGGTATCTCTTTACAATTTAGCGAATTAAATACACAATACATTTGCAGTGAATCAAATGAAACTAATTTACTTTTCTATACAAGTTACATAGGTATAACAGACGATAACAAACAGCGCATGAATCACGGCACATAACGGGCGGCGCGAATGCCTGCCTTCCCGCGCTCACGCTTCTTTCTACAACATATACTTCATACCTACCACATAGTTTAGTAGATAACAAGCTGAAACTGGGCTAACAGGATTACTGAGCTTACAACCAGAGCCTTCTGATATTTATAAGTATACGAGTATACTTCAATAATGTCGTACGTGTTTTGAGAGCCTTCAAACTTGATGAACTTGATAGTTTTGTTTTCCTTTTTCATATTTATCGATTGCTGAGAGAGCTTCCAATTAATAGTACGCAAATACTAAAATCATTGTTCCACTAAAGTTTATTTTTTAATTTCATCTTTTTCATTGCTCTTGTAATTCTTGAGTTGGATTGTGAACAAAACCTCTGATCTCATGGGCTTTATTTACACTTCTGAATCGTCGAGCAACCTTATAAAATCTTAGCATTTTGGCTATTCTGAATAGTGCGGTTGGTTTTACAGTGATTCGACCATTTTATGCAGAATGCTGCAGACAGTTTGTATTGAATCTCATAATTGATTATCGAGATCGGTCACGCTCTAGTGGTTTAGTAGAATGCAAGCTCTGTTACGAGTAACTTCTTGTAATAATTACAGCAGCATAAATTGATATTTTAATTAAGGCTGTCTGTTGTATTCATTTCGAGATCATGCGTCACAAGAACTGAACGTAGATTGGTTAATAACATCGATATCTCTTTTCCATTGTGTCTTTTTCAGCAATAAAACTGATGTCGTAATAACGATTTAACATTTTCTTAAATAAAACGGGGTTTAGTCTTAACAGAAGTGTTATTTAGTTAACTAAAACATAAAATACAAAATAAAGTTGTCTTGGCCTTATACGCCTTAGTTTAAGGTGAGCTATTCAAATTATCAATTGAATCAATGATCAATTGAATCATCGTCAATTGAATTAACATGACCTTTATATGCATAAGAATAAGTTGCCATGTATGTGGGAAGTATTAGCATTCATTCATTATTCTGTGCAACTAATAGCGCTAGACGAGCTACTGAAGAAGTCAGTAATCTAGAAAGAAAGAAAGAAGAAAAAAGAAGAGAGAAGAAGAGACGACGCTAAGCGTAATGTAATGCTTCCGTATGTCAAATTTGTATTGAATTTTGACATACGGAAGCGTTACTTTACGCTTAGCATTGTCTCTGAATATTAACCTAAGACTATGTGCAATATTCATACACGAAATAACAAATAAAATAAACATCATCATCATCATCGTATTAATTAGCCTGTATTCGTCCACTGCTGGACGTATGCCTCTCATAGTGAACGCCACAGTGCCAGAGCTGCGGCTTTCCTCATCCAGTCGCTGCGAGCTGCCTTCCAAAATAAACATACCTATACTTTGTTGGTCTTATCTAACGTCCTATTTATATCTTCAGGGTGGTGGCGGCGTCGGCGGCAGTATGCGGGTGCCTGACACCGACTCCTGCGTGGAAGTGGGCGCGGCAGACCTAGAAGATGGAGCCAACGGCCTGCAAGTGCGGCGCGGGAGTGAACCCACGTTACATCAGGACACGCTACCACCTCAGAGACAGGTTACTATTAGATTTATTACATTTACCTGTTAAGGAAACAATGGAAATTAAATAAATGGGTGTACCTAATACCTTATTAGCAGACACAATAGAAATTATTACGACCCTCTTAAGGGTCTCGGTTCTTTAATTAAATAAACCAACCCAATTTAAGGTCTGTTTCACCACCTCTGGATAGCTGCTAACTGCCGAATAAATAAAAAAATGGAACAAAATTTGTTTAAAATTATCTGCCAGCTAATTTAACGGAAACTTATCAGTATGCTGTGAAACAGACCCTTAGTGTCTCTTTTTTGTTAACATATCTAATGTTTATTTATTAATTGTTTTACAAATGAGAACGATTGATCGATTAACCCGATTGATTGTCATGCAGCCGATTATGGAACAATGTGTATTCAGCATAGGGTTTCTGGTTTCTCGACCTTTTTCATTTCCCGAGGCACGAGAATTCTCGACAAGGATTTCCCGAGTTTCTCGAGTCTCTCGAGAAATTTTGTATTTTTTTATAAAACATGATGTTATTTTAAAATATTTACTTTAATACAAATTAGACTGATAGATGAGATCAATTAAATGAAATGGTAATTTTTTGGTTACTATAATAGGCTCGCTCCCTATTACATGGGACCTAATCATACCGGCGAACTGTGGAAAATTCGAGGAATACAGGCGTGATGGTATGGTGGTATGTAATAGCTGTTTTTGACTAACCTCCGATTTACAAACACTGCCAAACATAGCCAAGTTTCGTAAAATAAAGGACTCATGAAATAAATACCACAGTCAGATTTAACTGATGTTTGATTATTCTCCGATTTACTTTATTTAGACCTTGCTATGAAAAAATTAACATAAAATAATAATGTAGCAACCAACAGCTATGTGTTATACCTCATTTTAATCCTCATTAAATAAGCAAGTTTTTCTACCACAGGGTCAGTTTTTCGTAGTACATATTTTTTACAGTAACGTTCTAAAGTTACAAATAATTTTTCGTGAAACTTAAAAGGTATTGAAAAAAGTTCCAATACTCATAAATCTTGGCACCTCCTATCATAAAAGCACTTTTGTAGTGATGATACATTACCTAGAAGCAACTAGACACCATTTATTGTTGTAAAATAGGTATCCATTTTAGTCTAATTGCCTATTTACTACTAATTTTGGTTTTTCTTCAGAAAACACTCAAATAGTCATAACTTTTAAGGAAATCAAGTTAGAGCTCTGCCCCAGAGATATTTTTTACTTAAAATAACCCCAACTATCGCCGTTTAGTTTGATCTAAGATTTCCTGCCCACGCTGTATATAGGGATGTGCCAAGTTTCAGTACAATCGAGTAACATGTGAAAATTCAATAGATAAAAATCAATCATACCCTGTTTTTCTACCATCAGAGATATGATATATGATAAATGGGACCACCACTTTGGAATTTTTTGGTATAATTTTTGAAATCGGAATTTTATTAACATTTGACGGAAATATCGGGGAACATAATTACGTAAAAAACTATATAAAAACCTCCGAAATAATAACCTCTGATTTTTCGTCGGTTAAATAATCTAAACCTTTTGCTGCCAATGCCTCTAGATAAACCTTCGAAATGATAACATCCGATTTTTAGTCGGTTAATTAAACAAAACATTTTCCTGCCAACGACTCGGGAATTCCCGAGTCGTTGAGATTTTTTTCCCGTCTCGACTAAAGACAAATTTCTCGAGAATTCCCGACTCGAGAATTCTCGAGCAGAAACCCTAATTCAGCAATTTCGAATCCCTAATGAGAATTGCATTCGCGGTTCTAAGGACCAAAACTGGTCCTTTAAAACTTAAAAAACTTACTCAATTGAGGTGTTATTTCAGGTGTCAGAACAAACGAAACGTTGGTCAGCGGCGGTGGTGTGCCGGGACGACAGCAGTCGGGTGACCCAGAAGGTGCACCCGCTGCCGGACGGCCGGCCGCCGGACGTCGCCGTCGATCGGCACGGACAGCACTTTCAGAGGCAGTCCAACCGCCTATCCATGCAGTTCTCTGGGCCTGGGTACGTTTTTTACTAACATACATATCGAGGAATAGCTACTACGAAGAATACTGTAGCCATCATTCCTAATTAATTAAAAGAATTGTGATTTCAAACTAGTTTACAGCTGGTCCTTTGTCTAAGAAATTTATGAACCAACTGTGAACCAAATTAGTAATTGCATTGTTAGTTATGAATAAAAGCATATAAAATAAAGTATATACTTAGCGTTGAAATCCTACATCATACTGATTTCAGACACTTACGCGAATACTAGACATTGAAATAAAACTACTTTTTACGGATTTTATCGCGTTATATTGATATTATTTTAATCCCGACGTTTCGGACCCTTTACAGCGTCCATGGTCACGGGTGACTAAGGTGATAGGCGTCTTGACGTTTCAATTACTAACAGCTACCCTACATTTCTGTTAATTATTGGCAATCCGATTCACGCAGAACGAGCTCGCCGTATCCTTCGGTCTTGCAGTTTTAGGCTAAAAAATCCAAGATAATATCAATATAACGCGATAAAATCCGTAAAAAGTAGTTTTATTTCAATCCTACATCATATTAAAAACCATGCCTAAAATACATTAACAGTAAGGTGATCCATGAAAGGGATAACTAAACTTCCTAAAAACCTTATAGGTGAGGAACAGCTCATACCTCATAGGAACGTTTGACATTAACAAAGGCGAATTTAACTTTAATATAACATATTTCCCTAAGCATTGTTACGTTTAACATCCATTAAAATCCAACAATAGGTCCTATTCATATTACATAATCTTTTCCGTGTAAATTCTTGAAGCAATTAGGACGCTCTTTGTTGGTTTGCATTCACCAGTAATATTTAAATACCTGGTTTACATAAATTATAATAATGTCAAAATTACAGTCTTGTGATATAATCACTACATAATTCCCCCCATAGACTTATACGCTTATTATTCGTCTCATCGTCAGTACCGTGGATTATAACGTACCTAGGTAGGTACCGTCTCATTTAATTGATATCAAAATGACAAAGATAGGTCATATTATATTGTATTGGTGTCAATAGATACGCGTACATTGTTAGCGTCTTGAAATCAAGCCCTTTATGATGATATTTATAGTAGGATATTGATCTTTGTAGTAACTTGCTGTGAGTCTACATTAGATTGGCACTGAGTTGACGCGATGTCCTTTATTAATTCCAGTTTATTTATTTTTTAGAAGTGGTGTATGGTTAGACGCGGCAGAGCGGGTACAAAGTTATGGTAGCAAAAGTCTTCCGCGAGATGCACGGAGGGAGCCCTTAGGACAAGACACGCCCGTCAACAATCATCAGAATCACAGGTATTATTATCTAACTTATGATATAAACTACCATATTATACATATATATGTTTATCACATATGTAGTTTATAATAGATATCATTTCCTATGAAGTCTAATAGGTAATAAATTCTGTGGATTGACTGATGATCGTCAGCCCAAATTTTGGAAAATGAAGGTTTTATTATTGAGTAGAAATTTCTTAAAATGAATGAGATAGGTAGATGACTCCATATCTGCAATTCTGCACGTGGGTCCATTTTGCAAGGTCTGACAAGTCTCAAATTATATTTTCCTTGATTTCCCAGGGTAGAAGACATGCTTCGGTGGGTGTCAGGAGTCAACAACGTAGCGAGTGTACATCCCGTGCAAGAACGCCCACTTGATCTCTTACCGGAAGGTATGTGGAAATTTGTATGAAATATACTTTGTTAAAAGAAGAGTTTCAAGACAAAGACAGACAGATAACCGGAGTTGATGGCCAACCTTCAATAATTGGAGACTAATAATTAATTGAGGAGTTAGGGGTTAGAGCAACCGAAATCTATTATTTTTGTAATTAGTTACTTGAGTATATACAGTGTAGTGCGCTATCACATGATAAAGAACTCATCCTCACCATCAACCCATATGCTGTCTCACTGCTGGGCACGGGTCTCCTCTCAGAAAGAGAGGGATGAGGCTATAAGTCCACCACTCCAGAACCAGAACTCGAGACTTTTGCAGTCTATGGTCATACTCCTAGGCTATCACTACTTTTTTAATTTGTAGGATAAAGAACTAATCTTTATTTTTTAATTTGTAGGTGGTAGTGGCGAACGTGCCATATCCGGCATGGAAGTCCCAGTGAGTCCCAGCAGCAAGCCCGCGGCGGGGGCCAGCCACACGGCGGCCGTCAGCCTGGTCAAGGGCGAGAAGGGGCTCGGCTTTACCATCACCACCAGGGACAACCCCACCGGCGGACACTGCCCCATCTACATCAAAAACATATTGCCAAAGGTAACATTATTTTTGATTAAGGTCAAGAATTTTTTTTAGAGGTCCTGTTTTGTAAAATTATTGGTGCAATTAAAATAGACAATGGTGTTAATATTAGCTTTAAATTCATTAGATAAAGAGTATAATTTTAATAGTATAGATCAGATTGAAATAAAACTACTTTTTACGGATTTTATCGCGTTATATTGATATTATTTTAATCCCGACGTTTCGGACCCTTTACAGCGTCCATGGTCACGGGTGACTAAGGTGGTAGGCCATAAAAAGTAGAAAAAAGTAGTTTTATTTCAATGTCTAGTATTCGCGTAAGTGTCAGAAATCAATAAGTATAGCTGAGTTTTAGAACAACACATCTGGGGCCCTTTTCTGTCATAATTAACATCAGCACATAATCAATCTGTCTTTTCTCGGACCTTTTGTCCAGATCACTAATGTTTCCCTTCAACGTTTCCGTCAATGGCGCTACTTTTAGACTTATCGTTATCTAGTAACCTGTATAAATTTATTTGTACCTTTTCTTTACATTATATTATTACTATATTCTAGGGTGCAGCAGTAACAGACGGTCGGTTACGCGCCGGCGACAAGCTAGTGTCAGTGAACAACGTGTCTGTGTCTGGTCTCACACAGCAACAAGTGGTCACGCTGCTCAGGAATACGCCCACCGACTCAACGGTCGAGATCGTCGTCGAGAGAACAGGACCTAACAGGACTCAGGTATGTGAAAAAATCTTCATACTTAGCTCGATGTAGGTTACGTCATATGCATCCCGTGTTGGTTAAAAATGTAAACCCTAATCAAACTAAGACCCAGAATAACCAAAAATAGTGCAGAGCCGAATCACACAGTCATTGCCTCCAAACTTCATACTATAAACTTTATGTATGTTATTATGACTTATTTATAAGACTTGAAAATGCTTACAATGCTTCTAAATTAATACTTATTTCATTTTATTCCAGAGGGTAGAGCCCCAACAAAGTCCAACGAAATACATAGAAAAAGCGATCGGCCCACCGTCAAACCCAGTGGAAGCCAACAAGGCTTCAGAAAACGGGCGCGTGTCCAGCATAGTGAACGCGATCAACCAGAACAGTGCCAACAGTTCCATGCGGGGCAGGATACCCAAGAGTTCCTCTAAAGACGATCTTCTGAACAAAGACCACAGCAACGATAGTGCGTTACAAGAAGCACTCAATGCTTCGTCCAATTCGGTAAGAAGATTAAATTTTAAATCTAATGATAAGATTATTAACGTTGACAGTATAATGTACAATTGTAAAGTATAGTTCTCATGAAACGTTAAACATTTCTTGATGTATTAAAAAAAAACAGGGTATAAGTCAAAACAATTAACCAACGTTTTTTCCCCCAGATCCTTGGTCTTCGGAACCGCCTAATACTTCGGCTGGACGTGCCGGTTCACGACTCGGAGAAAGCTGGGCTGGGCATTAGTGTCAAGGGCAAGGTCACCGTTGGACCCGACCCCCAAGACCTGGGTATATTTATCAAATCAGTGCTACATGGCGGCGCCGCATCTAGGGACGGGAGGTGAGTTTAAAAATAATTCATTATATATCTTTACCATTACGACTGTATCTCCAAAGGATTGGGTAGATGTGTAGTGAGGTACAGAGCTGCAGTTCCAGACATTTACAAATTATAAATTTACTTTTTTTTGTTTGTCCCAAGGCTACATACGAACGACCAGTTATTAAGCGTGAATGGCGTATCACTGGTGGGGCAAAGCAACGCAGAGGCTATGGAGACGTTACGACGAGCGTTACTACATGCTAGGCCGCAGCGGACGGGCAGCATATCACTTACCATTGCCAGGAGAACTGGTATGTGCTTCTTGATATACCAGAAATGATATTGTTGTTTTGCAATGACGCAAACATAAAACAAAATTAATGTTGTACAGTTTAAAAAGTTTTTTATTGCAAGTTATAATAATTAATAGTGAAATGACAGTTGTTTTATCTGTTTGCTTGCGAGAGCTACCACGATACAGGAAAACCTTAGCAAGTAGTTTAAATGAGTATTTTTTCCTTGCAGACAGTATGGATAGCCTAGCGAGGTGGAAAGACGACACACCACCAAACGGAAATGACACCACGAACTCTAACGAAAATTCCCAAAATTATAACACAGTGATATACAACGCCAGTAGTGACAAGGAAAACAAACCGGTTGACAACTACAGCCAAAAATACGATACCAACCAAAACGAAGGCTTCGATACCCACGACGGACGAAGCAGCAAGAAACACGCCTCAATAGTTACTATAAACAATAACAATAGTTGGGTTTCAAATCAATCAGATGACAGCAAAGGATACTTAGAAAGAGACAAGGATGTGCCACCACATGATAGTAAAAGAGATAGCTTCGAATGGAGTAGGCTAGATGGATGGAACCCTGTGATAGATAGATTAACGGGTCTAAGAAATGAAAGTTATTATATGGCTACCCAGATAGATGCTCCGGTCACGAATGGACATCACTATAGACAGAATTTAGGTCATGTACACATGTCAAGATCACCGCCGGCGCATCATAATGTCATCATTGAAGAGGATTATGGTACCGCAAGGTTAGTTTTGGAAATATTAGATAAATTAAATAGGAATCTTTGGAAACCCGTTTACTAACAAAAACCATATTTCTAGGATGTTTAAATAACACCATGATTTATAGTTTTAAAACATCTTTTTAATTAGGGGTAGTGGAAGCGGTTGCGGCGGTGAATCAGGTAGTGAGAGCGGGGCCGGGTTCAGCCGTGATGCTGTCGGACGACGGTCCATGTCCGAGAAGCGACACGCCGCGCTAGATGCCAAGACTACCGGCACCTATAAGAAAATCAAAGAGATAAAGGCTGTTAATTGTAAGTAATTGCTGAACTAAACATTCTATTTTAGTTTTCTAAAATAGAATGTTTAGAAAAGCTTTTGATAGATACTGTACTGATACCTATTTTTATACTATCTTGTATATAAAGTGAGTTTGTATGGCTAAAAAATACACTCCAGTGACTATCTAAAACAAACTTATGCGGTTGGTTAATAAATAAGTGATCTAATCCATATACTATGTAAATGTAACAATATTATTTGTAGAATTCCTCAAGGTAGTATCTTAGGACCAATCGATAATACAATATTAATTAAACAACACTGAATATTTTCATTTTTTAACTGATTCACACATTATGAATTTTGTAAATATGAATTACAAACTAGTTAATGGGTGAATTTCAACAAGAGATTTTTATGTGTCATTTCGGTGGGATTTTTTTATTTCAATGTTATCTACATATTTTTAGTGACAAATAAAACTTTAGCCTATTTTGTAACATTGTGCGTGAGTGGACATTAAATATCATCAAAACTTACATAAATATTTAAGGATGAATTTTTAAGAGTCCACTGAAATGAAAAGTGTCTACCGTAATGATAAAAATTACCACCGAAATGATAGACTGTGCACCGGAATGAAATAAATCCACCGAAATGATACAGTTAAGAACAACCGTGCCGGGCAGCCAGGGTTCCGTACTTTGTTAGGTTTGATTTTCACAAATTTTAGATAAACACTGAGACAGTTATTTTAATATCATAATTAATATACGGAATTACAGTTAGTATTACATATACCATTCTTTGAGGATTTACTTTATAACCTCAAAGAATGATATTATGTAATGTTTATTATGATATGAATGAATTGTTTCTTTACTTATATAATCTTTGGTAATTCAGTACTCATAATAAATTATATAAAAATAAAGGTAAGGCACTTATAATGAAGGTACACCCTCGAAGTAATTATTTTGTTGACAATTAGTATCTAGAAATAATAATCTACACTGTGGTGACTTACACACGCATCACATCATCGTTGAGCCGAACAAATGTGTATCTAAAATATATACATGTACTAACTAGATAGATATATGTATATATTTTATATATTTAAATAAAAATACACCCAAATAATCTAATCTACACTCTAGGTAAAAGTACCTACATTACAAAACTATGACTTTGTATCTGACATAAGTATCTCTAAAACTTTATATATATCAGCCACCGAAATGAAACTATTTTTGTCCCCTTATTACTGAAATGATAAAATTACTTTTTTGGCGGGAAACGGCAAGACGTTGGGACCGGTGCGTTTGCGCCGAGAGCTTGAGCCGGATTGATCCAAAGTGAGGAAAGGTGAGAGGGGCGTAACAACGCAATGTTGACGTGGCTATTCTACTAAAACTTACTGTCCTCTGAAATGATAACTTTTTTCCAGACAAAAGTTAACTGCCTGTCAAATCCATGAGAAAGAAGATAAAGAAACAAAAATAGTTTTATTTGATCGAATATGTAATAATTTAATGATATCAAAATCGATTTAAATCCATATTACGAATGTATTTGCAGGGGAAGGTATTTTATGAACGGAATTGGGTTCAGGACAGGCCACCGTGATGATAAAATAACACTTTATAATTATTTTTTTTGGTATATTAAAGGGTAGAAATCAATGATTTTTTTTGTCAAGGTAGAGGAGTACTTAAACTATTGAGGAAAAATTTATAAAATTAAAAATCAGCACATTGCACTACCGTTCTCAGGTTTGCCGTGTATTTTTTTTGCTTGCGCAATTCACCCTAATATGAATTACTACGAGATTCTAACAATATTTAATATTACAGCCTTGCAAGTGGGTCCATCGTTAGGCATGCGAAAATCATCAAGTTTGGAATCTCTGCAGACAGCCATACAGGAGACACAAAGAAACCCGCGCAATGAACCAATATATGCGCGTGCGCACCCACGTAAGTCAACATTGTTATTACAAGAACCAGAAGTAAAATAATTATACTTTGTATGAATTCATTATGCATGCATTAGTAGAATTTGTTTATAACTATTAAATCTTGGTTTTTCAATTTTTTTTCTACTATCATATATTATCATTGTATTATTATCTTGATACTTGGGTCGTTTTACTATATAATGATATTATTACAGCATTGAAGCATTGGTTGACGGATGACAACAACGGGCCCGACATGATCAGAGGTTCACCGCAACAGTCATCACTCTCACATAAGAAGCCTTCGCTACTCAAGTCTTTATCTACTATGTTTAGGTAAGTAACTTTTGTTATTATTATTTGATAGTTTAACGTTCGATATATCGATTTACAGCCGAAATTAATATCCTATCTGTAAATTGTTTACTGTAGAGATAGAAATTTGACATTACTTCTATGGAGTTTATGTCAAATTTCTATCTCCAGTAGGTAAAACAATCTACAGATAGATTATTAATTTCGGCCTTTAGTGTTTGTAACTACCTCAACCCAGGCTATCTTCATTGCATATTTTTTTTTATAAAAACTTAATATACGTATTCGCATAAAGCTCTTTTAGACCTTGAATTGAATTCTATGTTAGATCTTGTATATACACTTCATAGAAACGCTTTGATTCCAATGCCTACGGTATGTACATGTTTCCAGCTGTTTTAGGTATATAAACATTGTATAGGTAGTTAATTCCATTTTGCATTCATAGTCCCACGTTTTTGTTGGGTGATTTGGTTTTTGGTGATGATTTAACATGAGTAATGAGTGTGGTTTTAAAACAATTATGCTATTTAATAATACTTTGAGTAATAAAATAGTGTTCATGATAGAGCACGAGTAAGATGATGATTTATGTAAAGACGAAAAATAAATTTCATAGACTTTGATAACATCTTAGTGTTATAACATCTTAGTGTTATAACATCTTAAGTGTAGGTACGCGTACGGTAAAGATTTTTACAATATAATAGAAACATGTGTGGTGGTGTGTTTTTCCACATTATTACCATATAATTATATGTTTTTTTTAATGTAAAACGTATTATTAAGACGTAGAATGTAGCAGCAAAATTCGACATCACTATTCGTCTCGGTAGTTGACTAAAGCGTCCGGTATACTTAATCGGAGGGACGCAGGACGCAGGCCTGAGAACGTATTTTTCATTCCCTAAAATGTATATCTTTGTAGAATGTACTAATGCCGAAACAAAAATGTATAACTACAACTATAGGTGTATTTATTCCATCGACTAGACTTAGGGCCTGTTTAGTTTAGTGTAAGTAGTAAATAGATAAGGTTGACTGGCAGAAAATGCCATAAGGCATTAAGTCCGCTTAATGTTGTGTACCATTTAATGTACATAAAGTTTAAAACAATAGGGAATATGCACATTTTTTTTAAATATTTTTAAACGATACTTTATATCGTTATGTAGCCGTAAAAAAAATTCCAGCGCCTTAAAACTAAAATTAAGTAACAAAAAAAATTAATTAAATTATAAGATAGATATTGGCATTTTAAACACCCGCGATTTTGGCGCGCTTGCCGAGACGTCAAAGTCTACGTTCTCTCAACCAAACAACCACGTACAACAGACACTGTATTAGTAGACTTTGACGTCATATTCCATTTGACCGATAGTGTAGCGTTTCAAGTGATTTGAATTTCCAACAGTTTTTTTGGACTTTTTAATAATTATTTTCTCATCAAAAAAGAAATAATATAAAAAAATATCTACATAGACATAATTCTAAAACGATAAAGTTCATAAAAAAAAATATTTGACCTTTTTTTAAGTCAGACGCATATTCCCTATTCCCATTAGAACATAATTTGATAAAAATGTTGTTCTATATAAGAATTTATCTGGCAGTTCGCGGGTATCCAGAGGTTGTGTAAGTGGCCCTTAGTCGGCTAAACTTAAAATTTATATTGCAATAAACAGGATAGGTAAGCCTCATAAGAAAACTGAAACAGAAGTCTACGGTAGAACAGCACCTGGTCGATCTTCGGAGAAGTCACTATCAAGAGAAGCGTTAGAGCGACACAACAGGATAGACGAAAGGGACAAAGAGGAAGAACCCAACACAAAGTCACAGCAAAGGTTTGTGATATAGAAAAATGTTTCATAAATTTAACTAGGTATGTGTAAATAGGTATAGTTGCTAATGGGCTGGAACCTTGTCTAAATAACCTCAAAATGACGTCATGCACCGTACCTGCCGGTTAATGGTGATAACGCGTATTGTGAGCGGTTACGTCATTTTTACGTCACCAAGATGACCGCCAGTCCTATTATTAATTTGCGGGGCTTATATGTATCCTGATAAAGAAAGAGAAGAGGAGGAATGTATCAGAAGAAAAAGGGTGTTTTTAAATGCGTTGTGTTGAACAATATGCGTAAATAAATTATTAGATTGAACTCCAAATAGAGATAATGGAATGCATAAAAAGTCAGCTTTTGCTTGCTCGAAGTTTCTTAATTGTGGTAACTCAAAACATTTAATCTACAAATAGTATTGAAATATTATGAGTTTGTTATGATTTATCATTGTTATTTTTTTGAAAGATTTTTTAGATAAAATGGTCTGTTTATGTTAGATCGGAAGCGTCTCACGTGCGGCAGGGCAGCAGCGGCAGCGGCGGCGAGCGGACGCACAAGTCTGAGCGACGAGCGCCGCCATACAGAGCACCCCCGCACCAACAACACCCGGTAACTACAATTAATCATTAACTGTCCCACTGCTGGGCACGGATCTCCTCTCAGCATGAGAAGAATTAGGCTATAGACCACCACGCTGACCTAATAAGGGTGGTCAGATTTCACATGCCGTCGAGAAAATCTCTCAGACATGCCTCACAACGTTTTCCTTCACCGGGGAGCGAGTGATAATTACGCACATGATTTCGAAAATTCAGAGGTGCTTGGATTTGAATTCGAGACCTTTGCCTTGGCAGTCCACTGGTCATACCCCTAGGCTATTACTGCTCTAATACTTACTACTACTATTTAAT
Source organism: Acronicta psi (assembly GCA_946251955.1). Taxonomy (NCBI): domain Eukaryota; kingdom Metazoa; phylum Arthropoda; class Insecta; order Lepidoptera; family Noctuidae; genus Acronicta; species Acronicta psi. The sequence goes on along the minus strand of OX276472.1, from coordinate 6,189,162 downwards.
CATTACGTACATTTAAAATAAGAAACTGTTATATCAATGTGTTCGGTTGCCATCTTTTGTAGCCTTCCGACGCAATTTGGCTTATTACTTTCATCTTAATTGATCTCATTATTTCAATATAATATAAAGATCTAGCTGTTACTGAGTACAGAAAAGCAAACCTGCATTTAAGATCATTTTCGTTCACAATAGTGGAGCATTCCAAATCGGGAAGTAAAACCTTATTAGAATTTTACTCCGTTTTTTTTTGTTTTTCAGGTATTTGTCTATACCTGTAACGAATTTTATTATTGTGTACTGTAAATTGAAATTGTTTTACTAACCTCTATGAAAACATCACATATTAAGTTCTTTAGTATTTACGAGAATATCAAAATATATTTTTATATTTTAGCATTTTCCGTACTGAGGTAATTTATACCAGTTATATAACTGGTTTTCCTTCATTACAATACTGGTATCACTAACTGGAAGACGCAGGTTCGAATCTTGGCCGCCAGCGTACCTGCTGTCGTTTATTTTCCTTCATTAAAATAACTGGTTTTATTATCTTAACATGGAAAATTCAGAAAAATACAAAAAAAAAATGTTAATAGGTAATTAAGGTGGCATCGTAAGACATTGAACTAACTAGTAAAGAAACTTGTGTCGGTTGTTTAGAACGGTAAGGAAAAATTTCGACCTGGCAGGTGGGACTCGTGGTGGCTTAGGGGTCCGAATCTTGCACGCCAGTCGATTTTTTCCTTCATTAAAAACAACTTGTAATCTTAGCATGGAAAATGCTTAACAAATACAAAAAGATAGTTAATATGTGATGTTTCCATAGAGCTTAGTAAAACAATTTCAATTTACTGTACACAATATTATAAAATATTACAAAAAAAAGCAAACGGAGTAAAATTCCAATAAGGTTTTACTTCCCAGTCTCCACTATTGTGAACGAAGATTATCTTAAATGCAGGTTTGCTTTCCTGTACACATTAAAATAAATAGAAATAGAATATCAAATATTTCTTAGGGAATAGTAGTAGCTCAATATAGAACGTTGTTTTTATTTATTGTACAGCAGGCTATGGACAGTGCGTGGGGTCCCACCGGTCACTACGTCAACTACGAAGAAATACAACAGAATTTAAAGTGAGTATAAAGCTACGATTTCCTGACTTTATGCATTACTAAGCTACACTATTTAATTGGCTGTCACCGAAAATATATTCATTATAATATTATACAGAAATTATTAAAGACTCCTTGTAGGGTATTTAGCTCGTACACACTGGTAGGTATGTACATATTACAACTCGTTTTTCCTCTACGTTTTAGAGGGAATAGACATAATCGTACGCGCCCGCTTTAAGCTATCTTACGTGACATGCCGAACTTACTGCGATTTTATCTAGCACAGTTTCGCTTTTAATATATAACAGAGTATGTTTGCACCAATATGAGAAACAATTCAAGACGATTTTGAAAGTATTTAAATCATACAGCATGATAATATATGCTCTATTTACCTTGTAATAAATAGTTTGAGCATGACAAGTTTCGAAAACACTGAAATTATTTCAATATTTCATATCTAAATATTTTTTGTAAATATGTATCGAAGGACCAAATAGAGTCCCAAGCATAACGCTCATAATAATTTCAGTGCGCGTCGCGAGAAGTTGAGCGAGGTGCAGATAGGACAGATGAGGAGACAGGTCAGCGCGCAGAGAGCCAAGGCCGAGGAGGAGAGGTGAATATCATAAACAATTCTATTCAAAACTCGCTTAAAATGATAGACACCGAACTAAAGGGGTACCTTAAGATTTTCAAATATTTTCGCGATGTTTTTAACATAATTATACTGTAGTTCACATCCTCACAAAAAAGCAGACCTCTGTCGTAATAAATTGCACGCCACTGTAACAATAAATTAAAAACAGTGAAGCCACATAGCCATTTATTATTGTGATGCGCTATCACATAATTTACATTCAAACATTGGCGGTGAAATGAAATTACAAGTAGGTACTTGTTCATTTAATTAATTTGTTTTTTTTCTTTTAGAACTTGATTAGTCTTTTACATATTAAAATTCTTTCTCTAACAAAATGAACCACCATTATCTTTATAAATTACTAATGAGTACACGGCGGAAAATAATAATTATGCTCTTGAATAGACCTTTAAACTCCTTTTGAGTTGTAGTTATTTGGTTTAGATCCATGATTATAAAAAGAAAGAACCTTTTCATACGATGTCTATAGGTACCTTGATAGGTATAAATGGTTTATCAACTTAGCTAGCATTAAGCACAAAATCAAACTTAGTATTCAACAATTGCCAACAACTCATACTGACCTGCTAATTGAACATACAATCTTAATTCTAAGAAACTCTTACGTTAATAGGTGTATTAAAATAAAATACGACGGTTTCAATCATTATACGCAGCAAACAATAAAATAATATGACAGGTCTCCTTCGTTACACGTGGTAATTAGATAAACGGAGTTAATTATAAAGTTATATTTTCCTCTTCCTCTGGCCATTCCCGGGCGTTGGTAAGATGTTTGTGCTTTGTAAGAGCATTCGTAGAATACACTCAATGGTAGCATGCTTATGTACTCTGTAGGCTTTTCACACTTAATAAATATTTAGCATCTTTAACTTTCACTTCCATTGTGCACCCTCAGTTAAACGGAATTGGAACTGTGCTTGATATATTGCGATATGGATAACGCGACCTATACGAGAAATAAGGCGATGTGACCTAATGTTGCTGACGGCAAAAAGTTTATAGGCAAAAACTGTTTGCGCAAGTTCTTGTAACAGTTCAAAACAAAAAAGACCTGTTGATTTATCAGTACTTATGGAAACATACTTCGAAACTGTTATGACGTCAATTAACTAATAGTCAGAAAGATAAGATTATTTGGTATCCTTTTTCCTGTACACTAAAATAATTATTAACATCAAAGTCCACTGCTGTAAGATTTTTACCTTACTCTTAGAAGATACACACATTAATTTAGAATTCGACATGGAAGTTTTATGATTTGTGGTCTTGATTTTCTTTAAACATTACATTTCCGTGGAAGGCTTCGGTATGCCTGATTTATTGTATTCATTTATGAAAATTACCCAATTCACACGTGAGCGTGAAACCTTAAATGTAATGTTACCAAGATAATTAACTAAATGGCTTTGTATCCACACGTTTTTTAAAGATCTATTATATGAAGCTTCTTGAAATTTTCTTTAGAATGTACTATTACGGTATGTTATTTTTATGATACGCTTCTTAGAATTGTTTTTGGAGAGGCTTATTGTATTGAGATGTATTTTTACACCATATGACGTCACGGTAAAGACACTTTGATTAAAAAAACCACCTGGATTGTCCTTATTGTCCCATGGCTGGTCTTGTCTCAGAATGAGAAGGTTTAGGCTATAGTCTTACACGCAGGCCTTATAAACCAGGATTTATCGCGTGATAATTATTTAAGTATTACGCACATGATTTCGAAAAGTCAGAGACGTGTGCCTTGGATTCGAATGTAAGACCTTTGACTTCAGTCCAATAAAAAATAGGTAGTTATGTAAAATATAATAATGGCTTTGTAGATTGTTTTTGCATAAATTAATTACCTTTGACTATTTGGAATACACAATAATAAGGTTCTTTACCAAGCGTTTTTTTGGTAACTAAGTATTACAAAATCTCTAGTACATACAATACACGTATTTGCGTAGTTTTTTCTAGTAAATATTTTATTCCTGCTTTTTTACCATTAGATAATATCGTGATATTTTGTTATGTTCATCTTTTTATTAGGCTTCAATCTTGAACATACGTCCTTACCGTTACCAAAAATATTTATTGGTAATTATAAGCTTCGTATTGTTTATCTTCATGCTTCATTTACTTGTACATAATCACAACTGAATAGTGCACCTCCTTCATTGATAAAATGTCATATTTTTAGTTTCGACCTACACCAGCGTCACAATCCACTTATTTCGCAAAGCAGTTTTGTTTAATCATTGTTTTTAACATGACAGTCGTCGGGCAGGGGCGGGTGGCTACCACTCACAGCGCTCCTGTAGAGAGGGCGGAGTGCGGCCGCAGTCGAACTATTACGAGTACGAGAGCGCACCTCCGAGGCGACCCGGCAAACTCTCCCATTACCACTGAGCAATGGACATCGAACAACGCGAATACTTCGCTACGTCTCCGAGAATTTCCAGCTGAGGTATCAGATCTCATTTTAATTGGCGATAATCTTAACGATTATATCGCTTTGCTAGACGTTAGAAACGCGATCTGTCGTGTCGATTCCTTATTGATTTAGCTTCAAGCCTTTATGAGACTGAAATCTTGAATTACGAGTATGTTGAACGATTGTTTTTTAAAAAAACTTTGTGGCTGGTACTTTTTTATAGCGTTGAAATTTTAATGAGTAGTGACTTATCATGTTTAAACTTAGAATTAACACAAACTGTCCGCTATTGAGTTCCATTATTTTGTAAATTTTTTGTTTTCATGTGCTAGCCGTAAACTTTTGCTTTTTGTTTATTCCCAGTGATTTAGGTATTTCATTACAAAATTCCGTTTGGTACTATGTTTTTATTCGACGAGTAAATAGGATTATGTAACAGTTTCTAATGCATCTCAGATATTGGAGAAATCATGTTTTTTCTTTTTGTACCTACTAAATTTTATGAGTGAAGGCCGTGCCAAAAGTCTATCGACAAAAACTCTTTAAATTGTAGACTTTGAAATTATTAAGATTATCAGGCTCAGGAAGGATTTCTTATTATTCTAAGACAGTAAATATTTAAGCAATTAACGTAATGTTCCATTACTGAAATAAATCATTTAGATTGATGAGTTTCATAACGTTATTGTGTGTTTAAAATATAATTAGTCTTTAGCACATTATACTGATTTTCCTTGAGTTTATTTGTATAAACGGTCTTTATCGTCTTTCGCTTGTAAACATTAATTTAATTATGAATAACAAGGTCTGTCGTACCGGAATCGGCGTACACAGAGAAATCTTCATTAATTAAAAAAAAAGAATTCCTACCGTAGAAAACCCAAGGATATCGTAATCAGTGTCCACAAATCTGAACAAAGAACAACTCTGAAAAAAGAATTTATACCAACTTCAATAGTTATAATACTTGTCAATATCTTCACATAATGCGCTATTATAAAGCAAATGGTTTGGTAAACATTAATTAAAGTTAATTGACAAGTGAATGCGCCGCCCCGCCGGTAAACAGCTGACAGAGAAAATAATCTGTGGTAGACATATAAAATATAAGTAGGTACACATCGTAGAAAAATAATTCATAATTTTCGAGCTGTATTCTCAAAAATATCAACTCTGTTCTTTTAACAACAGAGTTACAAAATTAACCTTCCTTACTTCAATGTTAAGAAATATTTTTTGTAACCAAATTCACAGTTTCTTTTGTTATGTCCGTTCTATATAACATTTGCAATCTGTTTAATTAACGGCCTTTGTTTAATATTTACTTCTATGTTATAATGGCGTTACATTTAGTTATTTCCTCGGATATTCCCACGCGTAAGATTATAAATGGTATCTATTATCATATCTCCTTAAGATCAAATAGAGGTCTTTTGGCCCAAAACATTACATTCAAAACTTACGGCTTGAGAGCAAACCGATGTAATAAAACAGAATTAATCGTACTTATACCATATTCAGGAAAGCTAAAGAATAATAATAATAACCTATCATTTTTAAATAGCTGTAGGTACATTTTTGAATTTATTAGATAACAGTTAATGAGTTAATTTAGTAATTAATTAATATGAAACAGGTATTTTAACTGTATTTAAATGCGTTTTACATACTCTGGAAAAACACATCGACAAACATGTCGACATCGGTACTGTAATGAAAAAAAAAAACATTTGTTAATTTGTATATTAAATCGTATTTTATGTACAAAATTGCTCTTTGCTTTCCTGAATAACAAAGAATGTGCGAGGAATAAATTGTGTAATGTCCAATAGAGATTTACCTACTATTCTATAGTGGATGGTGGTGCCATCATTATACTTAGATTTTAATTTCGTTCGTCGTTTATTGCTGTACTTATGATCTGTGCTATTCATTGTTGGTAATTATACAACACTATAAAATTATTGTATTTATATCTCAATACAATGTCTAGAGACTTACATAGTTTTAAAGTCAAGCCTATTTACTTAGCAAAGGTTCGCCAGTTTTATTGGTAGTAATTAAAATCAAACGGTCTCATACATCCTGGGATCATGCAAATCAGGCCAATAAAAATTACGAACCCTTGTTATTAGGTGATTAATTTAAAATTAGAGAGACTATACCTACAACGAGAATAACGACGTTCCTCGACTAATGTTCACTAAGGCTGCAGGAATTCCTTTACATCTCGTAGCTAAATTTCCCCGCGTCGTTATTTTCGCAAAAGGCTCTCAGACGTACTACGTAGGTACATGTACATTCCTACTTACCTTTAGTAAGTTTATGAAAGAAGCTTTAAAGTGTAGATTAGATTTTTAATTAAGTTTTATTGAAATAAATCTGATAATATTTACGTGTGACTGAATAATTTATATCACTTTGGAAAATTAAAACTATTCGTTGACTTACGTAATTGTGTAAAATATAAGTTTTCAATGCAACGGTTATTATGTATTCAAACTGTATTAACACACATTTTATTTTAGTTATTTCATGTTTTTGTGATATCTAATCGGTATTTAATGCAAGCCCCACGTGGGCTCGTATAGTGATACGAATATGATCGCTAGTTACATAATTATTACACATATAATGTAGACATTTCTAATGTATATATTAATTTCTAGGTTCGAGATTAATTTTGTATAGACAGAGAGAAGTAGCTTTTATATTTCATCAACATGACTTATTTTTAGTTAAACGAACAAGTTGTTTAGATATTAATCACATTGCAAATGAACATTTGCACCGAAGTGCCCATAACTTGTACATAATTAGACGTTTATATTACAACGTCAATGAGTAATATGTTCTTCCATTTGAGTGACGATTCATTAAATAGAAGAACATATTATCAATAATGAAATTCATGAATACAATTGGACATTCAATGTATGTAAAATAAATAAAAAGTGGTATTGTCTTTCTTTTTTTATTGATCCCAATCTCGGAGGCAGTGCATTGGACTGGTTTTTCCGTTGTTGATTTCATTAAGGTGGATATTCCCATCCCTCTTTCCCGGAATACATAATGGAACATAAGAAATTCCAGGTAAGAATAATTAATTATAGGAATAAAAACTTATAAAACATGAGTTTATTGTGTATACATATAAGTGAGGTGCCACAGATTTTCCACTACAAGCAAAAATACTGCATGAGGTGCTACAGAATTATAAAGATGCGGTAAGATAAAAAAAATATTATAGACAAGATCATTATTCATTGTTCCTTTATAGTTTTGTCACTCTCATTTCCATACAAAAACATTGATAATTACGTATGTTATACGTACGCGACGCATCTACCTATACCTACCATGTTCGTGATGTATAAACCTCATTAAAACAAATCAAGCCAATGATACCGAAGAAGCAGGTATTAACTATGATAATCGGCTAGTCTCAACATACATTTTAAAGTTGTACTCTTTGTACAAACGTTCAAAAAGGCACTTGGCATGCTCACTTTGCGTGGAAGGGTTTATTCGATAGTCTGCCACAATAAAATTGTCATCCATCATCTATCCGCACGCATTTACAAGTGAAATCACTTGTCATGTCATATAATCCCAGCTCATTACGTAGGTCTGTCGTGCCGCCATCGTGCAGCGTTTATCTCCAGTACGCTAGTTAGAAAGGGCAAGGTCGGGCTTCGCGTGTCCGTTACACTTTATAGCGAATTGTTTGTGTGGTCGCCCTTTGTCGTGGCCTTCCGCCTCAGTACCACCCTGTGCGCCACCGACCTCGTCAAATGGGTTTCAGAACTAATAAAATGTTTATAGGCAACCCAAATTGCTTGCGGCGCGATTTTTGAGAAGTAATGAGGACATTATATCAGTCTGAAGAAAATAATTTCAGATCATGATGAAATATTTTTGGTCCTTCCGTCCGCGATAAGCAAATTTTTAACAGATCATGTTGTAAACGAACTTATATACCTAAATACTTAATATTTTTTGAATTTTTATTTAATTTAAAACAACCTGTTTAATCTGTGCACAGACATTTTTGGCACGTTTCGAACATAGATTTATAATCCATAGATTGGCATTGTCAGTAAAAAAATGAAACTGAAAACAACTGTTTATGTGTGTGTGACATGTTAATGTGTGCGTTAAAAGTGCTGCGCCTGAAGTTGATAGGATTATTATCGATATCGATAACGGTGAACGATATCTGTTTTACTGCTGCATACAATATTATTTAAGTGTGGGGAATAGCAATAATGCAACAATATTTTTTCTTATTTGTCCCACTAAATGACTAAAATATGGGGAAGATCAGTGGCATCCCACTGGTCAAGTGAGAATACACAAACCATGTATCACCAATGTAATCAGAAATCTTGGAGAAGGCCAGAAAAATCCTTAAATAAAACACAGATTTCAAAAATATGTACTATTCATATTACAATTATTACTAAAAAATATGTACAGGTAACTTTCGTGTACAGTAAAATATCTATAAATAATTTTATAATCTTGGCTGTACATATTTAAACACTCATTTTTCAATATATTTATGTAAATATAAAAATGTATATTTCTTATTTTCTTACGACAAATAGTTAAAACAGAACCACTTTATAGTTTTCGCCTTGTTTTACCTCCTGTTGATAAGTAGTGCTCATGGTAGTGTTAACTGCTTATTGTTGTATATTTGTGCGGATTCCAATTTTGTCTATTTAACATGCGCAATCACTTTTTACTGGATTTATGGGAAATCTGCAAATAACGACTTAATCTCATAAATTCAATTCAAAGTAGGTATCTATCTACCTATGACTATGAGATTTTGTCAGTGCATGAACTTGCGAAATCTGAATTTGCGACTATGGTCTAAATTGCTTACGTAAATTGGTTTACCTTCACTAAATGCACCTCAGACTCTGAGTGGCCTTTATGATAATCGACAAATAATATTATATTATACCGACATGTTGTTCACCGACCACCAAAGTCGATAATCGACACCATCAATATAAACAAATCAAGACCATCACTAAAAGTGAGGTTATAAATGCCCTCATATTTCCGTATTTGTTATTTCTTTAATATTACTGTTTCGTGATCTCTAATGCATTTTAGTGATCAAATAAATTTAGCATTATATTTTCTACAAAGGACAATGGGAAGAAACGTCCCCACCCTCCAACAGATTTCAAACAAGTCTCATGTGAAAGGTCTTCGTGGATTGATATTTTTTTACTATGACGTCAATCCCCAAATATGTCGGGTTTGGCCGGTATTGGGATTTTTAAATATTCTAAGTATGGATTAAAACAATCGTCATCACGATCCAACAGAATTCAAACCAATCTCATGTGAAAGGTCTTAGTGGATAGCGATTTTTTTGCTATGACGACAATCCCCTAATATGTGGGGTTTGGCCGGAATTGGGATTCTTAAATATTTTAAGTGTGGATTAGAACAGTCGTCACCACTAACCAACATAATTCAAACTAATCTCATGTGAAAGGTCTTAGTGGATAGAGATTTTTTTGCTATGACGACAATCCTCTAATATGTGGGGTTTGGCCGGAATTGGGATTGTTAAATATTTTAAGTGTGGATTAGAGAACATTCGTTACCACTAACCAACAGAATTCAAACCAATCTCATGTGAAAGGTCTCAGTAGATAAAGAATTTTTTGCTATGACGACCATCTCCTAATATGTGGAATTTGGCCGGTATTAGGATTTTTAAATATTTCAAGTGTGGAACCACTAACCAACAGAATTCTAAATAATCTCATCTGAAAATTCTTATTGGATAGAGATTTTTTCCTATGACGATAGTTCCCAAATATGTGGGGTATAACCGGTACTGGGATTTGTGTTCTCCAAAGAATTAAGTTAGGTTAAGGTTAGGTTCGATTAGTTAGGTTAAGGTTAGGTTCGATTGGGGTGTCAGGTCGGACAACCTCCTCGTGTGCTCCGTGGCTATCAGTCCTTCTCGGATACGTCCGGAGGGAACGGTAGTCATGGAGCCTGGTTCACCCCGGGCAACGCGGGCAACAACTCTCCCTGTCTCTTGGGGAGTCTTGTTGCTCGTGGCCAATGGTCCGACACTGGGGAAAGGCCCTTTTCAGGGCCAAGGGGGGGAAACCCCCACGAAGCCGCGAGGCCTAGTGGGGATGAAAAGGCCCTTTTCAGGGCCAGGGGGGGGGCTACCCGCCAGGCCGCGAGGCTAGGCGGGAGGGCCGGGGCCGTTTGTCGGCCAGAGGCGTTGCTCCGCATGTGCCTCTGCGCTCAGAGGCCATGGTGGAGGAGCGAGGGCGGGCTCGGCGTGTACTCACACTACCGCCGAGCAGGCAGCGGGAGTTCTCTCTGCTGCCACCGTCGGGAAAACCGGAGGGTATCTTACGCTAACCTGAGTGCTGCGGTCTCGCGCCTCGGGGTGAGGTATCCTCCGTCGGTCTTGGCTTCATTGCCCGGACCGGGAGGAAGAAAACCTCCTCAAAAATTACCTCTAATCCCAAGTTGCGGCGCATGGCGAGGGGATGCGTGGCCGGGGGGGTTGCCCCGGTCATGAGTGCGAACCACCTCAGTGGAGCGGCCGACCCACTGTTGTATTAGGCTTACCCAGGTACAGGGGGCACTGCCTGGGTGGACCGTATATTTCCCCCATACTCGTGGGAACATTTATGGACATAAATAAAAATAAAAATACCAAAACAAAAAATTTAGAGGACGATATGGAGTTGGGTGCGGTATCCGACACTGGATCCGCATCTAGATCGCTATCAGCGGGACCAACTGCCAGCAATGGCAACGAGAGCCGAGGAGGCTCACGTCCCTCTGGGGACCAAGGGAGACCACGCCGACCGAAGCGACCGTATGTCGCCGGCCTCTCCTCGAGTGAGGAGAACTTGCCGGCCAAAGTCGGCACGGCCAAGAGGGGGGGAGCATCCGGCTCTTCGTCCCGTGATGCGCAGGGTCGCTTTAAAAAGCGCCCTGCTGCTCCGAGACTCGAAGACCAAGGAGCGAGCGACCACAGCGCGGTGCAGTCAGAGGTGGAGCAGGACTTTGCAGTCCCACTGATCTGTACCAAAGCGGACGTAAATGCCGCGAAGCGCGAAGAGCGGCGGACGGTGGCGATCGATGAGGTCGCCGAGATGGCGCGTCAGGCCCGGGATAGGCGGTCCGCTCTCGCGAGCGCCGCTGAGGGCCTGACTGCGGCGGCCTTGAGCCGCCAGGTGACGGACGGCGTGGACGTCATCCTGAAGGTTGCGACGAAGTCTGGCAACCTGAAGGGGACGTTCACGCGAGCCCTTAAAGAGGCGGCCGACGGGATCAGGGAGGCGATGGAGGTCCTCCTTGATCGTACGACGTCGGAGGAGACGGCCAAGCTCCTGGAGGAGAACGGCCGTCTCCAAAACAGGGTGGGGTCCCTCGAGCGGCAGATCGCCGCTCTCAGGGCCGACTTCAGCCGACAGCAGGAGCGGCCTAACTGCGCCGCCACTGCCACCTCTGCCCTGGCTCCCGCTGCCCCGGCCCCTGCATCCACGGACCAGGTCGCCGAAATAGTGCGGGCCGTCATGCTCCAAGCTGGGAGCATGATGAATGCCCGCCTGGAGGCGCTGGAGCCGAGACTCCTCCCTGCCGTAACCCTTCGGCCGCCGCTTGCGGCGGATAAACGAAGGGCGGAGGAGTCTGTAAAGACGGGGCCCCAACGGGGCCAAAAACAAGCGGCGGCCATGCCTGCAGCGAGCTACTCTGCAGCGGCCAAATCTGCGGCACCCAAGCCTGCGGAGGGGGCCAAAAAGCCAGCGGAAGCGGCCCCCCGCAAAACCGCGCAGCCCGCGAAGGGGACCAAGAGGCCCGCGCGGGGTGCCGCAATACCGCGCAATGCCGCGCAAACCGGAGAGGATTCCGAGGATGGGACCACGGCCCAAAACAAGAATGCCGCTCAACCCAAGGAGGGTGAGTGGCAGATTGTTAGGAATAAGAAGGGCGGAAAAAAACAGAAGAAGCGAGGAGGGAAAAAGAAGGCCAGCAAACTGCGAGCTCCGCGTTCCACGGCAGTGGTCATCTCGCTGCAGCCGGGCGCGGAGGAGAGGGGCATTTCGTACGCCTCTGTCCTCTCTGAGGCCAAGCAGAGCGTCGACCTCGCTGGCCTCGGCATTCCCTCCCTCAAATTTAAGCGGGCCGTTACCGGCGCCCGCATTTTGGAAATCCCCGGGGCCACGAGTGGCGACAAGGCTGATGCCCTCGCCGCAAAACTTAGGGAGTGCCTCAAGGACGAGGACGTCCGAGTCTCCAGGCCCACGAAATGCGCGGAGTTACGCGTTGTGGGTCTGGATGACTCCGTGACCGCGACAGAGGTCGCCAATGCGGTTGCCCGCACCGGCGGGTGCACTGTTGAGGAGACAAAGGTCGGGGAGATCCGAGTTGGCCTTTCCGGCCTTGGATCTGCATGGCTCCGCTGCCCCGCCGCGACAGCCAAAAAGCTGGCAGACGCAGGCCGTCTGCTTGTAGGCTGGGTGTCGGCCAAGGTGACACTGTTGGAGCCTAGGCCCCTGCAGTGTTACCGATGCCTGTACGGCGGGCACGTACAACACACGTGCTCGTCCGAGGTCGACCGCAGCGAGCTGTGTTATCGCTGCAGCCAGCCGGGTCACAAAGCGGGGCAGTGCACTGCGGAGCCGCACTGCAGCTTATGTGCTGCTGACGGCAAGCCGGCGGGACACCGAATTGGCGCCAAGGCCTGTGTGTCCCGCCAGAAAAAGAAAGGAAAGCCCAGCGGGGTCGGTCAGCGGACCCCCCCGGCGCAACCTGTGGCTGAGGCCATGGACGTGGTGGAGCCCGCCCAGCCAGCACAATAATGGCCCTGCAAGTGCTCCAGGCGAATATCAACCACTGCGCCAGAGCTCAGGATCTCCTGCTCCAAAGCATGGCGCAGTGGTCAATAAACGTGGCCGTAGTGGCAGAGCCACTATACGTCCCATCTCGGGACAACTGGGCGGGCGACACCGATGGCGTTGTGGCCATCGGGTGTCAGGCCTCAACAGGCTCCTCGTTGGTCGTCGTCGACAAAATGCCGGGCTGCGTGGCAGCTATCGTCGGTGGTGTTCTCGCGGTTGGCGTCTACTTCTCGCCCAACAGAGTCCTCGCAGAGTTCGAGACCTTTCTCGACAGGGTGGGGGCTCTGATTGGGCGGAACAGCTCTCGCCCCGTCCTGCTCCTCGGCGACCTCAATGCCAAATCTGTGGCTTGGGGCTGCCCTGCCACAGATGCGCGCGGCGATGCGCTCGAGGAGTGGGCAGTCGCCACGGGGCTAGTGATCCTCAACCGCGGGACGGTGCACACGTGCGTGCGGGTCAACGGCGGCTCCATCGTTGACGTCTCTTTTGCCAGTCCATCTGTGGCGCTCCGCACTCAGGGCTGGCGGGTCTTGGAGGGTGTGGAGACTCTCTCCGATCACCGGTATATCCGGTTCGGGATATCCGCACCCTCGGCGTCCCCCAGTGGCGGGCGCCCGAGTCGAGACAACCCCACGGCCCGAAAGTGGGTCTTGACGCGTCTCGACAGAGACGTCCTAATGGAAGCCGCCATCGTCCAGAGCTGGTTCTCCTCACCTGAGGACCCGCTGGACGTAGACGCCGAGGCCGACTGGTTCGGGTTCGCAATGTCGCAGATTTGCGACGCGGCCATGCCCCGGGCCAGGTCTGGTCCTCAAAGGCGTCAAGTGTACTGGTGGTCCCAGGAGCTGGCGAGCCAGCGCACGGCGTGTGCGGCTGCCCGGCGCAGCTATCTGCGGCAGCGACGACGACGGCCACGCGACCTCTCGGCCGAGGCCCGGCTGCGAGAGGCTCACACAGCGGCCAAGGAGGCCCTGCAGCTCGGCATCAGCCGGGCCAAAGAGGTCGCAAACGAGGAGTTTTTGCGCCTCCTCAACAGTGACCCCTGGGGGCGTCCCTACAAGCTCGCAAGAGCCAAACTGCGGCCCTGGGCGCCCCCGCTGACGGAGACGCTCGAGCCCGCTCTGGTCGACGATGTTGTCACGGCGCTGTTCCCGGACAGAGCGGGACATGACCCACCGTCGATGGGGTCACAGCGAGGTGGAGACGAAGAGGCGCAGGAGGAGCCCATACCGGACGTGACGGAGGCGGAGCTGGCGGTCGCCGTCAACCGCATGAGCGCCCGGAACACGGCCCCCGGACCCGACGGGATTCCTGGCCGCACGTGGGCGCTTGCCCTTAGGGTTCTGGGGCCCAGAACGCGCGAGCTTTTTTCCGGGTGCTTTCGCCAGGGTCGATTCCCAACCCAGTGGAAGACGGGCAGACTGGTCCTCCTTCGGAAGGAAGGACGCCCCGCGGACTCACCTTCCGCGTACCGTCCTATTGTGCTGTTGGACGAGGTGGGTAAACTCTTTGAGCGCGTTGTCGCCGCCCGCCTCGTCAAGCACCTGACGCACGTTGGCCCCGACCTGTCCGACAACCAGTTTGGTTTCCGAGCGGGTCGCTCGACCGTTGACGCGATCCTACGCGTTAAGGCCCGCTCGGAGCAGGCGGTGGAATCCGGGGGGGTGTTGATGGCGGTGTCGCTGGACATCGCCAACGCCTTCAACACCATCCCGTGGAGCTGCATTTTGGCGGCCCTCGAATTCCACCGCACACCGCCGTATCTGCGTCGGCTGGTCGGGGACTATCTTAACGACCGCACCATCACCTTCGCGGTCAGGGACGGTACGCGCACGAGGCCAATGTCTTGCGGTGTTCCACAGGGGTCCGTGTTGGGGCCCCTCTTGTGGAACATCGGCTATGACTGGGTCCTCCGCGGGGCCACTCTCCCGGGTGTCAGCGTCGTATGCTACGCTGACGACACGCTCGTCCTGGCCCGGGAGAGCACCTACAGGGAGTCTGCCCGTCTGGCGACTACTGGCACCGCCCAGACAGTGGCGCGCATTCGCCGCTTGGGGCTGGAAGTGGCTTTGAACAAGACGGAGGCGATCTGCTTCCACGGTCCGCGGAAGGCGCCTCCGTCGGGATCCCACATCACCATCGGTGGGGTCCAGATCGCTGTGAGGCCCGAGCTCAAATACTTGGGCCTCCTACTGGACAGCAGATGGACGTTCAACGTCCACTTCCAGCGCCTAGGCCTGCGCCTCTTGAGCGCGGCCGGCGCGCTTGGTCGGCTCTTGCCGAACCTCGGTGGCCCTAACGTCTCGTGCAGGCGGCTATACCTGGGGGTCATTCGTTCGATGGCCCTCTACGGTGCCCCTGTCTGGGCCACCGAGGTGACCGAGCGCGGCGCCGCACTGTTGCGGCGGCCGCAGCGTGCGATATCCGTACGGGTCATCCGCGGATATCGCACCATATCGACGGAGGGGGCCTGTGTTTTGGCCGGCTCGCTCCCTTGGGACATCGACGCTCGGGTCCTTGCGTCACTGTATACATGGCGCAAGGACACGCTGGAGCGCAGGGGGGGGTACGTCCCGAGGGAGCTGGAGCACCAGAGGCGGCTGCTGCAACGGGCAGCGCTACAGGTGTGGTCGGAGCGTTTGGGCCGACCAAGTGCAGGCGTCAGGACGGTCGAGGCAGTCCGTCCTGTTTTGACGGACTGGGTGGACAGGCGTCACGGCATGTTGACCTTCCGGCTGACACAGGTGCTGTCGGGGCATGGATGCTTCGGCAGTTACCTGTGGCGTATCGCCGGGAGGGAGCCGGACGCCCACTGCCACCATTGTGGGAACTGCCCCGAGGACACGGCGCAGCACACGCTCGCGGATTGCCCCGCATGGACAGAGCAGCGCCGTGTCTTGCGGGCTGTAGTAGGGGGGAACCTCGACCTCCCGGCCGTCGTCAAAGAGATGGTCGGGAGTCCTGACGCCTGGCAAGCGATGTCCTCCTTCTGCGAGGACGTCATCTCGCAGAAGGAGGAGGCGGAGCGGGAGAGGGAGTCCGCTGCCGCCTCCCTGTCAATCCGCGCCCGACGCACTGGGCGCAGGAACAGGGCAAACCGTGCCCTGTTCCATCCACCTTAAAGTGGCCACGGGCGGCAGACTTGGGGAAGTCTGTCGCCCAGCACTATGGCCCGAGTAGGCGACGCGGTCGGAGTGTGCCGCGTCCCACTCAATGGATTGGCAGGAGAGGGGGGTGCACACCACACGCACCCCCCCGAACAGAGCCGGGGGCCGCATAGGCGGCCTGTCACCGCCGGGGTCGCGGAAGAATGTCCACACGTACCCGTGACCCCGGCCGAATGGTGATGAGGCGAACACCCGTCTGGTTTTAGTGGGTAGACGTCCTTTTCAGGGCGGAGTCCCACACACTGCGCCGCCTTCCCCGGGCGGCGTGACGGTGCATAAAGCATTTCCAGACGATAAAAAAAAAAAAAAAAAAAAAAAAAAAAAAAAAAAAAAAAGGTTAGGTTCGATTAGTTAGGTTAAGGTTAGGTTCGATTAGTTAGGTTAAGGTTAGGTTCGATTAGTTAGGTTAAGGTTAGGTTATATTTGCTGGTTCTCCTCTCCTGAGGACCCGCTGGACGTAGACGCCGAGGCCGACTGGTTCGGGTTCGCAATGTCGCAGATATGCGACGCGGCCATGCCCCGGGCCAGGTCTGTGCCTCAGAGACGGCAGGTCTATTGGTGGTCCCAGGAGCTGGCGAGCCAGCGCGCGGCGTGTGCAGCTGCCCGGCGCAGCTATCTGCGGCAGCGTCGACGACGGCCACGCGACCTCTCGGCCGAGGCCCGGCTGCGAGAGGCCCACGCAGCGGCCAAGGAGGCCCTGCAGCTCGGCATCAGCCGGGCCAAAGAGGTCGCAAACGAGGAGTTTCTGCGCCTCCTCAACAGCGACCCCTGGGGGCGCCCCTATAAGCTCGCAAGAGCCAAACTGCGGCCATGGGCGCCCCCGCTGACAGAGACGCTCGAGCCCGCTCTGGTCGAAGACGTTGTCTCGGCGCTGTTCCCGGACAGAGCGGGACACGACCCACCATCGATGGGGTCGCAGCGAGGTGGAGGGGAGGAGGCGCAGCAGGAGCCTGTGCCCGAAGTCACAGAGGCGGAGCTGGCGGTCGCCGTCGACCGCATGAGCGCCCGGAACACGGCCCCCGGACCCGACGGGATTCCCGGCCGCGCGTGGGCGCTTGCCCTTAGGGTTCTGGGGCCCAGAACGCGCGAGCTTTTCTCCGGGTGCTTTCGCCAGGGTCGATTCCCAACCCAGTGGAAGACGGGCAGACTGGTCCTCCTAAGGAAGGATGGACGCCCCGCGGATTCACCTTCCGCGTACCGTCCCATCGTGCTGTTGGACGAGGCGGGAAAACTCTTTGAGCGTATTGTCGCCGCCCGCCTCGTCAAGCACCTGACGCACGTTGGCCCCGACCTGTCCGACAACCAGTTTGGTTTCCGAGCGGGTCGCTCGACCGTTGACGCGATCCTGCGCGTCAAGGCCCGCTCGGAGCAGGCGGTGGAATCCGGGGGGGTGTTGATGGCGGTGTCTTTGGACATCGCCAACGCCTTTAACACTCTCCCGTGGAATTGTATCATGGCGGCTCTACAATATCACCGCACACCGCCATATCTGCGTCGGCTGGTCGGGGACTACCTCAACGACCGTGCAGTCACCTTTGCGGTCAGGGACGGTACGCGAACAAGGTCAATGTCTTGCGGTGTTCCACAGGGGTCCGTGTTGGGGCCCCTCTTGTGGAACATCGGCTATGACTGGGTCCTCCGCGGGGCCACTCTCCCGGGTGTCAGCGTCGTGTGCTACGCTGACGACACACTCGTCCTGGCCCGGGAGAGCACATACAGGGAGTCTGCCCGTCTGGCGACTGCTGGCACCGCCCAGACAGTGGCGCGTATTCGCCGCTTGGGGCTGGAGGTGGCGTTGAACAAGACGGAGGCGATCTGCTTCCACGGTCCGCGGAAGGCGCCTCCGTCGGGATCCCACATCGTCATCGGTGGGGTCCAAATCGCTGTCAGGCCCGAGCTGAAGTACTTGGGCCTACTACTGGACAGTCGGTGGACGTTCAACGCCCACTTCCAGCGCCTAGGCCTGCGCCTCTTGAGCGCGGCCGGGGCGCTTGGTCGGCTGCTGCCGAACCTCGGTGGCCCTAACGTCTCGTGCAGGCGGCTATACCTGGGGGTCATACGTTCTATGGCCCTCTATGGTGCCCCTGTCTGGGCCACCGAGGTAACGGAGCGCGGCGCTGCACTGTTGCGGCGGCCGCAGCGTGCGATATCCGTGCGAGTCATCCGCGGGTATCGCACCATCTCCACGGAGGGGGCCTGCGTGTTGGCCGGCTCGCTCCCTTGGGACATCGACGCTCGGGTCCTTGCGTCACTCTATACATGGCGCAAGGACACGCTTGAGCGTAGGGGTGGGTACGTCCCGAGGGAGCTGGAGCACCAGAGGCGGCTGCTGCAACGGGCAGCGCTGGAGGAGTGGTCGGCTCGGCTGAGCCGACCGAGTGCAGGCGTCAGGACGGTCGAGGCAGTCCGTCCTGTACTGACGGACTGGGTGGGCAGGCGTCACGGCGTGCTGACCTTCCGGCTGACACAGGTGCTGTCGGGGCATGGATGCTTCGGCAGTTACCTGTGGCGCATCGCCGGGAGGGAGCCGGACGCCCACTGCCACCACTGCAGGAATTGCCCCGAGGACACGGCGCAGCACACGCTCGCTGAGTGCCCCGCCTGGGCAGAGCAGCGCCGTGTCTTGCGGGCTGCAATAGGGGAGGACCTCGACCTCCCGGCCGTCGTCAAAGAGATGGTCGGGAATCCTGACGCCTGGCAAGCGATGGCCTCCTTCTGCGAGGACGTCATCTCGCAGAAGGAGGAGGCGGAGCGCGAGAGGGAGTCCGCTGCCGCCACCCTGCCAATCCGCGCCCGACGAACTGGGCGCAGGAACAGGGCAAACCGTGCCCTGTTCCATCCACCTTAAAGCGGCCACGGGCGGCAGACTTGGGGAAGTCTGTCGCCCAGCACTATGGCCCGAGTAGGCGATGCGGTCGGAGTGTGCCGCGTCCCACTCAGTGGATTGGCAGGAGAGGGGGGTGCACACCACACGCACCCCCCGTACAGAGCCGGGGGCCGCATAGGCGGCCCGTCACCGCCGGGGTCACGGAAGAATGTCCACACGTACCCGTGACCCCGGCCGAAAGGTGATGAGGCGAACACCTGTCTGTTTTTAGTGGGTAGACGTCCTTTTCAGGGCGGAGTCCCACACACCGCGCCGTCCTCCCCGGGGCGGCGTGACGGTGCATAAAGCATTTTCAGACACAAAAAAAAAAAAAAAAAAAAAAAAGGTTAGGTTATATTTCGCGGAGGGATAAAACGTCGTTCCTGTAACCCTAGCAAAGCATCGCCTTTCACAAGAGGATTTTTACACGCTCAGAAAAAGTTAGGTTAGTTTAGGCAAAGGCATAACTTCTTATGTACTAACATTTCGGCGATATGTTTAAAGCCACATATAACAGTGGGTGAGCCTTTCTTCTGCCTTTAGCCGGTCAGAAAACCAACCTCCAAGTTGCTCTTTTCAATTTTAGAGAAAAACTCCAATAAAAAAAAATCTCGACCTGGGAGTTGAACCCACGACCTTTTTAAGCTCAGCCGCATTTTCAACCAATAGAAGTAGGCTAATTAAGTAGACCATAAATATGTTAGCAACAGAAATAAGAAAAATCATAGGAGGTAACAAAAAATTTTTTTTTATGATCGTTGACCAATTTTTTGTACAAGTTCTATTATTATTTATCTGCAGAATATGATAGTAATATGCATTTGTTTTTTTATAAGAGAATAATTGATATTTGTACAAAATTATCCCCATTTTTGTAGATACTTTATTGCGTTTTTTTTTAAAACCCCATCGATTTCGTTTTAAAAACTTTTAATTTCTCTTTGTGTGGCTCCTAATGATCATATTAAAAGTCATCCCATGTCTGTTGGTGGGTGGGGACGGTGTCCATACAAAATCCCCCATGGTCCTTTAACACATTTACGTAACAATTATTAAGAAATAATGAAAGTAAACAAATAGTAAACATACCGATTAAATTAGTAATCCTGTAGATTTTCCATCTTTTGAGAATTACAACCTGGTACTGCACAAGTTACCATCGTAATCATATGAATATTACACGGATACACACTTAACTACACGTAAATAATCCAAAAATTTCGCAGGTTTACATTTGCCAGAACCCCTATTACCGCAATTGTATACATGTAATGTCACGTTTACAGCGTCATTCTCTTTTTCTTTCTAACACACCAAAGTGCCATTAACTTCAGTAGCTCTCTTTTACTCATATGCCAATCTATGTATTATAAATCTATGGTTTCGAAAACACTTGTGTTTTAAAAAGTTCTATAATTTATTTCCACTAGAATCTGTAGATGTTATGGATTGTTTTATTATCTGTGGCATGTTTGAAAATGAAAAAGTTCTATTTTTCCATTACAAAATCTTTTGAAAAATAATATCTGTAATTTACTAGCTAGATAAAATCGTCTTAAACAAAATCGATAATACCCACCGACAGACAAGAATCGGAAAGTATCGGACGGAGTAAAAGACGACGGTAGTTCGAACTTCACTTTTTATAATCTACCAATTGGCGGTAGTTTAACGCGTCAGGCTGTGCAGTGTCATTTTATTGTATTCGTGTTAGTTAGTATACCAGCAGTATTGTTACATTTAAGCTAGGGAGATGTAAGAATTTTGTGAGTAGTGTACTGATGTTGGGTGTTAGTTTAATAACGTTGAAACAATGTAGATCAGAAGTGATTGCCATCCTTCAAACTATAAAGGTAAGTGTATCTCAACTAGTTTTTACATTAAACCTTATACTGGGTACTTATCACCTGACAAGTGAGCTATAATTATTTATAGGTACCGGATAAGAATATTCTACGGCCAAGATAGCAGTTTTCCGTTCACTGTAATTAATTGAATATTGAGGGCTTGTGTCTTTAGAAGTGCAATTCCAGTGTCATTGCTTCTCAAGTCCCTGATTCTCGGAACTGATGGGCTTGGCCGTGAATCCCCATGACGTCAATCGTATAAAGTCGTTTCACACGACGTTGTGCGTTGGCGTGAGAGGAACTACAAGGATACACACCGGACTTCAATTAGCTACGATATATTTAGAAACACGAGAAGAAAATACCTATTTTGGCGCTTTTTGTTCTGTACACTACGTGCGTCAGAGTTGCTCTTCTAACAATGTGATTATACCTGCAAAATAAAAAGAAAATGACGTACTTTAACTTCATTAAAATGCTAGCTAGTCAAACCACCCACTTGCTCTATAAACTCAAGACAAAGCAAATATTGTTATGGAATTTTTATATAAGTAGGTACCTATATTCTCTAATCGGATAGGATACATTTTTTAGGCCAATGAAAAGGATTACCTTATCTTATATACATATATACAAAAGAAAACTACGGGTTTCTGAGATCGGGATTATGCTACAAGCTTATATTATTAAAAAATAATGATGTTCGGTTCTTGTCCTACTTGTGTAGTTGCCTTTACATGTGTATTTTTTGTACGCAAGTAGGTACCTAAGGAAAACCGCAACCGCTTATACTTATCATACTAGTTATCAAGATATAATGCCAAGTTGTGCAAACTTTCCTAAGCTTAAAGGCAATTAATACCTACTTGCACAAATGCGATGGTAAAAACCAAAGCACATTGACGTAAATGATTAGAACTAAATATGTAAATCTTAATATAAAATCTTTTATTGCGATAATGTTGCAAGAAGACTGAGACCCAGCGCGTACCCATATCACGATACATTTTATTAAAAACCATGATTTATTTATTTTTATTAGGATTATTAGGTACCTAAAATAAAAAAGACTGCCTCCTTGGGTCTAGTGGTCCCAAGCGCGACTGCTACGCTAGAGGTCCTGGGTTCGATCCCCACGTCGAGCAATGTTGTTGGGTTTTCTGTGAAATTCCCAGTAGCAGCTCGGAGTCTGGATTTGTGCCCGGTTGATGGCAATAGGCTCGCCCCCTATTACATGGGACCTAAACATACCGGCGAAATGTGGGTGTACATTAGTACGCCTCTGCCTACCCCTTCGGGGAATATAGGCGTGATGGTATGTTAAAATAAAAACAAATAATGACGACGCAAGCTGACGCAACAGATCTAAGAGAGAACCTAATTACAGATGTTACAGGGACCAAAACAAGAATAACTTAGATAGAGGTTGTCTTGTAAAAAGGATTTTGAGCCTACGACTTGGCAGTCCAGTGCCCAGTGATCACACCTACCCCTAGGCTAAGGCTGCGCTTCCACCAGAGATGTGCGAGGTAGCTGAGCGGTGTACGAGGAAAAAATCTACCAATCGGCTGCGTTTAAAACAGAAGCAAACGCAGCCTATTGGTGGAATTTCTCCTTTCGCACCGCTCAGCTTCCTCGCACATCTGTGGTGGAAACGCAGCCTGTTGCTACAATGAACTTGTGTATTATCACACGACGTGTATTTCTCTTAGTTTCATGCACTTTGACGACTGCGTCCAGGCTACGACAGCAGGCGGGCTGACTGGATTTACAGGAGCATCTGGAGATGCAGACCAAAGGATGTTTTAAGGTAAGTTTGATTCTTAAATATGTTCTATATATATCGATCTTATTTCTTCTATATTTCGTCTTATGTAATAGCACCCACGGATTGCTAAACTATGAAGAGACCAATTACTTAACATTAACACATAGTCTTTATTTAGGCTTACTACAGTATTATTTACTGAATTTGAAATATTTATTAGTTAATTTGCAATTTAAACATAATAAATGTGGGTAGGTAGGCATTTATTGTACCAGCATTCTTTACTTTTTCACATCAACAATTTCATGCGAACATGACCAATCAAAACTTTATAATAATGTTTTCTTAAAAATCAAGATACTTCCAGGTGTAATAAAAAAAGGGAACTTAAGCAAACTCAATGACAAGCACTACAAAATTTCCACACGTGCTTACCATTAAAGGATAGGACAGTCTGAGGGTTAACGTCAACCTGCGGATGCCATGGCCCACATTCTGGTTCGTTACACAACCATCCAACATAGCCCTTAAACCTATACCAGCCCCCGATAAATCTTCCGAGGCTGTTTTCTACCTAATCTAGTTTTATGGCCAGATGTTTGCGGGTGGCTCGCGGCAAATGTGTTGCTATTAGCCGAATCTTACCTAGGTACCTACCTACTGAATAATTTCAATTACGAAATGTAATTGGAATTTTTGTTTTCTTTAGTACTACTATGTAATTTAATTTTGTTTATATTTGTGTATCTAAGAGCTTTTCCGTTTCATGCGGATGATGATGTAAATAATAAGATGAAAATTTTTAGAATAAAAGCAATTTAGAAAATGTGGTTAGTTAAGGGCATTTTGATCTGACTTTTCCGCGTGAGAGAGCCAATTCCCCATCTCGGTCGTCCCGGCTCTAGCAGGCTACAGTCGGGCAGCAAAGCAACAGCAACGACTCTTGTGATACTGGTGTACGATACGCAGCATCAGGTAGCTCGATTGCTCGTTTGCTGAGTTGCCGACATAAACTATTGATAAAGTCGTGGCAATAACAAGACTCGCGCTTGCATCCGCTTCATACAGAAAATATCCTAAATTTTTTTTTCGATTTCAATCAAATTTATCGATCGCGGGTTTCTACGGAAAGGATTTGGAAACCAAATACTCTGCGGGCACGGCGGGGCCACTACTTTATGAATAATCTATAATTAATATTTAAGTTCTGAACTTGAAATACTACGTCTGAAATAATCTTGAAATAATAGTAGCGTCTGGCAACAATATTTTTAATTCATTTACAGTTACTTACATTTATTATCGCTTCTTTTTTCGTAACATTACTAGGCACGAGTACACCAACAACCAAAGGGTTCTTGCCTAGTCAAATGAAGTTCATTTTACTGGCGCCGACGATTCCTGTGTCCTTCTTTGTAGTCAAAAACTACTTCTTCCTTTCCATGGTCGAAGACATATTTTGCCATTATCCCTATAGGATCAAAAGATACGTACTCTAATCAACAGCATTTCAACATCCGACGGTGATCGTATTGGTTAGATACAATAATGAATGTCTAGATGACTAATGATGATGATAATTGCGCACATAATGTCATGCAAGTACAGTCAGCAACGAAAGTAGCTGAACACTATGAAATCTTCAAAACGCTTTAACATCTTTAATATTCAGAATTCACTGACTCTTGAATGCTGTACAAATTCTCATAATAGAGGACAATTATATATTTTACCTTAGTCAAAATGTAATGAATAGTTTTGGTACTGTGATGTTTTTAAACTTTCGTCGTGTTCAACGACTTTCGTTGCTGACTGTACATTTCCAGTACCTAGAAGCTGACCTGTAACTGTACAAAAAACCTATTTAATGCGAGGTTAGCCCATATCGGAAAAGTACTGCACTATGTCATCAAAAGTAGCCATTTCCAGCCCCCCGAGTTATTTTAGGAATAAATCAAAATTACCTGCAGCTGTTTATTCTTTTATAATCGTTGCATTGAATATGACTAACCACGTTGCACGTAAATAAAATGACATGCTTTTGCAATATGTACGTATGTAGTATTACGGCTTACAGCTTACAGCTGTTACAAACGTGGTTTTCTTTTTATTGTTGTTTCGGTTGCACTGCCTACGTAGCAGTGCAATCATGAACAAGATCAAGTTTCTTACATCATCCAATGTTTGGTCGTCATATGAAATTGTATACAGAAAATCTTGTGATGAAAATGGAACGTCTGACAGCGAAAGTGAGCTCAGGTAACCATAGCAGCATCGTGCGGCGTCCGTTTCTAGGACGCCATCGCGGCAGTCTGTTTAGCTGTTTTTATTGGTGACTAAGGCGGCGGTGGCGGCCACCTCCACGGAGGGCCGCGAGGCGGCGGCGGCGGCGGGCTTCGGAGTGGCGAGTGGCGCACTCCCTCAGTATCGTTGCTGCTACGACGCGCGCTACCTCGTCCGTGGCCGCAACGGCGTCGCCGTACGTTTTGACAACCGCGATTTCACGTGCGCTTGAGCAAGCCACTGCGGTTTTATCCCAAAACCCTCAACACGCACTAATTTAACAAAAAACAAGTGTATTACCACAAAAAGTGCAGCAACTCGCACAAGCAAGTGTTTAAAAGTATTGTGTCCGCCTTGTAAAAGTGGCAAGAGGCTGTGTTTGCACAAACGAGCGAAAGCGGTCAAGCGTGTGTCAACCGAGCGCGGAATTTGGCTGTGTAGGTGATTTTCTCTGTGTTGTGTTGCAATGAAAATAAAGTGTTAAAATGTCGAAATCTGGTTTATGAGGAGTTCGTGAACGTGCTCATGCGCCTGTAAAAAACGGGCACACGTGCTTATGTAAGGAGAATTGACGCATAGAACAAGTGAGTAACACCTAGACTTCATACATTAACTATAAAGAAACAATACATCAATGAAAACATAACTTAAGAATTACCTAATATAATGAACATTTATATACTTTTGTCATTGTCTGTTAAAAGAACTAAACATTATGATCAGTTGCTACTTATTCTCTGTGTTTAGTTAAGCATAATCATGCATTTAGGACAGAATATTTTAATATTTATGATAAATTGGACAAAACCACTTTTCTAATATTGACATCAATTATACAATTGATAGATGATTGTCGGTATCTATTTAAATAACTTTCGAAATATACCTATTAAACCTTTAATAAACAAACACGCTACATGCCATCACGCTACATAGGCTGTGTGGTGAGCAAATTGCTCAATTTCGAATGTGACATAAGAGCTGCTGCGGTCAACAGTCATATGGAAACGACTGAACTTTAATAACTCAATCTGCAATTTCTACTGCTTTTTGAAATTATCATGTCAGCCAAAAGAGGTCCACTGCTGAATAAAGGATTCCCCTATAGACTACCATAAAGACCGGTCGTTTTTCACCTGCGTCCAAAGAATCTCACACTCCCAGCGACCTTTTTGTTTTTAGGTCGCTGGGAGTGTGAGATTCGTTGAATGTCGTCATCCAGGTCGTTAGTCCATCTCGTTGGAGGCCGTCCCACGCTACGCTTTCCGGTACGTGGTCTCCAATCAAGAATTTTTCTGCCCCAACGCTCATCAATTCTACAGGCTATGTTCCCCGCGCACTGCCACTATTTTTCTATTGTGTCTGCTGAGTTAGGAAAGGTAGGTAGGTTCATTTTTCCCGTAGAGCAGAGCCAGACTCAAAAGCAGACAGCAGTAAAAAGAAACACATCCGATTGAGCCGACAATTATATCGGATATACGACTCGAAAACATTGGACAGATCGGAAGTGAAAAAGACAAAATAAATCGGACACAGGAATCGTATATTTATTTGTTAAACCCGATTCTATAGTCCGATCGGACGATCAGAACAAACACGGAAATAAAGTCTATTCATCATCAACCCATATCTAGTTATATAGTCTCACTGTTGGGCATAGATTTACTGTCAGAGTGCGAGGAGAATTTTAGGCTATAGACAACCACGTTGCCCTCATGTGGGTTAGCACATAGATATATATATATGTCTTCGAGAAAATGTCTCAGACGTGTATTAACACATTACAATATGAATTATATACTAACCGTATTAGAACCCCGCGGTGTTCCCAATCATTTCGTAAATGGCAAACATAAATATAGATTCACCGGTTTTACATTGCTATGTCAAGTTTTTTCCTTTACTTATATACCTCTCATGCTCCATGCTCATGGAAACGTATCATCACGGATCCTATTCCCGGAAGGGTTTGGCAGAGGAAGAAAGATGTACATCCAAAGTTCGTTATAATTATATAAGGTCCCATAGTACATAGAATATAGGTAATATAGGGAGGCCTATTGCCATTAAATACTCCAATAGGTTTATACCTAAAGTGACTGATTTTTACATAAACTTTTCCCATAAGCGATTTAGCATTGATGAATCAATCGTATTTTGAACCACATTTGGGACTAAGAAAACAAAGTAATTGTAGATATAAAATGGAAAATGGCAGTGTTTGATGGGAGACTAGCCAAGCTAACATGCGCGCCACGACATAATTTTGTCTACTCTTTTGTCTCGCTCTTTCTTGTGCGAAAACGAAAGAAAAGCACGACATAAGCGTAGACAAAATGTTCTCGCGGCGTGCATATTAGCCCAGCTGGCCTAGGAGTGGTGTAACGGAGGGTATGGATGATGATGATGAGGACGAAGAAAATAAACTGCAATAAGTAAACATTAATCGTTTACCTCAATTGAATGCGGAAACTGTCAATTCAAGTGAATCATATATTGTGTCTTATAAAACGTCTTCACCTTTAACTTCAACAAAAAGTCATGCGTAGTTAAATCAGTGAAAAATAACGTCAACAACATTTTAAAATACCTATCACCCATCCACTTTATCTACCTACAAACTATCCTAAAGCCCGGTTACACTTTGTCAGAAAGTTTTAGACACGCTCTAGAAGACACTGCACATTGATTTGACCTAAACTGTCAGTATTTCGACAGCCCAATGTCAATAAGTATAGTGAAAAATACCTAATTGGGGGCAAGTTGCAATCCTACATTAGGGTCGGCAAACAAAACTAATTCATTATTCTTAAGAAGATTATACATTATCACGGTGTCATTATTTAACGGTTAAGGAAAAACATCTTGAGGAAACCTGCATGCTTGAGAGATTTTCTCGACGGTATGTGAAGTCTGCCAACCCGCGTTAGGCTAGCGTGGTGGACTATTGCCTAATCCCTCTCTTAGTAAGAGGAGACCCGAGCCCAGCAGTGGGACAGTATAATAAAAAATATATTTTGTAATAACACAATTATAATAATAAGCATAAAACGATACAAAAACGCATAAACATTATTGATTTCATTTTATGTGTATGTTATATTTATATCTATTATTACCAGTAGCACTTTGAACTATTAATAACATGGAATAGGTACTCTGCATTAAGTGCTTCAATAAAAACGTGAGTAATATGCTATAAAGCATATACTAAAGCCTCTAAGAGGACATAAAGAATAGTTTGAAATAGTTTTTCCTCTCCGGCGCTGGCTCGGTGCCGAGTTTACATTTGTTTACAAATATTGAAATCTGCTAAATACTGTGTAGAAGGACATTTACATTGTTATATACTCAAAGGAATACTTCAAACAACTTGTTGACGTAGTTTGCGTTACATGCGATCGTAGCCAGTGAAGACGGAGAGCTACGGAGATGCTTTTGAAAACTAAAACCTGTAGATTTTTATCTTGTTGTCTTTGCGAATTCAAATCTTACTTCAATTATAGGTGGAGAGATGGTCCTGCCAGTGTTTAATTTTAAGGGTCGCGATATTTTTTATAGCAGTTAGAATATAACTTAACCACACACTTTATTGGTGAACTGAATTTCATAACAATACAATAAAACTTTTAACCGATGAAATTGTTTGCAGATTCCGCCATGTTTTGATTGTAGTCAAACAACATATTGATTGGCGAGCATTTTTGATGATTCGTTCATATCGTGTTTGCAAACTGGTAACTGTTTTTTACATTTATTTGCTCATCATAATTAGATTCGAGTGAGTAAGTAGGTACTTTATTATGCTAATGCTGTTTAAGTCAATGCCTCATTGATTGTTTATCTTTCAATTTTTATTTTATTTACTTACGTAAAAAAATATTTTTGTAAATATTATGTAATGGTATTTATATCAAAAGATAGAGAAAACTACTTGATACGGAGTTCGCAAACACCCATTCTCCTTTCATATATTTTACATAATAATACAATAGATTGTAACCTTTCACTAAATTGGATACCCGGTTACATTTTTCCCTTAAAGAAAAAAAAGAATTGAGCCAGGTGAATGGTCCCTTTACGGTTCCAAACTGCCAATATCCTTTTGTTACAGCCATAACAACTACTTTCACGTCCACAACACACAAAGTAGGACAAATTGCATTCACTAGTCTGCAAAAATGTGCTAAAAATTATTATAAAAAATAGTCTCTAACGGTCAATAGAAAGTTCAGAACCGTAGCACGCGATGGAACGAAAGTGAACATGATCTTATCGTTCAACAGTGAAATTGTCGAAGTTGATAAGAGGATCCGGATGCAGTGATACTGGTTATCTCATCCCTTTTTGGGACAAAGTGGGCATCAGGTCAGGAGTGCATCGCTATCGTGCCGGACCAGCCCTAACCTCGACATTTACGAAACTCCGGTTCATACAGAAGCGTAATTTGTAAAAAAACATGTCGATTGTAAGACGGCAATTATTATTCGTTTGTGATACTACTATACTATACCTACTTATAAATTGTCGTCAGATTGCGCTGCAGAAAAATATTCTCATAAAATGTTTTGCTTTATTCATAAAACACATACTGGCGCTCATAATTTTCCCTAGAAAACTGGCTAGAACATGCAGCCACTTTGGCTTTCAACGTCATAATTTGAACTAGGTAGTAGTTATAAAGATGCCTACCTATTTATCAATAAGGGTAAAAATTGGAGTAGCCGAGTCTATTATTAGGAAATAGAAGAATAAAATAAAATAGGATTTATTTGGAAATAAAACATAGGGTTATGAACTTCTTACATTGTACGTGTATAGGCGACTTAATTCAAATATCAAGTTTATTTTTGTGTTGTTTGTTTAAAAAATATATATCATATACTTACAAAGAATAATATACTAATATTATAAAGAGGAAAGATTTGATTCTTTGTTTGTTTGTATTGAATAGGCTCCGAAAATACTAGACCGATTTCAAAAATTCTTTCAATGTTAGATAGCCCATTTATCGTGGAAGGCTAAGGCTAAGGCTATATACCATCACGCTACGACTAATAGGAGCAGAGTGGCAATAAAAATGTTGCAAAAACGGGAAAAAAAGTTATCAAGACCACGCGGGCGAAGCCGCTGGCCGGAAGCTAGTAGTAGATATTTCAAATACCAAATGGTCGTAATCTTTTCTTTTGGAAAATCCTCATGGATCCCTGCCAACTGGGGAGGCGGCAGAGTATGTCAGACTAATACTACTAATACTGTGTTTGTCTTCTCTTATAAATATATTATATTTACAAAAAAAAGTATATGAGTATTATATCCATTGTCTAGTACCCATAGTACAAACTCTGCTTAGTTTGGGAATAGATGGTGCTGTGTAAAATGTCCCGGGATAAAAAAAAACGAACTTACCTTCCCTTAATATACCTAGGTATGTCGGTATGTCAGGCCATGGGATCAGTGACATTCACCACGGCCATGACGGGCCGACATAATACCTAGTTAGTTATTGAAATACAATAAAGTACCTGTTAAATGAACCAATATCAAGTAAGTAATTGACATTTATGATTTAAAAACAAGGCATAACAATCATACTTAATGAATATGACTTTTTATGGCAAATTTTTGTAATTATTTCAGCCAAGTGATATTTAAATGATTAATCTATACTTAATACTTAATAATATTATATAGCTTCCCGCCAGCGGCTTCGCCTGCGTGGTCTTGATAACTTTTTTCCCCCGATTTGGCAACATTTTTCATTCCTACTCCGCTCCTATTAGACGTAGCGTGGTGGTATATAACCTATAGCCTTCCCCAATAAATGGACTATTTAACACTGAAAGAATTTTTCATATCGGTCCAGTAGTTTCGGAGCCTATTCAATACAAACAAACAAACAATCAAATCTTTCCTCTTTATAATATTAGTAAAGATAACATTAAGGGCCCGTTTCACTACCTCTGGATAGCCTCTAACCGCAGGATAAATTAAAAAATGGATCAATATTTGTATGAAATTATCTGCCAACTAATTTAACGGGAACTTATCAGTAAGCCTAAGTTATATTTATCTTTCGTCGCATAAAAATCACTTGCCGTGCCGTCCCATCAATCTGTGTCCACCTGAAGCGGTATATAGAGGTAAATCACTTTCAATAAAGTACTTTTCCTCAACATGACTGATATAAAATAAATTACAAGACTCTAGGTACAATACGGTGAGCTTAATCAGCTTAAAGGAAATGTTAATTCCTTTAACATCCACAATTGGTGTTTTTTCTTTTGTCTCTTGAAGCCGATATCCCAGATCAATGCAATTCCATTTTCGAATTCAGTGGCCTAACAAGTGCACTATTGACATGTACTTCATTAATTTCATATGAATTATCCTTGACATTCGAATCAACAAACTAATATTTGAAAGGAATGTATGGAAATGACATTAGTGACAGCCCGATTTGTCAAAGCTTATGTCATATCCATATATTTTTTCTATTCGTTTGTCGATTCGAATGTCAAATTGCAACTTGTCTACAGGGCTGTAGTTACAAGTTCGGCTTCTTACGTAAGTGGTCGTGCATCATCGGACTGTCGGAGAAACCGATATTTGCTGAAGTGGAGGTCGTATTCACTATTCTTTATTTGAACGACAAACTGCACGTTTGAACGTCATATCGTACGATGCGAACGATTACTTCATTACTGCTAAACGAGGCACAATGGTACAATCAAGGACGATCAGAATCGTCACGAAATGATTGGCTACTAGACCTCCGTTCAAAATTAATGTGTTTTATGCACTCTGACTTATGACGTCTTAACATACCATCACGCCTGTATTCTCCGAAGGGATGGCAGCGATGTAAGAAGCTCAAAGTTTGCCGGTATGTTAAGGTTCCATGTAAAAGGTGCCAAACTCCGACCTGCTAGTGAGAATTTTATAGAAAAACACAATAACATTTTGCTCGACCTGGGAATCGAACCCAGGACGTCGAGCTTAGCGTTTAAGACCACTAGGCTACGGATGCAGTTATAACTTCTTCTTACAATTAATTTTTATGTTAACTCTAACACTTTAACTTAACCTTTAACGAAATGAATCACTCAAATCGTATAATTATTATTTATATTTTCGCACCTTTTTTACCGCTATGACGTATTTACACGTTTTCCTCATATGTTATGATTGCTAATGGTTTCTATTGAAGACCCGTGTGTCTTGTATCATCATTTGTTTGCACTCTTACTGAAGATCCGAAGCGTGAGCTTTGAGTGCGATGCTATCAATATTAGTTCTTCACACTCGTTCATGCGGAACGGTTGTTTTATTTGCAACGTTTGGGTGATTTCAATTTTATTCATGTTTGTTCAGTAAAATGTTTGGTTAGGTACTTTTTTGCATTTGAATACAATTGATATTGATACAAGTAAGTGATTGATAAGATTTAAATGATTGGAAAAAGATCAGTAGGCCGAAGAAGCGCCGGAACTGTTTCGTCTCGCGAAGTCTGAAGACTGAAGTTTTCTGAAATGCCGGCCATCCTCCAGTAATTGGAGAGGCACTTTGAAGAAGGAGATATTGATACCTACTCATACTCAGTTATTAATAAATTTTTATCGTTGATTTTTTTAAATTGTAATTATTTTTAATATTGAGACGAGACTTTAAAGGAGTCCATCAACTTATCGTAGAATTGTTTTAAATATTACAAAAATATGATTTTATCTATTTGTGATGTTATTAGGGTAAACCCTAGATTAAATAACAATAATAGTAAATATCTTTGGGTAACATAACATAATTACCATCATCCCTTTATTCCCCGAAGTGGTAGGCAGAGGTGTACAAATGTACACCGTCAGTCCGCCGATATACTTATTTGATATAATATAAAATAAGTACCTATACAATAAAAAACACTGCGTTTTTAATCTAAGTAGTGAACCTTTTTTTAATAGCGCGGGAAATCACGTCATGAGTGTGATTGCAAGACACTTAAATTTAGTAATTATTGTTATTTTACATCTCGAGCGTTTGTATTGTTTGTGTGCTTATTATAAATAAATAAATACCCTGCAGCCTCCCCAGGTGAAAGACGATCGTAACCTGGGGGGCTAGACAAGTTGTTAATGACATTAGTGACAGCCGGATTTGCTGAAAGCTTGTGTCATTTCCATTTTGTTTGTCGATTCGAATGTCAAAATGCAACTTGTCTGGCCCCCCTGGTACGGTATGTTAGGTTCGTATCGACTAAAACTGCCCTTCCCTTTATTCTCGCCCTATAGACATGGCTATCACATGGGAGCCGTGACATTTGCCACGACCGTGCCAGGCTATGGTCCGTTACAAACACCGGACCGCATGAAAGGGCGAGCACTTACCTCGTTTAGGGCGCTTCTTTAGCGCTACCGACAAACACGTGCCCCGCTTACCGAAGTAGGGAGGTGTTGTCCCGAATTAAGTAGGTGTATAAAGATAACCTTATATAAAAAACTAGCTTTACGCCAGCGGCTTTGCCCGCGTGGTCTCGACAAGTTTTTCCGTTTTTGCATTCACATTTATCATTGCTACTCCGCTTTTATTAGTCGTAGCGTGATGATATATAGCCTATAACCCTCCCAAATAAATGGGCTATCTAACACTGAAAGAATTTTCAAATCGGTCCAGTAGTTTCGGAGCCTATTCAATACAAACAAACAAACAAACAATTAAATCTTTCCTCTTTATAATGTTAGTATACTTACTTAGATAAGCAGGTTTTCGGTACATTTTGAGGGTAAATAGAACTCACCCAAATATAACTAATAATTACCACAGAGAGGTAACTCCTTCATCTTTCAATGGCAGTAATTTTTTATTAGAAATATTTGGTTTATAATATTGTAAAAAATAAATTTCCGTTGCCACTTCACACAAATTGACGATATCGTATTGAGTTTAGGAATATATCTAAAATCTATTAAAATCTAATATTGTATGTAAGTAGACATGTGAAAGTCAAAAAGACAGCATAAATAATTATCAAAATGCTAAAAATAGTCACAGAACAAAAAATACAAATCGAGTCAATTCTTTTCCCATAAATTTTTACTCCACAAAAATGTGTCATGAAGTATTGGACTGCGGCCCGCCACGTAAATTTGTAAACGCACCCTATACCTACCTACCCTATATACCCTTTCTGAGTGGCCTGGGGGCTAGAAAAGTTGAATTTTGACATTCGAATCGACAATCAAATACATTTTTTTATAAATGACACAACCTTTCGACAAATCGGGCTGTCACTAATGTCATTTACATACATTTTGTTTGTCGATTCGAATGTCAAAATGCAACTTGTCTAGCCCCCCTGGTGTTCTCCTTATTTCCAGACACTATTAAGTACAACTTTGAGCAACTAGCAAATTAACAACTTAGTAATATGTTACATCTAAAATTGTTCTTGCATTTTCCAATATTAGAACGTGTGCAGATATAACGTTACTAAAGTGCGTCAGTGGGTACTAAACCCGATTCCAGAATCTCGTTTGTGGACGTCGGAGCTTTCTCGAAGGATTATCCCCAACTAGTAACCTGTAGGCTGTAATTGACACAAGACCTGTCATGGAGAATAGGCTAGAAAAAGTTGACCATAAAGAGCCGATCGACGGAAACAAAATTAAAATTGGTTAAACAGCTCTAAGCATTTTAATCATATTATGCTAGTCTAAAACACTTGTTTTTCGGGAAAGGGACAGAACACCCCTTCTCAATCCCCACCATGGTAATATCTCAGAAAGTTATATACCAAAAAGAGACATGGTTCTTCTGTTAAGTTCTTTTTACATCCCCAATGGTACTAATTACGTTTCACACACAAATCCTAATAGGATTTTCCATTATTATTTTTCGCTCGTGTATAATTTTTTGTCCACGTAATTTAATCCTGGGTCAGTATAGGGTTTACATAAACCCAAGCATTATTTAAATATGAGTCCCTTTTGTAAATATTATTCATGCGCTTGCTAATGTTTTTTTAAAACTTAAGTAATTATTCCTTTAGAGCGTGCTAGCTAACGTATTCCTTTTGAACACAGAACTAAGCAAGCATGACGTAGGTATCTACATAAGTATATTTAGCATATCACTAAAGGTACAGAGTACTTCTGTATGTGTTTTATCGTCGGCGCGCGGCGTGGCAGAGCCGGAAGCTTCTCAATAATAAGAGACCAATATTCTGAGTACCAATTACAGCTTTGGTACTAACTGCGAAAATATTCTACCCTGAAATAGAGGAAATCTTTGGTTACAGTTTCACAGAAACAATTATATACTAATATAATAAAGCTGAAGAGTTTGTTTATTTGTTTGGTTAAACGCGCTAATCTCAGGAACTACAGGTCTGATTTGAAAAATTATTTCAGTGTTAGATAGCGTATTTAATTAGGAAGGCTATAATATATATATCATCACGCTACGACCAATAGGAGCTGAGTATCAATTGAAAATGTTGCAAAAACGGGGGAAAAATTTCAACTTCTACGAGAACGAAGTCGCGGCAAAGGCTAGTTACTTTTATATACACCTATTAAAATACATACCGATAATCACGTATGTCAAATAACAAGTTAAGGTAATAATTTTTTGCTGTGGTTTCCCTGTTTTGACTACAACGGAAACTTTAGCCACCTAATACCTACCTTGGACTCGGCTATCGATATTAATTCTGTTTCAATAATCTGAGAAACATTGAATGTCACTTGTTTCTCTAGAGAACGAAAAATTGCAATTTCGAACAACCCCGCTTTCAACAATCGTAGACAAGTCGCAGATACCACTCATGCCAACTTAGTTAGATCTAGCTATTATTGCACCCTGCCAGCTACATTTTTAAAAAGTTTATAGCTAAACCTGAGGTACTTTGCTTTGAATTGAACCACGATTTCAATGATAAAGTTTTGGTTTTTTAATTTCTTTTTGGGGTAAGATTTACGAATCTGGCAACTTTTTGCAGAAGATTTAGCTACACAGACGACATTACACTTGGCAACATTGGCAAGTACAATGCTTTGTTGCAGCAATCAATTTACTAAGACACTGCTGCTACTTGCTCAAGATCAACACGTCCAGTGATTAATA
Organism: Acronicta psi; assembly: GCA_946251955.1. Classification (NCBI taxonomy): domain Eukaryota; kingdom Metazoa; phylum Arthropoda; class Insecta; order Lepidoptera; family Noctuidae; genus Acronicta; species Acronicta psi. The sequence goes on along the minus strand of OX276472.1, from coordinate 6,152,993 downwards.
GCAGTGTCTAGTGTTTCTGCTGCACTTAACAGTAGCGAAGAGAAAGGCCATGGGCACCGGCAGCAGGGTGCAAGGTGGTACACATTTTCAGTTACATAAATCTGTTATGTTATGTGATCAGTGAAGTAATAAACAAAGCTTAAATATTATCAGTTTGTCGTCATAAAGTAACAATTAATTAAGATACTTGCTCAAAACGTATCAATTAATTAACGGAAGTAGGTAACCTACCTTTATCGTGTGGGTGTACGGACTGTACAGGTTTCGTTATTGTTTTGTTTCGAATGTATTGTTCTGCTGAAACGTGACTATCTGGAATATGGCAGAAAAACGTGGCGGGCATTACAAGTTTACAGACGTTAAGTGGAAGGATCATACTACGTCTGGCTAGCTCACATGTAAAACCTTGGTCAAACAGTTTTAGGGTTTAAAACCTTATTAAACAGGCCTGTTTCGCCAGCTCTAGAAAGCCACTATCCGCCGGATAAACTAAAAACTGGAACTAGATTTGTATGAAATGATTTGCCAAGTAATTTAACGGGAACTACTAGGAGCCTAGGAGTTGGTTAAACAGGCCCTTACTACATTAAAACTAGATGGTAATTGAATATTTTAAAATTACTAGAACTTAAAAAGAAAGATATTTTGGACTCGCACAGTTACGATTCTCTAACAAAATATAAAAATAACTAAAAAATATTTGTGCAACCCTGCGCGTAGCCAAAAATGGTTCCTACCTCAGCATAATGCTGCCACAGCGCTGGTATTCTGGTAGGACCTTAGTGGTGCCACGGGCAGCTACGACTACGATTAGAAATACAAAAAAAATGCCTTCATTCATCGTAATGTTAACCATAAACATACCATCCATACCGCTTGTTTACTCGAAGGGTTATTTAGAGGTGTATTACTGTACTGTGTACACCTACAGTTTACTTTCACCAGACATACCTACTCAATCTTATTATATTTTCGTCCGTGATTTTACATAAATAAATGTAAATTATTTGAGTGTAACATAGTGATAGGTGTACAAACCCGTGTCGCCGCCGTGATCGGTATGGTCCGGTGTAAATATTGTGCTTTACACCTGACTTTTATTTACATCGATTGTCAACAATACATGAATCATATATCTGTTTTTCACCCGCTCGGCAGCGTGGAAACTCCCAGACAAATGAACAGATTTCAAGGCGCCGTTTAAAGTCTGAAACATTTAACATTGACACATGTTCCATAGTACGGCGATTCCTGACATCCACTACACAAACACCTTCTTCAATAGAAAGTGAACCAACTTGCTTAGTGTAAACCCGTGGTTGGCTTGTCAAATTCACCAGCTCTGCTGAGTCCAAAAGGTTAACGGATTTTTGGAGTGGAATGTATGTTGATTTGTGTAGGTCTAGCTCTTTTAGCGATGTGTGTACCGATTTCGGGATGAGTCTTGATATTGGTATTATTTTAACTGTATTTTGTTGTCATTATTATATTAATATTATTTTGTACAGATAATCTGCTAGAGAAATACGACATCAAGTATCAGGTAGCGCGTTTGCAAAAATGGGATTTTGGATGGGGAGGAAATTTGCGAATATTTAAGCCACGTTTATTCTGTAGATCAATTAATCTATTTATCTGGACAGTATTGTAAGGGCAATGGAGAATCAGTGGGTGCGACTTGCATAGAATCGGCAACAGTGGTGGAATAGATAAGAGCTCACTCGGCAGTGGGTAATCAGGTGGGGATATCAGCTGTTTAGATAAATAGAAACTTACCGATTGATCGTGTGTCTATCTTTTCAAACGTCGCAGTTCGGTGTTTCATCGGTATCCTTTAACGCCTCCAATTCGTAAACAAATTACATGTCAACAACTTCCAATCAATAACTTAGAAGTTTTGTTGATGGAAGTTGGCCCAACATCGCTAGATATCTGCGCCGAAACTTTTCCCGGGGGAACACATGAAGCTTTGTTTTGTTACAAAGTGAATTGCATGTTTTTTTCCCTATTTTTATAGATATTCTATTGCTGTTATTAGATGTTTGTTTTAGGGATTTAAAGGAAGAAATAGTTTTTCCGTGCGATGCACATCAAACCATAATGGCAACTAAGGAACTAACGGCGCCACTTATGCTGTACCCACTCTCGCTAATGTCAACGTTTGGCTATCGACGGTAAAGTCGGAGTTTCTGCACTCTGTTTTAGCTTTGCATTGCCTTCTATAACAAGGAGTTCAAATTAAGTTTTAAAACGCTGCAACAAAAAAACTTGGCCTGAAATGTAATTACCTACGTCATTTAATCTCTTATGGTTTGCTACTCTGTTATTTGATGCAATTGCTGATAAATCTAGTACCTATTTGCTCAACGTTAAAGATTTTTTGCCAAAAGTAATTTGCCAATGGCAGGAGAAATACAGAGTCACTTGTTTATTAAACTTTATCCTTTTGAGGCATGATTGCGATAATTACAAAACGAAATAGTCTTCCCACATACTTCGATTTCAATGTAAAACGTTTTTGTAGATATAATTTTATATAGACCAACGTATCTCAACCGAGGCAAATAGTTTTTATCTGTGCTAAACTAAGTTTGAATGGCTATTTTGAATCCATAAACTAAATCATAAGCTAGGCAAGAATAGTAATATTTTCACAACTTTATTATCGGCCGTTTAAATACCAGTAATGTGCGCTGGCTTTCACAACACCGATAGTTTAGAGTCGATAAATTGTACAGATCTACGATCAGGGCCCGTGCGTACTATTAAGCCTTTAAAATGTGTAAATTTTTTAGAATGTGTAAGAAGGATGCTGCTTTACGGCATAAATAGCACCGTCCCTTTTGAACACCATAGCATGTTACCATAGCTATTCCGTTAAAACGTTTGTGGTAGGGGCCGAGGTTCAAATCTGTGCATCTCGGGTGCAATCAATTGGGAATATCACGCAGACAGCGCAGGTGTATGCTACTATGCTATACATGCTAGGTACTCATACTATGCGATTATTAAGTTGCTATAAACATTTCTTAAAAGTAAAATCAATTGTAATAACGACGACGTCTGTGGTCTAGTGGTTCGAGTCCCGGACTGCTGATCACGAGGTCGTTGGTTCGATTCCCACAGGGCACAAACATTTATTGTGATGAACTTAAGTGTTTGTGTTTGTCTGGGTGTTTTTTATGTATTATAAGTATGTATTTACAAACAAAAGTATATAAGTATTATTTCCATTGTCTAGTACCCATAGTACAAGCTCTGCTTAGTTTGGGACTAGATGGTGCTGTGTGAAAATGTCCCAGGATATTTATTTCTTTACCTACACGTCCCTATTTAATGTTCTTTTAATTAACTGGTTAAAGATAGGATATAGGTATTCTAGACATATTCTACGATTCTGGGAAGTTTAAAATTCGTTGAGAGGTCTCTTAATGTTTAGATCGTAGAAAATTCGTATATTGGCTCGACTTGGCGGGGCAACTTTTACGCAAATTTTGATTTTCGAAGTTCTCTCGGAACTCGTACTCAATGCATAGGTGCATTTAAAGAATCCCCGCAAGTGACGAAATACAAATGATCATTCGGCACACCCTGGGCGGTCGGCCTCGCCACCAGCCTGCTGATTAGCAAATCTTTTAACTACGACTAACGACATGAATTTATTACTGTGGAGCTCAGTAATGCAATAACTAAAGTACAAAAAACTTAAGTAGAATAAATAACATACAATTGCGCCTGTATTCACATAAGGGTTAGCTGACATGTACTAAACCTGTGTTCCTGTTCGTATCGTAACGTGACAGCTTGTTGAAAAAGTGAAAATTGGATAATATTTTTTAAGCAAAAAATACTTAGAGAAACGTCATAAATCATATATTATATTATTTACCAGAGAGCATTTAAATCTTAGCTTAACAAGTTATAGAGCGTGGCTTTGGTTACATTGCCATCATTGATTTGATTGTCATACAAAAAAAGTAGTTCCGATTTGCTTTGACTTTGACAGAGTTCACTTTGTCTCATGAATTATTATAGACAGAGCCATTTGTGCCCCATTGGAAACAATTAATAGATTAAGATTTCCGTGATGATTTCAAAACGGAACTTGACGAATTTGACTGCATTGACGTAGGTTTGAATCTTGCCTGTATAATGTCTGTAATATCTGTAATGTGTAATATCTGTAAAGATATTTAGCAATAAAAAAATCACTAAGTAGATGGATAATTGTTTTATCTATGTTGAGGTCTCGGTTCTCATACTAACGTTTTAGATTATAGGTTTTCTTCGGCTATATAAGCTCCTTTAAAGTATTGCCGACTTTTTACTCCTTTGTTAGTTTTTTCTATAATCATTAATGGCCAACAAAAATAAGATTCAGCGCACTTTGTTTTTATAACATTTTTAATTATAGCTCCAAACCTCTAAACCAACCGTTGAACCGTTTTTTTTGCTATTACTGTGCTGTTTTGTGTGGTGCTTTTTCTATTAATACCGGTTTTTTACCCTCACATATCGGCAAGTTATTTTTGTGCGAATTTAACGATTGACGTATTAATCATTACCGGTGTACAGTTTGCGCCAAACTTATTGTCCGGGTTGAAGTTGGCGTTAGCTAACTTTAACCCGGCTGTAAAAATCGGAGAAAGAAAATTGGTTGAAAGTATACACTAAAGCAGTGGTTCCTAAAGTTGACTGTATCCCGACCCACCTAACAGAAATTTTTAAATTCGGGACTCACCTCTGTACAAATTATTTTTAAACAAAAAACAAATCGCCTCTTAGTTTTAGTTAGAAATCATAACGTAAATATGTACCTGTTATTTTTTGCTTTTTAGTTCCTAGGTGTTTTTTGGAGGCGGTTTGTTTTTTGTTTAAAAATAATTTATTTTAAAAATTTTAGTGAAATATAAAATAAATGTATTTTGTTTTGTACCTATTAGTAGTAGTATTATTATAATTATGGGTAGGCCAACTAAACGCACTGCCCGGCACAGACAGCGAGGTTTCGCAGAAAACCAAAACATCATCTAGGTACGTATACAATTTTTAAAATTTTCGTCGACTTTTTTAAAACCACTCACCGGATTTTTATAAAATTTATATGGGCCAATCTAAAATCACTAGCTTTCGAATAAAAAAAAGAATCGTCAAAATGGGTACACCCAGTCGAAAGTTCTGAAGTAGGTAACAAAAATAAAAAAAAACAGTCCAATTAAGAACCTCCTCCTTTTTTTTTAAGTCGGTTGAAAAGGGGCATAACTAAGTATATGAATGAAGGATTTTCAAACAAGAAAAATGTATCGTCCTACTTTTCAGGGCCACGCAGGGCGTTCATTGGCGACCCACCATGGAGTGAGCATTTCCATATAATGTAACGTTCTTACGACATTGACAACTGAAATCCAGTTACTTACACATACATTCTCACGGGGAGCAGTACCCTGTAATATTTATTTGTATCTTGCATTTACTTTTTGTTGTTTCTTCCACTTATTTCTTGATGAAGAGCTACACCAACCTATACGTTAGCTTGTAACAAAACGTCGAGCGTGGCGCTTGGAGTTCGGTTCGCGAAAGCATGTTACAATAAAGCGGCTTGTAGTTCTTTTACAAGTTGCCAATGCAAATGGTTCTAATTTATATTCACCTTTAAAAATGTTCATACAAAATAAAAAATTTAGAAAACCCCCGACACGAAATGTAATTTGCCATTTTGTGGTGGCGGCCATCTTGGATTTGAAGTTTATCATTGTGTATAGTATTCTTCGAGCTAAGCCCTTTCATTTGATACCCATATTGAGGGAGTTGTGAAAAAATATGTTATTCGTTATTTTGTAGCGGCAGCCATCTTGAACCGATTTTCATCAAACATAGCTAAGAACACTCCCGACCAATTCACCTTTCAAATAAAAAAAACAAAATCAAAATCGGTTGATCCGTTCGGGAGCTACGATGCCACAGACAGACACACACACACAAACACACTCACACAGACACGTCAAACTTATAACACCCCGTCGTTTTTGCGTCGGGGGTTAAAAATGCACCCTAGAGTACCCATCTTGAAGGCAAAGGCTTGATGAAATTTTGCATAATCATAATAGACTTTAGAACGTGGGTGTTTGCAAATTTATTATGACGCGGATCGTTTGGTATTAAATAACAGCTGAGTATTTTAATAATATGACGATGACAGTGCAAAAATTTACACGGCTGTAAAGGTGAAGTGTAACTTCTGTATAGCAAAAACCATAATTTATATGATACTAGCTTTCCGCCAGTGGCTTTGCCCGCGTGGTGTTATGATTTTTTCCCCCGTTTTGGCAACATGTTTCATTGCTACTCCGCTCCTATTTTTTTAATAGTAATAATTCTTTATTTGCTCTACGTTTCACAATTATCTCCTAATCTAAATTTGACTAAATCAATGAATAGGTACATTTGTAAGAGATAACATACACGACTGAACTAGTATAAACTGTGTCACAGTCGTCAGCGTCTTCCACCCAGATTTATTTATATCAAATCATTGTCAATCTAGCTGTAGATCAATTTGTAAAATTAAAGAAACCAAATAATATTAGTCGTAGGGTGATAGTATAGAAGAATTTTTCTAATCGGTCCAGTAGTTCCGGAGCTTATACAATACAAACAAACCATTGTATACTGATTTCATAACAAGAAATGTAACTTGTCATTTTGTGGTGGCGGCCATCTTGGATTTGAAATTTATCATAGTGTATAGTATTCTCTTAGTTAAGCCCTTTGATTTGATACCCATATTGAAGTAGTTGTGAAATAATATGTGATCCGCTATTTTGTAGCGGCGGCCATCTTGGACCGATTTTCATCAAACATAGCTAAGAACACTCCCGACTAATTCACCTTTCAAATAAAAAAAACTAAATCAAAATCGGTCCATCCGTTGGGGAGCTACGATGCCACAGACACACACACACTGTGTCTGTCTGTGACACACACACACAGACACGTCAAACTTATAACACCCCGTCGTTTTTGCGTCGGGGGTTAAAAAGAAAAGTAAATACCAACATTTTAGAACACGGGACTTGGTACCAGGCAACTTTGCTTGCGACTGCTAAGCTACTTAGGTAGTTCAGATACTTACTCGTCTGGAAAATTGGAAAAGCGCACCCTTATCGTTTAAAAGGTTGAAATAATTGCATGACGTTTAAAATTTGTTGTCAAAATAATGTGTTGGTAAACTGAAGTATTCTTTACTAATATCCTTACTAATATTATAAATGTGAAAGTAACTCTGTCTGTCTGTCGCGCTTTCACGCCAACTACTGAACCGATTTAAATGAAATTTGGTACAGAGATAGTTGGTACTGAGAAAGGGCATAGGCTACATTTGCGAAGAAAGGGCTGCAAGGGGTTGAAATAGGGGATGAAAGTTATAAGAAATACACAGACCACGCGGGCGAAGCCGCTGGCGGAAAGTAGTATTAAATATAGTATTATGGAGGAAAGTACACTGTGGGGATAAAAAATCTTTATATTATCCGAGTTAAGAAATGCATGAGTTACTACGAAGTGACACGACTACTATTAACGTACTAACGTACGATATTTAATAACATTGTACTTACTAGTCAAAACAACTGACTCATTCTGTACACGTAAGCTAATCTGGTTAGGTGCACAAACTGGTAGTACAGGGTATGCAACAGCCAACGTCACTTACGTTGCATGACATGCTAACGATACGTAGTTTACTATATTTTCTCGATACTAGATAAGCGAGGTGTCTTCCAATTTCTTTTAGTTGATATCTTTCTCTATCGCGTCAAGTGAAGATAAGCGTGAGTGAATACGACGCTACACGATTTGGCGGCAAGTGTGCACGCAACACTCGGCTAGGTTCGGAATCAGTTCGGTAGAAATCAGCGGTAGTCGTCGCCGGTAGCTCAGCTGGGCAGTCGCGCGCTCTACCGCCGCGCGACGCCGCTCCGCATCGCCGTCGATAAACAAATCATACTCCACCGACAGAAACTCATTGTTCAATGAAAATTAGTCAAAGCCAACTTGCTGGTACCGCCGATCGTTCGCAAATATTCCAAGGCGCAGTGACTTTAAATCTAGACGACCGGTCGCAATGAATTTAGACAATAATAAAGCGATGTTACTTGGATGTTTGCAGTGAAAGGAGTCGTTGTAAGTGGCGGTTCGGTGTCTAACTGTGCTGCGGTCATTTTATATTAGATGAATAAGTGGAGCGTCTGTCCGACTGTGTATTATGTACTTGAGTTATGAGTGCCGGTGCGCCGCGAGATTGTGCTGATTGAGAGGTAGCCACTCCACAGGCCGCCGGACCAGCAACCGGCTCGAGCCACTTCGCCTAATTGCTCCTCAGTGATCACATCAACGTACGTATTTTACTTGTTTATTTATAGACGTTTTCTTATCTTGCGACGACGACGTCGTATCACTTGAGTTTAAGCGATTAAAACAGCTAAAATCGGATTATAAACATTATTTTAGTTGTCAAGTATCTCTACAAGATTATTTTTATCAGATTTTTATCACTACAACTTTGCAATTTGACGCTAAATCATTATACAAACAGATACCAATATAGATTTTGTATTAAATAAAAATAAATACAGAACTTTTGTTTTCGAATGCTGCAAGGTCACTTCATTAATTGGTTATATTTACTAATAGTATCGTTATCAATTATTATTATCGTCGTTTTTGTTAATTAACTACTAATCAAGTTTTGGTTAATTCGTTTTCATTCAATCATAAGACAAAAACAATGTAGATAACGATACGGGACATCTAAAAATGTTTAGTCTAAGTATCTCAGGAGAAACCCAGAACAGAAGCGAGGAGAACTAAATCTTCTGGACACACAAACCCTCTTGAAGTGATTGGTAGTAGGTATGTATTACTAATTGCTTTAAGTCGATGATCGGACAACAACCAAAATATTATAGGACCATCTCAAGGGTAAACTAACAAAGTTTGCGAACATATTGATTACCTACCTACTTAGGTACTTATTCTAAAAATCATAAATATAACATTTAATTTATAATTTACCCATGTGAACATATAAAACTACCTACCTAACGCACTTACCACCGCACAATATTAAAAAAGGAATAAGTAGCAGTAATTTCCATAACTGATATTTTGTATTAACTCAAATAATCCGTGCACATTGTTACTATAGTTACAGGAAACTTATTCAGTGTATTATAATAATATGTAAGGTTTCCTTCTGACTTCAGGAGCCAATATTTCGGTAACTTAATAAAGGTCACGATCGGCAAAATTGGTTTCTAATCCATTTGCCGATTCTATTTCAATCCAATCAAAGGTATTCATCTGTTATACCGTATTGAAAAGCTTAAAATTAATACCAACCTGGGTATTATTACAGCAAATTTATTACATTTGTGTTTTGACATACTTGTAAGTTATAAGTTACGCGAATAATAAACTATACAATTATATCAATCTGCATATTTATAGGAGTAATGAACAAAGAAATCAACAACTTTATCGAAGAAAAACATAATTACATAATATTAACAGTTGTGAAGTTAAGATGAAGTCCTAAATACGCTTTTCGGGAAAATCTGTTTCCACCAGGAGGAAACTTTAACTTTAATATATACCTAATATTAAGTAATTGTAGGTCATTGATGATCGTAGATCGTAGATAGTCGTAGATGACATGTAAGTAACTAATTAAATCCATTGAAAATAAAACAAGGAAACATTAAATAAATTGCATGAAACATTAAATAAATAACTTACATGTATTAACATTAGGTATTTTGTAGTGTAGAATACACAGAACACGGAGAATACTGAACTAATTACGGAATTTCAACAACACAAAATGGCCAAAAATTCGTAGCATCTCGTAGCGCCGTAGCTCCGTAGTCGACCCTTCGTAGTCGTAATCCCTACTTATTTGGCAATTTCCTGCCAGGACAGCAAATCTTGGCAAGCGTACTGATTAGGAATAGTTTATTAGGAGAATAGTTTTTATGTGAAATCAAGTACTACATATGTAGATACCTACTTCAATCGATGAATAGTGTATGCCGATGAATTAAAGCCTTTTTAAATCCGCTATTAATACTAACGGTCCTTTACGTCATAAATTCATAATGATGTCAGTATAATTATTGTTTATACGCGGATTAGAAATTAATTAACTTTTAATGTTTGTCAATTCTTATCTTAAGGATTTACGTTAGGAATCTTTTATGAAATTTCGTTTTATAATGATTTCTAGCCTATTAAACGCAAATAAATAATTAATTATACGTACCTACTTTACTAAATTTAAATAAGGATTTATAGTAAAATTTGAAAGAAGCGACCTTCATGCACACTTACTTTTCATTTTCCAATGCTATGAACATACAAAATACGTTTTGTCCTTTTGAGTGTATTTTTTTAGTTTTATAACTTGTTTTAATTTAAGTAGTTCATAAAAATGCTTGAATCATAATAAATGATTTAGTTCATAAAAATAGTTAAGTAACTTTGGTAGTGGACTTGAATCAATTTACGTAGGCATATAACAAGCTTAATTTTATCTCTGTAAGGCACAAAGTATGTTAAACCTAATGTAAGCCGACACCGCCGAATTTCACGACAAGTCGAATAATCTATACTAATATCATATAGAGAAAATATTTGATTGTTTGTTTGTTTGTATTGAATAGGCTCCGAAACTACTGGACCGATTTGAAAAATTCTTTCAGTGTTAGATAGCCCGTTTATCGGGGAAGGCTATATACCATCACGCTACGACTAATAGGAGCGGAGTAGCAATGAAAAATGTCGCTAAAACGCGGGGAAAAGTTATGCAGACCACGCGGGCGAAGCCGCTGGCGGGAAGCTGTCTTATAAATAACTAGCTTCCCGCCAGCGGCTTCGCCCGCGTGGTCTTATAATTTTTTCCCCGTTTTTGCTACATTTTTCATTACTACTCCGCTCCTATTAGTCGTAGCGTGATGATATATAGCCTATGTTACTCGGGGATAATGTAGCTTTCCAAAGGTGAAAGAATTTTTGAAATCGGTCCAGTAGTTTCGGAGCCTATTCATTACAAACAAACAAACAAACAAACAAACAAATCTTTCCTCTTTATAATATTAGTATAGACTAATAATATACCATATAGGTACGGTACGGTTTGTTTACGGTAGGTTGCCTGGAAGATATCGCGATAAGGCCCAATTGTATATTTTAAATCGATTGTGTTCTGTATTAATGTGTTTTTATTTTTATGTAAAATATTTTGTGAGAAAATGGATAAGAAACAATATTATTAGTTATTTTTAATGAAGGAAAAAATCGGCGGGCGGGCAGGATTCGAACCTGCGCCTTCTTAGGCGAAGCCGAATCTTAGCATGGAAAATGCTTAAAAAATACAAAAAGATAACAATATTATTGTTTTACAATTGTATTTTATGCTATTTTTTTTTCGTGTACCTATTTATTTTTTTTGGAATATAAACGCTGCTACCTCTTCGTTAAGTTAGTGTAAGTTTATGTAAAAAATAATTTGGTGTATAATATAGGAAATTCTATTAAAATAAATAAATAATATTATTAAATGAGAATTAAGGAAATAAATCATGCCGGTATGTAAAGTAAATGGTCCAAAACCGATTGCTGGCGCGAAGTCTTGGGGTCGAATTCCAGACATATTATAGGCATATCAGTATCCGCTTTGGATTTATTTACTATCGTAGGTATGTTGTGTTGAGTCTGTATAATAACAATATTATTTTTACAACGTCGTATTAAGTTAACGCTAATTAATAACAAGACAGAAACAATTTAACGTCTGTTAAATTCTCACCGGGCCACTGATGTAAAAACTTTTTAATTAATTGCTTACACAAGAAAAGTTTTTCTTTGATAGAAAAATAATATTGTGATAAACGTTGCATGATATTTTTACATAAAACCTTTGTTTTCATTTTACTTTTTTTTTGTCCATAGGTATTTATCTAAATACTTTTTGTCTCTGAAAAAGATGTCGTTGTCTAGACTAACATACGTCACGTAACATACGGTTAGGCACAGGTGTACTAATGTACATCCACTGTTCGCTGGTATGTTTAGGCCCATATTACATGGGACCTAAACCTAAACCCTAATGGGGGCGAGCCTATTGCCATCAACTCTGAACGAAACAAAAATTTGAAAAGTCTAGCGATATTTGGCTAGACGTTTGTGTAGGTGAGATTTTTCTTTTCTTTTTTATTATACTGAATTTAATTAATATACATATAGGTATATTAGTATCTATGTAATAAATTGATTACCAACATTCTATAAATTGTCAGTGACATCAATATTATAAGGCCAGAAAAGAAACAAGTTAACGCAAATAATTTATTATGGCAATTAATAACAAATACAAGTGCTAAAATTAAATCTTTCTAATTTTATAGCTGTCCATGGCTATGCTTCTTATTAAACGAATAGCTTAAGAAAAAAAAACATTACTTATAGTATCTAATATAATACGAAAAAGAGTAGATACCTAATTAATTTCGTTTGATCGTCTTGTAAATCCTATTCCAGTCATCCGATTGCAATAAAACTGGTCAGTTGCTGTGTCGCGAAAAGTTCTTAATTAAAAAAAAATAAGAAAGAAAACTAGGCATAGAAGCTTATTTGGCACAGTTAGTTGGCTTAGTAGCGGTTTCGCCCGAAATTGGTTCGCCCGAAAAGGGCGAATGAACTACTTTCAGTTTTGAATATTTTTTAGGGCCGGTTTCGCCCGAGACAAATTTAATAGCGGGCGAAACAGGTCAAGTAAAATTTAGTAATGGACTATTCGCCCAAATACTATTATACATTAGAAAAAATAAGTAGTACAGTCGAGCACACCGTAATATGTACAACTACAAATGTTTTTAAAGAGGATTTACTTAGGCACATGTGTTACTCGAAAATAGTAAGTAACCTACTATAGTCTGTTTTTTAATCTCAGAGACTAAAGTGATATTACGTGGGATACCAGTTTTTTGCATTTCTTAAATAGTAATGTGCCTCTATCGAAAATTATCGCTACTAAACTGAAGTGTCGGTTTTATACATTAAATTATCCTGAAAAAAATAGTAGGTCTTATTTAAAACGTAATAATCATGCACGGCTTAGGTAGAGTTTTGAAAGACTAATAACGACAGCGAAATCAACATAGTTTACTAAAACTTTTTTACAGCGATTGATATAGTTTTCTAATACTTTTTTACGTTGGAACATAAGACTAAATTTATTAAAGTTATTTCTTAGTTTTTTTTTAGTAGGTAATTTTACGTCATTTGGTACTTAAAACTCTACGACGACTTACCTTTCATAGACTTTATTGTGCATTCGTACAATTTTAATTAATTTGGGTTTTAGTTATACGATTTGGAATAGAAAATTTTTAAGCTAATCGTCTAAAAGTTACGATTCAACAAACCGATATCGTTGGTACAACCCTATACAAAAAAGCTGGTATCATTATTTGTAATTTTAACAGTTGCATGTGTCAATCTAGTCTCTGAGATTAAAAAACGGACTATAGATAATATGCACAATGACATTTGTTACTCAGCGATAGAATTAAAGACACAGCAAATAAACGCACCCACAGGAACACAAAGATAGTAGTATAATGCTGTCTCTGTCACTCATTTGCAAATTGTGCAGCGTGTTTCCTATCATTTGGTTTAGTGTGTCTAAAATACTGACAGTATAACAACATAACTGCATAAAGTACACACTTTCTGACTTCACATCACATAATTTATTTTATGTTTAATGTTTCTTCAAAAAAGCCTGGATACACTAAGAAGTAAGTAGTAAATATATACTTAGTGATTGATTATTGGTAAGTACAAAGTTATAATGAGTAGAAGTGTAATTATAAGAAATATGTAAGTGTTGATATATTATTAATAGTTTTTTTTTGTGCTATTTTTTGATTATTAGTAAGTACAGTTATAATGAGTAGAAGACTGTGAAGTATAATTATAAGAAATATGTAAGTGTTTCTATATTATTAGTTTTTATTTCAAATTGTTTTGTGTAAATTAAAATATATCTGATTATTATGTTTTATTTTTATTTAATACTTACCCACCCGTTCTGGATCCCATTTAAACAACGGACTGACATAATAGTTATATACATTCTATTTATATAAATGGCTCGTTTGTTGAGTAGATAATATTAGACATACAGGAATAAACAGATTCACTAACAGTATTTGTTTTATTGTAAGTAACAATTGTGTACGCAACTGTACTTTTTTATAAAATTTTACATTTTATTATTAAATAAAGGCTTATTTTTAGAGGCATAGTAGTATTTGGGCGAATAGTCCATTACTAAATTTTAATTGACCTGATTCGCCCGGTAATAAATTTGTCACGGGCGAAACCGGCCCTAAAAAATAATTAAAATTGAAAGTAGTTCATTCGCCCATTTCGGGCGAACCAATTTCGGGCGAAACCGCTACTAAGCCAGTTAGTTGTTAGACATTTGACAGTAAATTCCAAGAATGTCTCAAAAATGTTTAATTTAAACTCTGAACGCTTCAGTGTCGGAAGAAACATGACTTTTCCATAAGAAGCAAATTATTTACCCTTGGCAGTCAATTTATTCTGGTCGAGAATCTTGAAATCCCACTTAATCTTTTCGGGATTCAACAAAAGGTTACCTACCTACAGTTGGTTTCAGTTCCTAAAGACAAACGGAAAGTTAATTATAGAGGCAATGATTTAAAATATTATATGATTTTGTTCGTTTAATTTAAAAAGATTTGTTAAAGTGTGTAAAGTAATAGGTATATATTATGGCAAATTACAAACTACGGAAAGAAAAACCTTGGCGAAAGAAAAACCCTACTTGAGATCGTATTTTTCTTACGCCAAGGTATTATATACCTAAATATAAGGTTTATTTAAATTATACTTAGTGGCCCTATGGTTATATCTCAGTCCCTTGGCGCCAGGTTGTATGTTATTTATAGTTTCTTTCATGTTTCCCGCAGTCACGAACGTTTTATGTAGGCAGGAGTACCTAAGTTTACAACATCGGCCGTCATATAGAAGAGCACTTAACTCGGCAACAAACCTAATAATATATTCTGTAACATGGTTCCAACTTACATATAATATGTAATGTATTTTGGTTACGCAAATACACGTATTATATATCGCAATAAAGCTTTGTGTTTGGTTAAATACATAATACGCCTGTATTTTCGAAGGGTTAAACAGACGTGGTACTGATCGACCACTTGTAACCCTTATAATGAAGGGATAAGGTTGAAATTGTCAACAGCCAATGTAGTTCACTACACATCCACAGGTTGCTGATATGTTTTACTAGGTCCCATGGGCAAATTCGAGCTGCGTATGACATAGGACAAACCCAATAATAAAAGCCAACCTTGGAATGAAAACAGGATTTTAAGTTCAGAAGCCCCGCTTGCAACCACTAGTAAAGTGGGGCAGTTTTCTGTAAACGTCATAAATAATATGTTAAACGTATAAATTACCTATACCTATAGAAAAGAAAATATCTTCCCCGAAAAAATTAACTTTGAACTTACGTCCTTGGTTAAGTTGTTAGTCACTAATCTGCCACCACTACCTGTGACATCCTCTTTTTTTTATTCTGAGATCAAAAAAGGATCAAATTGCGAGTGTTTACTTTCTTAGAACACATCATCATCATCAACAACCCATATAGTTACTGCCCCAATGCTGGGCACGGGTGTCCTTTCAGTATGAGACAGATTAGGATATAGTCCACCACGCTGGCCTAATGCAGGTTGACAAACTTCACATGCCGTCGAGAAAATCTCTCAGACATGCAGGTTTCCTTACGATGTTTTCCTTCACCGTTAAAGCGAGTGATTTCCGAAAATCTCCTTGCATGCCTTGCATTCGAACTCGAGTCCTTTGACTTGACAGTCCAATTTTCATACCACTAGGCTATCACTGCTTAGAGCACAAAACAGCGCAAAAATATTTATAGTGAAGGTAGAAACTTCTACGATATTAGATCTTTCTCATCCCAGATTCCAGCAGAAATCGCGTCGCTTCACATTTCAACGGCTTCAGCTTTACTTCAGCGTAGGTATTTATTCAAGGATTTGTTTGATATCACTCAACACTTGATTAACGTTGCGAGACTCCAAAAGCAAAATAAATATTAGCTGTATATTACAAGTGTAGTATTTTGAGCATTAGATTCGTCTGAAGCCAAATAAACATCAACTTAATTATATGGTCTTGAAAACCTTAGCAGGAAAATATTCATTAATTCGTTCTATTGGAACCTAACATATCACGCCTGTCTTCCTCTAAGGGATGGGCAGAGGCGTACCTATTTATTGTACAGTTGTACACCCACATTTACGGCATGTTTAGAGCCCTTTATAGAGCGCCACAGCGTAATAGAGCCCATGCGTTAACTGGGCACAGAAGCCTGGGCATAGCAATTTCATAGAAAAACCCGATAACGCTTTGCCCGTCAACGCCACTAACTATTAGGAAAAAGCACTACTATTAAGTTAACAAATGTCTCTGTGAAAAAAACCGGTATCATAATTATCACATCTAGGTAGACTGTACCTAAGCTGTTTGACTCCAATTCTGTGAATATCTCCTTCATAAGACCGTACTACTACTAGGTACGCTATACGCTAGCTCGATGCTGTGGCCTGTTTTTTCACAGCAACCACGACAACAACGACACAGCAACAGACATTGCTGAATAATAAATAGGTTATTATATTTATTACAATATTATTATAAGCATTCTTCTCTTTTTTTCGCTTTGATTGAAGTATTTTAGTCAAGGTACTATAATGTCGGCGTGGGCTCCCGCCAACATGTCCCCATTACTCTATGTGAAAAGGTCACCACAACGAAATTAAAAAACATGATTTGCAATTCGCAAGACACTTAAACAAGTATGTAAAGATACACATTGCGTACTCGGGTTACGCGCGGTCGGGTGCGCCGGCGCATCAATATTCGTGTCATGCGCCCGCCCGCACGTGCGCGTACGCTTTAACAATCATTACGTGATGTCACGGCGACATTAACATGACAGTTATCGAAAACGTTTTGCTATGATTTATGCTATGTACTTGGTAAGTTAGCCGGACTTACTTGAGGGGTTGTCATGCTATTAGTGAATAGGAAGAGCATCAACTTAATATATTAGGGACTTAAGTTCATGCAAGACCAATCATTGGAGTATCAGAGTCAATTGATTCAAAAAAACTCTCACTGTACCATAAAAATGGTCTTATGACGGAGGTATTGGCGTCAGCCATCTTACAGTCTAAGTCCAGTCTAAAATCCGGACTCATGTCTAGCATGATAACGGATTCTGATTTTCTAATTCTGAATGACGAATGACCTAATGAGCTAAAATTTAAGTTTTAATATAGTGCTTTGATACTACCTACTTTTAAACTTCCTTATAATTATGTTTTTCGGAGATAGGCACATAATTATTGAAAGCTCGAGTAGATAGTATACTTATTTTTAGCATCGTCATTGATCCATTTATTTTTAGATTTTGCCATCTACTGGTTAGCACGTCCACTTTTGTGTATTATGTTCTCAGGCAATAAATTTAATTTGTTACTTATTATAATATTTATTCTTCTTGTTCTTTCATACAAACCTTGTCATGCCAATCACGAGCACAACAAATATAACATCCAAATTGATCAAGCCTTTCCGCAAGTGACAATCATACAGTAATTAATTTCTATTTAATGTAAAAGTTCAAAAAGGAAATCAATTTCCCCTTACAACTAATCATTTTAAATTTTAGCAGATATTGCCTCTGCAAGCTTGTGTCAGTATTAAGTACGTAATCATAGCATCGGAATTTTACGACACACTTTCAAAACCTGTTATTATACATAAATTTGGTTCCAATACCAACAATGAATCTGATGAATACTCTTTTATTAGTTCAAGGTCCAAACCACCGACCTGTATAAAAGGAACTCTATCCGATTGTTTCATGGTTCATGCTCCTGTATTGTAAGGTATTCAATTCAAAATATCCGTTTCATTGTGCGTATGTTCGACAGTGATAATTATCGAATAGGTTGCGAATAGCGATGGTATCTTATCATTCACGCATCAGGTATTCGGCACGCAAGATTAATTAATTCTTATCCTTACTTAATATTATAAATGCGATAGTAACTCTGTCTGTCTGTCGCGCTTTCACGCCAAAACTACTGAACCGATTTAAATAAAATTGCCTGAGAAAGGACATAGACTACTTTTTAATTCGAAAGAAGGGCTGTAAGGGGTTGAAATAGGGGATGAAAGTTATAAGAAACACCCAAACCAAATTCTAGCTGAAAGCTAGAATCTTATATCTTTTAAATTCTGTTGTTATTTATATAGTCTCTTTTGTGTCCTCGGCAAAGGCAAGGCAAAGGTGTCGCCTAACTTAGTCCAGGATTTTGTATCCTTGTCGTAGAATAACGAATACTACTTACAGAATGCCCACTGTCCGCCCCTTTCTACGTTCGATACCTCACTGCCCCCACAGTTTGTAGTATCGTTTGCTGTGCAAAACAAGCTTAGCGCACATTACGAACACGTTTGAGCGTACACGCCGCCTTGGCAAAAGCGATCATCTCGCCAGCGTCACCACGGCGGCGGCACGGTTATCTGTAGTCAATCATTTAAAAATAAAACGGGCAATAAATGATATCTATCGATCGGGTGATAATTAAACGTACCTAATTACAAAAATATGTGCTTCTGTATTCGAATAATATCAGTTGATATGAGGATGACTTTCAGTAGGTTACAAAAAAAAACATTTCGGCGTTATCATTAATAATATAATCATACAATTATTTTATTTTGTAAGCTCATGTTTATGTTAAGAATATAAATATTACTTAATATAACCATTATCTACAGTTTTTTGCCTGTCTGGGCTATTTTTAAATATTTCGGTGGGAACATAATTGTATGGAATATTTTGTTGTAAGAATTTTTGTGGATGCTACGCTACGCTAAATAACGACCAGTGAGTGAACCCTACGTAACATCACGCCTATGAAGGGTCAGGCAGAGGGGTATGAATGTAGACTTACAGTTACAGTTTGAGCTGTTGAGCATATTGTTATTAATCGTTATCCTTTACTTACATAGTATAAAAAGTCACTCCTGCTGTTTGTGCGATTGATAGATAGATCTCTTAAACTACGTAACGGATTTTAATGCAGTTTTCAGCAATAGATAGAGTGATTCAAGAGTAAGGTTTATATATAGAGAATACACACATACGAAACCGGGGTGGGTCGCTAGTCAGGCACAAATTCATATTCTCAGGAGATTGAGAATTATTAATTTGTATCCGATTACAGCACGCACGGCATAACTTGGGAGGATAGAAGTTAGCCGTTTGAATGCGCAATGGATCGTTAAGTCTATAAATTGTGTATTGCGCATCCAACGCTAACTTCACTCCGGCCAAGTTATACGCGCTTACTGTAATAACGTACCTACACGATATAAAAAATGTCACATGCCACAGTTTGTCCCTTCATATTATACTATAAAATTTACCTAGATATAAGGGTACAATAAGCATTGTTTTTTTACATCAGTAATTTACCCATAACAATGACGTGTTTGTTGTGGCTTCCTGATGCACTTCGTTGAACAGGGTGGCAAATTCCCAAGTGTTTACATGAGATAAGATTATATTATACTTGCAATATGGAACGGAATGCTTTTATATCTGATTACATATCTATGAATTGGACTAGAGTGGTCTAGTGGTCGCAAGCAGTATCTTGCAGTATTTGGTTCCCAGGTTGAGCAGGGTTTTTTATAAAATTCCTAATAACAGCTTTGAGTTTGTACCGGTTTAATATCAATAGGCTCTTTATGCAATATTACATGGGACCTAACAGTTTACCAGCGTACAGTGGGCACCTTAACTCTGCGGAGTTACTATAGGCATGATGGTATGATAGTAATAGAGTTTTACTTAAATATAACATATATTTTATATTAAAGTTACCTACTCTCCATCGCTAAAAAGAATTAGATAATGATCCGAATCATCGATATCGTATCCGAGGATTTTTTCATCCTATTAATATGAGTATGACGTGGAATGAATAAAAACTATCTGCCTGCGTGTCTTAATGACGTATGCTGATAGAGTATTCCCAGTTTATCACGTTAGTTCACGGCCGCAATATTTGCAAACGCAAATGTCAGTAATATGTCAAACTCAAATATTAAAAAAGTTCAACAGCGCGTTTGGTTTGCTGCTGCAGTGAAGCTAGTGCTGTGAAACGCTGGACGATATTTTATATGTTGTTTACTTACTGGTTTTCTTTCGCCACTTCGTTGCTTTGTTTCATACAAACTTTTATCCCCTATTTCACCCTCATGTAGGTCGAAATTACAAAAAGACTAAGTAATGTTAGTGCTAGTCGTCGTTTTATTAGAACTCTATAAAATATTACATTATCCTTCATCGTTGATTAGCAACAATAATGATTACTAATTTTATTGATGCGTTCCATCAATGCTAAATAGCATCAATTACTAGTACTCTCAGACGCTGTTTTATTATTGTTTTATCGATCCGATTATTTACCTTTTAATTTCTTTGAAGTATTTTTTTAAGCATTTTCCATGCTAAAATTACAAATTATTTTTCCTTCATTAAAAATAACTTCTTTGACTATTCTCACCAAAATCCTAAAGTATTCATGCAAGGCGCATTGAGAAATAGTCAAACGTTGTGAAATATGTACTTATTTATATTTCTGATAGATAGATGATTTACATAGATAAATATGTAACAACTACAATTTTCCAGTGAATTAAAAAAAACTTTCATGAATACAGATCTTGTTTTTACAAATATACAATAAACTAAATCAGCCAAATCGGTCGAATCGTTCTCAAGCGATGATGTTCACACAAACGATAATTTATTTAAAAAAAGATTCGGATAAGCTACTGTAATCAATCGAAGGCATCTCTAACAAACTGGTAACCCTATTATTCCATTGCCTTACACAAGCATTATATAGAGGGAGATATGGACTGTGCAAGCATTTTCTTTACGACACCATAATGTAAGTACTTAGATATCCGTGTCAGGGATGTCGCGATCACAGTACCTTCGCCCGATAAAGACCGGCCGATTGTAAAACCTTACTCGGATATTTGCAAAGGACCAGTGTTATGGCGGCATGCCGGTTATAGATAAGTAGCTAATGTTTTGTGTGCCTTTGCTGTTTGAAGGTCGAGATGTACTTGTATGGTCTTATTAAGCTGATTTTGCTTGCCTTCATCCATCTATTACAGAAATTGCTTGAGCAAATTAGAATTGAAAACAATTCTTTCTTGCAAAAGTTGCAAAGACATTTTTGAGATTGAAAAATTACGGAATGTTTACGTTGTTGTCTTCATAGTAATATCTTATCATTAAAGCCTGTATTTTCCGAAGGGTTAGGCAGAGATGTACTGATGTATACCCAAAGTACGCCGGGTATGTTTTGTGAGAATTTCATAGCAAATCTTCAGCTGTATACCTATAATAGTGTTACATAATACGATATTGTAGACTAGGTTCTGTGTGAACCACACTGGTTCATATGTAAATAACAAGTTTATTTACTAACTTTGATAGAAACGTGGGTGACAATGTTTGTCTCCAACACTGAGGGTGAGATACTTATATTACATGATAATATTGACATTTTGAAATACTTTATTTTACGGCTTCGGTAAACTCAGACCTACGCTGTTCACATCAATGTCAATTACTCTGTTTATGGTACACACGACAACACGTGATGTTAAACAGAATAGTTGCACTATAAAAATCATCCCTATAACGAACGGAATACGAGCGATGCAGTTGGTGCAAAGGGCAGACTGTATTTCATGTCTCGTTACAGGTACATAAATTGGTAAAACGTATTTAAAATCTTCTAAACAGTAAAATAGAATGTAATGTAGTAGTAACTGTTTAGTCTTGTTTTATAAGTAGTGACATACGGTTTTTCTTTAACTAAATTACTGTTATGTGCCATCAATAGAGTGCCAATTGTCAACTTTCCAATTAATGAACATTTTGAACTTGAATTTAATACTATAGGTACATAAGTAGCTATTTAATCATTATGATTCATACATAATTCGTGTCTCCTGTATTAAAATTACCTACTGTATTTTAACTACTAAAACAAAATAACAATTTAATCTTAGTTTAAATATTCATTGCTGGTTACTACGCGTTTAATTTTTTATTTTAATATTATTTAAGTTGGGGATTTGTCGTTATGTACATAAGTAACTACTTAAATTAAAAATAATATAATAAAATTAAGTTTCATTACCAAAGTTATTAACCACTAGTTTTTTGCAGCAGTTAGTCTCGCTTATGTGGTGCCATTTTACTTTATTTTTATAATAAGTAAGTACCTAATATAATTTTACTTTAATGAGATTTATAAATAATACAAATAAGACTTTAAGGCCCTGTTTCACAGCTTAATGATAAGTTCCTCACCGCCTCTGGATAGCCGCTAACCACAGGATAAATTAAAAAATGGAACAAAATTTGAATGAAATTATCTGCCAAGTAATTTAACAGTAACTTATCAGGAGGTGGTAACAGGCCCTTAATCGCTAGTTTGCGTGATTTCTTTTCATGAAATAGAAATTTTATTAAAAAATTTGAATAATGGCTTAACTTGTTCACAAACACGATGATAAGCGGAATCTCAGGCACCATTAATCTAGCGTCTACGATGCTATCTTTCCTTTAGCAAATTTAAAAGAACCGTTTATTCGCTTGTGTTTAAAGGAAGATTTAATTATAAATCTATGTTAATCTGTTATAATAAAAGTATTTAAGTACATTATGAAAGGTTTTGTGTGGAACTTGAATGGTATCGCCATTAGAAAAAGATAGTTATGCTGCTAAAGTGCTGTTCAAATGCGTTTACTCAATCAAGTAAGTTGCAATTATGCGTGTCGATATTGTATGTATAAGGAAGAAACGAATTCTTAATTTATTTATTTTGACAAGGCACTTCAACGACTTATTCACTAAATACAGTTTATATTTATATAAAAAAACAGTTTCTTTTTATAGGGTGAATTTGTCACTTATAGAAGTGCACAGCACTGGCAATATAATACGTATAGTCACACATAGTAAAGTTAAAAAATAAATAAACACACGTTTAATTATTACCTCAATGTATTCCAGAGCACTTTTCAAAAGAAGAACTCGATAATGGTTTTTCCGTTCCTTTTTGAGGTCATAGACAAAGAGGTAGCACCTGTGTTTTTTCACACAGTAAAAAGTTCCTATGCTTGCTAACCTGATCTGCAGTGAACACGCGATGTCCTAGCTATGAAGGTTACGTATGTATAACTACAGATACATTTCATTTGATATTTATACTAATGTTATATCGATCATTCTGTCAAATTAAATTTGTTGCAAGCAAAATTGATTAACCAAGGTTAATATTAACTCATACCTAAACTAAATTCAAGTATAAGTTTAATATGTTTAACAATAATAGGTTCCTATTCAGATGAATTACAATTTCTTGGTGAATCTCTCTATCCACTATGATAATACACAATAGAAAATAATAATAGAATACGTATTTATTACAGAAAAAGTAATTTGAAAAAAGAACCTTTTTTATTCGACAAAAAAAATGAAATATGTCTGATGGTATTCTTCGTGTGATGCCTGACACGTAACAAATTTCCCCTCTTAAATTGGATTCGAGGAATATATGGCTCAAGTTTCGATACACCTCTGACGAACGTTACAAGGGTTAACCTTTTGTAATTGATTACAATCTACGCGTAAGAAGTAATTCGAGGCATGTCATATTATATTATAGGCCACATTATTCGATGTCATTATTAGGCTATCAGAATTTTGAAATCTCTCATTAGTAAAGACTATAATTTTTTTTATCTGGGTAACTGGAAACTACTACCAGTAGGTACATAGGAGTGAGTTTTTTTTCGGTTGAAGGAAATGTACCTAATCTATTTGTGGTACACGAATTAAATAGTTGTGCATTTATTTTCTGCTAAAACATTGTTATTATAGTGTTTTGAATAATACTTGAACGAAACGTTTTTGTTATTAATATTAATATTATGACATTATTGACAGTGACTTTTTAGAACGCAAGTTGATATTTGAATATAAATTAAAATTACCAGAGTGCCTTTCAAATAAAACATTTAATATGCCAATAACCTATAACCTATATCATGCAAGTGGGAGTTGGTTTTACGTATTGTAGAATAGATTTTAAATTATTATCTTTTTGTATTTGTAACCAAGTACAAAAATGGTGACACATTTTTTATGTTATGTAGGTGGCTGTTGTATGTTAGTTTTTAGTTTTTTTATTTCCGATCCAAATTTATGTTTTATCCGAAGGAAACGAATTACATAATACTTTCGCGAATAGAGGATATTTAAACGATGCCTCCTAAATACCTAATGCACTCGGCTCTAGGGATTCCCGTAAAGCTCTTAAAGTTGTCCTAAGGCTAAGGGAATAACGTCATGTCTGTTTTATTAAACTTTTCACTTAAGTACCTACTAAGTATACATTTAATGCAGTATGATAATTATTAAAGTCTTTTCATGTACCTACGTAATGTACTTACTCGTAGTTTGAGCCCTTCGTGCGGTCATAACCCTAACTTTGCACTAGTTTTTGTCCTCGTTTTTGTTGTTGAATATGCATGAGCAGTTGCCATGCGCGCTAACATTTAATTCGTATAATCTTGACACAACATATACAGAATATAGGTACATCTACCTACAATGTATAGTAAGGGCTCTAATGGTAGGTCAAACCCTACTTTCATACATACATACATACATACATAGCTTCACGCCTGTTTCCCATAGGGGTAGGCAGAGACTATAGATTTCCACTTGCTACGATCCTGGCACACCACTACCCTACTTTCATTTTGTTATTATTTGACTTTAAATTGGTTTCGGTCGTTTAGGGAACGCCGTGCCAGCACGAGCACAACCTGAATATTATTTAAAATGTACTTAAGTGTTTTTATAAGATCTATAAAATTTACAAGAATTTATGATTTTATGAAGTTTTTATTCTCATTTTTTTCCACAATGGTTGTGCGATGATTCTTATAAAATAGTTACTGTAAAAGTATAAATATACTTACACACCTAATGCAAATCAGCGCACGCACTACACTACACAAATTTTATAGATATTTCATACAAATTCCATGCACGAATTGACCCAATATATCGGTATCGAATACCAATTAATTAACAATTGAGCCAATGAAGCGGATTCCTTTACATTAGCAAGCGCATAAAGCTTTGCACTCAACACTCGGGCTTATTCATTTGATATCGGCTTTTGTGACGTCCGTGATATAAAATTAAATCAGTATTGGGGTCAAATCTGCAAGAATCTCATAGCCAAATGTATCATTCACCTGAAATTTTAATAATAATCTGTCCTAATTTTGACTAGTGTCAACCAAGCTTTATTTGGACTTTTGGTCTAAAATAAAAATAATATTAGGTAATATTAATTGTTTAGGTAACTTAAATTGTAGCGGTAAGTAAGGTTAAGTTAAAATCCAGAAAATTTATTAACGTGTTCATTCGTGTTCTTGCAACTGAAATAATTTTAATAAGGTAGGTGTAGGTGCCTACAACATCTTTGTCATACGTAGCTACATGTGTAAAGTCACGAGCAAAAACATGCATACACTAACAAAAGTGCTAAAGCGATTTTTTCATGAATGAACTATTGCAACTTTGAGTTAACACCAATGTCACTTTAGTATTGGTTCGTAAATACTGTGTTCGTAATATCACAAAAGTTCTATTTGTACTTTAGGAGAAAATCGCTTTAGCACTTTTGTTAGTGTATACATGTTTTTGTTCGTGACTTTACCTATAGGTATAACATGTTATTATTTATTTACGTAATACTCTGTATTCCCTGTAGGGTTAAAGCTGAGATGTAGGCAGGTTTGCTGGACCCGAATGAGGCAGTCCGGTTATTAAAATGGTTTTATTAAGAAAACGTGGACACAATCAGGTTTTAAATTTTAGTAATAATCCTTGTGAACAAAAAGAATATTTAACTCTGTCTTAAACAAATAAAATGCCAATGTGCAATTTTAAGACTCAAGGAAGTAATAAAATAAACAATTTATTTTTGCTTTATAACATTTTTATGAAGTTGGTAGCTTTTATTATAATGTTTCCATATTCAAAATCGTATAAAGTTCACGGAGTTTGTTATCATAAACTGAAGTATTCATAAGTTAATCAAAGTTTACTTGGTTTAGGCACGTCACGTGGTTCACAAAGACGTAAGTATTAGTTATATACAGTGTTCTATAAAAGCAATAAACCAACTCAAGGAAAACAGGTTTACCTAATTGTTACAAAAAATTTAAACTAACAATCCGTTACAAATTACTTGTCTATTGCTAACACTGACATTTGTATGAATTTTAATGATTGGGTTTAACAAAAAATTATTAAGTAAGGTGAAACACTTAGGTGCTGTGTACTGTGGAGGCTTACCAGTCCTCCACAGGAGCGTTACCTGAAAGCTAAAACAAAAGGAACACACGATTATTGGAACACAGCTGATGCGTCGGTATATTCAATCTGAAGGCTAATAATAGAATGACATTCGAAATATTCTTCAGTTCTTCTACGTTTTAAATTCAAAAATTTTTTTTTATTCTACGATTACAGCTCTTGATGCCAACCAGGGCTTTTACGAAGCAGCCTCTGTAGAAACCTCCTTGGGTCTCTACAGTACCATCAAATGTCTGGATATCAGAATTTTTGGTATACTCATAAAACCTAACTTTTTATTCCTACTCTTTAATTTTTTGTATGACAGTCGCTTGGCAAGCTATCTTAGGCACGGAAGGCTCCCAATGTATTTATATAAATGGGCTCTTAATAAACGGTCACCCATCTTCAGACTAACCGCGGTAAGCGCAGCTTAGTCTTGCAGATCACAATAGTTATTATTTAGCAATGTGCCCCTCACTTACTACGGGAACATAAATAAAAAATGTAATCACCATTCATGGCAATTTATAAGGAAAATCACCTGTTTTACAGTCGTTATTCTCTCATAAGTAGGCAACACACGGAAACATGGTGTCGGTAAAGAGATAGTCTCGCAATTCGGCCTACTTGTGCAGTGTTGCGATCTTTACAATCCACACAACTTGAGCGGAACCCGATGATAAGCAGCTGTCAAACGTTAACATTATGCGCACCACAGCGTGTAGTATTTGTAGACGTTAAACAATGTACCTACCTAAAAGACTGAGAGACATGCGAAAGGGTTGTATGTAGGCAAACCATTCTGTGACCAACATTAACATAGCGCACGCTTTATTGTTGTAGTGTCGAAGCACTGTCGAAGTCGTCAACCGCAATCTATCGCTTATCGGTACAATAATCGAATACCAATAGATATTGACGCTGGCAACACTCATATAATACTAAGTTGACAGTTTCTAACGCTTCATTGTCGTCAAATGTGAAAGCGGTCGTTATCTTTGATAGTTAGTTAGTTACTTATGTCAATTAACTGAGAAATATTTGTAAATATTTTATAATACTTTTCTACTCATCAAAAATAAATTTTATGTCTGCTTTGGAAATGGAGGTCGCTTATCAAACTTTTAATTTTCAACCTGTAACCGCTAGAATAATGGAAGCCGCCAAAGGGATGTAATAAACTTCATTCTCTTTAAGAACCAACGGAGCGCCAAATCCATACCTTAGGAAAATAATTCACGTAGCAAAATGTGCAATGGTTGATTGTGTGAGTATGGGGCCAAGTTGAACCGACACTGATCAACCGATCTGCAAGGTTAAGCTACACTTGCCGCGGTCAGTTTGTGGATGGGTAAACATTCTTAACATATCGAGATCCCTCCGTGCCTCGGAGAACACGTAAAGCCGTCGGTCCTACGAACACCTATGACAATCGTTAGTGGTAAGTAGTCAGAAACCTAAAAAGCCTGATAACCAGTATTTCCGGAAATTGAGTTGCGGAGGTCTGATGGCAGTCGCTCCGTGTAAAATACTGATATTCAGGCGCATCCTGGTTAGACTGGAAGCCGACCCCAACATGGTTGGGAAAAGGTTAGGAAGACGAAGAAGAGCAAAATGTGCAATGAATCGATCCCAAATTCGTCTTGCAAACTGTTTCCCAGCCTCTAGAGTTGTCACTCTAATAGCTCCAACTCTAATTAACACTAAAAGGGCTACCCTTTTTATTTCATTTCTTTTCTTCACGTCACGGAAGAATGATAAGAACGTTTTTACCTTACATCATACACATCTTTGCTCAAACCCTCCAAATTTTTTTTTTTTATACCACTATGGTGGCAAACAAGCATACGGCCCGACTGATGGTAAGCGGTTACCATAGCCTATGGACGCTTGCAACACCAGGGCTATCACTCACGCGTTGCCGACCCGATAAACCTCTTAGAGGTTTATGGAGAATTCACTGCGCCGACAGTTTGAGGGAATATTCCTCTTACTGCCAGCGCAGCGCATCCTTAGAAGGAGCTCTGGCGACCTTACTTACTGCAGGAACACAATACACAATAAAGTGTGTTATTTGGCTGTAGTTTTCTGTAAGGTGGAGGTACTTCCCCAGATGGGCTGCTCCAGATTTGAACCATAAATGGCTGTGCCCTACCTCTCTTAAAAATTCCTCTACCTACCCAATGATATAGGTACACTATATAAATAATAATTTAATATATCCGTATGGGAAAACGGTGTGCGTGTTTACATGCATGTAAGTAAAAAAAACCCTGAAGTTAGTTTTGCGTGATACCAGCTTATTTATATTTTATTGCACTGCAGTCATAGGACAACCATGTGCCAAGTTCACAGAGTCATCACAATCAATGAAGCCCCATGCGCGGACACTGTTTTTCGTTTGACTATATTTTTTGGTATTTTATTAAAACCAGACAAAACAGTGGTTATAAGTTATTAACGGCTATTATATTAGTTATCTTAATTAAGAAAAAAATCGACTGGCGAGCAGGAGGACTCGAACCTGCATCTTCTGGTTAAATACACCAGACGCATGTAATCTTAGCATGGAAAATGTTTAAGAAAATACAAAAAGATGGCTTTTATTTTTATAAGCATATTCAAAAACTTCGATTAATTTCGAGTTAATGTTAGGTAAGTAAGTAAGTGTATAGTCGATAAGAGTTTATAGATAGAACTCAAACATTCAATTTATCTAGTGGAAGGATTTGCCGCGTGAGTGATGCACCACTCTTCCCTAGACATCGATAAGGCGGGTTACACGAGGGAAATGTTCTCTGAGTTATGACACGACACCGTCACACGTCGGCTACAAGATACACGTCACGCGTGTCGCCGACATAACGTACCTAGATATTATGCTATTAGATGTAGATGTAGATCTTGGAATAGAAATCTATGAAGTAGATATGGAATCTTTTTTCATTTCTCACATTCACACATATTATATCACATTTTAATCTTCATTTTTGTAAAATGTTGTCTTGTTATTTAATATCAACACATCTCGTTATATAATTTCAATCTTAGTGTACTTAGATATCATTTTAGTTGACTATCTATTCAATGAAAAAAAAAACTTTTTGAAACAGACAGCATTTTTATTTTATGAACAGACTTTATTCGACCAACTAGCAAACTAAACTAGTAATTAAAAAACAAAATCGGCTCACGATCGTCGAAGATATCGCGTAACATACACACATAAATAAACACACAGTCGTATTGAGAATATCGTCCGCTTGTGAATTCATTTTGGTATTTTGCAAGAGGTAAGTAAGTCGTATGAAATTCGATCGCAAGTGTTATTTTATAAACAAACAACAATTTCAACGGTCACGTTTGACATAAACACTAACGACTCAAATAACCTTAAGTCTTGATGTTGTAGCGAAAACATAACTTTCTCTAGCAACGAGTTTCCAAGAACTGTAATTAACGACAAGTATTGCGTATCTGTCCCCGGCGTTGCTCAATGCTGTCTGCCTTGTCCCATAATGTCACGGTACGCGGAGTTTCCATAATGAATCAATATTCTTAGATATTACACGCACTATAGCGCAGTATCGAATACCGCGCTTGTAAATATTCATTAACCCTCATAAAGTTTGAGTAGCTACTTACATCAAAGGTTACAGTGCCTTTGAAAATGCGCAATAAATACCCTTTATTTTATCGACGCCGACGTATTTTCACGAAACTCCTAAAACAGTCGTTAGTTCACTACATTACGTCAACGACATTGCAATGTAAAACGATTAAAGTAAAAAATGGATGTGACTGAAAAGCGACGCTTGTTTATGCCCAAAGAAAGGTCACCCACGGACGTTATTAGTAAAACCACGTGAAACAACAGAAATGTCGGTGGGAATGAGAAAAACTCGGAGTTTTCGAGAGAGCTCTCATTTCGCCGGGTGTAATGTTGCGAGCGCGCCGCTCAAATATTAAATGAAACTGTAGCATAGCCAACGAGCTCATGCAAATTGAGAATACATACTCAAAATGTTTTTCATTCTCCATTGCGAGGGTTGAGTGCAAGTCAAAGTCATACTGGCTATTGTTTGTAGTGATGTAAATAGGACGAGATATCGATATTAGCTAACCAACTCTCGCTAATCGTCTCTTATTTATTATTATAAGTACTTATGTACTTTTATTGTCTAGTACCCATAGTAGCTCTAGTTTGGGACTAGATGGGTCTATGTAAAGTGTCCAGACAATATTTATTTAATTTCGAAGGATGTAGAAAGAATTTGAAAGTGACATTTTTTATCACAGGCAGTGTAGTCTTGGTAGATTAGTTAGCGTCTGATGGCTCGTAGTAAATTTTTCTTTCGCTGAACTGTAAGTATATATTTTATATTTATCAACTTTTATACAAAATCGTCGAGAACCCGTTTATTGGCTTTAAAGTTTGTCTACAAAAAATATAATGTCTGACAATAATCCTTGAACCGGGTGTATTTGCATTGAGTATCTCAAACAAGGTCACAATAATTATGTAATTTTACTGGTTTCTGACACATACGCCAATATTAGACATAGCAATACCTTTTACAAATTTTATTTTACTTGTCAGGGGCTGTAAGGGTCTTAAAAATTCAAGATTTATTTATTACTAGCATTCCGCCAGCGGCTTCGCCCGCGTAGTCTGGGTATTTATTATAACTTTCATCCCCTATTTCAACCCCTTACAGCCCTTTTTTCGCATTAAAAAGTAGCCTATGACCTTTCCCAGGCTATCTTTCTAGATTATCTCTGTACCAAATTTCATATAATTCGATACGATTTCGTTCAGTAGTTTTGCCATGAAAGTGCGACAGGCAGACAGAGGTACTTTTATTTATAATATAAGTAAGGACAGTAAGGATTAGTAAAGAGTAAGGAGTAAAAAGTAATTTCGATTCCCATGTCGAGCAAATAAAATAAATGACAATGACCGAAGGATACGGTGAGCTCGTTCTGCGTGAATCGGATTGCCAATAATTAACAGAAATGTAGGGTAGCTGTTAGTAATTAAAACTTCAAGACGCCTACCACCTTAGTCACCCGTGACCATGGACGCTGTAAAGGGTCCGAAACGTCGGGATTAAAATAATATCAATATAACGCGATAAAATCCGTAAAAAGTAGTTTTATTTCAAATAAAATAAAATCATAGGTACAAAATTCTGTCCCGTGTAAAGTGCCCGAATCTCTCTATTTAAAATCTGGGCACTAAACATGGCAGAGAACTGTTGGTGTACACTAGCCCCCCTCTGACTCTTCGAGGGTTACAGGCGTGATGGTACCTATACCCAGTAAATGTAGTTTGCACACCAAGTGTGCAAAAAAATTGGTGTTTTTTTTTATCATGGAAATTCGTAAAACTATATTTATCCTGCTCTAATTTGCAAAAATTGTATAACGAAAAGGATGGCAATAATAGTCATATATGCACCCGCATACTGCACATTTTTGCATAGGTTGCATTCTAATCGTGGGAGAGGTTAAAATTATAAACGGTGCTCGAATAAAGAATGCAATCATGTGGTGATGTGACCTCGATACCAGCGCGGCGGACACGCGTGGCGACGCTGTTGCTGCTAAGAACTGGGTTGACTCAGATCGGATGACACTTCCATTTCACTTTTACCTACTACGTGGCACATTTTTTTATGTTCTTTTTATGACATTTGAATGGTTGTGCGTAAATTAATGTCACACAACAAAATACAACGTACACGCAACAAAATTGTGCCACTATATGTATATTGGAAACGGTAGCAATATGTACAAATTTTATATTATCTTTTACGCCTCACGAAGATATCAGAAGAAGAAACAATCACATTAGTGCCCGATGGGAGAATTTATGATGAAAGCTGATGTCCTGCAAACGCAGGGAGGCTGATATAGTGAACTCATAGAGCTTCAACTTGAATTAGACTTTGAAGCATTTCTAATTCTAAAATCAGTTGCAATAAGAACTTTATCTACTGTTTTCGAGCAATGGGACTCGAATGAGACTTACTTTAATCACAAATTGGTTATATAGGTTATAAATGCGTTATATATCCATGCAGGCATGTGGTGATGTGTCCTCGATAAAAGCAGGCATGGTAGCACTGTTGCTGCTAAAAACTACTTGGTTTTGTACCGATGAAACACCAATGATTTTTTTTTTAAGTTTTCCCAAAATTAACATTTCGAAAACTTTGTCAATGTCGAGACAAAACTACAGTCACCATCATGACTAAAAAAATGTTCAGTTGATAGCGAAAAGTAATTATAAATAGACTCACAAACTTTAAAAGGTTTCTACGTGTTCTCCCGAGAATAAAAATAACTTTATAGAGTAAAACTCAGAAATAGCGGCACAAAGAATAATCCTGGGAAAACGCTTTAGATATTTATAGAAGAAAAGATATCTGATACCGTTTCCACAGCTTTCAGTGCCTACCAAAGGAAATCGGATTACCTTGCATAATATAAGCGCCAAATGCCAGAGACCGAAGGAGAAATGAAAGCAATAAGTGTATGAAATAAATATGCTAGAGGTTATTGGGTGTCTTTCAATATGGGTGTGTGGGTGTACCCATGTTAATGAAATTTTCTGTTATAAGCAGAACGAAATTCTTAGAAAAAATATTTTAATAAATACAATACCTAAATCTGCGTATAACCTGCTTGATCTAGCGCCAAATATGGTATTTTTGGTAATTAAAAGATAAATTTTATATAAATAAATTATTCAAAACGTAATTTCATTCTCAAAATACTTTTCTATGTCCTTTGACGGTATTTTTTATAATTAATATTATGAAAAGCTCAAATAATATTCAGTGTATTCATAGAAAACGTAGGCTAGCAAAGCTAGCATTTAGATATTTTATAGTCTTCTCCTTCGTGTCGATGGTACGATTTTTTTTAAATTAAATTTTATAGTAAGTAGTGGCGAGTCCGTGCCTCGGGGAGCACGTAAAGCCGTCGGTCCCGGTTGTCATACGAACACCTGTGACAATCGTTAGTGGTAGTCAGAAGCCTAAAAAAAAGCCTGACAACCAGTCTTTCCTTCGAATATCGGTATTGCCTAGAAATTGGGTTGCGGAGGTCTGATGGCAGTCACTCCGTGTAAAATACTGATATTCAGCTGCATCCTGGTTAGACTGGAAGCCGACCCCAACATGGTTGGGAAAAAGGCTAGGAGGAAGAAGAGTAAGTAGTGGCGAGACAACCCTATCGTTTATTCATACATTCATTACAAGAATTCTGTTTCTTGTTGTTGTGTATATAATTGCCAACCCGCACTAGGCCAGCGTAGTGGTAGACCCAACCCTTCTCATTCTTAGAGACCAGTGCCCAGCAGTGAGTCATGTATATACCTATAATTTAAATTAACAAAAGGCAAGAGACGTAAATGTGACAAATCTTGAACGACATTCTTTACACCCGAAGAATATAAAATGACAGGAAAAAAGAAAATTAAAATAAGCTGGGAAAAACCTGTCGCAAAAAGAAATCCAAATTGCTTTGTTGACAAAGTTGTGATTTGAATACTGTGGGAATTTGTTTCGTCAATTTAGTCGACAGAGAACTTCTCGAATAAATTCTTTCGCATGAACATGCCAATCACCGGTTGATTGATATAATATATCGTTGAATGACGTGGATAGGTGATTTAAATTAAGCGCAAAAAAGTGTATGATCGTAAAATGTTATTTCCGTGAGAGCTTTGAATCAACGTAGCCACGTGATCATAGGTATATACAGGTACATAAAACCTTCGTAGGTAGCTTCCTTTGTTTCTTAGTATTTCGCAGTCAGGGGGGCTAGACAAGTTGCATTTTGACATTCGAATCGACAGACAAAATGTATGGAAATGACATAAGCTTTCGACAAATCGGGCTGTGACTAATGTCATTTACATACATTTTGTTTGTCGATTCGAATGTCAAAATGCAACTTGTCTAGCCCCCCTGGTGGTGTAAATTGTATCTATTGAACCTCTGTTCGGTAGGCATTATCAAATTCTAATATTAAACGTAATATTTAAATATAAACTCACCCTATTTTAAGCTTTTCTGAGTTCGTCTTGGTACTACTACTGCATTGCCAAATCGCCGCTAAGTAGTAATCTGCTAATATTATTGTTCCGCATATTAAGTTTTTATAGACACTGAAACTTGACAAACTTGAAAAAACCCAATTCGCAGTTGCGAATGGTCATATATTAATTGTGACATTGTCTACCTGTACGTGATATATCTCTTTTTATACAATTTAATACCGACATACGATCAGACAAACACACCATGACACCTGTATTCCCTGAAGGGCAGCAGCACAGATTAGATATTAGTGGCAGCAGAAATAATCAAATAATAATATGAGAGTTAGAGAATAAGATTTTGTCCTTTACTACAATAATATAAACATGTTGATATACTCCGTGTGTATAATGGAACTTTTGATGGTATTATTGATTGGTCGGTTGACGTCGGTTTATCATATTCCATCAAATAGGTTTCATCAGTTCAATTAATTCGAGTAACTGGATGTTTGTCCACGGTTAATCGAATTAATTGGATCGTGTTCGACCCTCGCCGGTTTTGTCGCAGCTCTCAAACCATTAACTAATTAATATTATGTGTAGACATGGCTGGCCAATAATCCCGATTATGTTATTTCAATTGAACGGTTCTAAACTGGGATTTAACTTGAATTTGTATTTATTATTCTGTAGAAAACTCGTCTTTTATTTTACTATTTTCTCATTAAAATACTTAGAAACGTGATTCCGGAGCTGAACTTGAAATTATTTCTCTTTCTTTACAGTCTTCAAAAGACTGAAAAAGAAAAGATCTTTGTAACTTTGAAAACTGTAACGATCAAAGTAAGCTACAGTTAACTGACCCCAGTAACTAAAAGCGAAAAAGTTTAATTTCATACAAAGTTTTGATCGTTGGCTGTCAACGTTTTAAACGAAGGAAAACGGAATTTGATTAAAGATCTCTAAAACTTGATATTGCTTTGAATAAAGACTGGACTGTGAATTATAATTCGCACAAAATTTAATAAAAACAAACGATCTTTATAAATGATGATGTAAATATATTTAAGTTATTCACTATAAGTTTCAAAAAACGTAAACCTAGGTACCTACTTCGTTTATAAATATGGTCCGGGTATCTATACTAATATTATAAAGAGGAAAGATTTGTATTTTTGTATGTAACGAATAAACTCAAAAAGTACTGGACCGATTTGAAAAATTCTTTCCATGTTAGATAGCCCATTTATCGGGGAAGGCTATAGGCTATATATTATCAACTGAAAAATGTTGCAAAAACGGGGGAAAAAATTATAAGACCACGCGGGCGAAGCCGCTGGCGGGAAGCTAGTTACTTATAAATTAGCCTATGTTACTCAGTAAAGATGCAGCTTTATAATGGTGAAAGAATTTTTCAAATCGGTCCAGTAGTTTTGGAGCCTATTCAATTCAAACAAACAAGGAATAAAATATTTCCTTTTTATAATATTGGTATAGACTAAAGTAACACAAGGCAAAATTGCGGCTACAGATTAATGTATTTCTTCTTATCTTTAAAAAAAATCAAACAAGTTTTGTGGTAGAGGTGTGGTCACTCAAGTTTGTCTATGTCACGCGATGTGATCTCGGATTTGCCCATAGCCATCCATTTCAAGGTACCATTATGAAATATAAATTATTTCGGGTAGGTAAGCACAGTAATAGTGTAAGAAAAGTTTATGGAATCGGTAGTTCGGAGCCTAAAGAAGTTGTAATTTGACATTCGAATACAAAGATAATGTATGGAAATGACATGAGTGACAGCCCGATTTGTCGAAAGCTTGTGTCATTTCCATACATTTTGTTTCTATTCGTTTGTCGATTCGAATGTGAAATTGCAAATTGTCTATGCCCCCTGGTTCTTATGTATAAATTCAGGTTGTATTAGTTCAATATTTATTGAGGAGCCACCAAAAATATCGTTAATGTCGTTTTTCGATGTATGATAATCACTCGATATTCGTCCACTGCTGGACGTAGCTCTTCCAGTGAACACCTGTTCTTCTTTACGACGTAGTCTTTTCATTCAGACACTGAGTCATATTTTGTAATATTTTGTATTCATGTTAAGGTTGAACATTTTTCAAAACTTTTTTTATAATTTTGAAATAAGCAGCGAGGTTGCTGAATGTTTCACAAGGTTTTTTACGAATAACCTTGATAATTAAAATAATTTCTGCAACTGTTTTTGATTTTTAGTAGGTATACATACTGCGAAATTCACCAAACCGTAGCCAACTAGCCACTTCATAGTTCAAACGTGTACTTGTAAAATACCGTTTCAGTTAAAGCGAAAACTTTTGAGCACACATAAGTCGTGCCTTCACCTCTTCAAGAGTTTAGTTTAGTTAAATCCAGCAAAGTCGGTCATTGCCCTGCTATGACGTCAATCGTGATGCTGCACTTCCCTGCTTAGACATGCAGCAGGTGCTTAACATTTTATATAATTTATGGACACCAAAAATAAGCGAGGACAACGTACAATTGGGAACACAAAGGTAATTCGGTATTTCGTTTATTTTTTATTTTTCAATGAGTGAAATAAGGTACTACGTACCAACTCTTATTTGTTCGTATTTTTTCAAGTTAACGACACTGCAGTAAAATTATTGCCATATTTTGTGAGTTACCTTCTAATGACAGATGACAGACGGTAAATGTAGATTTATAAGATACCGACAAAATACTTTATTATTGCGTGACATTAACTTACATATCTACCAGACGTTTACATTGTATACTAATTATACAGGTACTAATTATATGGCATAAACATCTTAAGAACTAGCAATTGATTCTAATTACCTAGTCTCGAGATCCAATCTAGTCATAAAATAAGAAACTTTTAGTTTTCTAGTCTATTAATTTCCCAAATACAAACCTATCTCGTAGCCATTTAATTGGACAAGTACTCAACAAGTTTTATACATCAATAATACTTGTGGTTACTAAGTAAAACATGAAGAGTGCTTTCTCTAAGGAGACTCCATCACTCACAATTAAATGGGGAAAAGCTATATTTTATAAGAACGAAGAGTGCTTCATTCGGTTCGGCGTAAAACAATTTATTTTACCGTTCGGTAAATCATTTTGTGGCAACGTCCTTGGCGTGCGGTGAGACCGACGGTTATACGCATTTAACCGAGCTAAATGAGTTTGGTGAACAAGGGAGCTAATTCAATTATACAGAGTTGTGAGGTGTTGTTTGCCTCGGCAACGACATTATGTTGAACAGTGGCTGTTCACTCGATCCCCTGTGTATTGACATGATATGGCGTGGAAAATATTATAATTATAGCTAGTTTTAATTAATTTGACAAAATTATTGTTAATAATGTCACTTGTGAAGTTACACAGCCTCCAACCAATGCATTCAGCCCCTCGCCTGTCGGAATTATCAATATCATCATATAACTAAACTTATAAAGCATAAAACAAAGTAAATTGTAAACAGAAAAGCCTATGCAAATCGCGCACATGGTCGCAATGCCTAGCGGGTCGCACGACCGGAGCGGACGCACGACGTCGTCACTGCGGTAAAATTATAAACAAGGCTATTTATAAAAAGGTACAGTTTGCGCCAAACTTATTGTCCGGGTTGAAGTTGGCGTTAGCTAACTTTATCCCGGCCGTAAAAATCGGAGAAAGAAAAATATTAGATTGTAATAAATAAAAACGAAAGCTCAAGTCATATTCTGTCGTTATATATTATTCTAATCCAATATTTTTCTTTCTCCGATTTTCACGGCCGGGTTAAAGTTAGCTAGCGCCAACTTCAACCCGGACAATAAGTTTGGCGCGAACTGTACACAATGAAAGGGGGTTCTATTAGTATACAAAAAACTGTCCGGTTGAAAGCTGACATTACCAGAAAAACAAAACGCCTTCAAAAAACACCCGGGAACTAAAGAGCAAAAAATATTTTCTAACTTATTTGGAATCGGAAACTAATCGTGGACTCTTAACTGAAAGATAGTCAGTCTTTCGGTCACGAGTTTACGTTCGTGTGTAAACGTCCTTAGTGGTTTATAATTTAACAGACATGTTACATACCCGCCATTAGTACACGTGCAACGAGTTTAATCGCATTTTACCGGGAACTGAAATAACTGTGCATAATTATTGTCGCTACAAATTGCTATCGATTTTATTTCATTTATGCGATTGTAAATCTGTACACTGTTTTAAACACATCATTTCATATGATTGGTCACGTCAGCTACTAGCACAATGACCGCTCGGTAAGAGTCTCCACACGATGGATGCCTGCAGATGGTAGGCCCCGCTGAGGAAGAACCAGAAAGCGGTGGCGGGACGATCTAGATGCATACCACGAGGACTGGGTTCGAGGCGACACGAGAAAAGAGTTCATGGAAGGGTCTGGGAGAGGCCTTTGTCCAAAAGCAGGACAGCAATTATGGCTAAGAAAAAAAATCATTTCATTAAAAGCTAGTGACATTAAGTTATAGGCATTGACAACAAATATATGAAACATTTTTATACTACTGCCTACTGAAATTAATATGTTGACTATATTTATTTTATTTATTATTTAGGATCCTCAACAAAGGACATACACAATTTTTCAAAATATTACATAAGGAAACAGTCAAGTCAGCGTACTCCTTCACTTATAGCTTAATAAGCATAGCCAATTAATATACGAAGCAGACAAAGTAATTACGTTGATCTGAGAAACAATGATTTACGTAAACAGAACACTTACACAGCCTAAAAGGTCGTATCTCGTAAATCTATTGTTTTATTTTCTCATACGACGTTCCATTGAGTTATGAAGGCTATTTTATAGCAACTCTGTGTCCCTGACCTAAGCTAACGAGTTAAATAAAACTAATAGTGTATCGGGTCGGTGCACGATAAGTTTATTTACACTTGGTGATAAGTTATCACTCACGGTACAGCCAAACAAAAACAATAGCACGTGTTTAGCGTGTCTACGCGTAGTAGTGAGCAACGCAAATTACTAAAGCTTTTTGAGTAAAATTAAATTGGCACATTGCCATCCCATTGCACACTGGTCGGCAGAGGATTCCGGATTCATTTAAGATCAAGCCATTAACACATTTATTTTAATTATTATTATCATTTAGTGTTTAAATCTATATTAATAAAAATCAATCGCCTAAATGTTTGTACCTACGTGCATAACTTCCGACTGTGTTCATTATTTATTGTAAGGTCTGTGTTTATTTTTTTTAATCCACCATAAAATAGAGTACCGAAGTATGTAAAGAATCAACAATAAGATAAACTTTATTTATATGTTTATAATACGTGATTAAATAATATCATCATCAATCGATTAATCGTCCCACTGCTGAGCACGAGTCTCAGAATGAGAGGGGTGAGGCTATAGTCCACCACGCTGACTTAGTGCGGGTTGGCAGACTTCACACGCCGTCGAGTCTATCAAACATACAGGTTTCTTCACGATGTTTTCCCTCGCCGTCCAATTTAATTTATTTAATTTATTTACGCTGAAATTTCAACATATTTTAGAAAGTACAGTAGTAACTATTGTTATTTTTTTTTGTTTACCGCAAACGAAGCAAGATATATTAATTAAATTAATACTATGTATTTATAATTGCAAGAGAATGCATATTTTAATCTTGCTCTAGCGGTAAAAAATGAAAGCATGTCCGAATGACTTATGTTTTTATTTCAAGATCGCTTGGTCAACGCACTTCCAGACTGTTACAAGATTACACACACTGTTGCGATAATTTACTCGATAGAAACTTTTCGATACCGCTTATCAAAGTTATATTTATCAAGATGACGTTTGTATATAGCACAAATCGTGCGTAAGACTTACCAAAAGTTTTCATGTGTGGATGTGTGCTTCGCGTTCGTTCGCCCTCTGTCCCTTGTTTTTCGAAACAACGAACACTACAATGAATAAAGGGAGCGGTCACTCACTTACATATACGGTTAAAAGAGTAAGTACCTAGTACTGTCAGTAAGGCTGTTGTCTTCATAGTACTATATAGCAGTTATTTTGTGTTCATAATAATCATAAATAAAAGTATTGTAAATTTAAAAAAATCTAAGATTAATGGAGAGTGTGATGTTCGGTATTTCCCTTATAGATCGTGTGACCAACGCGGAAATACGAAAGTGGACTAACTGACATCACTCGTAAATCTGCGACTCTCAAGTGGCAATGGGTGGGTTGCGTATATCGTAGAGAGGACGGAATGGTGGAGTCGTAAGATCCTCAATTGACAACCGGAGGACAGTCGACCTCCGGCTAGATGGCGCCACGACATAATGAAGGTAGCGGCGAAGAAATGACTACAAGACAAGACTAGCGCAGAGCAGAAACGAATGGAAGAT
Organism: Acronicta psi; assembly: GCA_946251955.1. Taxonomy (NCBI): domain Eukaryota; kingdom Metazoa; phylum Arthropoda; class Insecta; order Lepidoptera; family Noctuidae; genus Acronicta; species Acronicta psi. Next base: position 6,111,855 of record OX276472.1, on the reverse strand, counting down.
GCATTAAGAGGCATGGTCTAATAGTGCATACTGTGGAAAGCCTGAATCGGGCTGATGATGATGTAGATTATATAAAAATAGCAAATATATTATTATAATTTATGTACATACGTACAATAATCTAAATACATAGGTACGATTGTTATGATTGTGCTGAGTGAATATAAATAACATAGTTACAACATAACTACGAGTAAATAAATTATTATAAAATAACAATGCAATTGCATGAATAATAAACAATTGCGTCTTGCAATACTTTATTTATTATACTTCCATGTAATTGTTACTAGCTAAACTTCCTTGAGATAAATAACGTGTATATAACATAATTATAACAATAGATTGTTAATAGGGGGATGCAAATATAAATATAAAACTCAATTTTTCTTATATTTATTTCGTGAAGATAGGATTAAAAGGTATTAAAACTAAAGCCTACGATTTAAGCTTTCGTTTTTATTTATTTTAGTCCATTATTTTTCTCTCTACGACTTTTGTCGTCCGGGTTGAATTGACGTTTCTTTACTTCTTGAAATATAGCCGATGTGTGTAGTCAAAGACTATGTGCACAGGAGTGGCATACATACTTAGTTGGGCGTAGATGGTATTGGGAAATTCCTATAGAATTAGGGAAAATTAGAGCATCGTGGGTAACATCGCTGGTAATTAATAATTTTTAAGTAATTTTGAACGTGTCGCGACGCCTGCGGTCAATGCACACAGCAATAGGTTCATCATCAAGGAATACCTGATGTATTTCAATAAGATCGAAACGTAGAAATTTTCAGACTGTCTAAAGTCTGTGAACATTTTATTACATTCATATTGAAACAGCCAATTTTATTATATCGCAAATCAATAGTAATAACTAATAACTGGGGGGCTAGACAAGTTGCATTTTGACATTCGAATCGACAAACAAAAGGTATGGAAATGACACAAGCTTTCGACAAATCGGGCTGTCACTAATGTCATTTGCATACATTTTGTTTGTCGATTCGAATGCTAAAATGCAACTTGTCTAGCCCCCCTGCATGCATTCATACATGCATTCATACTCAAATATATTCGAAATACTCCAATAGGTCTACTTATATTTTATAGTTTTAAAGAGATTCCTAATTTAAATATTTTTTACAGGATTTATATACATACCATAGATTAAAGAGTTTAATTATATTTATTGTTCTACAAAAGAGGTTTTTCCTAGGAGGTTTTATTATTCAGATCCGTCCTTGAACCATATCATGATATAATGTAGGTTGTAAGTATATAGGTACGTGACTCTGATTGTGATCTGACCCGAAATTTGTTAAATCGTGCGAAGTGGAACAGGGTTAACGCTAATTGTTTTAAGCGCCATTTAATTGTTGTGTGGTTTTGAGCCTTGATATCTACATGAATGGGCAGTTTATGTGAGTAAGTACGTATACAAATACACTAGATAAAAAGAAAAAAAAAATAATTGCATTAAAAGCCTCCGATGTTATGTACCTATAAATGATCGTCTGGCGCACTCTAGGCATAGGCAGTCTGCGTGACTATCAATCTGATTGCAGGATAATGGTTTACCACGGTGCGATTTCATGCGGATACACGCGTTGTCATGTCTATACAGTAGGTATACTTATATCGTTTCTCTTTGCTAATACCTACTCGCAGGAGGTGGCACAATCACCACTTTATAACCTCACAATAGGGTCGTCACTTGCAGGTTTAAAAACCAAATAACAATTGGTGAAATCTTTACAGACTGTGGCAAAACCCGGGTTGCCTCGATAAAGTGATGCTGTCAACTATGGCTCTTTCTTCAAAAGGTCACTCCAGACATCGTCTTACAATGTGACAGTCACATAATCATTAATACCTACAGATGTCTGGACTTTAAAAGAATCTATGATTCGAGTTTATAATGTCGGCCACATGTAAAAAAATCTTAAACATTGACATATCTTTAAAAGATTAACTGCTAAATTGCATAATTGTATATTTGAGCGCCCACTCCGTCATTTCATATATTGCTTGATATACCTATTCACACAATAGAAATAGTAAGGGATTGAAATAGAATAACTATCACTAGTTAATAGATATAAATAACTCCTGTGGTTAACGTGATATTCGTTTCAAGGAAAGCCAAGTAAATATGCATAAGACTCGCAGAACACAACATACATTCGTAGGAACATTACCCTCCTTTTCTCTCGCTGTAATTGGATAAAAGGTCGGAGTCGGACGCATCAGTTTAAGTCCTGACAAATGGTAATCTTAAGTAATCTTAACTGGAACAGAAAGCCGTTTAGGTACATGTAAGGTAATGAAGTAGCTTGGATTCGTTTGACCTACTACGAGTATTTATATCTTTTGCGTTCGCTCCAGTACTTTAGTATTTATGCTTGGTTTGAAATATTTCCAGGATTATACTCACGTCTTTCTTACCTTTAGTGCCTGTAATGTTGCTCGGTTTCTCTTTATTTATTTACGTATTTACGAATTTGTTAGGAGTCTAGAAGTAAGGATTGCAAAGCTCAAAATCCACGGATTTCTTCAATCCCACGGGATTCTTGCGAGATTGGAGAGTATCCCAAGGGTTTTAAAATGTTACAAAGTAAAAGTAACTTTATATTAATATGGACTGCGGTTTGAAAAGAGTTAATTATTTATTTATTAAGATAAAGTACAGTGGAGATGAAGATTCAGCTCAGCGAACTTGCCATTGTCAGCGTTTTTAATGTTTTTATTACTATGTTGCTGTTTCTTATTCAATATGTAATTAGTGACTTGTCAATTGGTTTTGATATTAAATTTGTCCTGTATGAGGTGTCGTAAGGATATGTGCCGATAATCATATCTCTTTTTCGCTTACCTAACACCCTAATTTTTTTATGAGTACTCGAAGAATTCCCATAGAAATCTCGATCAATAGATTAGATTTTACAATCAACTTGATTTATAGTCTTCCTGAGTTCCTGCTGTGGTTACCCACAACGCTGTGATATGAGATTCTTCAAACAGCGTGTATAAGTACAAGGCTACTTAGAGCCGGCAAACGCGCAGAAATTCCTCTGTCATTTCTCTATGTGCGGCGATGATATTAGTCTTATGCTCGTTTTAAAAAAAAAGTTTCAAGAACTTATGAATATTTCATTAAACACAAGGTACATTACGCAAATGTTGCCATTCAAATATTTCGACAGCTCATGTCTCCGTAGGCAGTATCTATCTACCACTTGCTAACTTAATAAATTATTATTAATTAGTAATTTAAATAATTATATCTCGCTATGTAGGTAGGTGTTAATTACTTACGCGATCTACGTGAGATAAAGCTTAAATAGATTTGTAATTTATATAGATATGTTTATTTTGAAAGTACGTTTATATAATTTGGATTCGACTAACTTTATAGGGAACAGGCGAACAAAGGATTCCGTCTATACTTTTGAGATACGGAATTCTTATATTTCAATTAGTTAGGTGAATCAAAATTGTTTGAACCTCCACACGAGCTGCTTTTTCAGAAAATTTTGACAATCGACTTGAAACATCATGAGCCATCCAAAACTTAATATTACCTGCTCTCATAGTTAAAAAACCTGTACAAAGCTATGCGCGAAGATAGTAACTACCTGTACAGAAAAAGATACATATTATAACAAAACTATTTGAAAACCTAGTTTTTTTGTTGGTTATAAAAGTAAAGAAGTAAAGTTACGACCTAGTTATAGGACATAACGCTGCGAGACGATTTTACGACGACGACGCCACAATTATTAAACCAACGTAGCACCAGATCGTAAAATCACCCATAAACAGTATTCTAGGTGTGATTGTTTATCAAATAACCAAAATAAACAAAATGTTGCCAGCTATGATTAATTGGAGGATCAATATATTTTAATCACATGACGTACCAATAAAACTAAGATTACGCACGATATTGACGTCAAATCAAAAATAAAAATTGCTATATTACTCAGTTGGAATGACATAATTGGATAATAATCTTGTTTTGATGTTACAACGTGGCTCTAAGCTTATTAAATGAGCGTCGTGTCGTTTTTCACTTCCATTAAGCCTGTTGACGTCAGTACAATCGCTACTCCGAAGAGTGATTTAGAAATATATCTCAATCCTAAACCACTCTTCAGAAAATACCGTAGAACCATATTCGAGGAGTACCAAATACCAATTTGGATAAATTGGATTTATTTAATAAAGTCACCAAAACAAAACAGTTCAATTTAAATGAACGGCATTGATATTTTTGCCGTTATTGTTTTTTCAAGTGATTCCATATTTGAAATAATGTTTTTATTAACAACCTACGCAGTCATTGATAAAATTCGTTTCGTGTATTGATGATTGGCGGGAAGAATATTGCAAATCAAATGTTTGGACGTAGAACATAAAAAGTTATTACATCGTTATTATATATATGGGCTGCGAAAAGTTATGTGGAAAGGAACGCTCATAAGATCGATCGTAATCACGATCATAAACAATGAATAGGCCTTGCGGTCAGTCAGTGTCATCAGAGATTCATAAATAAACATGTTTATTTTTTAGGGATGAATACACGCCTCTAATCGACGAATGATTATGCAAAATATTAAAGAATAACATATTTCGCTTACAATGTTTAAGTCCCATGTTAGGGTGATTGTGCGCCCTTTTCCAATAACCGGGCATAAATTAAACTTTGGACTCAGAATTTATAGGAAAACCCAGCAGCACTGCTCTTTCTGAGAATCGAACCCTCACATTCAACAGCCGCTCTTAGAAAACTCAACGACTCCAACGATACCTAAGATTTACATTAGGAGGATTGACTTGTGGCTAAGAAATAACCACATTAACTACTTTAATTCGCCTGCAAGGTTAAGCTGCATTTGCCGCCATCAGTCAATGGATGGGTGACTATTCTTAGCACATTCGAGATCCCTCCGCACCGCAGAAAGCACGTTAGCCTTCGGTCCCGATTGTCATACGATAATACGAATATTATATATAATTATTCGTAGTATTCAAAAGATTGAAAAGCCTGTAATAAAGATTATTAGGTTGTCAACTTATCCTTAGGACAATCCATCGGAGGTCTGATGGCACTCGCTTCATGCAAAATACTCATACCAAGACTTCTGGTTAGACTGGAAGTTGACCCCAAAATTATCGAAAAAAGGTGACAGGAGGCTGATTACATAAGATTACACTTCTCGACAAACTTATTGTCCGGGTTGAAGTTGGCACGAGCTAACTTTAACCCGGCCTAAAAAACCGGAGAATCAAAAATATTTGATTAAAATGATATCAAACGACAGCCTACGGCTTGAGCTTTCGTTTTTATTTATTACAATACTATGATTTTGTTTCTTCGATTATTACGACCGGGTTAAAATTAGCTCTAACTACACGTTTTATCTGTACTGCTCATAACTAACTACGTATCTAGTTCCCCGGAGAGCTAACTAGCCCAAAGAAAAGTGGCTTCCACCCTTTTCATTGAATTCGTTTCTTTTGTGCTAACTTTTGTCGACATTCATTGCCCCATCGAGACTTGTTTAAGTAACAAAGAAATATATCTGCACCACAGAGAGCAGTAAGTAGCTGTATAAAATACTTTTTATTTCAGTACTTAAGTTGTATTTTTTTTTCTTAAATGCTACACAAATAGTACTTAAGACACCGATTTCAAAAAGGAGTTTGTTCTTTCTTAGGTTTATACCTAATCATGTATTTCGAATATCATAAGGTCAACCAATTTAAGTTGTATATAAAATTATACTTATGGGTTCATATAAAAAATGTACATAATCCATTTGGTTTAGTAGTTTAAACTGTCTTCAATATTGTTAATAATTATTGTCAAGTAAGTATATCCGATGTCTCGGTGTGTACTTAAACAGTTTAAGTACCTACACTTAAACTGTTAAGTATGTCATGTGTTAAATATGTCAGGTTATAATGACTTATAACCTGACATATTTAAGTTAAACATTATCGAATATATATACTTACTTGACAATAATTAACTAATGACGTTATAACCTGACAAAGTAGAGAAATAAGTACTTACTTTGAATTCAAAAAACAATTACAAATTCCCAACCTTAGGTTTTCTATATAGATAAAAATAGTTTTAGGTACCTTCCTATCATTGATACGAAAAGGAGAAGCCTAAGGCTTAGGAAGATTCCTTTTTAGTATAGCAATACATTTAGCAAAACCTGTTGTTTGCGGTTGAAATTAGTTAGGCTTTATCATCAACTAAATTCTGTCCAATTTTCCATAGCGCCGACTGATTACTATTAAGTGTACACGTCAGTAATCGATTCGCAAAGGTCACGCAAGCTATGTAATATGGTAATATATCCATATACGTTTTATAACGATATACATTGCCTAACTTGTTACATAAAATATTGTGTAATTCAGTTTATATTCTCCTCAATTTTAAGTCCTAGGTATTTTAATATTTTTTGTCTCTTTTTCCTATGTCATATTGAAATGATGAAATGATATTTATTCTGCAAATAGATCTTTTCAGACACTTTTACAAGTCAATGTTTTGTTTTGCGATTTTGTGCTAGATGCCGTCGGCATTTCCTAACTGACGACCTCTGAGAAGAAACGCCGAAACAAACTCAGAGAATCATGGTCTCTTTTAAAGTCCAGACATAGTTTTTTTTTTTTATCAAATATGTGAGTGTCACAGTGTAGGACTATGTCTGCAACGGCCTTTTGAGGAAAGGCTTTTGAGAATTCAATCCTTACTAATATTATAAAACGCGAAAGTAACTCTGTATATCTGTCTGTCGCGCTTTCACGCCAAAACTACTGAACTGATTTAAATGAAATTTGGTACAGAGGTAGTCTAGAGCCTGACAAAGGACATAGGCTACGTTTTATTGCGAAAAAAGGTGTTGAAATATAGGAATAAAATTAAAAACAAATACACAGACCACGCGGGCGAAGCCGCTGGCGGAAAACTAGTAAAATATAATAAAAAACGGACATCAAGAATACATTCTGGTACGTACTGCCCATATCTTATAATGACGTCAACTAATGATACCCGCCCGCGGTAACATATCCCACGGTTTATCGATCGATAAATTAAATCATAGTAGTGCCCCTGCCCACGCGGGCAACGTGCATAGTTCATAATTCCGTGCTATTTTTAGTCGTTCCAAAACGTCTATTTATATCATATTTCACAAGTCATTTGCAACTTTATGTCGAATACGTGAATGGTTTCATCGCCGTTGTTAATGGGTATGTGGGTAGCCTAGTTTGAAAACCGCTACGCTTTATGTAGGTTGGTATACTTAGATAGCTGCATGTGTTGTGAATTTCCATCTTTAAATATATATAAACTACTTATTTGACCGTAAATTTGTAAAAACCGTTAGATTATAATCTATCTCGCCAGATTGTAAACTGTCGAAAGATTGTGAATTTAACGCGATTTTTCGTTCATGTTTGGTCATTAACTATTAAATATCTGTATATTGTAATAGTGTTTTTCGTGAAATTAGGTACTATAGTAGGTACTTTTTTATATACGTTATATGTATTTTTTTTACTCATATGTCATTTAATTAGGTATTAAAAAAATGTGGCCTAAATACTTTGAATTCTCTCCTTTTTCCGCCAAGCACGCGTTTTATTAAACTGATACGGTCGATCTAAACCCGCGATGTCGGGCAAGAGATATTGTCCCCTAAGGCAATTTGGGCAATATTACTCCAATGTTCCACCAACTCACATAATATCTGCCCTGATTAAATCATATAACAAATATATAACGTATGCCATATTTCTATTGCGAATTTTATAAATATACTAGCGACCCGCCTTGACTTCGCACGAGTGCATCGGATTTTCTCTATTATAATATGCATGTATAACTACATAAACCTTCCTCGTGAATCACTCTATCTATTGCTGAAAATTGCATTAAAATCCGTAGCGTGATTTGAAAGATGTAAGCGTAAAAACAGCGGGAGTGACTTTGTTTTATACTACCTATATAACTATAGAAATTGCCTTTCTCGATGTTCTTAAAAATTTTAACCTTTAAAACATCGGCGGTGTTATATTTTCGTAAATATAACCTTATTTACTCTTATCATAGTTTAACCTACTCATTTGAACTTGAGCTGACGATAAATTAATGAAATGTACTTACTTATACAGGCGAATGACCTTAAATGGCTATTTTGCATATTTTGAATGCAAATCGCATCTTGGTAAACGTTTAATACTTGCAAGTAGAGGTTGTAAATCAAACATATCGGCGTTTTATAAATATAATAGAGTGAATAAGTAAATACTTAGGAATAAATTGCAATAAGAGCTTTATACAAGTCTAAAACATTACAATATTCATCTTTGCTACTTAGCTATATCGAACCTACAAAAAATACATTTAACTACTTATACGTTTATGTCGACTGAAGAGTCGACATAATCCCTTGTCTATGTCTGTCATGCTACGCCTGCTAGTTCAGTCACGATTTTTTTAGCAACTAAAATTCCTAAGTTGGTAAGTACTTCTTAATCCAATTTGAATAAATGATATTTTACTTGAGTTATAAACTTATAACCAGAGATCGGCGAAGGTAGTGCTATTCACGGGAATTAGTGACCGTTAACTTAACATGGATATGCCGTCTAAATCCCGGCATACATACTAATTTATATCACATTGACGAGCAATTGTAAAGTAATTGTAGTTGTACACATGACGACATATCATGCCACCTGTTTCGGGTATAATCAGATCCTACCTATTGACCAGTAAGTAATATGGCAAACAGCACTGTGCGGGACCATTTAAACCAGAAATAAGTAGTCTGATATGACGCAGTGCATATTCATGGTATCTTTAACAGTATAACTTCATTTACATCAACATTCCGAAAAATATTCCCGTGAACCCCGAAAATCCCGGGACATGTCCATATTAACATAATCATTCAGGGTCATTGACCGAAAATAGCACTACCTACGCCGATCACTGCTTATAACATAAAGAATGCAATGAAAAATACGCAGACAGCGAAGTTTTATGCCAAGCTTGAGAGTGCGGCGTAGACTAGCTCCGCATACATACAACCTTTTTATTTATTTAATTTTGAATTTATAAGGTTGCATATAATATCTATGCAATGTTTCCATCGAATATCATAGGCAAACATCTCAATATACGTGCATGTCACCAACAATTATGTATGCATAATAAGTAACATATAAAAATGCACATTTGTTCGTTTGTTCGTCTTCTATGCGGCCCTATACGATTAAAACCTTGACTGCGTGTAAATTACTGATATTCAGCCGACTACTGAAAGCTGAAAGTTAACCGAAGTTGGGGGATGCTGAAACGTAGAACTACAACATCAGTCATGATCAAAGTCTCTATTAAATTATTAAAGCTGATTTACCACCCAGCAGAGGCGCAAAATGGAACAGTTATAATTATTAGGTAGGTACCTACGAGTGTTTCGCTCTGAAAGTTACAAACCGCTTGTTGCCAACGCGTGCTGAAAACCAGACAGTAATAAATTATTGCTTTCAAGGCTTTCATTTCATAAAGTAGTTAATTTAGAATGCAGATAATTTACATGCATAACTAACACATTCATTTAAATATGTAATTATATTTAATTACGTACCTACCTACAACTTGCAAGTGTAAAAAAACTGACTATTTTAATTTAGATTACTTGATGTATTTTAATAACACAAAAGCCATTCGGGAAGTCTTTTTGTATTGTCTTTTAAAAAGTAGCCTATGTGTTATTCCAGACTATAATCTATCTTTGTGCCAAATTTTATCCAGATCCGTTCAGTAGTTTTTGCGTGAAAGATTAACAAACATCCATCCATCAATACATCCAAACTTTCACATTTAAATTATATTAGTAGGATGTGTATAGGTAGTAAAACAACTATAATACTCGACTATCAACTACTATCAACAACTATCAACTATGATCTCAATGTCCTGTTGAGCGTGACATCCTGGCTTTGGTTTCCAGTAGGTCGAGCATAAAAAAACCTCAGTAGCCATATAAATTTCGTAAGAGGGACCAACGCCGAATGATGTCGAATTGTAAACATTTATAAAAAAAAACCCGACTGCGTAAAAAGTACTAACTAAAAACCAAAAAAACAAGCTCTGTGATATTGGAAAATGTATTGCAGGCGGGACAAGCATAGAAACAATTTTGTTTATGAACGAACAGCTTGTCCCGCCTGCAATACATTTTCCAATATCACAGAGCTTGTTTTTTGTTTTTGGTTTTTAGTTAGTACTTTTTACGCAGTCGGGTTTTTTTTGTTTCATTTAATAATTGATTTTATTTCCTACTTTTTAGTTTATGAGTCATCATAGAATCAATAGATAGATCCTTAATGATAATTTAAAATGAAAATTAATACAACTAAAGATAATTTTCAAAATCAGTTCGCACATTAAAGCGTATAAAATCCGCCTTTTTGATTTTTTTTGAATTTCATGTACCCAGTGACACTCGTGCCATCAAGACGAATTTAATGAGGTGTCATTTATCTAAATCGGTTAAGCTGTTAAGTAGTTACGACCGGACATAGGAACGGACATACATACATACATACATACATACATACATACATACATACATACATACATACGCGTCAAACACATAACCCTCCTCCTTCGGTAGTCGGGTAACAAGCAAAAACAGATGCATAAGTTTATACCCTGTCGTACCTAAGCCGGTCTATAGCACAAAGCTTTCACATATAACACCGTTGTCAAGGCTTAAGCGCTAACAATAAGACAAATAGTCTGTGAGAACCTTCCCTTTGGTCCGGCTTTCATAAGCCTTTATAAAACACGGCTTTTGATGCTTAGGTACTCTCACGCGACATAGTTACCGATGGTCACTGTTCAAACCATAGAGTAGATAACCACTTAAGAGCTAATACACAAATTTTGCTTAGGCTCATAACTCACCACTGCGAGCCGAGGGACGAAGAAAAAAGGGTTGCTGTGATTAGCTGATGCAACAATGTAACAACGATAGCTCCTCCCATAGTGCAGACCTACTAAAATTTTTGACAATAATCAATATCTATATACTTCTTACAAAATTATATAATATTTAATATTATCAAAAAATATAAAGAAAGACAATAAATATCGATACAGAAGAAGAATAAAATAAAAATAACTATTTTTTTTTTATAAATTTCCTAATTAAAGATGAAAAGTAATGAATTTTTTTTTTAGTTAGATGTCTTAGATGATCGACCAGACCACCTAATAGAACAGGAAGGCATGATGACGTATTTTTTAGACGGATGTGTTTTTACAAATCTCGATAAATATACGTGCACACGGATCTAACATTTGGTCGATATTAATATGGTCGCTCGTCTCGCGGACTAATATAAGAGCGAAATCGCATACAGTTAGCGAGCATCGGTCGCCCTGTATGAGCAGTCAAGTGGTTATATAGTCTTTAGTTCAAACCAAACAATAGGTACCTATGTATCATACATAGCTATATAAGAACAAGTACATAAACGCATACAAAACGCCACCGGCTTTATTAATAAACAAGGTTTAGGCTAGGAGTACTTAATCTATGTTTTTTACTGTCAGATGATTTTAAAGTAACCGAAACAAGAAAAAGAGCCTAGTTTAGGACGTCGTGTTTATAAATAACGCGACACGAGTTGACAATCATTGCAACTGACACCGAATAACTATATATGGTATCGATGTCCTAAATTAAAGAGGTCCGCAAAAATCGCTAATATTCTTGAAATATCGAAGAATGTTTTTTTTTTACTTTTCATAGATTTGTAGATAAAATACGAACCAAAGTTCCTGCCAGTTCTAGAACTATAATATTTCGATTTTTACACAGAGATTATAAAGGGATTTCAAAAAGTGAGGCGTCGATCCCGGTCTTGAACTTAAAATATAAAGTATATTATATCTATGGTAAATACGTTTAACATGCATTCGAAATAACGTATGTATGCGTGTGTATTTCCATATTTTGATATACCTAAGTAATCATGTTTACCTAAAATCTAGAGTCCGACCTTGATGTCAACACTGTTTATAAATAGAAGATGAACCGGTGAACCGTATTCCGATAACAGATACGAAATGGGATACTTACCAGGTAAGCCAAAATGGGTAAATTCGTATAGGTACCTACCTATGTATATTCCGATTGTATTTAGTTCTTCGGTAAATCCATGGGTATTTTTTAATTATTTTTTAATCAATATTTGGATTTATTCTGGTTTTCCTGTCAAATAAATAAGGTTATTTATTATGCTATCGTCATATTATCACCGCAAAGTTAGGATCGTATTTTTTTTATTGGACCTCTCACGTGCACTTATTGGCGTTATGGAGCAACACTATAAATATTTCTTTATTTACTTGAGGTATTTTCCCATTGGGTAAATCCATACCACCCATAGTTTTAAAACTTTAATAGTAGGTATTGGATACACCATTGTATTCCAATCAAACGGTCATACGTCGGGCGTCCCACAGATAGAAATAACCTAGTAAATCCTAAAATAAAACCATATCCCTACAATTTGTTCAATCAATTTTTTTAACAAAAACAAAAGCAAAAATATTTTGTTTAACAAAAACTACATCATTCTACGTAAAAAGTTTTTGTTTGTGATTTTGTAAACATCATTAGCACAGAATATATACTTAGTGTCCCATCAAAAATAGTCGGAAGTGCATTACGTTGGATTCACTTATTTTAATAACATCATGACATCCATTAAATATTCATCAAGTTTAAGGTTTGACGTAAAACCAACAAAATACCAATTTTAATGAACGTCATCAATATTTACGATATACGTATAAATATTTTGTAGATTACGCACCTGCCTCGTTAGCCTAGTGCTTGTAACCGCATTAACTACGCTCTAGATCCTGAATTCGATTCCTAGGTGGTGCAGAAATTTTGGGATTTTCTATAAAATTCTCATTATCAGCTCAGGGTTCTCAGCTTTTACCGTTTTTTTGCTGCGGAAAATCCTCAGGTATCCCCGCCTCCTGGGAAGTCCGCATTAAGTCGGACTCATACCAACTTAAAACCGCATCACTGGCCCTTTGCATCATGGCCATAAGTTTAGGATCATTCCCCATGACGATGTTTATCGCAGGTGTTATTATAATATCTGCAATGAACATAATTATCAGTGAAATGAGTGTGTTCACCCAGTACAGTTCTCGCCAAACTTATTGTCCGGGTTGAAGTTGGCACGACCTAACTTTAACCCGGCCGTAAAAATACTAAAAATCGGAGAAAGAAAAATATTGGATTTGAATGATTTAAAACGACTGCCTTCGAATTGAAATTTAGTTTTTATTTATTACACAAAATTGTCTTTCTCCGATTTTTCCGGCTGGGTTAAAGTTTGCTCGTGCCAACTTCAACCCGGACAATAAGTTTGGCGAGAACTGTATATATACTTACCTATATTATCAAAACCTTCGCTGGATACAGGGGTTATGGTAAATTTTGTTTTTTTGAACATGTTATAAACGATTCTCGATTGTTTAACACTCGTCTTGTTTCTAAAACCCACTTCTAATTATGAAGTTATTATTTTCAAAAACTGACCTCTATGACGTTCCATTGCCTTTAAGACGACATTAGGGGCATTCACTTGTTTATGTGACGTGGGTATTTTTTAAAGACTTTAATGTAATACCTAATATTCTGTTATTCTCCTAGCCTTTTCCCAACTATTTCATTTGGCTTCCAGTCTAACCAGATGCGATGTTCAATATTCTATATGAAGCGACTGAGTCCAGCATTTCCATTTCTTGGCAATGCCGGTATCCTAAGCATAATGTGGTCGTTAGGATTTTTCGGGCTTCTGACTTCTGACTACCACTAACGATTACATAGATAAGTGTATGACAACTGACAACTGAGACAGCTTTACGTACTCTCCGAGTCACGGAGAGGTTTCCGTGTGTTAAGAATGGTCACCCATCTATAGAATGACCGCGGGAAGTACAGCTTAACCTCGAGATATCGATGGATCAGCGTAGCTAACACCAAGTCAAGATACCTCGAAATAAAAATCTATGTTTAACAAAAATACTTGTATTCAATTAAATCGAAATAAAATTCTGTTTTTTTTAATCAGCTGTTCAGAACGTAAAGCGTGACAAGGCAACAATTTTATTGAAGTGATCTCTCCAAAGTAAAAATAAATAACCGTTTGGTAGGTACAGTTATAAATACCTTACCCTACTGACCGGGACGCATTAAGGTAATGGGTAAACAAAGTGTAAAAAGTTTCGAGTTCTCGTCCCAAAATACCTGGCCGGGTACAGTCGGGTTCACTGTTCGCGACGGGTGACAGCCAACAGTGGGCACGGGCAGACACGGTCTACACGACACGAGTTGACACGCACGGCACATGTGGCGTGTCGCGCACGTGCCGTCGCTCACTAAGAACGTGATTTGGATCGATTTCAATGTTACGTTACGCAAATAATTATTATGCTACTTCACGTAATTTGAATCTGGATTATTTTATATGATATAAGCAAACCGGTTCATATAATTATTTTAATCAGACCTTTTTGGGGTCACACGGCAACGTTAGCACTTTAGATAGTGAGAGAAGGATGGTGCTTTACCTAAAGTTTGTAAGATTGGATTTTTGGATGTTTGTTGCTCTTTCACGTCAAAACGGCTTAACCGATTCGGCTGAAAGTTGAAATGATGATGGCTTATACCTTGGATTAGGAAAAAGGCTACATTTTAATCCCCAAAAATTCATAGTTCGTATGGGAAACGGGTTCAAAGTTCCTAACTCCACGCGGGTGAAGCCGTGGGAAGTCTACTTATTGAAAATATCTACTAATACACAGTAGTAAGTTTCTTGTATAATTAGGTGGGTTGACCCCACATCGTGATGGGTTAGAATACAACTCCTTACTGCCAGTCAGAGGCGAGAAAATATCAGTCTTGCTCGGTGCTACGATCTCTTGGGGTCCAACTCGCACTCGGTTGCTCTGCGTGAGCATCGGTAGGGGGCTGACACGTCTCTGGTGTTGCAACTGGGCTAGTTACTCGTTTGCTTAACCATACAAAAAATGGTGGTCAATTTTATAAATCAATACAGATCTTCAACTAGAACGCATTTACATCTGGGTTAAGGCCCATTTACACGATACAAGTGTCGTGGCTGCGACAAGCAATAAATAAATTGCATCGTCTAAAAACTGTTCAGACGGTACAATTTTTATTATTGCTTCAACTAGCAGGCAACATAAATTGCGTGTTAATCAGCCTTTAGACTGGAACTGATTCCATATTTGAAAAAAGGCTAGGTTGAATGATGATTATAGGTATAAGTATACATAGAACGTGTATTTGTGATACAAAAACACTTAAGTGTAGCATGTTTGATAAAACACAAATAATGATAGAGCTGTTATTCTTATTACCTACGAATGAAACAAGAATTTATGTAATCGTTGGTTACCTAGGTATATAAGTACTTATTATGTAGCTCTTTACTTTGTAGGCATTGTTAAGGTTATTAACAGTGGCTTTAATAAGCCTCTTCCGCAAACACAAGTGTTTAATTATTCAGCTGTTGAGATTGAGAGGTACATTGTGGCCTCATAATTGAGTTTTTTCTCTCGCTTGGGGTCCAGTTGAAATATGGCACAAAAAGTAGGACAGTTGGTAAAAAAACTAAAACACAACTACAAATTAATATAATCATTATTGGAGGTTTAAAATGGCTAGTTTTGATGAATATGTCATATTATGAAACAGTGATGCGGAGGAATCCTTTGACGCTTAGTTACAGAATATTTTTTTCTTTCTGTAGCTGTAGGTATATGCTTTTTTGTAAATACTTATGTACTTAATATTGAATTGGTAAGTCTATGTAAGTAAGTGTAAGTCATAATGTGATGTATTATATCTGTCTAAATATTAAAATATCGGAAAAAAACGTAAACCGTGTAACATAAAACGTGGCGCGAACGAAGTAGCAGCCAAAAGCTAGGATAAAATACATGCGTATAACAAGATCCGGAGATTGTTCGATATTTACGTCAATTAACTTGCGCAAAGTTGCTATTACACAACAATTTACTTACATTACTCAGATGACTATTGAATTGGTTTGACCACTTATGCACTAAATGCCTTCTTAATTGATACCTGCACTGATTGATTCTTAGCATGTAATACTTTGTATTTAGTACACACGACAACGAGTTAAGCTATAGGTACCAGTAGGCACACTCAACAAAAGAGTTCGGTATACAGGCAACTAATTATTACATCTGTTTTTAAGAAAGATTGTGTACCTAACGATCTAGACTATCACGTGATATGTGTCAAAACATGTGTTATTCGTTGTTAAGCTATACGAACGACTATAAGCAGTCCTAAGGCACAAACTGTACAGCACAATGTGCTGTTGCATTAAGTATTCCTTCTTATTAAAAAAAAACAAAGTCATTATAATTTATTGTGCCTTTCTCAGTATCAAAGGTGTTAAGTGCGTGAAATTTTAAATCTGACACTAAGTGATGCAGTTTGATTTGTATGTTGCTTATCTGCATATATGTCTCATACATCAATATGTCACTTAGTAGGTCGATAATAAATGCAAACAGGTCCTTCAAGAACGCGGATAAGACTAATTATAAAATCACTCTTGAGTGTGGCTCACTAAATACTTATACAGTACACTAGTAACTAGTATCAAGTAGATTAGCTGTAAATACAAGGTGACACACAGCACGACGTGCGTCGCGTCGTACAGTTGTCGCCAAACATATTGTCCGGTTTGAAGTTGGCACGTGCTAACTTTAACCCAGCCGTAAAAATCGGAGAAAGAAAAATATTGGATTAGAATGGTTTAAAACGTCAGCCTACGACTTGAGCTTTTGTTTACATTTATTAAAATCTAATATTTTTCTTTCTCCGATTTTTACATTAGCTCGTACCAACTTCAACCCGGACAATAAGTTTGGTGAGAACTGTACTTATGAATATTTGTCTGTGACTACAATGCATAATTAATGTAGTTTTTCTTTTGTATGGTAATTCTTCCCAGTCTAACAAGTCAAACAATATAAATCAGTAATTTTTTGCAGATTTGCAACTGAAGACATTGTAATCATTAATAATTAAGATGTGTATTTGGCAGCGTGCAAACATTTTTTACAGGAAAAAAGACAGAATGCTACAGGTTCTTAGGACCTGGGAGTGGGCTAAAATTTCAAATTTTGTACGCAGGTTCAAACCCTGCTTGAGATCAGAAGCATTATCAAGCAGGGCTCGAACCTCCGTCGATTTTTTCTATAACATAATAGTTATTTGTTATACAAGAGTGCAAAGTTGCTTTTTAACCGCGTGCTCAATTTTGATGACCGAGCAAGCGAAGGATTCTAAAATTGAATCACGAGCGGAGCGAGTGATTCAAAAATTAGAATCCTGAGCGTCAGCGAGGGAATTAAAAGAGCACAAGGTGAAAAATCTTTGCACTCGAGTGCAACACGTAACTTTTCATCCCACCTCAGCGAGGAAATGACTAAAAAAAACATTTACAACCACAAGATACTTTTATTTCAGTTTAGGTATTAAATACTATATGATAGGTAAGTTTTACAGAATACCTATTCTTTAAATTATAACAAATAATACTAGGTATAATTATGAGAAATTGAAAGTAACGTTGCTACAATTACTTGAGTGTAATATTTTTGTTAGGTATTGTAATGTTGGTGATAGTGACTTAAAAAAGTACACCAAGAAAGTTACGATAGGCTTGTTGAAAAAATATCGATACATCGATATATCGATATATTTTTTTTAATGTATCGATATTTTTGAGCGATATTTAATATTTAGATATATCGATGCATCGATATAAAATTCAAAGTGTCGAAAAGGTATAAAAATCTATATTTTATACAGACCAATAAACATTTATAAGTTTTAAGATTATAAAATCCCAAACAGGAATACTTTTTTTATAACTACTATAACTACTACTAACATCTTTTTAATAAATTATATTTAATGTATTTTTTGTTTTTGGTCGACTTGATTTGTTGTTTTATAATTTGGTTTTTAAGATATATCGCCCATTTATCGATATTTTTAAATAAAAATATCAGTATCGATACTGATTATTTAAAAAAAATATCGATTCGACATATATCGATACTTTGTTGCGTTTAGACTCGGGACCTAGGGAAGGTTCCAAGTCTGAGTTTTTAACAAATTAAAAAAAAGTTGTATGATAAATTCGGCGCCAGGGTGGTAAAAGCACGATGTTCTAAATTCAATTTACTTTGTCTCTCTAGAGGATAAAAACGACTTTTGCACTCAGATATCGAAGAGTAAAAATACTCTTTCCGAGATGGTGGGATGAAATAGTTATTTGTTATACAAGAGTGCAAAGTTGCTTTTTAACCGCGTGCTCAATTTTGATAACTAAGCAAGCGAAGGATTCTAAAATTGAATCACGAGCGGAGCGAGTGATTCAAAAATTAGAATCCTGAGCGTCAGCGAGGGAATTAAAAGAGCACAAGGTGAAAAATCTTTGCACTCGAGTGCAACACGTAACTTTTCATTCCACCTCAGCGAGGAAATGACTAAAAACATAAAAACATTTACAACCACAAGATACTTTTATTTCAGTTTAGGTATTAAATACTATATGATAGGTAAGTTTTGCAGAATACCTATTCTTTAAATTATAACAAATAATACTAGGTATAATTAAGAGAAATTGAAAGTAACGTTGCTACAATTACTTGAGTGTAATATTTTTGTTAGGAATTGTAATGTTGGTGTTAGTGACTTTAAAAAGTACACCAAGAAAGTTCCGGTAGGCTTATTAAAAAAATATCGATATATCGATATCATTTTTTTAATGTATCGATATTTTTGAGTGATATTTAATAATTCGATATATCGATCCATCGATATAAAATTCAAAGTATCGGAAAGGTATAAAAATCTATATTTTTTACAGACCAATAAACATTTATAAGTTTTAAGATTATAAAATCCGAAAAAGGAATACTTTTTTTATACTAACATCTTTTTACCAAATTATATTTAATGTATTTTTTGTTTTTGGTCGACTTGATTTGTTGTTTTATAATTTGGTTTTTAAGATATATCGCCCATATATCGATATTTTTAAATAAAAATATCAGTATCGATACTGATATTTTCAAAAAATATCGATTCGACATATATCGATACTTTGTTGCGTTTAGACTCGGAACCTGGGGAAGGTTCTAAGTCTAAGTTTTTAACAAATTAAAAAAAAGTTGTATGATAAATTCGGCGCCAGGGGGGTAAAAGCAGGATGTTCTAAATTTAATTTACTTTGTCTCTCTAGAGGATAAAAACGACTTTTGCACTCAGATATCGAAGAGTAAAAATACACTTTCCGAGATGGTGGGATGAAAAATATATTTTCATTGCTATTTCATTATTTAGTCAAAACCGTACCGTAGTAAGTTAGACCGTATTGTCGACTAAGTATTTTTCCTTCGTCTACTAACAAGGACTGTAGCAAATTGCCTAAAATTGCCCGTAGTGTCATTATCCCGGCAAAACGCCGAATTCGGTAACTTTTTGTTAGCCCTATTCATAGTTTTTCCCCACATTAGGCTCAAGCGCTATAATTAATTTCGGCCGCACTAATGCGAGCAGGGTAACAAAGGGTACTTTATATACTTAGATTAATTTTAATTTTTTCAGTATTGTCTCATTAATGATATTTGATCGTACTTCTAAACGATATTCCTGCCAAAAAAGGACATTCCATTAAAGTCGAATCTTTAAGTTGCCTACTGCCTGCCAATTTGGTGCAGTTGTTAATTCAATGGCTGCAATGGTTGATACGTAAGCTCGTCAACAATTTGAAAAGCAACCGAAATAAATGTATGCGGTATGACCCTATTATTAAAGATGACATCAGACCGTATTGTTTCACGCTATTAGTAACTTTCTGTTACCATAAATAAATCACGTATCGCGCATTTCAAATGCTATCCTGATCTGAACAAACTAAAATATTCCATTAGTCAACTTTACTTAAAAATACTTTTGCCTTCAATTTATAAACCTAAATATTTATCTAAATACGCGTAAAATGTTAAAATTATTATTACATAATTATCATTAATATTATTTCAATTTTAGTTTCAACATATCCGGGAGAAACCGGAGAGTTATCCTTATCTATTTCAAAATATCGATTCAACTCAAACTTGTCATTCGGATCGGTGATTGTGAGGAATGAGCAGTATTTCCAAATTGAATTATTAATAAATTTTAATTTTTACGCAATTTATTTATACAGGTAAGAAATACCTGCTCCATAAATACAAATTAAACATTAACATACTCTAGTAGTTTGGTAATTTTAACGTTCAATCGTCTTTCCCGCCTATTTTCTATTGTTTTTAATCGACTTCATTAACAACTACGTATCTTCTTCAATAATTTGTAACATTCTTTACTTCCTTTTTGTTTTGTTTTCCGTTTTGATCCATGACCTTCTCCATCCATTTTCGCAACATTTTAAATGCCACTAGGCCACCAAAAAAATGTATTTTTCGTTCAAAGTCTCCGTGTCATAGTTTTATATGTACCTATATCTAACGTTGATGTGTGTTTGTTTCAGGATGCCAGCGCTGCGGCTGCTGGGTCGAAAATGGCTGGCAGCCTCCGACGACCTCGTTTTCCCCAGCATCTTCGAACTACTCTTCAGATTTGTTTGGTAAGTTCCATTACATTTGTACGTAATAGAACTCAGCAGTCTGCTCCTGGAGTTTTTCTGGGTTGGTACAGTCAGCATCAAATATATCGGAACAAACGTGTAGGTACCTAATTATCTAAAATGCTGACGAAATTAAACTTTATCTCAATATGATCAAGTTTATGTCAGAATTAAAGTTGCCGTGTAGTGTGTTCGTTCTGAAGCATTCCTTCATGCCATTGATATATAATTTTCTTAGTTATTCAGAAAATTATAAACAATTTGTATGTCCAGATATATCTATTGCTGACTCTACCACTGCATTTTCAAAACATGCTTGTGATATATAATATATATAGCAAATAAAATTACTGCAACTTAAAGGTCTTAAGATGACAACGGTTTTTATTTCAATCTTTTATACACAATGGACATACGTTTGACCCCAGCTTTGCCTGTTGGTAAGCAACAGTACGTTCGACGATGGTACTTATAAGTACTTAGGTACCTACTTTAAATCACTGGTAATGAATACGTACTTACCTCCAACTTAGTACGCAAGACCTTTTTTCCCATTCGGACGTAAATAATTTTCCACAAACAATAAATCTGAATGTGAATTGAGTAGGTGTATTATGTATATAAAATTACTCAGTGTAAAAAATGTAATTCTGTTGTCAATCATTAACATAAACATGATGATGGAATATTTGAGTGGGGACTATTTTTAGAACGCTATTATAAACAAATCAATATTACGTAGGTACCTAATACGTATTGCATTATACATAGGTATTATCCTCAGTTTTGTTCAAGTAGCTTTGTTTCAAGTATATTTACTGCCTGTGCGTTGCAAAGCCTCTTTTTCTTTGTTTTCCTTTTATCGAAACCCCGGCTTCGCACAGGTTTCAAATTGAAATTAAAATCTTTATTGCATTTACATATACACACATTGGTTGTTATAAAAGGTTCCGTATCAATATGAAACCCTGTATTAGACACTACAATCAATAGTATTTTCTATCACAATCTCTGAAAACCGTACTTATGAAAAAATACTCTATAATAATCTCTAAAATCTCTATAAGTAACTCTTTGGTGAATACAAGCGTGATGGTAATGCATGTTATACAAGCGATCGTCATTTGAAAATAAACAGCTGTAGGTAATAATAATTTACATTCCGACATAGTCTTGAACACAATTACCAATGATTATATTTGCATAGATGACTCCACATCGATATTAATACTACTGTAATGTTACTACCGTTGCCGTACATCTTACATAATTTACATCTAAGGTCGAGGTTTTACATCTGCTCTTATGAAATTGACAGCATTTATACTGTCAACTATTTAAATATATTAGGTATGTTTTCATAGTTTTAGTATTAAGTTATATTATCAATCGTCACTTAAAACCCGCGTCCCCCGCCAGTGTGCACGGGACCTTATATTAGCAGCTCACATTAAAGTGGAAGCTCCGATGGGCCGTCCATACATTTTTCGATCAATCTTTTCGCTAAACTTAGACACTCATTGTTATTGTCATACACTTTATCTTACGTGCGTATGTACGCACGATAGTCAGCTGTGAGACTGTGATGTTTGTACCAATTAATTCTGTTGTTGACAACATATTGATCTCAAGGTACCTCCTGAAGAAAGAAAATATCCTAAGGGCTTCGTGTATTTATATTGCAGAACCTGAAAACAAAGAAACTTGATAAACAAGACGAGTTGCAGTACGGACGATAAAACTGATCCACATAAAAACTTTATCAATAAAATAAATTCCCTCGAGTATTATCCAATAAATAAAGTTCTGATAAAAGGGCATTTTCACGATCATAACACTTGACAACAAACAATGAAGCCGTAACGCCCGTAAATAATTTTCTGGGAAATCCGAACTCGGGAAAATAAAAGGGGAAACCAGTAAATAGCACAAAATAAATCTACTCGTCCTTTCAGTAAAACTTAATACATTTTATTGTGAAATACTTAAAAGGGTATGAGTAAATAAAGTCCAATATTAATAAATTTCTTAGAATGAGAAGAAATTGTTTGTAATTCTATTAATAATTTAAAACAGTTTAGATCATAAATTATTTGGGAAATCCAATTTTAAAGGTAAACTTAGTGTTGATTTGTTGTTCAAACATGACTTGGGTCTTAAACTCTTCAGCCCTCGTACTTCACTTGTTGCCTAGTCATTAATATAAATGGGCTTAATATTGTACGCAATTTCCCTTCATCCAATCTTCAATTCTCGGCCTGATTGCCCCGTAATAGGTTTTAAATTGACGTAACACTTTCGATTGACCGTCCGTTGTTCTGAATGTAGTGTTTAACTCGCCGAATGATTTTAGGGCGACTACATATTTTGTGCCTGTGTGTATAAATTAGAGGCTCGATCTTAGAGTTTGTAGGCTTTTTATATAGTTCAAGCCCACTACAAATTGCAGATATAATAGAAAATCTATTGTTTTTTATCCCCGGGACCCGAATGTCTTATAATGTAAATACCTATGTATTTCGGCGACTGCGTTTTCTTTCATGTCAGTCTTAGTGATCTTTGATATGTGTTATTATTTACCTTAGTTACTACATATTTATAATAGGTATTGTATACATATGTATACTTTATGAGTAGAATAACTTACTTTCAAAAGTAAAATATTTAAATACTCGAAACAGCGATTACCTATACATATATAAGTTATTTACACACCTACATAGATAATTCAGATATGAAATACCTCGTGGCTTTGTAAATTTTTTTAGTAGCACTTATATGATTATTCATTAATTAATAAAGGCTACGTTACGTTACGTTACACATAAGTATATTATAATGCCGTTTACGTTCCTTTAGTACGGATAGACGCCATTCATCAGGGTTGCGTTGGATTTTTATTTACACGATACATCAGCATGATTTATACCGCAAGCACTTTTTGATGTTTAGCAAGGCGTCAAAACAAAGTTTCTTTGTGGCATCATTCAGTTGTTTGTTTGAACGGCTGTAGTTTTCTTTAAACATGGGTATCTTTTATTAGACAGAACAGATCCCTTTTATTAGATACGTAGGGACGATATTAGATTAAAGGATCTGTCATGAATGCGAAGGTCTCGAATCCCTTGGTCGTGACTTTAGGACAAGAGAAAGCAAGTACAGTTTTAACTCCGGTGGGAGTCCAACATAACCTGCCGTCTACTCTGGTGGCATGTGGCATCTATAACGATTTTCTGCACTACAAAAAAGGAACGATATTAGAACCACAGAATGAGTATGTAAAATCACTAGACCTCTACGAATGTTTTTATAGGCACATAAGAAAAACAACTATTTTGCACCTTGCACTTCTTCCATCATTTAAAATAATGTAATATCAAATTCAAATCTTAATAGTTTAGTAAATCTTCTGTGTGTACCTAGGTACCTACTTACCTTATACCTATAAACGATTGTTGCTGTTCACGGTGTCGGTACACCTTATTTATTAATTACCATAAAAAAGCTTGTTTTACACTTTTTGTCGAGTTGACCTAATTAAAAGTAAGAGATAAAAAAAATATTAATTAGTTTCTTTCTATAGTTATTGTAACACATCATTCATACATCTTTATTTACCCCCAATTATTTTGTCCACAGGCTAGTACTAATAGCACTAGTAGTCGAAGTGTTGTACCCAGTGACGTGGCAGTGCCAGTCGGAGGGTTGGCAGGGCGGCGCGTTCGTGAGGCTGTACCTCTGCGGGACGCTGACGCTGCAGGCGGCACTGATGCTGCTGTTGGCAGGCCTGGCACAGCAGTCTGCAAGGGGCACCATCACAGACATCGATGCAAGGAAGATGGTATCGCCACTGCTACTTATCAAGTTAGTATTTACAATAATGGATTTACTATGACAGAACAAAAAACGTAACCGTGTAGGTAAAAGATGTCTATATTAAAAGTGCTTCCGATGCTGCTTTACATAACAAAACATTGACACAGAAAAGCTATTTAAGTACAGAATTAATCCATCTATTTTCGTCAACAAGCGTGATACTGGATAAGGGTCAGTTCCCACTGAAAGAGTAGCGGCGCGCAGCGGCCGTAGGAGCAAGTGACTGAGCGCGGCATTGCAAGGAGCAGTGCGGCGCTAGAAGGCTCGTGCCCCTTCTTTGCCTCCAAATGACTATGAACTTTTAACCACGTAGATAAGATTCAAATTATTTGTAATATTTTACCGCTGCCCATCGCTGCTCTTTCAGTGGGGATGGACCCTTACTGTCAGCGTGCCCGGGAGCGCCATGAAGGGCTTACGGGATCGCTGAAATAAATATTAAACAAGCTATGAAAATATTTACATTGCTTCCATAACAATCACTGACGGAAATAATAAAATCTCATAATAATCTGCACGTTTGTTATTATATTCTGATAGATAAATAAACATTCCTGTAGTAAGATAAACCGTTTACGTTGCTTTGCTTAAGATTTCAGGTCAGCGTTATAAACACTTTGTTCATACATTTTCTCTCTTCACAAAACGTAGTTAATTTTACTTTCTCCATTCAACTCAGTTGATGCATTGGAAGTGGCATTAAGTTTCTAATCTTAGGCGCTAATAACCTACAACAGTTGAGTACGGTCGCACCTACTCTAAGAATAAAACTCGCATGTGATTCACAGTTACACTGGAAGACAAAGAAAGTAACGGTCAAACATGCAAAAAAATTTATTGAGAGAATTGAGGAATCATGGAATTCCTAATAAATTATTTATTGTAGTACCTACATACTGTTTTATAATTCTGCACTAAGGGCCTATTGACCTAGTAAGTTCCTGTTAAATTACTAGGCAAACAATTTCATACAAATTTTGTTCCATTTTTAAATTTATCCGGCGTTAGTGGCCATCAAGAATTGGTGAAACAGGCTCTTAATATTTTTTAATTTTTGCGAAACAAAAATTTAATTTCAGGTAGGATTTTAACCTGCGTCTTACGGCTCCATACATTTTTTTACAATTATGCAATATTATAAAAATACGTGTACTGGCAACTACATTATAAATATAGTAAGTAGGAAGCAGGTAAAGGCTATTTACGGAATAGCCACAAGTTTCCAATAACCTTTCATGTAGGTACCGCATTTATTGCTCTTACCGTCGAATAATAAACACGTCCGTTGGCACAGATTCCGAATTCCTAGCTTGATTTGATTCGGCAATTAAAATTTCGTGCCTTAATTTATTTACAGTTTTCTACCTAATTGTAAATTGCACACTTACCAACATTAAATTATTTACATTCACAATTCTTCAGATTATTTACATATTCCAACTTTGTTTTCTTTACATTACTTAGATTAGACAAAAATAGAATGCTCCTTTGCTTCTAACGTAAAAAGCTGTTAGTATTCTCGACTTTTATTAGCTAATAGTACTATAGTTGAGCTATTTTTAGCGTGTCGGAGTGTATCTATAAACGATGTTGTATACTAATGAATGAAAACATGTCTGGCGATAACAATAATATGTTGTATTGAAATGATTTGTTTTATGTTTGTTCTTCAATCTTGACCTACTACACACACATTGTTTAGGTAGGTATATCTTGAGTCATAGGCTTTATCAGTATCTACTTATCTAGCGAAATTAAATGTATTTAAGAACGTAATAAGTAACTAAGTGCTCCAAATTGATAACTTACGAATCGATTTCATGTGAAAATAAACATAACCGATTTTTACGGATTTTATCATGATTAATTAATATTATTGAAAACACGACATTTTGGACCCTTTATCCAAGTCCATAATCACGGGTTGAGTAAGAGGGTTGTAATTACTAACAGCCTACATTTTTGTTGATTACCTAGGTACTAGCAATTCGATTCGCGTAGAACGACCTCATCGTATCATTCTGGTCTAGCAGTGATAAGATCGAGTTTCTAGTTAACGAAATGTATATTGGGGTTCCCTGCAAGTGGCACATCTATATTATAATTGTTATTTTTTTTTCTTTATAGTTTAATTTTCAAAACTACCCACCTATTTTCTTAATGACATTGTGTCAGAATGTATAAAAGGCTTGCCAGAACGTCACTTCACTCTATTCTGCTCGACAACTCGGATAGTACAGACACTTTACCGCTGGTTGTTGTGTGAGTGATATGGAATCTCTGTCCGATCGTTGTGTATTATGGTTAGTGTGTTTAGACCTAATTAGATCCTGGCTGTGTAAATTGTTACTTTGGCCTGGAGCCCTATTAATAATTTTGGTATTTTATATTTCAATAGACTATTGTCCATTGATATACTTAATTATAACAGCATTGCGGATCAACCTGGGCAGGTATCATTTTTCTTTTGCCATTCATAATGAATGAAATAAAAAATCCCTAAATATTTTCGATTGCAGGCATAAAATTCCCGTAATTATCAGATCGATGATTTACGGCATGACCTGGATCATCTTATCTACCAGAAAAAGGCTAGGAAGGCTGGAGGATTACGACTTATCAATACTTTCGCACCCACAATAACAAACAACAAAATGCAATACTTTAAAATAATTTACGATACCTTTTTCTTTTTGCAGAGTGCTGTTAGTGTTTCCAGAAACGGCGCTAAACGTGATGGGGACTATGTGGATGTTCTGCGAAGTCATACAGTGTTCCGTCGAGGACAAGTTCTCCAGCATAGTGATCCAAAGTGAGTTACTTCACAAACCCTCTGAATGTAAATTAGCGCACCCTTTGTGCGGCGCCTTTCAACGTAACACAATGAAACGCGTGCCTTTTATCGTCGGCAGCTGTAAACCTATATTTTGTATGATTTAATTCCTTTTGTAATATATTTAATTATTTCTTGGCACAAATAGATAAATCGTTTTACCGCCATCAGTCATTTTAGAGGAAGTTCTGGCTGAGTACCTAATAACGACGCTGATCAATCGATATACATCGATCATACGATTTTTGGGGTTCGGGAAATCCTCTTGGATCACTGGAAAATCCACCTGTGGAGGCGGTAGGGTATGTCGGGGCTGACCGCACTTGCCTTCCCTTGGCCATGGGATCTGAAACATTCATCACAACCATGACGGGATGTATAACATGCGCTTGCGTCTGTCAGAACATGAGATGAGATGATTGAACTTCTTGGCGTCGAAAATTACGTTAAACCATCGGTCTCGGTTGTCATTAAAACAACTTAGTATGCCAATTACGTCATCGTTTGTGATAAGTAGTTGACAACCAGTTTATCCTTATGATATTGCCCCCAAATTAGGTTAAGGATGTTTTATTCCTGTAGTTTCGTGTTAAATACTTACTGATATTGAAAGACTAACCCAATTATATTAAAAACTATGAGCTGTGATACGAGCTAAAGGAAGATGTTACTGTTTGCCGTAATAGGGACATACTAGTCGCCTGCGCATAGGAAATTCACTCGATATTAGAAGCTAATGATATTATTTCTTCCACAGGTATAGTTTTATTCAACTGGGTACAATTAGGCCTTACAATATTCGGTCTGTTTATGGTGTTTGATCCCCTGGGCTCGGTCAACTACGGGGATATGCAAGACACTCCCAACCAGGTGCGGCATCACAGGAAGGTCACAGGGCTCTGGTCCAGAAGGTTCCGGTGGGCGTTCTGTTGGCTGAAGAGGGACGAACATGGGAAGGAAGCCTTTCAACAAGTTGCTGGTATTGACAGATAATTAGTATTTATTCTTTATTATATTTATATAACAACGTCTTATCGTAATCGGATTCATTCAGACAGGAACGCACAGAAGACTTCTAAGCGGTTTTTTTTACTTTTAAAATTTATTCTGTATTAGATTTAGCAAACGTTTCTAGATTGTTTTCTCATACTTGTGTAAGTATCCATATATTATTGTATCAGATGTCATTGTAAAAAAAACAAAAATTTAAAAGAGTAACCATGGAGTTTCTTGTCGGTTCTTCTCCATAGGAAACGACTAATTTGGAACCCTGCACCTAGTTTCGACATTTCATAAGTGCCTGTATAAGGTCTATGTGAAAATAAAACTATTTTGATTTTGATAAGTAAGTAGCTAGTTAATATAACAACAGTTTCAAATTTCGGTGTGCTCAGTGAGTTTCGTTAATGAAAGTACGAACATTAATTCAAATCATAGTAAGCAATCAATTACTTATTATTTCTATAAAATTTGTTCTTAATTTATATCTGCTCATAGTTCTGCTGAAAAGATAAACTTTTAGAAGTTCAAATTACTTAAATACTCGCTTACATAATTATTGCTTAACTGGCCACCCGTGCGCAGCTTCGCCTGCGTATTCTGGTGGATTAAAATAAAATACACACAAACCTTGCCCTGACAATAATAAACAACAATAATTTCCTTTAATATTGACTTATTCAGAGACTGATTTGAATATTTTATGTTTCCAGTAACAGGGTAATTCAAGATTTATAACGAACACTTACCTATTTGTTGCGGGAAACATGGCAATATGTAATTTTGTATTGTAAACACTGATATGAGGGTTTGGGAACGGAAGCATAAACTTGTTATATTCTTAGAAGGGAAGCCAGTTACTTATGATTATGTTGTTTCTAAGAAAACCTTTGGTAAACAAGTGGCTTATACGATGACTATAAGATTAAATGTCTCCTTGCCAGTCTCTTCAGATCTAAAGCTTTAAGTATTGACAGAGAAAGGTAATTATGTAAATTGTACATTGCGTTATCACAGAATTTGGGTAAATAGGTAGTACTTACCCTCTTACTTTAGATGAATAGCGTATCTACTATTTTGTAACGTACCTATTTTGGAATATAAGGCGTTTCATGTAAGATACCTACTCGTCTACCTACACATAATAAAAAATATACCTAATACAAGGCTTAAAAATAAAATTATATATTTTTTGAAAATCTAGTTTACATTATCTTTTCATCTATTTTTCAAAATAAGATATATTAAGATAAATTATGCGATTTTAATTTTTTTTTACGAATTATTTAAATAATAAATGTGATGTAGCTAAATACCTACATCACATTGTAAGTATCAACTCAAAACAACATTTTGCGAGTAGTAGTAAATGCAGTTATCGACATTTTCCCGAACTGGTATACCCACAGACGTAGTTCTACGTCTGTGCGTATAGCAGTTCCACTCCAATTCCGGAAATTCTGTCCACAATACTGACCACAGCCATTTTACGTCACCACTTTCCTGATTTATTTATCAAAATGGACGTTTTTGCAGAAATATTTGAATACCTACAGTAAATTAAGTAATGTAAATTTTATAACACAACATATCTACCAAAACGCCTGCATGTAATCCACAAAAGTGTATCTACTTCATACATACAGCATTCCAGGACATCAGTCTATTTATAAACTACTGGTATTATACACAGTTCTGCGATATGTATTAGGCCCCATGTAAGTAGAGGGGGCGAATTTATTGCCAAGCTAAACAGTATAAAACTTATTGCCCGGCGTGGGAATAAACCACTACTTACTCTACTAGGATTTTTTTTACAGTAGGCACTAAATGTTACAACCCCAATAACCTAATTCCGTCTTTCCAGCTTTACTCAGCGCTCTATTCCGATCAACGGACCTGGTACCATCGGACGTGGTCGCCGGCTGCGTCCTCCTCAGGGTGCGGCAGAAGAGGGAAACGCGAGAGATGCGGCGAATACAAATGCTGAATGATGAGGAACCGATATACACAACGGACGTGAACAAGATATTCTCGGAGACTCCTCCCTGGATGAACTTGGATGATGCATTGCATTACCTGAGGCTGTCCATAGCAGCGTACGGATGGCCCTATGTACTTTATCGGCACTGCTTCACTGGTTTCTGCAAGCTGGTGAGGCATCTAACCTGTTGTTGCTGTCGGTAAGTCCATATTTCTGTGATTATAGTTTTTGTCTTAGATTTCACATTCGTTTGAGTTAGTTCTATAGGTACTTAAAACATCCAAGCTTTTGTAAATTTTTAGTAAAACTTTTAGGCTCG
Organism: Acronicta psi; assembly: GCA_946251955.1. Classification (NCBI taxonomy): domain Eukaryota; kingdom Metazoa; phylum Arthropoda; class Insecta; order Lepidoptera; family Noctuidae; genus Acronicta; species Acronicta psi. The sequence goes on along the minus strand of OX276472.1, from coordinate 6,081,000 downwards.
ACAAAAAATTTAACTAACGAAATTGTGTACCTATCTTTCGGCATTGTCGACCCATATACTGTCCAGCTGGGCACGGGTCTCCTTTCAGTAAGAGGGATTAGTGATAGTCTACCACGCTGGCTTAATGCGGGTTGGCAGACTTCACATGCCGTCGAAAAAATCTCAGGTATGCAGGACTCCTTGAGTACCTACTTATCTATAAAAAAAACCTTACAAATAAGTATGCAAATAAAATTTTATGGCGAAAAATTAATTCGTACGTCGAATCCTATAAATCTTAAACTTACGTCTTTCACTATTCCTAAAAATTATTCATTCAGCAATATGGCATTCCGCAATATAAGGCGTCGCATTTAGCGATAATAAGGAAATAAGTTCAGTGTTATTTTGCATAACTTACCTACATAATATTTCCGTTAACGCTTTCGCTTTGAGGCCCACCAAGACAAATATTTGTGTTTCACAGATATTTCAATATTTGTTTCTTCTTTGTATATTTGTGAATTCCCCCGTGACATAGAGCTTTTTCCCTATTGCGGAAACTGTCTTTTTCAATATTCAATGTCTTTTTATTTAATGCTTGACCTTGAGGACATTAGAATCTCCCAATAATAGGTTCTTATTCTTTCATTTCGAACCTAACTTTTTTTTTTTTTTTTTTTTTTTTTTTTTAATATTTTGGGGCATTTTTACACAGCACCATCTAGTCCCAATCTAAGCAGAGCTTGTACTATGGGTACTAGACAATGGATATAATACTTATATACTTTTTTTTTGTAAATACATACTTATTATACATAGGAAACACCCAGACAAACACAAATACTTATATTCATCATCACATGAATATTTGTGTCTTGTGGGAATCGAACCCACGACCTCGTGATCAGCAGTCCGGTACTCGAACCACTAGACCACAGACGTCGTCTGTGGTGTCGACTTTACACTAGTCAGGTCGCAGAACCTACTAAGTATACCTAAACATAAATCATTTACATAATTAATATTATTAGGTAATAAAGTCGTGTACCTACAATAAAAGATTGAGGCAAAAGTACCGTTATTTTGGATCAGGATAATGTAAGTAGCTTACTCACGTTACGTTCAAAATTAAAGGAATTTAAAATGCGCGATACATTAAGGCTAACATTCAGAGATGACGCTCAGCTTAAAGTAAGGCTTCCGTATGTCAAATTGTCATACAAATTTGACATACGGAAGCCTAAGTTTATGCTTAGCATCGTCTCTGAATATTAGCCTAAGTGAATTATTTATGGAAGCAGAAAGTTAGTCATATTGTGACACAATACATTCTGATGTCATACCTGCATATTGATATGTTTGCTTTTATAAATTGCGATGAGCTTACTTATCAACCAGCAATTTAATTATCTGCACCGAAATGATAGACATACGTACTTTACGTACATACATCAACGCAATTCCATATAATATAATATATGTAATTGCGTTCGACTAAATATTATTTAGTCCTTTAAAAATTTTTGGTATAATAGAGAATAGAGATGCTATAATTACGTGATTCGAATTTTACCATATAGATACTTTATATACCGTTGTTGTTACCCGACTTTGTTACAGATGGTCTTTTGTCTTTAATTTACGCATTCATTTTCACATTATAACGCATTGTTGGCTATACAAGGATTATTTTACTCCCTTTTCCAACTTACCAACATCTAAAAACTTAAAGCTTAATCTTCCATCAGCAGGGTAATGGAAATGTTTTTCTATTTCACGCGTATAATCCGGGCGGGATTGCAATTGATCCTGATTAATTGATCGTAATTTATCAGGCCCGTTGCCTGACGCATTGCCACCGAATATTGATTATAACCCCAAAACCGTCATTAGCAGATCTAGCAACCAATACATTGTAAAAATCCATCGTAAAAAGATTAAAATTAAATTAGGAAAATATTTTAATCAATCGAATTATTTGAACCTGAAAGAAATTGACTGCTCGTTTCGTGTAGTGGTTGAGGTGGCCACCTCGCCACTATCATTGAACCGGGTTCGATACCCAAAAATATAATATCGGTAATCTGCACGTTTCATCAATCATCATCATAAACTTCAAGCCATATTGGTCCACTTCTGGACGTAGGCCTCTTTTAGGGAACGCCTCAGAGCCGAGATTCAGCTCTTTTCATCCATTTTCTTTCTGGCCTCTTTTCTTGATCTGAGTTCTGACCGTAAATTATAAAAATAACCTCTTCATTCAGCTTCCTTTCCGTTTTTAGATACACAATAAATATGGACCTATAACTAAAATCATTAGTAAAAAAAGCCATATTCGTTTGACGTTAAATAGTGTAGCGGACTCGCCGTGCGGTCAAGTTCAACCACATTTGCATTCTTTTCAATAACGTTCCCACACATTGTTTTGTTTTACAAAAGGAAACCGGAACACTGTATGTTATGTAGGTAGAAATAACAGTTGTGCAGTTCTTAGAACAGAACCACGTCTTTTTATATAGGTAGCATTTTTTTGCATGTTGATTTTAGCAATTTTTAGCATTGCAACAGTGTTGATTTGTATCTGTGCTATATTTTTGGGGTGTGGCATTTCATAAAATTTTTTCTTTATTTTTTTTTAATATTTCGCAAGCTATTAAAGTACCTACCTACCTATATAAGGGGCGCTAGGTCACGGAGCTCGGCTCAGGACAGGACAGTATTTAAACGCACATCAAAAATAAAATAGCTAAAACAGTCTTTGACGTTGGTCTTTAATCAAAAATTTGTTGCCTTGTGCGAATTCCTTCCTTGCCTTGTGAAAATCTGCATAATATTGCCCATAAGTACCTAATAGTAGAGGATAAATATACCTAATGATGAGGATTTTTTTTACTACAATAAGACTATCATTATAATGTCATCAAACTAAGCTCCGAAAATTACATAATTATTTTGCTGTGTTATTATAAATTCAAGATGAACGCAAGCATGAATATTCAAGTTCACGGTACATAATGTCTAGTCGTTATTTTAGATGGGACTTAGTTTTGAATTTAGAAATACTTAACGATTCGTTTGCAACTAATATGTATTAAATTAACAATTATTCTCTATGGCATCTTAAAGTATTCCATTTTTTTGTGTTACATACTTCATGATAAATTAAATATTCAATATATTAATTAAATCAACAACTTGCCATATCGTATTGTATCATCATATCGTATATCCACGTACGATACTTGCAATACGAGTGCAATAGGTATACAAATAACAATAATACATTAACTTCTTGGCCAAGAAAGCCACAAAAATTTAAAAAAGACTAGCCTACAGCGTTCCTTATCAATCATGATGGTCATAATATCTGACTTTCCAGAATCAAATCACGCATTAAAAAAAATGGTTACGCCAAGATGTGACTTTGGGTTTCTAACAAAATTTTGCAATAGGATTTTACTCTTTGTCCATATTTTTTAAGATTTTCTTGTAATAGTATTTAAAAAACTAACCAAATAGATGCGTTATTTTGATAACAAGTAACAACCATTTCCGAGAATCCGAGACCCTGACACGTAATCGCTTCAGAGAACATTACAAAATTGTTTTCTGAAAGTTTTTTCAAAATTCTTCAATGTTCTCCTTTTAATGTGTGGACAAGGTCAGGTATTAAATCAACTAATAAACTAATGTCTTAAATGTTTTTAACGTATTTGCCCTCCTCAAAGGCGCGACAGACAAATTGGATTCATTTTTCAAACTGTTACACAACATGTTTTGAAAATATTGGACACACATTACCAAATTTAATTTTTATGTTTAGGTAATAATAACTGCCATCAAACGATGATGTTCGTATTTGTATTGATATTTATAATCCGACTTTGTACATACTTTAAACATTTTATTATAAAGAAGAAAAAATAATTTTATGGGACTTAAGTACTTATTTCAGGCAAACCTTACACCTAAACAATTTCAAATTTGATTTGTTTTTAGGCTTACCTATTTCACTTAAAAAAAAAGGTTTATTGTGAATTTGAAAGTTTTCTTGCGTACCGCTTTTTTATTATAGTAGGTCCCTACCCTCAACCTGATTCTGAGAAATTATATTATAAACCCATAGGTATAGTAAGATACTGCATAGGTATCTGTTAAAGTTTAATTTAATAATTCTATATGTTATTTTATGTTAAGGCATATTAGCGATAACATAAATTGTTACTTATTAACAGGAACTCAACAAAAAGCGTTTTGTCAACAGGCCAAAGAACTCCATAGTGACGGATGACAACTGCTGCATGTGCAACTTCGCTGGTGTCAAGTACATGTCGAAGCTCGCCGCCGACGATATCATCTTCGCTTCTTTCAACAACCGGGTCTTTGAAGTACGTACTCTATGCATAATTTTTTTATAAATATACTTTTCAATCTTTTTAATTAGGTAAGTAGGTACCTAAGTACTAGATCTCTTCCGAACTCTCATCAAAATTACATAGTTCAGTATTTTACACATTGAAAAAGTTGCAAATAGAGGGACAAATTAGGTAACTTTCGCATGTTAAATGTAAGTTATATGTTGTAAAGCCTACGTGTAAAGTAGGTACTTTTTGTCATTTTATTTTATCAATATTTTCAAAGTGACACAATCATATTTTAATTCAATTGCATTGTGTAACAAATCTATTAGCTAATCTTGTCTCTTCTATTTCGAACCTCTGAACCGAAAAACATTATTCTCTGTTGCCACGGTAGTGCCTCTCCTAATGCTTGCATCGCATCGCTCTCGCAATGTCTTGCTCCCTTGAGTGATTAATCACCTAAGTGACATAAATTATGCAACCCGAAAAGCACTTCTTACCTTGATTACATTATACATGAGCACTCGTGACTATTACTACTATAATATAAACTACAAATGCATTATTTTTAAATACGTTATTCATTCTTTGAGTCTTACGCGACGTGGAGTCATCACCGATGACATAACAGTTCAAAAACGGATTATGTGACCGTGAAATCAACTGACGTGTTAACATAATGCTGTTTCCAATAAATAAAATTGCATTATTGTTGGAATATTATGACACAATACCATCATACCATCGCGCTTGTATTCTCCGAAAGGTTAAAAGCAGATGTGTAGGTAGGTACTAATGTAACCCCACAGCCAGTTTGATTGGTAATTGGAGGCGAGCCTATTAGCATTATTCGGGGACAAGCACAAATCCAAACTCAAGCTGCTGCGTAGAATTTCATAGAAAACCCAATAATGTAGAGTATTACAAAGATTAATTTAACGCTGAAGGGGATACAGCAATATTTTAAAGAGAATTATTTGCGAATGAACCAAAGATTGAGCACAAACTGAATTAGTCAGTCAAATTCGATTATTCCAATAACTACATAATATGTATGTCGAATACGGAATATACATACTTGAAGCCAATATTTGGGCAATTCCTAGTAGATATTTGATTAGCTTTACGTTTTGATTATTTTCATAAGGCCTCTCCAGACAGACGCGGCCTGCGGTGACGGTATGGTAATAATCACTAATCAGTCACTTGTTTGTCTGGGAGAGTCTTAATAAAATAAGCAAAAAGTGTGCGTAGTGGGGTTTAATACACCATTCATGGAATTAATAATCATTTCTGTCATCCAGCTACCATTCTGCGTGATAGCGGACCACGAGCGGGAAAGCATCGTAGTGGCAGTAAGAGGTTCCATCTCACTAAGAGACATCTTCACAGACTTCACCGCTGGTTCAGAGCGGTTCGAGGCAGAGGGTAAGAGAAAACTAAGTATATATTTTATTCTTCAGTTTGTAAAACAGTACAACATAGCTTAAGTGGTAGTCAGACCCCAAAAAGCCGACCACCAAGTATATATAGACAACCATTAAATCCTTCGAATATCAGAATTGCCCAGAAATTGGGTTGTAGAGGTCTGATGGCAGTCCTTATGTGTAAAATACTGATATTCAGCCGTATCTGGTTAGACTTGAAAGCTAACTAGATTGAGGTAGGCACCCCAACACGTTTGGAAAAAGGCTAAGAAAATGACTCAGTTACCCAAATGGATATGTTGTCTAATCTGTCCAACCGGTTAATGAACTAAGTCATATTTTTTCTACAACAGGTCTGCCTGAAGACACAGCCGCTCATAAGGGCATGTCTATGGGCGCGGCGAAGATGCTAAAACGTCTGCTGCCCGTGCTCGACCGCGCCTTCGCACAGTTCCCGCACTATGACCTCGTGCTCACTGGTAAGTTAACATTAAAAAGAAAAAATGATCAAGATCACGAGGCCTTCTAGAGATGATGCTGCCTTAAGACCCCTTATGGAAAGAAGCTACCTCCCTTTGCTATTTACGAGTATGTTGCCTCCCGATTCTTTAGGGTAACCACTTGGAGCATTCGCCTGTAAAGATTCAGATTCGATTTTGAGCGTTACCTACATTACAGTAGCCTCCCATGACATGACTAACATTCGTATGTCATGCTCAGTTCCCCTCCCTCACCAACGTAATGCTCGTATCTGTAACATTACAGTTTGCGTACTGTACCTAATGCTTGGTTCTCCTCGTTACATGACACACCTTTATGCTATGCTAACGCCCGAAATCCTCTAATGAAAAGGATGCTATTGCCATTAAGTCGATTAGTTGAAGTAGGTACCCACCCGTCTTATCAGTGGGTATTGAAGTCAGAATAACTAATGGCTTACTATATTAAAATGTTACCATATAAAAACTTGTATTTTCCAGGTCATAGTCTTGGTGCAGGAGTAGCAGTATTAGTAGCATTAAAATTAAGGCCGAGGTATCCACACCTCAAAGTATTCGCATTTTCAACGCCAGGTGAATATTAATTTATAACCAAATTGCTGTAATAAAACATACCCGTTCTTCCCTAACGATTCCCAAATGTACTTAACCTTAATTTTAATAAAGTACTCCATATATTCGTTATTATTCGGTTTAAAAGCCAACGCGACCAAAATGACCTTCCATGAAAACACACAGGAAAATTAATTTTTTTTACCCTTTCTCCGTATCTCATTTTCCCAGAAGCTGAATGTGGGGTTGTTTGGTAAAATTATTCTGCTAAATGTTAATCCTTTTTAATCTCCAAGCACGCTTATTGTCTTAAGAGCTTAAATGATTTCGGGATGGTTCAAATGATTTATTCATTGCGAAAAAAAACACGGATTATAAAAATAGGTACATAATTTACACCGATATTGTTACTAGTAGTAACACCTTGTTTGCCTTACATTTTCAGCCGGTCTACTAAGTCGCGAGGCGGCGCGGTTCACGGAGTCGTTCGTGATGACAGTGGGCGTGGGCGACGACCTGGTGATGCGGCTCTCTGTCCACAGCATCGAGAACCTTAGGACCAAGATCATACAAACCATACATGCCACCAAATTACCTAAGGTAATTGTAAAACTATGAAAAAGCATTTAGGTATTAAAATCATCGTCAAATAATTATGAAATACTTACTAGCTTTCCGCCAGCAGATGCGGTCTGGATATTTCTTATAAATTATTAAAACAAATCTATCCCACGGAAACCATACATTTAACCGGGATAAAAAGCCTATGTGCTATTCCAGACTATAATCTATCTCTGTGCCAAAATTCATCCGGATCCGTTCAGCCGTGATTGAGTAACAAACATCCATCCATATTTTCACATTTATTTTAACTAATAATGTAAGATTGGATTGGTAGACATCAGATTTTATATTTTTTCATAAAAATATTAAGACATTCATTCACAAAAGAATAACATACCCTACATGGCATTATTTTGCTATAATGCCATGTAGGGTACATTGTTGCATTGGGTCTTGGTCTATAAAAACAATTGTATTTGCTATAAAATAAATAAAAATAAATAAATTTTCGATCGAGATTCACTACTCAAATTGAAGGTTTAGTTGAGATCATTTAAAGATAAGGTACCTACAACAACAGAGATACCTACGTTCAATTTCATCCCACTCATCCCAATGTATCTTTTCCAGTACCGGATAATGCTGAACGGCTTCGGCTACGCGCTGTTCGGCGTGCCGGCGCGCGACCTAGAGTCGACGTGGCGGCGGCCGGAGCAGCTGGAGGCGCAGCACTCCGACGACTCGGCAGACGCGCTACTGGTCCATAGCGTGTCCACAGTGAGTGCTGTCAGTTACCACCTTTATACCTAGCGTGTGACGCTTCTGTGAGCTTTGGGTTTTATTTTCGTGTAGCGGTAAGGCTTTTTCATATTTATTTATGCTCCACATTCAACATTTTCGTTTGATTTTCATAGACCTGTACTGTAGGCAACTCTTAAAACTTATGTTATTTTCTCTATCCAATAGGCCATGCGACTAATTATTTTTTATGGCCTCATGGAAAAGTTGACCATAAGTAGAGCCGATTATCAAAAACAAAATTTAAATTGGTTTAAAAATAACGAAGTTTAAAGCATTTTAATTTTATGCTAGACAGAGAGAGCACTATACTTACAACTGACGTCAAAAGTAGCGTGCGCCATACAAATTCTATATTAACACTCGTTTTGCGGGAAAGGAACAGGCCATCCCCTCTCAATCCCCACCAAAATCTTTTAACGCATTTATCTCAGAAATTTCTTGGTCAATTTAATATTTATTTTCATTATACGAAGTATGCTACTGATATTTTTCACAAAGCGTGTGATTATTAAACAAATTCAACACCAGTCTTCTCCTCTATTCTGATATAAGAAATTGGGAAATTGCCTGCCTATATTTGAAAAATATTTGTCTACATTGGAATAAGGTAGATGCAGTTGTGTTCGAAAGGTTGAGTTTTCAAAATGAAGTCAAGACAGAACCGAAATTAAGTTTAGTTCATTTAACTAAAGGTCAGCAAAATGTCGCGCTGATACGTTCTATCCTTTTAAAAGTAAAATCCACTGGAATGCCATATTATGTGTTCGAAATCGTCTCCGTGTATTTTTTTGGTATATTAATTAACTAATTACAGAGTATTAATTATTATTGAAGTAACAGTCAATACCCAATAGCGTTAATAAGACCATTATTTTGACCCAACCCCTAATGCTAATTTTATTCGGTACGTAGGTACCTACCTACTTAGTGTATTGAAAAATTCTAAGGTAATAATTCCATTCATTCTAATTAATTAATATGGTCGTAAGGTCTTATTGACTTAACTTTTTTATTTTATATTACTATTATTTCTAGTTTATTATTTTTATATAATTTGCGTTTGAGTGTGAAGTGTGTTAATTTTTCGGTTGCGGAATAAATTGATTATTATTTATTAGAATCTGCTTCTGTTACACCTATCTATATAATTATTTTAATTTATAGCTCATAATATTTATAGCAAAGGATAAATATGTTTTTATATTTATGACGATTATAATTAATTATATTTACCTTATTTTAATACATGTATTTATATTAATATCATTCATAATTCCTTCTGATAACACCCAGCTCTATATCCATTAAGTATATTTTTAAGGGATTTAAATATTTTACCTTACTGTGGCATCCGCTACTTTTTTAGCGCCCTTTTTTCCCACCAATACTGGGAGTATTGGTGGCTGTCTCTAAAAAAGTGGTGGTGTGTGTACTAGCACAGTAAAATCTACAAACCCCTTTATAGGTAATATTTAATCTTATTGCTAATATAATTATTTTAATTATGTTCTCGAATGCTGTGCAATTAAAGTAGAGCTAATTTTCGGTTGAATCTACTTACAACGTATGATGAACTTTTGTACAAATAAAAAATCCTGTGTAAATTCATCTATTACAGTTATAAAATCAATAAGAGTTAATAAATTTGTGTTATAGGAAGCAGCGTTAGTCTCTCGTGACGTGTTCGCGCGGCGGTTTTCTACAGCAAGACTTTTCACACCGGGGCGGATACTGCACATAATGCGACGCAAGCGCATGGGTATCGAGAAGTAAGTTTTTTCATACAGTTAATTAAGCAAAACATTGGGAAAAGTTATATTTTTATTATATCTACAGCCTTATTTCAAGTGTATAATGTAAAACTAGCGCACGCGCAGAATAAAATCGCAAGGTGGCTTCGAAGCTGGGAAATAACATGAAAGATACCTTTTAAATTGGACGGCACAACTACAAAATACACGCTTAAAGCAACACTGCACTATATTCGCCTTTTTATTCACGATGCCTACTTATTTTTTTACACGTTTTCACCCATGTCTGACCAAAGTGATGAAGGAGGTGAGGAAAGGTAATTTAGCAATTCTTTTTTCTTACTTGAATATTGTGTATAAAATTAAATCCAAACTTACATGACCAGTAAGTTTAGGATGATTTGAGAATTTGTGATCATGTCGGACGGCTAATCTGAGTGGGTAGACGAAGAGATAACTTATAAATTTTCTATAAGGAGTTAAAAAGTACGCACAACGCGTATCACACATTGAATTCGCACTAAAATGGAAATATCACAACTTTTAGCACGCTTATTTGAACTGTAAATATTTACTCACCCACGCATTTAATGACAAGGTAGTAAAAGTTACCAAAAGCATATCAACTGTGCATTCATAGTGAATTCATCTTTAAAAGTATCATTTTTAAATATAATTAACATTGTGGTTGTTACTTTAATCATTCTGGGCAAAACTTATAAAATTCCATTTAAATAAAACAAAAAATGAGCTAAATGCTGGCTGACCAACCCAACCAATGGAAACCTACAACTGACTCATAAGTACCTATCCAAAGGCTTCCTAAACATAAATTAATCTAACTTTTCAGAAAAGTGCGCACAACAGAACCAACGTATGAGATGCGGTGGGCGTGCCCCGAGGACTTCATGGAGCTGCAGGTGATGCCGCGCATGCTGCTCGACCACCTGCCCGAGAACGTGTACCGCACCATGCGGACCGTGCTGGAGGAGAGGCACCGATACACGCTCACACACACCGTGTAGACTGTAAGGTACCAGTAGATAGACAAACTGTGACCAGACCTGTGAGTGTTGTTGCAAGCATAAATGCTTGTTAGGAACCCGACGCTCCAAGCATTTCGAACTTAATAGAACAACAAGTGAATACCGTGTCTGCATTTCGACTACCTAAGAATATTCTCTGGATTCTATTCTCAAGGACATTGACCGTTATAACACGCATTTATCGTTTAACAAGCTTAACCTAGATTAGCGCGACACAGGTAATAGACAGTTCCGAAAAACGTAGAATGGTGACCTCGTGATAACACAAAATAGAATAAGATGAATAAAGAACTTCATTGAAGTAGGTCGAGCCTAAAATGTCGCGTGAAAAGACTGCGACTGACCAGTGCCTTGACCATGAGTGTTTCTTACTGAACTCGCTAGCGACGCCGTAAAATATTTGTATGAAAAACCCTCCAACACCTCTAGCGGTTACGTAAGGAACTAAAATCGGTTAGGAGATGACGGCGTTGCGTAAAAACCTATCGAAAGCAATTCGATAGAACTCATGGTTGAGGTGTCTACTGATCGAAAATGTTCGATTTAAATCGAAATAAAATGAAATAACATTCGTAGGAAGATGCTTGGTTTTCTATATGTGGGACTAAACTCAAATAGGACAGTGTAAATAGGTTTTGCCTTTATTTAGTGTTTCGTAAACGTTACTTGCCGAATTAATATTGCCTGCTTTTCCTTGTTTTCTAACTGCCAATAAAATAATTCCAAGTCGCGTAACTCACAAAATATATTTAAGTTTCGCGGGTAGATGTTGGTTTTAGAATTATTGAAGTACTAGCCTTCCGCCAGCGGCTTCGCCCGCGTGGTCTCGGTATTTATTATAACTTTCATACCCTATTTCAACCCCTTACAGCATTAAAAAGTAGCCCGTCCTTTCTCAGGCTCTAGACTATGTATAGTTTTGCTGAAAATTGCGAAAAACCCGTTTTTGTGACCTTTGACCCCGAGTAATTCTTTTTCGAATCGATTCATTCAGGATCGATTCATCTATACTAAGATTATAAAGACGAAAGATTTGACTGTTTGTTTGTATTGAATAGGCTCCGAAACTACTGGACCAATTTGAAAAATTCTTTCAGTGTTACAAAGCTTATTTATCGGGGAAGGCTACGCTATGTACCATCACGCTACGACTAATATGAGCGGAGTAGGAATGCAAAAAGTTGCAAAACGGGGGAAAAAGTTATCAAGATCACGCGGGCGAAGTCGCTGGCGGGAAGCTAGTTAATAAGTGTGAATGTCTAAATTGACCGGACTACTCACCCGTTTCAATAATAAAACTTAGGATTACTGTAAATAATTAAATAGCAGGCGACCTTTAACCATTAAGCATTAAAATGCTGGTTAGAAAATTAATTTTGTCATCAATTTATACACAAATATAGAATTTTGGTCCTTGGAGCCGAAAGCGAGAATTATTTAGATTTTTCGAACCGGAAAGTTAAGAGAAAATTGTTTTTTATAGTTTTGGTCCTTTGAACCGGAAAGAAAATAATGGTCCTTCGAGCCAAAATCAAGAATAATTTTCAAATTTTGGTCCTTCGAGCCGATAAAATTTCATTTTTAGATTTTTTGGTCCTTTGAACCGGAAAAAATTGGTCCTTCGAGCCGAAAGCAAGAATAACTTTCAAATTTTGGTCCTTCGAGCCGAAAATAATTTAATTTTTAGATTTTTGGTCCTTTGAAACGGAGAGAAAATTTTTGGTCCTTAGAGCCAAAAATAAATATTTTTTATAGTATTGGTTCGGCTCGAAGGACCAAAAAAATTTTTTTTCCGGCTCGAAAGACAAAAATTCGAAAATTATTCTTGCTTTCGGCTCGAAGGACCAGTTTTTCCGGTTCAAAGGACAAAACTAATTTTTTCGGCTCGAAGGACCAAAATTCGAAAATTACTCTCGATTTCGGCTCGAAGGACCATTGTTTTTTCCGGTTCAAAGGACCAAATTTATAAAAATAAATTTTAGTTTCGGCTCGAAGGACCAAAATTCGAATATTATTCTTGCTTTCGGTTCGAAGGACCATTATTTTCTTTCCGGTTCGAAGGACCAAAACTATAAAAAATAATTTTATATGTCCTTTCTTAGGCTCTACACTATCTCTGTACCAAATTTCATTTAAATCGGTTCCGTTATTTTTGCGTGAAAGCCAGACAGACAGTTACTTTCGCATTTATAATATTAGTAAGGATTGGTCAACTAGATATTCGACCCCATTACCATTATAAGGGTATTGGATCAAAACAAACGTAGTCAAAACCACCAGCATCTAAAATTAAAGCAATTAAATAACGAAATAGCCTAATTATGGCAACCTTACCAATGCATTATAAAAATGAAGTTGTCCAAGAATTGTGAACAAATATACATAAGAGAACTTTTTTGTATTTTTTATTAATTTTGTATCGCTTTGCTGAGCTTGCAACATGACATTGTGATTTTATTTAATTGTTCCTAAGCTTAACGTGACTCGGATACCTAACTCTACGAATCTTTTGTACATAGAATTAATTACTCAGAATTTCAATTCAATTGATATTAAAAATTGTTGACAAAACCAGTGTCAAAATTAACTTGTAGATTAGTTTAAGGAACTGTGAGAAGACTGTGATGATGTTAGTGTGAAAATATTAAAGTTAAGAAATTTATGTATGTGGATGTATGCAAGTGCCGTAACGGTGGTTATAAGTATATTATTTTGTATATAATATACTTAGATTAAGAGCATTATTTAAGTTTCCGAGATGGTAGGATCTGGCATATTTTGATCTGCGCGGCCTACTATACCTATACTATAGACAAAGGTCTCTGTCCAATACACAGTGTCATTCGGTACAGTCACGTGCATAAATATGTATACCATCGTACTAAAATACGAAAACTATTTTTTCGTTATGACAATTGCAGCTTTGAAATCACAACATGAATTGGTTTGATCGTAGGATCATAAAATTTTTGTAAAATCTTTAAAGCTTTACGACAAATAGCTTTTTTAATTTTGTCAAGTGTGCTCACTTGCAAACACCTCGTACAGTAGGTACAGTCACGAGCGCAAATGTATAACTATATTAGTATATTAAGTACTTGGTTTTTGCATGTGGCGGTAATGTTACGGTCATGGTATAGGTACACGGTGTATTCGATAGGGTTCTTGAGACTTAGAGGAACTTATATGAGAAACCTATCTCACGCAAAGGGTCGATTTTGTAGTGTCGCGCTGCAATAAATGTCATTAAGGAACTATATACCTTATCCCAATGTATAAACATATCAACGTTCAAAACGATGTTCCTTCTGTTATCTCTCCTCTTTTCTATGACTCGTTATATGTGCTTATTAGCGTGACGCACGCAACAAATTTATTTGCTCAAAATAAAAGCAATTTGTTGATTTCAAATAATCTTTAGGTATTTTTTCATTGCATAAATTTTACCGTCAAGGGTAACAAAAAATATAAGAAATAATGTTATGCAATATTTGTAGGAATCGTCTGTTATGTAAGAGCGGTGCCGCTATTTAGAAAACGTTTATTCTAACCGATGATATCAATTAAATTACGAACCAAACATGGTAGAATTTTAACAACACATATATCGTCATACTTCTGACAATAAGTTTTTTTTACATTGCGAGCGACATTCGCTTGGCATTGTATGCAAACCTCCTTTTACTATTAAAAAAAATATAACGTAGCGCGCCGCTCTTATAAGTTATCCAAGTATATTTAAGTCTGAGCCAGACAGCTTTGCCCGCAAATATCAGCTATGTGGTCCAAATAGTAGACACATTGTAGGTTCATGGCAGTTCGATAATCATCACCATCAGAACTAAGAATCCTCAATGAACTAATTTGACTTGTCCAAATTGTTCATAAAATTTGGACTACTGTTAATTATTATAATGTTCCACCACCTATTAAGTACACGTTAAATTACCTGTCATACAATTATAAAAAAAATGTTCCATTTTTTATTTATCGAGCGGGTAGCGGTTATTCAGACATGGTGACTTGATGAACACGAACAGCCGCTAACAGCTGGATAAATTTATTTTATTTTATTATTATTTTCGTACAGATTTACGAAATTATCTGCCAAGTAACTTAGCTGGAACTTACTGCCAGGTTGTGAAACAGACCCTTTAATGTCGCAATTACTACTGCCATGAACCTAGGATGGATCAAATTAAAAACAATTCAAATTTTGATTTGGCGGGTTAAGTGAGCGTCAGCCTGAAGCTACATTGTTACTTATAAGTTTGATTAAGTTAAGACTTGCAAACCTACCACTAAGTACAATAACTAGACCGTAGACGTAGCATACAACGTTACCGAAGTCAATTATGTAATAAATTATCTACATTGCATAATAGTTACATTAAATATAAGTACATAATAAGTATAAATTATTTTCATTGCTTGATAAACCAATGCTCTAACTTCATATAGTAAATATTTGTAAAGATGTATTTTTGTAAACTTAGATAATTTTTAACGATCATGGTTTTATTAGTTACCAATCGAACAAATTACTGACTGTTATCAAACTATGTGAAAGCTTATAAACGAAAATATTAATGTTTGTATAGATTTTGTTGCATTTTGATATTAATCATTATGTCAAATGTTTTTTTTATTAAGGACTGTTTATTAAACACTTGTTACAAATGGTAAAATCATGTGTATTTATGCAGAAATCATTTTTTAAAGTTTATGAAAATGCATCTCCGTTGTTTTAACACATAGGCCTCATTAAATAAATTATATTACAATAGGGACCTACATAATTTTATTAAATTTTAGAGTTTACCGTTTTGAATATTTCGTGTACATACAAACCTGAACCTCGGGAACAAAATTATAGTGACTTGATAAAAATATACTCTCACTACACTTTCTAGGTGATATTTTTTGTAAATAAAGCATTTACTTCGAATAATTTACATTCCAATTTGTATTCTGTAGTCCTCAGTCCGCCGGTGTATGGATGACCGTTTTATTTTGCTTGGCTAGAGAGCAGATGCTCTTAAATTAAAAAAAAATATTTATATTTAGAACGGTCGAAATAACTTTTTACGGATTTTATCGCGTTATACTATTATAATTTAGATCCCGACGTTTTGAACCCTTTACAGCGTCCATGGACACGGGCAGACTCACCATTACCATGGACATAAACATGGATAAAGGGTTCGAAACGTCGGGATCTAAATTATAATAGTATAACGCGATAAAATCCGTAAAAAGTTATTTCGACCGTCTATTCTAAATTATTTCAATGTCTAAGATTAATATTCAGAGACGACGCTAAGCGTATACTAACGCTTCCATTTATGTCAAATTGCAATACAAATTTGACACACCGAAGCGTTACTTTACGCTTAGCGTCTTAGTCTCTGAATATTAGCCTAATATTCGCGTAAGTGTTTAGAACCGTCGTTAAAGAATCCATAATAATTCAAACGCTTGTGCACTCAGACATAACAATAGTATAAATGGGCATTATCCATTTTTGGTATATTTAATTCCTCCTCTGTGTTTAAAGTAAGAGGCAACCTATTAATGGGTGATCATAATACATCATGCACACTTTCATTTTATGCTCTTACCTGTTTATTTTTAATATTTGCTACTATATACAATCTCACACAGTGACAATTTATGAATAGATATATAGAGTTTAATATTTACTTCAATATTTGTATATAATGTTGTTTTCAGCGTTCAGTACCATTAATACGTTACTTAACTCATCTATTCTTTGTATTGTATAGTTGACACATATTGGTACTGAATCGCGTGTATGTTCAAGTATTAGAAGGACTGAGGTTCTTTTCACTTGTACCCTAAATTAGGGCTTTATAATCTCTTTCACTTTATGTAATAGAGTATAGCCAATGTCTTGTGTTGGGTTTTGTTTTAATTTATAAATAAAATCTATTTTAAGTATGTATTGTTTTATTAGTAAACCCCTTTTTGACTATTTAGTGATCTAATTCTATCTTTGATTTCATTGAAATAGTATTTAAGCATGAACATTGAATGCAGTGTTATATAGATTTTTTACAAATAGGAAGCTAACAATTTTTTTATTTCATATTTATTATAAGTATAGCTAGAGCTAAAACCCTATAAACAAATACTGAACAAGATATAAATTCAGTCATTTTAAGCTTGCGCAAACCCAATGATGGTGATTTATCCGAATACGATATCAGCTATTCATAATTTCTGAATCTTATATTAAAAAAGTTTGAAATTTATTATATTTTTAAACGCGATACAAAAATACACTTAAAATTCATCAGTCAATTTAGAAAATTATCACAGCGATCGATTAAAATTACATATTAATAAACTTTTATATGAAAAAAATAACAGATTAAAATATGCATAGAAGCAATATAGTAAAATATGATATTTGGTACAATATTGAAACTTAGTTTCTAATAAATGAGCATTTAAAATAGGTGAGATCTACCTGTATCGGTGATTCCTTGAAGTTTATATCACCTGCATAGGTTCCGAAGCTCTGTCATGGCTGCCTGGGACACCGACGTTTTGTTCTTTTCCGTTTTATATCTGTGAAGGTAAGTACTTACTTTTGACATACAAACTTTTTGTAACTTCACAGGTTAAACAAAATTTATCTCCGCGACGGGTCTGCAAGTTTTTACCGACTTGCAATACCCTATACAAACACAGAAATGTCTTATACTAAATTAGAAATTTAGATAGAAGAATTAAAAGGTTGAGTTAAAAGGCAAGCACTTGAAAAAAATATTAATTACCGGTACCAGACTGCTGATCAAGAGGTCGTGGGAACGATTCCCACATGACACAAATATTTACAGAAACTTAAGTGTTTGGGTTTGTCTGGGTGTTTCTTATGTATTTACAAAAAACAAGTAGAAATTTCCATAGTACAAGCTCTGCTTAGTTTGGGACTAGATGGTGCTGTGTAAAATGTCCCAGGATATTTATTATTATTTACTGTTACAATCTAATACTATGGTAGTTTTTTAAATACCTGTTGAGGAAGTCATAGGCGACATCTGGCCTGTACATAGCCATGTCGCGCAGATACGCCTGGTCGTTGGTCAGCGAGCGCCTGTAGGCCAGCTCGCGCCACGCCTCGCCGCCGCGACCAGCCAACAACACATGCCCCTCCATGAAACTGATAGACGCATTCAATCATTTCGTTTTCATAGATATTTAGGCACGGAAGAGATGGTGGGACTACCTAGATATAGACTCCTTAGGAACTGAACTTCTCAAGAAAAGTGGAAAAGGAGGTCTTTACACAGGAGAGGGAAAACACAAACAATAAAAAATATTGCATCAGAGTTCTCTAGGTCACTGAATAGAGAGCTTTCCAGGTTACTAACTAGAGAACCCTCAAGGCCTTAGATATTCTAACGATTTCCGGACAAAAAAATTGGCGAGAATTCATTTAGTCAGCCGGTGCAGTGTCAATTTTTGTGCAGTGATTATTTACACTTTTTTATTACAAAGAACATTCTAGAGAATTGCTTCCCAGGCGAAATATAACAGTATTTAAAGTATTGACATCGCTCAAGCTCCAGAACAACATCTTTATAATAATTTATATTGTATAAAACTCACCTTAAATATTCACTGACAAGTCGGTACGTTTGTTCTGTGCTCCTGTTCAATATGAGTCTCGTAGGTGACGCGTTCAGCAGCGATATTTGCAAGGCTATTTGTTGCGCAAGCGTCGCCATTTCCCCGGCGAAGCCAGTACAGCCGCCTTGAAGGTACAACTCTGCCGCATCCGTGCAATGAATCAACGCTGTATCTAACAGAGACCTAGTTGGCACGTTGTCATGGATCTGCAGCCAAGTCGGCGGTTGAAACGGCTTTTTAGATGTTGCCTGTTAAAGAAAAAACCTGTTATTATTGAGATTTTATGAATTTAAAAGTACTTCAATGCCTGCTTTAGCGGCGAAAATCATTGTTGCCATTTAGACTAATATCAATACACATCTAAATAGTATACATAAGTATGTATAATATGTACTTTTAAATATTCTGTCAGACTGTCAACATCTTTGCGTTTGGTAATGAATAAGATATTTTTAAATAACCCTAAACTGTTTTCAATAAGCCTAACCCTTTAGTATATGTATACTGCCGTGGTATGTTGCGTTATGAGACGAGTTTCTTGGAGTTTTCACCTTAAAAACTACTAACACTTGGATCTGTGCAAGTGTATTTTAACTCTTCAAAACTACTTATCGTATCTACCATACTTATTTACCTAAGGAAACTTTTAATGATCGAATTAAAGCTAAAAAAATTGTCTTTGGAAGTCATATAACAAGAGTTCAAAGAGTATATCGCAAACTTGCCGTACCTTCGCAGAGTCCAATGCCATTTTCTCCAAATCTTCGCAGAGGTTCAACGCCTGTTTCCTCTTGACATTAGCGGCGTCGGTATACATGTTGAAATGCAACGCCACCATTATATAGGTATCAGTGTCCCCTGGGCAATGTATCTTGAGGAAATCTAGTAGACCTTGCTTGAACTCTGCGATCTTGTCCACTTGCTGACCCAGCATGTAGTCGAACTGACCGAGGAGAAACTCGAATTGATGGTTGTCACGTAACGCCTGGGAATAAAGTATGTTGGATGACAGTTGGCGTGAAGACACAAAATGATTAAGCTACCTGAATTCATCAGCGAGAAAAAACTGCGAGGTATCCATCATAATTTTCTTTAAAATACCTATTCCAAAACGTTAAAATGGGTTAGGATCACCTAAGGTAAGGGACTCAATCTGCCAGTGGGAAAAAAGTTCCTTAGTCACACTGCTACATCAAACCAAGTTAAATAACCGATCAATTAAGCTTGTCTGCGCATTGCACTTAATTTTGCTATAAAAACCAATATCTAACCAGGACCAACCTGAAACACATAAGCGCATTCCGTGTAGCGCGCCAGGCCGGTGAGCAGGCGCACCATGAGGCGCCACGAGCGCGCCGCCAGCAGCCGCGCCGCCAGCGCCTGCGCAGACCGCAGCGCCGTGGCCACGCCCTCCGTGTCGCACGCGCACGCGAAGCACTCGTGCGCAACCACTAACAGCTCCAGGCAGATTATGTTCACCTGAATGCACATCCCGTCGATTATACTCATTAACTCAAAGTAATATAAAACATTCGCTACTACTCAAATTAATATTCTAAATAATTAAAATAGCCGAAATAGTATCAGTATAGTACTGGCACTAATAATAATTGTCATTTTGTAGGTATCTTAAAAAAGAGAATGTCTCTTGAAGTATGAAAAGCATTTTACTCTGATAACAAAACCGATAACAACAAAAAAAATATACCTAGCTATTTTAGAACAGAAGTAGAATTTAATAAAAAAAATACAAGGTGAAAGGGACATCGCCGCACAAACGTAACAAGATTTCACTCAAGGTCAAAAATAAAATGACCTAGGTCATTCGTGTAGAAAATTATCGGTTATTACCGATATTGTAATTTTAGAGCGCGCAGTGTATTGTCAAAACCGCGATTATAACGCTCCGCGGTGAATGTTATCGCACACGCGATCCGAAATAAATAAAATAATGATGTTTTAATTATAAATCTAATTTGGGTAGATACAAATAATGTTGTTTTACACGTTCAAGTAAAAAAAACTGAAAAATTTATGAAAAAAGTTACGTAAAATTTCAACGCAGGGGGCCCCAAAATCATGTACTGAACTGGTATTCGGATGTGCGTGTCGATGTTCCTTCCACCTTGTATAAATACACCGGTTACACAAAGATTTAATGGGGCAATAGGCCAAAGTAACAATTTACATAGTCAGAATCTAATTATGATTAAACACACATTACCAAAATACACAACGATCGGACAGAGATTCGATATCACTCACACACAATTACTAGCGGCACAGGTTCGGACATAGCACGTCTGTACTATCCGAGATCTCGAGCAGAAGAGAGCGAAGTGACGTTCTAAAAAGGCTTTTATACAGTATGACACAATGTCATGAAAATAGGCGAGTAGTCTTAAAAATTCCGTCACATTCCTAACACAATGTTATGACCAAATAATCTCAATATACATATGTTACTTAGCCTATATTTTTATGTTACACAGTGCGAAATATTAAAATTAACATAGAATTTAGTATAAACGTATTACACATTACACACCTGTTTCGTAGACAACTTCGCTCCTTTAGTGATCTTCCTGATGTTCGACTTCACCTCATAACGAATATGAACATTATTCTTATTAATCACATCGAATAAATTCCTTCTGGAATCTCTTGTCATTTTGTTGCTGTAGACCGTATATACAGTGGATACTGAATAAACTGACTCAGTTTCCGCTGACATTAAAGTTCCGTCTTCAGTCAAAATTGACTCTGCTTCGTCGCCTTCAACATTTTGATACTCTTCGTCAATTAAAGTTTCTACATCGAGACAGCTGTCATCTAAAGGGTTATCTGGCAATTTAGAATTTCCTGTACACTTGTATATCTTTTGGAAGGCCATGAGATGATCTAAGATGAGTCTGCCGATATGGCTGCAGGCGTCGGGTCGCATGTTGAGGAACATTTCGATGTCAGCGTTCAGTGCGTACCCCCACAATGTGTATTGAAAGTGTTCCTTTTGTCTGAACGTTGATGTTTTCACCAGATGTGGTGATATTATAGCTGCGACTATTTCTTTGCAGAGATACTCAGCCACCTTAAAAAGAATATTGTCTTCATCCTCATACCTACATCAATCGCAATGTCCATTATACAACTGGTTAGGGTGAAAATAGGTGTATTTTTATACACTTAAGGGTCATAAACATAACTATTATTGAGATCACATCTCTATACGATAAGCGAGTGTTTTACGACAGGAATACAGGCTAAACGTAAAATAGAGGTGTCATTGAGCTTAGAGATAACTTTTCGATGAGTTACAAGCAAATTATTTAACCTTAGTCCCACCCAATTAGACTACTCTTTGAGTTAGAGCACACAATGAATTATTTTAGGATTGATGCGCTTTGAAAATTTAAGTAGTTTATTTGTTGAAAATGGTCACAAGCTCATAGGTATTTGCTCACTAAACTACATCTACTACTCACCTGTTTGGAGGGTATGTTGAATGTCTTGAACACTAAATTAGCGAGGGACATTCTAGCCCGTCCGCTCACTAGATTGATGAAGTCCACGGCACGATTCTGGTACTTCAGCACTGAAGTGTAGTCCCAACCTATTTGAAGTGCTATGCGGAAGTAGCTGGCAACCTAAGAAAAGAGAGCTTAATCATGACTTTGCAAAATCATCGAAATTTCCAACACACATACAAGAGAAGCCTGACACGTGACGGCAACGATCGACGACGAATATGGTCATTATGATGATGATGATGTATGGGCATCATTATCACTATCGTCATAGTAATTTATACTATTATAAAATTGTAAAAAAGTCATTTCTGTACATTGAAGATATTTAAAAAAAAACAATTGGGTTAGAGTATATAAACGATCGCGAACCCAAAAATGTGATTTTTAGAATTCTTGCCTGTTTGTTAGGGGTTGGCGCTAAACCTACTAAATAGATTTGAATTTTGTATTAACTGTTGTAAAGCATAATTTCCAACTTAAAAACTGATGTAAAGCTTTTTTCAATTATTAGTATAGATCCTTAGAGCTTGACCTCTCTGTTGTATGCAAGCCCATAGAAAGAAGAGATCATCATTGCTGGTTTTTGATTTTTAATTTTCTATTTAAAAGTCCATCGTTCAACTAAAAAAATGAGATATATCTCATTCCACTCGGTTGCGTAGATGCTGAGATTGAGCTTGACCTCTCTGTAGTATGTATTCCTATTGATATAGGGATCATTATTGTTGGTTCTTTAATTAAGTTGTCATATGCGCAGAAATCGTGATTGTTGATTAGTTATAAACGTTTTAAGTGGTATAGACTTAAATTAGACAATAGTTGTAAAGTTTGGTTAGAATTACGAATTATTGCGACTAATTGAAGTTTCAATTCTCCTTCGGAGTGATTTTGAACAACACAGTTTCACAAACAGTATCACCTCAGTACCTCATAGAGTACCCCAGTAGCAGTAACAGTTGCTCAAACCGAGCTAAAAACTTTGGCGAAGTAATAACTACGCTGAGCGATAGGATAAGCAGCGGTTTCTGCGGTTAGACTATTGATGGGTGACCATTCTTAAGACATCGAGACCCTTTGTACCTTATATAGCACGTTAAGAAATGGCAATTGATTCGGCATAGTAGACCCCATATGAAAACCTATAAAAATCGTTAATCGTAGTCAGAAGGCCAAAAAACCAGACGATCAATTTAAAGTTAGGGTACCTATCGGTTTTAACCAGTCTGAACGCTATTGCTTTGTGTAAGATATTTATATTTAACCACATCTGTTTCGATTAGAACCGGAGCTTAACATATTTTCTGTATAGGCTAGGAGCCTAGGAGGATGATGAAACTGTTATAGTGAGCTGCTTTTTATCTTATTCGGGATCGATTTCTTTCAATTTTGTTTCTTCTTCCACGGAGAGCGAAGCCGCGGGAAAAAGCTAGTTACTATATATAATCATCATCTGGAATCTAGATGATAAGGACAACAACAACTATAATGATTAAGAGAATAATGCTGACAAGGACATTAGGACGAGTGTATTAAAGAGTAGCGTTGAACCTAATAAAGTAATCCTCTTACCTGCTTGGCGAGTGTTAATCCGCTCCTTACAGCCAGTGCGTCGAGAGCAGACAAGCGGTCGGCTTCCTCACGTGCAGCTAAATGAGTGCTTTCTGGAACATTCTCCTGTTTCTCTTGTATGACCACTAACTCCTCAAAACTCGCGTCTGATATACCTGAAGCTAAAAATATTAGCACTTAAAAATACACTGTAAAATTAGGGTTGTAATGTTATTGCCTTGAACAATCTGCAATAATCGGACATACTTGACAATTTATTTTGAAGCAAAGGCGAAGAAATCACCAGCCTTAATTCCTGCGGCAGTTCATACGGCGTGCATGCCCCTTCTGCTAGTTTCAAGCAAGTCCTTACAATTTGCACAGGACACGCCGGAGACCTGTACCTATATTCCGGCGGGCTTTTGAACAAAGCTGATAACCGAAAAGCATCAACCAGCAGCTTTAACTCCAGTAACTGGTTCATAACTCGCCTCCAACTGTCTATAGCCTCAGGTTCTTCCAACTGCACCACATTCTCTATATTACTGACATCAGACTCAATTTCTATTTCATCCAGCATCAAAGAAAATGGTTTTTCTGCATTAGCCTGACCAATTTTCTTCGAAATATTCGCGTCTTTCTGACCGTTAATTATAAAATGTAACGTGCTGTGGTAACTGTTTAGGAATGTGTCGCTTTGTGATTCGCTTCCGAAGTATGCGTCCCACATGAGATGTTCGATTTCTTCGCGTCTTCGTCCATATTCCAAATTCTCTTCGAACCAACTCATTATGATTCTGTAACAATAGAACTTTTGCGTCGTGCTCGTTATGTTATTTACGTGAGACACAAGAAATTCTGTGGCATCTTTAAACGTTACTGCTGCCTTTTTAAAGCCTTCGCTACACTCCGCGACAAACAACGTTATAGCTTTGTCATCAAGAATGTCATCTTTTGCGAGTAGATTCTCATACTTTTGCGTCCATTCCGCTATCAAAATGCCATTAACAGAAACTCCAGAAAGCTTCGCGATCTTCAACGCGACATCGTAATTTCGACTAGCAGTGTACATGTCTACACACTCTTTTAAATAATTTTGCGAGTCATCTTGAAGCATTTTGGATATATTCACGGCCAGCGATGTTTCCATGGATATTTTGAGTATTTCATACAGTGTGGAAAAGTTTGGAGATGGCACTGGAAGCAATGAATATTTGTTACTTATTTTGTTATATTCTTTATCAATTATCATACATTGACTGAGAGGTCAACTTAGATTAGACGGAAAACGGTTTTACTTAACTGAGACGATTACAAATCTATCTTTACGCTACGCAAGCAGAACGGAGAACGCAGACGAAGAATGCAAATACTTAATCCTTATTGGAATAGCATAAAATTAATGTTTTTGCTATAAACTATTTACGACTAGTTCATTTTAAAATATCTGGGAGAAAATTTCATCTTAGCTGCATTGACGACATTAGTATCATCAGAAATCGCATACCTAACAATCCTTTCTCAAACTGGCTGACCGCTAAACACCCAAGGAACTCTCTTTGATGAAATGCGCTATCGAAATTATGGCTCAACGCAATCTTTGCTAGCGACACCGCAACTTTTTGCAGTGACTCTTTGGACAATTGCCAGGATGCTCCACTGGAACTCACGCTGTATTTACGCTGAGTATGCTGCAGGAAACTCGTGAGGAGTTTCTGAGTTTCTGAATCGAAGTTATGATCGCGAATGCAGCGGTGGAGGAACGATGTGAACAATGTTAGGGGATTCTCCTGAAAATAATTATGTCAGAATTACCCAAAATTAAATCAGTGTATCAAATCAAATAACACTATGGAAATTAAATGGAAGTTAATTCTGATCGAATCTTAAATATTTTTTTTACTGTGATGAATGATCCCCATAAGTTTTTAAACCTTCATCAGACTTTACAACATTTCGAACTTACAACTCACCGGCATAAATATCGTCATTGCTTCATGTAGTGTCGTGACATAACCTTCTAACAAACACAGCTCGGCCACTCGCTGGAACTGTTCCGCAGCCACGTGCTGCTGCGTCATCAGCTGCTGCAGCACATCCTGGGAACGGGCGCTCGGAGACAAGGATGACAAGATCCATTGTGGCCATAACACGTCTACGGCATTTGGCTAGATCGAGGAATACGTGTTAATTAATCGTAATAATGAGCAGATATTGCTAGTATAATTGATGCTTTATCTTATTACTAGCTTCCCGCCAGCGGCTTCGCCCGCGTGGTCTTATAATTTTTTCCCCCCGTTTTTGCAACATTTTTCATTACTACTCCGCTCCTATTAGTCGTAGCGTGATGATATATAGCATATAACCTTTCCCGATAAATGGGCTATCTAACATGGAAAGAATTTTTCAAATCGGTCCAGTACTTTTTGAGTTTATTCGTTACATACAAAAATACAAATCTTTCCCCTTTATAATATTAGTGTAGATTAAATTTTAATCAATAACATGTAAGAACCTATACATATAGTGAGAAGAAGCTTATTAGACTTTAGAACACATCAATTATTTTATAAATGATAAATAATTATAAATGATATTTGTTTCTGTAAATAGATCTTTACAAGACAATTTTTTACATTTTACCAACTAGATTGCGCTGACATTTTCTATTTGAAGACCTCTTGAGAAGAAACGCCGAAAAAACTCAGAGAATCATGGTTTCTTTTAAAATCCAGATGGTAGTATCAAATGTGAGTATAACAAGGTTATTTAAGGTTATATTATTACGTACCTCATAGCAACTAGCAATTAGCACCAGCAGGGGTTCCCTGCAGATATCAGCTGCCCTCAGCAACGCCGCCGGAGGGTCTTCCGGGCCATGACAGGCTGCTGCCACCTCCCATAGCTCCCGGCCCATGTATGCACTCGAAGGGAACTCAAAAGTCCCACCCTGGGTCGGACTAGGACTCTGTATAAGAACAGAACCCTACATGGAAAGACAATTTTCCATAGATTATAAAGTTCTGATCAACTTAATTATAATATTAAGGGCTTAGTTCACCACCTCCTAGTAAGTTCCTGTTAAATTACTTGGCAGATAATTTCATACAAATTTTATTCCGGTTAGCGGCTATCCAGAGGTGGTTAAACAAACCCAAAATAGTCAAAAAACTTACAATTTCCACAGAATTCAGTCTGGAAACTCTTCTTTGTCCATTACTAGAAC
The DNA here is from genome assembly GCA_946251955.1 of Acronicta psi. NCBI lineage: Eukaryota > Metazoa > Arthropoda > Insecta > Lepidoptera > Noctuidae > Acronicta > Acronicta psi. The sequence continues at coordinate 6,054,056 of OX276472.1, read as the reverse complement.
TTATCTTGTTTTCTTTTTCAGCGCCATCGTCTATGTTTCGGTGCAGCATTATATGTTTCAAATGCTCTGCGTACGATTTTCTCTCGAAGTCCTGTGCTAACTGCAACATTTGGCTAAGCGGGTAGCGAAACACATCGCCAAATAAAAGAAAGTTGAACCAGGAGTTAGTCTTCACAAACTCCCGCAACTGCAATTCTGGCAATGGCAAGTTGTGCAAGGTAGCAAACTTGACCATCGTCTGAGATTCATACAATACCACCGACATATCCACCCTCCCATCCGTCTTTTGTATCTCAAACAACTTGTTTAAAGTTATTTCTTCAATACACTTCAACATTTCTCGAGCAGCTTCATCGTTACTCTGTATCAGTTTCGACATGTATTCGTTGACTGTTTTATTCGCTTTTTCTTCAGAAAACCCTCTGGACTCCATCATGTGATTCTTTATCATTTTAGCAGCAGAAATGTGGACTCGACATCTAGTAGGATTACATCCAATCATTGCTATGAAAGATACAGTGCATGCGGTCATAGCGTCATCGAAACAGTTCTGCAAAGCCAATGCATGGGCCTCGCAGCATGCGCTCTTTACACTTTTGTCCTGCAGACGATTGTAAGTCTGATACTGCTGCGATACAAACGCCTGACTTGCGTTGCAAGGACGGTACTGTTTCAAATAGTACACATGGTTCAACTTAGCAACATAGCCATATTTTTTCATGAGCTTCTCGTCAGCAAAATCTGGCATCTCCATAGCTCTTTGTGACAAAGCTTTTATACTGGCAGCCTTAACATCTACGTCACTTGACAGGAGGCTGCCCAGGCTGCGTCTATCTGGCTTGTCGGTAAGCAAACTATTAGTGTTCTGGTTTACCAGTTGAAATTCAAATATTTTGGACACATCTAGCCCCCGGTAACCAGACAACAACTGATAAACATTTACGTCCTTAAATTCATATGTTTGATTCACATCTGTATATTTCTTATAAACATTATACAAATGTGGAAGTTTGTCTTTGTATATTTTATTTGGCAATTTAAAGTCTTTAAACTGAAGAAAATCTTCTTTTGAAAATATATCGAAAAGCTTTTTAGCATCTTCTAGAAGAATCATTCCTAGGACTAAATGGGGATTGGAGGAAACATAGTCGTCGATATTTTCGTTAGCGATTTGTACACAAGTCTTATACACCGGAAGCACGTGGCTTTGCCTGTCGGATGTTTGTTCAATGCTCTTAAATAGCAACCACAGTTCTATGCAGTCTTTCGCCTCCTTTTCAACGTCGGATAGGTCAGTATCTAAGATATTACCCTCTACACACAGCGTCAGAACTTTATACAACTTATTCTTGACGCAGTATTTCGCTAACTCTACATAAAAGTGTTGTCGGCTAATAGTGGAACATGACTCAGTAAAGATGTCATCAATGAGCTTCAAATTCTGCGTGCGTGATAATCTCGATATGATTAGATACAAATTGTTTCGCTCAGCTTCATTTACAATACCATACGAGCATAATGTGTCATAAATACATAGTTTGGTGTAATTAAAACAATTACTTTTTGAAACATTTTCGATCATTTCGTTGGTGACGGGCCATTTGCGGAATATCTCGTCTAGATTTTCTAAGACATGCGTGCCAAAGCCAACGGTGTCAACATTGAGGAGTTTTTTCACGAAGCCGTCATTGTTGAAGAATATGTAACGCGCGTTCATATCACGAACTACTTCCGAGGTGTGCACATTAATCCAACGGACTAAGATCATGGCTTTGTTGTTCTCCACTAAATAATTCCACATTTCAACAGGTGCTGAGAAGTCTAACAAGGAAAATTCTGAAATAGAAGTACACATTATCAGCTCACTAATAATGTTTGGTTAATGTAGGTAATTTCATTTTTATTCTTATTAATGAATTATAAGGTTCAAAATGATGTGTACATTAAAGTCTTTATTCATTTGCTATTTTAATACACTAATAGCAACAGTGAAAGATAACATATTTATTGATCTCAAACAAATTTGAATGAATACTAATGAATAATTTATCATTTGCTAATGTATTATGAATAAACTATTTATGTTATATAAACATGTGCAACACCCAAGTACTAAGTTTCTTTGTTATCAGTTCACAGTGTATTGTTAAATAATTTCATGTTATGGACTGCCCATTGGGGTAGCTACCGGAGGGCTCCTCCACCCCACCCAAATTTCACCCACATTCCAGGAATGCGACTTTATTAACTTATTTAAAAAAATACAGGGGAATATGCAACAAGTCTCGAATCTCTAGTTGGGGGCCTTAGTTAAGTGTTTGCTCCAGGGCCTTTATTTACCTAGCTACACCACTGGGACTGTCTATACATAAAACAGAAAACATGATGGAACAATATCTTAAATAGAATAAAAAATCATTTCTTAATATCATTGGTGATACTCCAATACTACATAATAAACACTGCTTTAAGGGCTAACTTTGATTAAATAATATTCAAACAACTAGTTCAAAAGTTATATAGTTTTTGTAACACAATATAAACTTAATTGTTATTGGGTGCAGCTTTGTGTGATTCCTAACAGGCTAAATAATTGTTGACTTCAGGATTAATATCTATATTCTTAATATTATGTACATTACTTACCAAAAGAATTAAAAAACAGAGCAGTTGCTATTTTACTTTTCCATTGATGAGAATACTTCTCTATTCTGTCAATAGTTAAAGCTTTGATTTCACTTTCATTTACAACTATTCTGTCTTTCCCTGTACCAAAGACTTTGTTTTGTTTGAAGGTACCATCACTTTCAAATGATTTCTCAAGATACCTCAAGAGATTCCAATGTCTTTTGAATTCAAGCCATTTCTCTTGCAAATCACTATTCATATCTTTGGAAAGTTTCTCTAGTTGTTCTACAATGAAATCCCTGTACTCTATCTGGGCAGAATCCCTGGCGAGGGTCATTAGATGTTCTGCAGGACATATTTTGACTTTATTTAGAACATGTAATACTTTAAATATCTGTTTCCTCAGTAGAAGTTGAACCGTCCATGCTTTCACCTACAACATTTGAGTAAATAATGAGTAATGCTATTGTAATTTATAACCATCATTGCAATTTATATTTTGTAGAATAAATAAAAGATTTAATGAGGGTAGCAATGTACAAAGAAATGGTATGACAGGATCCATTACCTGGTACTTATATAAAGTTATTTAGTTTTTTTAAATAATTTGTATGTATGTAGGTAAGTAAACATAATAGTGACCATAATATTTAACATTTATAGCTATGTAGGTGTAGGTAAATATGAAGGTTATTCACCTCAGCCAGAAACCAGTCTCTAGTAGTAGACTCGTTCCACCCATTTTTATCCATGAGATAGGTGATCGCCAGGTCAATATGAGTTCCTTTTGCAGCTGCCTCCCTGACCACATCTCTTGGGGACTTTTCTTTCCAACACGACCAAATAATTTTCTCATTTTGTGTCAAACCCTCCATATTTAACACAACATAGCACTGTTTAGATTAATATTACAAAACGATAGAACAATGAATGAATAACAATCTCACAAATCACAATCTGCACAAAACAAAAATATACCAATGTAATATTTTATTTTGCTTCACTTTAGAATCGAATTTGTATTTTATTTCTTAACCTTACAGTTTAATTTAGAATCTTCAAAGTTCAAGAACAATCAATGACAATTAGTTCTGTTGACACTGACACTGACATTACTGCTGCTGACAGCTGACATTTTATTATGGGTTACTTTATTATACCTTTTTTAATCATTTTAGCATAGTAATAATTTTATTTTAATGTTAAATACAACTATCATTCTTATATAATAAAAAAAAATACATAAAAGAATCAAACAATTTTCGTTAAACTAAGCGTCGAAGAAATCACTATCGTGTATTTATATTTATAAATACCCCAATTCCATAATACCTACCTACATTTATTTTGTTTAATAATAATTGTACATAATAAAAAGGTCAGTGATAAATCTTTATTAAAAAATAATAAACATTTTGTCGGGCTTAGCGAGCTCCTTTGCAAGTATGATTTTGTTCTCTGCCAAAGAAGTTTAAAAGGTATGTATTAAATATAGCGTTATTGTTGCTTAGCAACATACAATCAAATCAAATCAAAATATAAAATACCCATCTAATCTAAATTCCTAGGTTACTTCTAATTATTCTAAGTTATCGTTAAATTAAAAATGGCAGAAGAATTACAGAAGGTTCATTTGTATTATGATGATATTCATAAAATCCGAGTAATCGAAACGAACGTCCTAAAAGAGACAGAGGATCTGAAGGACACATGCAAGGATTATGAAGCAAGTTAGTAACGACAGCAACATGTACTTTTTTTAAATTTGCATAGTTTTGCAATATTAACGGGTGTAGGTGCATTACGTATTATAATTCGCCAGTGTGAAGTGTACCTAACCTAAGCACCTACTTGAGTATGCAGTTGTTTTACATAACCTTGTAGGTACCTACCTACATACTTATTATAACTCAATGTACCCATGTTTTAAAAGTCTTCCTTGCACAAAACTTAACTTTAGGATGATACACTAGTCTAATGTTGAGATGACCATTCCACTACGTTTAAATCTGGGCAAGGGGGTATAACAAAGGGTAGATATTAGATAAACATAATAGAAGGTCCGCCCCGATATTCCCCGAGCTGCGGTCTTTTATCAATGCTTGATGTTTTAATTTTTATATTACTTATTCTTTCTAAGTGCCTCGGGCACTGAACTTACCGGCGAGCTGTGGGTGTATCCACGGTGTACCTACAGCCTCTTTCTGCATAGTCTTTTGGTCGTCGTTAGGACACCTGGAGTAAACAAATACTTGGATTTAGTACGCCCGACAACACAAACTTAAAGCTATTGTATACAAAAAAGCAACGCTGTTGCAACGTAATACGAACACCCAAACTTACCCAAAAGGGAAAACTGTGTAGCTATACCTACAGTGTCGTGGTATGTAACACTGGTATCGATCTAATATCCAATTTCATGTCTGACGTTGAGATCCTCATGTAGTTTTATATTCTGCACGGTTAAAGAATGTATGTTGAAAACTGTTGAAAATTCACGCTGAAGGTCAATGCTAAGATTTTGCTAGTTTGAACTTAAACGGAACTTTAACATCTGCAAGCTATCATCATCAGCCCGTATTTGTCCACTGCTGGACGTAGGCCTCCTTTAGTGAACGCCACAAAGCTCAATCTTCAGCTCTGCAAGCTATGGAACTGCAAAAATCTGAGTACACTGCATACTTACAATACTGCTTTGATGTAGGTAGATAATGAAAAACTTACAACGAAAGTGCACTTTTGAAAGTTGCTTGCAATTCAAATGCAGAACGACTGCATAATATGCTTGTATTTTATGCGATATCATTACCTATTTACTGTTCACAAAACCGTTTTAGAGATTCAAGATTTTGGGAAAATTATCAACGCGTTATTGGAGGTGTTAAAAGAACTTGGAGATAACGTCGAAAAGAAAAAAATGGCTGCAATCGGTTCCATGAACCTTTTAAAATCCATTTCGAAAGAACGGGAAGCGGAGCAAGCGAAACTGCAAGTAGGTTACCTATCTTGATAACCATAGATTAATATGTTATATTGGTTGATAACTGAATTTAACTTAACTACACTACCTACCGCGTTCTCGCCAAACTTATTGTTCGGCTTGAAGTTGGCACCAGCCCCTCAACCATGAGTTCTATCGAATGACTTTCGATAGGTTTTGTACGCATCGAAACGATGTAATCTTATAGCAGATTTTAGTTCTTTACGTAACCGCAAGAGGCGCTGCGAGGTTTTATTTCCTTACAAATATTTTACGGCGTCGCTAGCGAGTCTAGTAAGAAAAACTCATGGTCGAGCCTCTGCTAACTTCAACCCGGTCGTAAAAATTGCATAAAGAAAAATATTGGATTGTACTAAATAAAAACGAAAGATTCGGCAATTAGGTCGTGCCAACTTCAAGCCGGACAATAGGTTTGGCGAGAACAGTACGTCAACCATGAGTTCTATCGAATGGCTTTCGATAGGCTTTTTACGAATCGAAACGCAATAGTCTCATAGCAGATTTTAGTTCTTTACGTAACCGCAAGAGCGCTGCGAGAGATTTCCATACAAATATTTTACGGCGTCGCTATTCTAGTCATTTCATGAGTTTTTCTCACTAGTCGCGAGTCTAGTGAGAAAAACTCATGGTCGAGGCACTGTACGTAGAAAGAAGTAGGTACCTTCATAAAAAAATACACTAATTTTAGATATGGTCTCGACTGTAGAAGACAAGAAGTGTCAGAACACTTTGTTTTCAACTAAGTATAACCAAGACTGATAGGGCTAGGTTTTAGCTATTCAGAAGCTCCACCATTATCCCTGATAATGGTGGAGCTTCTGAATACTCTACTTACGAATAGTAAGACTAAATTGTACATAAATACTATGATAAATTATAATATTTTGTCAGAAGACTCTGAAGCAATTTTTTTTTTTAAAGATACCTTACACAAAATACTTACCTATCGATAAAAGGGTAAGTAAGGTAAGTATTTTGTGTAAGGTTTTTCATGCATGCAGCATTTTTTCATGATGCATTATTTTAACCAATTTTAACATTTCCAGGCAGAGATTAACGACAAGACTATGATATTAGAGCAGCTAGATAGTGAATATGATGCTCTGCAAATTTTAGAAGCGACGCAAATGGAAACTATTGAATATTTAACGCAAATTAGATAAGGAACAAAAAGGCTATTTTTTAATGCTGCTGGATCTAGTCGCGTGGTGTTACTCGAACCTATTTCTTTTTTGATTTTCTGTGTTCTTTTGCCAACTACACTGAACTCAAAATTTTTGAGTAAAATGTGATTAAAAATTGAATAATTTGGTATGTTTATTTTTTTTTACACTGTGTCACACACTATTACTACGTACCTACGTAAAAAAATATAACTAGGATTCCACCTGGTGTGGCTTTTATAAGGCTGGGCCATGGTCGTTTAAATTGGAGTCACTTAACCTAGTTGAAACTATTGTCGACAGTAGTGGTCGGCTTGTAGTCTAGCCCTAACTCCTAGTCGTAAGGAAATTCTGGTGAACTAGGCAGGACGAACTTCTCGTGACTATGTGCAATATTTAGTACCTATTTGGTACTATTTAGTACCTTTAATAATATATTTAGTACCTTATATCAACTTAACAAAGTGACCAGCCATTCTGACGTCAGGTTGGCTGACCACTTACAAGTTTTCATAGTTTTAGCGTTTCATTAACCGCGTAGGTAATGTAAATATTTAGTACCTATTCGGTACCTTAACATATATATTTTTTTATTGGCTTATTATAGGTAGCCAATAGCCATTCTACTTATATCAATATTCACATTTTAAGTTTTTTACGCATCGAAACGGTGTAATCTCGCCGATTTTAGTTTCTTACGTAACCGCTAGAGGCGCTGCGAGGAGGCTTTTCCATACAAAAATATTTTAAGGCGTCGCTAGCGAATTTAGTGAGAAAAACTCATGGCGAGGATACTAAGTTTGGCGCAGAAGAGGACTAACTAGCTGCACTTATAACTTCTTTATCTAGTTATTTTCTCTGTTTCTTTTCTATCTAATATAATAAAACTATGGTTCAGTCGGTAAAAATGTAATTTTCACTGAAACACACATGTAATTAACACAGTTCTTATCAAACTGTAAATCATCATTATTGTTATGGGGTTATCAGAATTATCATTTTGAAATTTATTGCATAAATTAATTTATTGTTTTTAATATCTACTACCATAAGTCACAATTTAGAATAATTATGTCAACCTAATCACAAAAATATGTTGGAATTAAGTTTATTTTACAATACCTGTGATTACAAAAATATAACTACTTATTACTACAGAGTAACACAGATAAATAATTGAAATATACATACATTCCCTTGATTCCAAATTTTAACATTTTAATTTATGTAGGAACATGCCAATGACATAATTTTACATTAATTACCAAACACCAAATAAGTCCGTCTTGACGTAACTGGAAACGAGCAGATATTTAAGATTTTCTAAAGGTACGTCACGTCGTCGTCGTTGTTATAAAGTCGAATAATAATAAAATGATAAACGTCAATAAATTATAGTGGCAATATTTTTCTGTGCGTTTACAATAAATAGTACCTAAATATTGCTGTACTGAAAATGAAGCGTTACCACTGACAATAACTTGTACAGTTAAAGTATGAGCTACAATAGTCCAATACTACTAAAATCTATAACGCGATTCATTATCATAATAGGAGAACAAAAATGCCAGTTCTAGCAACAAAAACCAATAATAACCTTTACTCTGTAATATTATTAAATTAAATGTGGGATTCAAAATAATTAGATCGTACAAATTAAATTCTGTAACTTACACTTACAGCTTAGCTTACTAACTAGTTGCTATCGTCAACAATCAGTTCTGGAATTTATCATTAATTCTCCCCCTCTATATAGTATACTTACTACAGTGTAACTTTCTTATCCCATACCTCGACAAAATGACAATATTGGCATTATCAAGTAATAATTGTTATTGAGTATAATTGCTAATTGTACATTTGTAGTAAGTGTACGATTCAATCTTGATTTTATCCATTGCAACAAACTACATTTTAGTACATAAATGCTTGAAATTATTTTAAAAGTGGCGCGATTGGATCATCTGTCTACTACAGTGCTGCTTTGTTGTCAGAGTCATTAACATTACTACGTCACCCAGACTATGTGCATGCATAATTACTTAATTGCTGTTTTATCGTATGTCTACTTGGCTACAAATCGAGTTATCTTAACACAAATTATTTCTAAAGACACTGGCGTAATAAACACCGGTTCACATAGGACCCGGGGTAAGGCATTACCGATACAACATAATTCGACTTTTTCTCGTTATACATTTCAAGAACGAGGGAGATTTTTGTAGCAAAACTTTGCTCATATAAATGATAAATTATTATCAATTAATAAGTAGAATATGCTTGATGAAACCCATGATGTGACATCCTGTCATATTATTCATAATTTAAATTACAGTCTCCACCATACATTTCACAATACTCTGTGTGGCTTAAACACTTTTGTCTATAATGTTTAGACACTTGAAGTCACTACTGAACTCGAGAGGGGATCATCGACCTTTTGCCTTTTCGAGTCCTGTTGCTCGTCCTGGCTAGGCTCCTCTTCTGCAACGCGTTTTTTGGCACCCTCCACGTTACTCGCATGCTGCCCTACCTCACTAATTACTCCATTTTTGAATCGTACAATGATAGCTGTCATATTGTCGCACCCAGTGCCGTCACCCATCGTGCTCGGCGCCAAGCAGTGGTCGAACATCTGTGGCAAAGAACGGTTCTAGTTATATAGCTGTAAATTTACGATAATAGTACAAATCAATAGGTTTCATAAACTTTACATACCTCCTCACAAATCTGCGACAGTCTCTCTCGACCTTCGGCCAGCCTCGGCAGAATGAAGTCACAAACATCTTGACTAGTCATAAAGTTCCATATACCGTCACATGCCAGCACCATGAACTCATCCTTCTCTGGATCAATTGTTAACGTCTTCACATCGGGCAACGCCGTAATCATCTGTTCCTTAGCACCCAAATCTTTGTTTTGTTTGTAGGAGTGGTCACCAATAGCACGGGACAGGTTAAGGCCTCCGTTTATGCGGCCATCATTCGATACTTTGCCGCCAGCCTTAGTGATTCTCTCAAGTTCTGGTGCATCCTCTGGTTTGTGGTCTATTGACATATCTATCGCTTTGCCCTCTCTGCAAATGATGCAGCGCGAATCTCCAGCATTCGCCACAAATAGTTCTTTACCTACAAACATAGAGAAATATAAAATCACGGAATTATGTACAGGTTTTTTTATGATCGTGATCCTAGGATATAAATGCGTAAATGTATCCACATACCCTTGAGCAGTGCTACCACGGCCGTGCAACCGCTGTCATTGCCGGGCTCCTCCGACATGGAGATGTCTTCCTCTCCATCATCGTCACTGGACTCGGCCTCCAAGTCTTCATCTTCTTCCTCCTCGCCATCACCTGAAAATTATGATATCATTTGATATAGTATATTTTACGAATCCATTGCGATTTATATATACCTATTGTTGTAGGACTGAAACTGTAAATCAGAGTAATAGTAAGCAATAATCGAAAACATAGGGATTAACTAGTGATTAATTTAAGGCGAAAACCTCTATAGGTTTTAGCTTTCACTAGTTAGATCTATATCTGATATGGACACTGCATGCCGCTTATCCACCACCTAACCATGTTTACTTTACACACGCTAAGAAACCATATAGTCTTGTTATTGTTCATGCTTTATGCTGATTGGATGATTTTTTTGCTAAGCATAAGCTGAGTTCGAGTCAGTTTAATAGATATCAGCCTAAGTTCACAATTATTCTAATCACCATCATTTGATGATTCCTCAACCCCATTAACATTTTCATCATCAGATGAGTTGATCTCCCCTCCCTCGAAGGTTTCATCATTGGAATCACTTTCGTCATCATCATCCTCGGCAGCCTGTCGCAGCAAGGTCTCGTACATGGCCGCGGCGGCGCGCCTGATCTTCGCCTCTTTAGGCTTGTCCTTAGCATTAGAACTTGTTACAGCTGTTGTTTTACCTGAAATATGTTAATTAATACATCTTACAATAACTTTACAAAAATCGTTTGTGGAAACAGTTGACATGACAATCTAGACATACAAGGTGAAAGAGACATCAACGCACATTCGAATACCATGAATTCAGTACATGATTCTGGACCCCCCTGTGTTGAAATTTTCCGTAACTTTTTTCGTCAATTTTTTAATTGTTTCTGCAGTTTTTTTTATTGAAAGTGTAAAAAAACATTGTTTCTATCTACCCAAATTAGATTTATAGTTAAAAAAAACATTATTTCATTTATTTCGGATCGCGCGCGCGATAACATTCACCGGGGAGCGTAATAATCGCGTTTTTAGCAATACACTCCGCGCTGAAAAATTTCTATCTCTGTAATAACCGATCATTTTCTACATGAATGACCTAGGTCTTTTTATTTTTGACCTTGAGTGGAACCTTGTCACGACGTTTGTGCGTCGATATCCCTTCCACCTTGTATACATAATTATGTTGTACAAAACATTACGCCTTTATTTACTGTTAGATTTGGTAGAGGTGAGAGGTGAGGTCTACCACGCAGGCCTAGTGGTGGTTGGCAGGCTTTACACCGAACACCGTCGAGAAAAAATCAACGAGATCAAAGAAAAATCGATTAATTATGAAAAAGTCAGAGGTGCGTGCCTTGGATTCGAAATCGAGACCAAAGAGAATATAACCTACGACTACGAATTGGCAGTATCACAATCATAGGCTATTGCTGCTTTTTTAAGTTGAGTATTAATAGATCGACTCCAAGTCCAAAATAAATTCCAAGAACTGCATTATCTGATACAAACCTTTGGCTTTTCCCGACTTCGCCGGCGTGGCGGAGCCATTAGATGACGTGATATTACTTTCTTCGCCATCAGTTTGCTTGGAGTCTGTGACCTCTCCATTACATGTTTCAGATGTAGCACCATTGCCAGTAGCAACTGAGCTCTTGGCATTCTCACTTTGTTCAGGCTGGAGACAATTGTCTTCGGAACTGTCTGGGGCAGTTGAATTTGCTTTGTCGACCTCCATAGCGACAGGCTCCTTTGCTTTCTCGGCGGGCTCGCTGGTTGAAACCTAAACAGGTATAATCATTATGGTAATCACTGGCTCCTTGTACTTTCAGAATGACAACGCCCAAACGTCTTTACATGCACACATTAGGTTGCAACAAAAAAAAATTGCAAGAAGAATTTCATACATGCATGTTGATTTTGTGCGAAAACGTAAGAAACATCCAGCCATCCATCCTTTCATGTTTATAATATTTTTATAAGATAAGACCAACTCTTTAGTATGCCTGTTTAGATGATCGAATGCTCAGTTGTCCTCCAAATAATTTAATCAAGACTAGAAAATTAAACTCACTTCTCCATTCACATCCTTATCTTCCTCGTTGGAATTAGTGGAGGAAACGCCTCCAGTGTCCTCCTCAGCATTGGTGCCCTCTGCGGCCTCCTGGGTAGAAGACAGCCCATTCTTGCTTGATGATGCTTCTCCACTTGGCTGTTCTGAGCTTGAGCCAGCTGCAAATTTCAAACCAGAACTGGAACTGGAGGCACCAGCACCTAATTTAAAACATATGTTCATAAATAACTAATTTTGTAGGGATTTCGCCACAACATGTCATGATATACCAGTAAAAGTATTTATGGTATGGTTATTTTTAAGTAGTGGTGGGTACTTATATTTTAACTTAGTTACTTTCTTAAGGAGTAGGGTGTATATTATTTCTAGTATAGTGGTGGATTCAGAGTTTACTCAAGACAGTGTGGTTGTCTGTTTAAAAAAAAAAATTGTTTTAACAAACATACAAAATACATACACAACATTGAACATTACTATCACTATGTACCTGAACCACCAGCTTCTTCTATGTTCTTCTTGGCACGGAGACATGGGGACAACGGAGTGGCGGCGTCTCCAAGACGCGCACGATGAAGTGTGCTCAGTTTATTTTCATATTTGGCCAACACTTCCTAAAATATAATACAGCTTATAAAAAAATTATATAATAACCGTAAGTTATATATTTTCTGTTTATTTGTAGGTAGTATTAATAAAAATCCTGCATTTTTAGCTGTCCAGTTGCTGCCAGATCTCATGTGTCAAATATGAATGTTATTTTCTAGGCAACAATGTTTAAATTCCTCCGAAACAGGCATGCCATTACAACATGGTCTATAGACAATTGCGCGTGTGGCCGGACGGCCGCTTTGCGTGGAACGTGTTAGATCGGCGTGACAAAATTTTGTGGCAAAAACAGCTTTTATTTAGTATACCGTTTTTGTGAACATTTTACCAGTATTATCTCATATTTTTTTTAATAGTTTGCAGAGGATCACAAGAATATTGAATACCTGTAATGGGAGCCTTGCTTCTTGATATAAGTTGTTCACATTGTCATCTTCAGATTCTTCTTCATTGTCACTTGGACCTGGTGGGTTAATTTCCCCTAAAATAAATAAATTAACAGTATTTTTATATAGTGCAAATAAATAAATAAGTATAAAGTAATCTAGCAGATTTCAGTCACTGAGCATACTTACTCAATGTTCGATAACTTATTTGTTTAATAAATTTTCTTGCTATGTTCAAGATAGCTTCTCCTAAAACAATAAAAAACTGCAACTGGTACTTTCTGATTAGGCCTTTGTAAATTTAAGTATTTATAGAACAACTACTTTTTTTAATGTAAATATATAATTATTATACTACAATTTTATATTGTATTTCTATGTATTCTTCTTTTATTGTGAGAGTAAAGCATGACTTTCACAATTCCTTTTTTTTCGGTATGTCAGGTATATTCAATTGAATAATAGACAAAGGAGACAAACTTATTATTATTTGGAGCAATCTAAATTAACTGTTTAAATAATGTTCTACACAGGGAGATTGCAAACTAAAAGTAGAAATTGATTATACACTCCAAGAATAGTGCAGTGGCAAGTAGTACTAGAAATATGTCTTTTAAGTTATATACTCTGAAGTGGCAGTAGGAATAATTGCATTTATTTCAAGTTGTATTAAAGCTTTATGTTCTACATGCTCAGTGCTTGTGCATTTTCACAAATTATTTGACTCTTTCTCTAACAAATTTAAGAATTATTCAGAATTCAGATTCAGATTTTTTTTTAATACCTGTCTACTAAACCCAACTTAAGGGTATTTACAGAGTATTATTTCAGTGCCTCTTGTTTGGATTCAAAGGGTCATAGTAGGTACATTACTCAAACTGTATGTGAAATGATATTCATGAGGCATTCAACATTATTGTCAGCTCACTTACTGAAACTGATTGCATCAGAAGCTTTAATTTGAGAAGTGGAAGCAAGGCAGATTTTTTGCAGACATGTGCCTTTTTCTTTGGTCTGTGACATGCCTCGAATTGAGTACATTTATTGTTTGTGTACATTCTCTGACTCACAAATACAAACGAATCAACATAATGTCTAACCTGATATGCAAACAGGTGGGTTCAACAGTCAAATATGTATACCAATTAGAACCATTGAGTACTAATTGGTATACATATTTGACTGTTGACAAAATGATAGCCTGACCTCTTCAACGCACCAACATCTACCTATTACCCAATAGAACTTTGGGGTTTTCACATAATCACATCAAACTGACAAACACAAAAAAATTGAGGGACATTATAGATGTGCTGTCTGTACTGTCTGTCAATTTGTGAATATAATTAATATCCACATCCACATAATTTATATTCAAAAGAAATTATAAATCTTTGAATTTTTGAGAGATGATAATTCTAAGTCATTATGCAAACATTTGACCTCTGCCACATCCCCCTATTTCAAACGCTTGAAAGTAAATATTATTTTCTTAGGGTTCCTCTGATCCAATTAAAATATTTTACAAAAATTACTAACAAATAATATGTATTTGGTGGATAAATAAAATTTTGATTTTACATACAGAGAAGTTACCATAACCTCAAACTTAATTTCAATGAAAACAAATCAAAATGTTTTTAGGTTATTCAATTATTTTCAGCAAAATTTCACACAAAATATATAAATTTATAATTATTATGGTGTAAAATGCTATTCTCTCTTTTTAATCCTTTTACTAAATAATCAGATATTGATAAAACCACAATCACTTACCAGCAAGCTCTTTGAGGATGTCCATGACTTCTTTGGTGGCAATTGTAGCATCAAATCCAAGGAATGCATCTTCCAAAGCTTTTACCAGCTCTCCATTCTTGTAGGCATCTGTGTTTTTAATGAAGTTGGGTAGGTTTTGTGAACAATATGTGGCCACTTCGGCCCCACCATGCCCATCATACACAGCAAAGAGAGATGTGTTTGAATCATACTCCAGAATTGTGTTGTGTGCATCCTAGAATTACATAAATGGTTTAGTTACAAAAATATACGATGGTTTCTAAATGCTTAATTGAGATGGTAAATATACATTTGTATGCATTCTTTATACCTCAACACATTTTCATTATTGCATTCGCTATTAATCGAAAAGGATACCGATAGGTTTACTTTTAATTGCGGTAAAAGGAATTTAGTAATAAAATGAAGTTCCTGCATAAGAAATAAGAGCAAAATGCCCAGAAATTATAACAGTGTTTTAATCGCAATCAGCAATTACGAAATTTATAGAAGTAATCGAACCTAATTCATAGTTAGGAACTTGCGATTGCAATATGTAAGTATTATTTAGCTGTTGAGCAGCATTTCAGAAGATTGAAGTAGACAATCACGGACGAAACAATATAGTACCTCTTGATTGACACGCCATCCCTGCATGGAGCTTGCGCCGCATTCAAGTTTATCATTAGCTTCATCGCTGGACACTTTTTCCGTAACAGGCTCAGACAAATAAGCACCCATTTTGGAATGTTATAAACATGAATTACAATTACAATAAATAAATTGAGGCGCGAAAACCTCCAAAAATCGCACAGGCGGAGGCGGCAAGCTAACCCGAGTCAGTCAACCGCCGAGAATGGGGCTGCCATGAATAAAAATATTTTACCCCTTAACTAAGCTCAAAATTATAGTGGTGATGATAAGCTTAGTAGTTGTTATATTTTTTTAATATGGTTAAGCCCTTAAATAGAACGGGTTTTTTTTAAAGCACAAACACGTACGCGGATTTCATCTAAGAAGTTTGATAGTGTTATTCTTAAGCAGACTATTAAAATCATGTTCTGGCAACTCTTACATGTTGTCAACGATTTGTCAAGAGGTCGGAAGGTTGTCTGAGTTCAAAACTGTGTACAGACCATAGACTGCGGTCCTCACATTTTGCATTGCATTCTCGATTCCCTCTAGCACCCGCTCTTAGTAATATAATTATTATATATCTATGGTTTCGGTGTGGTTGGTATGGAATGGAAGGTAATGAGGTTATAGTATACATCAATCCATAATTTTAAGTTTTAAACTGAGTACAGTTCTCGCCAAACTTATTATTTATCCGGGTTGAAGTTGGCACGAGCTAATATTAACCCGGTCGTAAAAATCAGAGAAAGAGAAAGTAAAAATAAAAAAAACACATAAGAATTAAAAAGCAAAAATAACAGGACATATTAAATTATGATTTCTAACTAATTTGGAGGCGGTGCCAAACTATTTTATTACAATCCAATATTTTTCTATCTCCTATTTTTACGTCCGGTGGTCCGGGTTAAAGTTAGCTTATGCCAATTTTAGTTCAACCCGGACAATAAGTTTCGCGAGAACGGTATATAAATAAGAATGTATGGTGCGGTAATTTCATGAAGGTAGATATTCAATTGGAGTGAATTTTGAATGCTAGCTCTATCTATCTACCTGTCCTATAAAATATCATTAAGTTAACCAATTTAGTGAAAGTAGGTACCTAAGGAGAAGGAAGGGAAAGAGGCAGGAAATGGATGGAAGGTGAGAGAGGGTACGGAACCCTCCATGTTCCCCATTATTCGCTGCTTACAGTAAATTTTAAATTGAAAACGACAGAATAGTAAAATACGTATATTTTGATATTTATTGCTAAAGAGGCTCTTGGCTCAATACTGCTGGGTTATTATATTGATGAATTATCATTAAATTATAATGAAAGAGTGTATGTATCATCGGTTACCGTCAGACCCAGTTTGTTGTTGCCCACCGTTGTGCCCGACGGGGTTAGCCTCCCAGCTTACGATGACGAATGCCTTCGACGAGCTCGGCTAACTGGCGAGACGCTGACGCCCTGCACCTATAGATTCCGGCGTGTGTCGTCGTGAATCAAGTGTGTCTTCAGGTGTTAGTAGATGCCGATGACGTAGGCAAGAAGAGTGAGAGGCGAATAAAACACACTGATACCGTGCTTCCAGTGGGCGCTGCGATGATCTTCCTATTCTTCGTAAAATTCGTTGCACCGATGACTACAAGTCCCCTTTATTTCTATTTTACTAACGTGGGACGAAACTCTACCTTATCGAGGACCGCGAACCGCCCACCGTTTGCACGGTCAATTATTATATTATTTTATTTTATTTTATTATTTACATGTTTAGGTTACTATAGGTTTCTTAGGAGTTTGGGTTTATGTGTTACCTATCGTTAAGAAGGTTGTTTCATGCCCTAATTGCCTATACTATTCACAACCCACCTTCACACACCCAGCTCAACTCAAGTATAAAGGGGAGAGACCTATCATTTTTATTGCATGAAACAACTCTCCACGCCTATAACTTCTTAACTATTTATGTTAGGTATGTAAATAAAACCACGAATACTACGAATAGCTAGGGCATTTCCCTAGGTATCCGACGATATATAATACTTTTATTTATTTTAGGACCTATATGCCTAAACACGGGAAACAGGAAATTCGTGACATTCTTTCTAGTCGCCGCCAACGTTGTGACGGCGTAAGCACAGGCCCAGGGCATATAAACACACTATTATTTAAAGCTACTATATTTTAAAGCACTAATTATCTATTTTACCATGTTTGACACTATACTTTAAACCTGGGCTGTACTTACGGTTCACGCAGTCGTTGTTCACACTCATGATTTTATTTGGAGACTACCCGAAACTATTATTTATCGAACTATAAATACCTACCTTGTGACTTCCTAACTATTTCAGTACACTGAGAACTCTAGATCTAGGTGATTCACATTGTCTCCACTATATTACACTTTCACTGTTGTTTTTGGTGATGCGTCGTCGCGAACAGTAATTATATTATCAACAGCGATAACTCTAGGGCCGGATTTAGAGGTGCGGAGGCCTCGGGGCTATAAAGGAGCTGCGGCCCCCTGGCCCCAAATTATTTTCCAAATAAAATGAGTTTTTACTGCCAAGTTTTTCAATAAATAATTTATTGTAAAACTAAGTAAATTCTTTTAGTATTTAAAAAATATATAAAATTATAATTGGAAACTTAAAAATTGAGTAGAAGTAAAACTTAAAAATTTATTAGTCAAAAACTTAAATTTTAACGAAAATTGTTCTCTCTTTTTTTGCCGAAAAATCTTTGATGATTTTGTCGAAATCCAGTTCCCGAAGTAAGTCACTTTCAATGCTCAGGAGAGAAAGCTTTGATAGAATGTTTTGTCCCATCGTCTATTTTTTATAATTTTCAATTTTGAAAATGAGCGCTCTCTAGTGCAATTTGAGAGTATCAAAACCAAATACATTCTAAATACAATTTCCAGGTTTGGAAATGTAGCTTTCTGTAATTTGGTAATAAAATAGTTCTGGAGATTGGCCTTTTCCGTAGTCCTTTCTATATGAGTCTATCAAAGATACAAATTGAACCAAATCATTACCAAGACTAGGTTCTAAATCGTCCTTATAAACTTTCACCAATGCCTTTGTTGCAGCGTGCAAATTTTCAGCATCCATCTTCTCGGTGCTATTAAAAAAACGAACGTACAGCTTCATAGGCATGCAATCTTTCAGTAAGAGAAACACATAGCTGGTCGACCACTGGGATAAAGGCGGATAATTTGTATTTCTCCTTCGGTGACAAATTTGCGTCTTGTGCTTTTCCGTAATCGAGCGGATTCAACCCAAACCTAACCAAACTAAACTAAACCTCGTTCTGGGGAAAGATATTTTATGGCTGCTTCCTGGTATTTATCAAAATCATTTTTTTAGATTCCACGAATGATTTCGATGATTCTAATGCACTCAAATGATACGCCGACTCAAGAAAAATTTTCGGGTCTTGCAGCATCTTATTTGTAACGTTCAATCGCTCCAAGATGTCGTTTCAAAAGATGTCAAATAAAGCGGTTTCGAGACCACTCATCTTCTGTAGAAGGTGCGTTGCTTAATTCCTCACGATATCTTTTTGCTCTTTATCGGAAGATAATTATGCTGGTTTGAGCTTTTTCGATTTCTGAATAAGCTTCGAGTGGGGCCTTCGTAGCGTCAGCTTGACAAGACAAACGTGTGGCGCTAAGTTTTTTCAAAAAGTAGAACTTTCCGTTTTTTTTATTTGACAATTAATCGATCAGAATTCGGATAAGGCCTATAAGGGATTAGAAGAAGAAGAAAGAAAACACTTGACAATCGATATTCTTGAATAATTATACAAATGAATTATTATTGATTAACTATGTTTTTTTTTTTCATTTTTTGCATGCAGTAAATTTCGTGAATAATTGATGGCATTTAATTGTGTGACGAGTTAATAATAATTATTTGCCTATTAAACAACATACCTTGCTGCATATAGGATTATTCAAATATGGAAAAAAATATCACTTAGTCGATTAAGTCAATAATTGATTTGTTTAATAATTGAATAACACTAATTGTTCTCATATTGCAACTAATTATACACAATTTAAAAATAATAAACGAGACACGGAATCGAATACCAACCACCGAGGCTGCGGGGAAGTACCGCCCAACTCAGCCGTTGACCAATTGTCATACTCCCTCAAGATGGGTAGTAAGTTGCAAGTGCTTATCAGGGCCACTTGAGATTTTGATATTTTACTGATTTATCAACGATTTTTAGCATTCATTTTCCATGCTAAAATAATACCAGTTACTTATCGTCACCTTGGGACTCATTTAGAATGTGAAGGAAAATTTTAACTTGGCGGATAGGACTCGCGGTGGCTTAGAGGTCATAGCGTCTGGTATATCCAAAAAACGCAGGTTCGAGTCCAGCCCGCCAGTCGACTTTTTCCTTCATTACCTAAATAACAATATGATCATAATCATGTTTGTACAAAGGTAGAGGTAAAGGTAATAAGCCCCTGTTGCCCTCCCTTAAATCCGGCCCTTGATAACTCTGTCTACAAATTTACTTATGCGATAAAAATACCTGATAAATAAGTACCTGAATCGTGTCTGATAGATTCGTTTTGCACTTTCTTGTAGAAGCCAGTATTCATTATGTAGTACTTATACAGGTTATTAGTTTATCTCCTAAGTATATATCTAATAACACAAATAGTAGTAGTTGTGTCAACAAACATCACCCGGGAGTGATAGTTGTTGGTAGCATGGATTCTGTTTACGATCGCGCTTTATCAGAAGTAGGCCAAGAAGGGAAATTTCAAATAAAATTCGATATAATTCATAATGTTGTGTTTTCTGGGTTATGGATCATGGCATATTATAATATAGTGTTAGCACTTACCATTACACCGCACATATGTAAACTTCCTAAGAAACCAGATAACGTGAGTGAAGATTTATGGAAATTGAAATACATTCCAATGTAGGTAAGATACCTTTTTCTGTTATAAGCAAATATTGTTATAACGCCACAATAAATTTTAAAATTTATTGAATTATAGTGTTAAAGATGCAGCTGGAGAAGAAAAACTAAGCGACTGTTTAATATACACAGGTCCAGAAAATAACAATACTACAGGTACATAATGTACTTATTTTCTTATTTGTTGCTTTTTAATCATATTTAATTAATACTAGGATCACAACTCGTACTTACATTAAATACTTATTTCCTTTTTAGCATGTAATGTTTTTGATTATGATAAAACATGGTTTGAAACAACAGTTCCTTCTGAAAATAATTGGGTTTGTGAAAATGAAATACATGTTGCGAATGCTTTGGCGTATAGCAGGATTGGGGAGATTATCGGTTCACTATTTTTTGGATGGTTTGGAGATATGTAAGTAATAATTTTATTGTAACATGCGCTTGTAAAAGACACATTCTTATCTGCGTTTAATTATCACAGAAATTGCTTATCACGCAGGGACCGGAGTAAAAAGGGTGATCGTATTCGTAACCTCCGTATGAAAACGGCCGAATTGATTAGAGTAGGTACTTAAGTATAGATTATCAGTAGTAAAACATAAGTAGGAATTATGATAAAAAAAATATATAACGGAATAAGCAATCTATACTTCTATACTAATATTATAAAGAGGAAAGATTTGATTGTTTGTTTGTATTGAATAGGCTCCG
Source organism: Acronicta psi (assembly GCA_946251955.1). Classification (NCBI taxonomy): domain Eukaryota; kingdom Metazoa; phylum Arthropoda; class Insecta; order Lepidoptera; family Noctuidae; genus Acronicta; species Acronicta psi. The sequence goes on along the minus strand of OX276472.1, from coordinate 6,032,880 downwards.
AAACTACTGGACCGATTTGAAAAATTATTTGAGTGTTAGATAGCCCATTTATCGGGAAAGGCTATAGGCTATATACCATTACGCTACGACTAATAGAATTTTTTCCCCCATTTCCCCATGGGAAAAAATTACAAGCCGCGTGGGCTTGTCATTTTTTCCCCCGTCTTTGGAACATTTTTGGAACGGCGAAGCCGCTGATAGTAAACTGATACAATAATCACCAAAAGAATGTGTTTAAATATTGATGTCAAATTATTACGTAGGAAGTTTGAAATATTTAATTAGTTGTCAAATGTATCCCAACAGTACCTAAACTAAAACTTGTTTGTCTCGTTTCCAGATATGGTCGCAAACCTACATACATTATATCTCTAGGTATGCTGATAATTGGTCGATTTATGTCAGTATTTGGAAGTTCTTCGTTTACATTATTTACAATCGGATGCATAATAGCTTCATTTCCATCGTGGTCAGCTACGCAGAGTACTTCTATTATAACCCTTGAAATAACTTCACTTAAACGAAGAGCAAAAATTGCAAAATGGAGATTGGTTGCTACTAGTTTAGGCATGGGCATAATGCCTTTGTTTTATTGGTGGTTCAAAAATTGGAAACCATTTATGATTTTAACAACTGCGACACTGTTGCCTTATCTATTATTATCTTGGTAGGTATATTATGTTCATTTTCATTACACAAACTTTATTTTTAGTCTCAACAGCTACGCTTGAGGTGGGTTCAATTCCCAGGCCGAGCAGTGTTAGTAGATATTTCTATGAAATCATCAGTAGGTAGGTAGCTCAGAGTTTGTATAGACTAAAGCCTTACCTAAATATATCGCCTAACTAGGTACTGAACAATTACTGGGTACTTTAGTGCACCATTACTGGGTGTACTTTAGTACACCGTAGGGGTATACAGGAGTGATGGTATATGTTATTTTGTTATAGCTGTACAATTTAATTAAAGATCGTATGTAGTATGAACGTAATCTGCAAGATGACTATAATTGCAGGAAAATAATAGAATCTCCCCAGTGGCTCTGGGTAAACAGAAAAACTAAAAACAGTATCGATGTACTCAAGCAGATAGCAGATGTAAATAAAACTAAGTTGAACCCTGATATCGAGAACGAAATATTAACGAGCGGACCTGCAATAAGTAGTAAAACTGACGTCTTAGGACCATTATCATTATTTTCAGGCTGGCGGTTAGCCATTATTACTATATTACAACTATTCTTGTGGTAAGTAAACCTATAATATAAGGAACAATAAAAAAATAATGCAGTTAGATAGATACCTACAAATAAGTCACTGGAATTGTAAACACTGCTAAGTAGTTTATAATAAATAAGTAGAGTCCGATCAACTGCCGAAATATTGGGAAAAGATTCTGCCAAACAATAGTATTTCCGGAATTCTGTGCTATGAATTTAGAAGTATAAACTGTCAGCAGTCCTTTCTGTATGGCGCAAATACACCACCTTTGCAGCCAAGTATTCATTTTGTAAAACACTTATGTAGTTTGTTACTGGCGATGTCAGGTTCTTTGGCGTTGGCCAAGTAGGCAACGTTGTCTGCGTATGTCATTACCGTTACATCTTCTGTATTTGCCAGAGAAGAATAATTTATTGCAAAGAATTCAATCAAGTGTGCAATCTTCATTTACTGATATTTCTCAGTTTTTAGGCAGTATATTATAATCTGACTAGTTTATCATGAACTAACAATACAATTTTGACTTTATCTGCATTTTGAAATCTGTTGTTTCTGTGATTTAAGGGTTACAGTTTCTTTAAATTACTCTTTATTGATAATGAGTTCTGCAGAAAAATCCGAAGGAAATCCATTCTTAGACTTCGCCTGGCAAAGTTTAGCTGAAATACCTGGGTATTTTGTAGCATCGTGGCTAGCAAACCGAATTGGTCGTCGATATACAGGAATGATTTCCTCTGCGTTGACTACAATAGTCTGGATTGTATATGGCTGTCGTGAGAGTAGTAAGTACCACGGCAGAAATAAACAATTTTGCTACAGTAATATTTATAATCTAAACATGACTATTCATTTTAGGTAACGTAGCATGGTTAAAACACGAATGGCTAAGCTCAATATTAGTTATTACGATCAGATTAGCGGTAACAGTGTTGTATTACTTAATTAATTTACTCAACATGGAACTGTATCCCACGTGCCTCAGACAGTCAGGAATGTCATTAGGCAATGTGGTGAGTGGTGGAGCTAGTGCATTAGCACCTTACATTTTGTATTTGGTAAGTATAAAATAACCTTCAAGCCTTTTCTGTGCCTGCACAATAAGCCAAAAAAAACTAAATAAAATTATTTTCAGGGACATCAATTTGATTCTCGATATCCGAGTGTTATATTGATTGTGACGACTGTATTGGGCGGATTGCTATCGTCATACTTTTTACCTGAAACTTTAAACGTAAAATTACCAGAAACTTTAGAAGATGCTCAAAGATTTGGACGACACAAGCCTGATCGTACATTTTACATGTCAGTAGAAGTAAGGAATGAAATGATAGACTGAACATAAACTAATAAACTTTTTACCGTACGTGTTAACTTTTTATTATATTTTTTTATTATGCATTTAAAAAACATAACTATGAGAATTATTAGTTTTATTTTGTAGTTGCTTAGCGCCATTCTCTTTATAACATTAAGGGATAATCATTCTATTATAAAGATATTTTTTTTTATAAAATCTCTAGGATAGACTCACTCAGGGCAGACTCAGACTAGGAAAAACCTCCATTGTGCGTTTACAAGCAGTTCAGATGACACTATCTAGACCATCTAGACACGGAACAATAACGTACTTAATACTTATTACATACACATTAAGTCGGAATGTGCCAAAACGCAGGTGTCTACGTAACAAACCCTAAAGCAGATAGTAATTTTAGTTACTTAAATCGCAATCTTTCTCAAAACACAAACTGTCGCAGTGTCGCTACCCTCCATAATTTGAACTAAAAAATTTAAATAAAATATTTATATTTTATCTGAGTTCTTATTTTTTTATTTTTTGCCTGGCTTCATATTGCATTTTTTCATTTGAAAATATGATTACTATTACCAGGACACAAAATAAAATTTACCAGAAAATAAGCTCAGTTTTTCAATCAACGTCGTTGGTCGTATCGTTTATTTACCTACTACTATTTATCTACTTACTATTAAAAATAAATCTGGGGTTAAGGGTAAGCATTAATTCAATATTTTCTTTATTATATGGCAGCCTGATGCTGCTATCAATAATAATTAATGAAATATATTTTATATTATTATTGTTGTGACGGTCGTTAGTCTATTGCAACGATCTTTGAATATGGTGTTGTGTCATTTTCATTGGAGTATATTATATATCTATGGTTGCCTATAGAGATGGGTCGTTGACAGTATTTCCCTTAACGAAACGTCAACGTTGATTTCCGTTCGTCAACTAGTTGATCAACTAGTTAAATTCGTCAACGAGTTAACGTACTTCTAATGTCAACTTGCAACGTAAACTGTTTATTGTATGAACGGTTTTTATTCAACGCTACTTTTATGTACGCTACTTAGAGTTCAAATTGTATGAAATGACCGTCCCTCGCGACTTACGTTATTATTAACGTAAGTTTTTTAAATTGGCTCAGTTCGTTTCATTTGCGTTCTCGATTATTGAACGAGAAGAACGAGTTAAATTCATAAACGTCGTTGACGAATTCAACTACGAACGAGAAGAACGAGTTAAATTCATAAACGTCGTTGACGAATTCAACTAGTTGATTCATATACAGTTAACGTTAATACGTTGACATGAGATCAACGGTTGATTCAACTAGTTCGTTGATTCAACGCTCATCCCTAGTTGCCTAAATATATATCTATGGGTGTTAATTGGTGTTAGTTGTCTTTGGTAAATGAAATGGCAAGTTGGCAACCCTATTCTCTTCTCTTTTGTCTTTGATTTGATTGTAGAAGATTATTCTGAATAATTATTTTTATTTAGGGAATAATTTATTTAGTGTGTGCTGAATTAACTTTATCCGACTGTGAATTTTTATTATGTAAAAATGCAAATTTAAGGCAATAATCCCTATTTCTGTCGGAAACGTATGTAGTACGCAGTCATATTTTTTGTAAAACTGGTACTGCTACTGCAGCGTCGCACGTATTGAAAATGTCGGGCGACCACAAAACGCTGATAAAGGGCAGCCCGTCGCAGTATGTAAAGCTGAACGTGGGCGGTACGCTGTTTTACACAACTATCGGCACCTTGACCAAGAGTGATAATATGTTGAGGACGATGTTCAGTGGCAGGATGGAAGTACTTACTGATTCCGAAGGTATGTTTACAGATGAACCTTTCTATTGCGCACTTCTAACAAGAAAAAAATATAAAATATTTCCAAATTACTCGCTACAGCATGCAATTTTTTATGTATATTTAAAATAGGATTTATTGTCTGTTTTAGGGTGGATACTTATTGATCGCTGTGGTAAACACTTTGGAACTATACTCAATTACCTACGAGATGGTACAGTGGCTCTACCTGACAGCTATCGCGAGATCATGGAACTTCTGGCTGAAGCTAAATACTTTCTGATTGAAGAACTGACTGACTCTTGTCAACAGGCATTGACTAAGAAAGAACGGGAGGCTGAACCCATATGCAGAGTTCCCTTGATTACTTCTCAAAAAGAGGAACAGCTGCTTATCATGTCAACATCTAAGGTATTAATAGCTTGAACTTATCTTTTTTTTTAATATCCTGGGACATTTTACACAGCACCATCTAGTCCCAAACTGAGCAGAGCTTGTACTATGGGTACTAGACAATGGATATAATACTTGTATATACTTTTTTTTTGTAAATTCATACTTATAATCAGTGATCGGCGTAGGTAGTACTATTTTCGGTCAATGACCCTGAATGATTATGTTAATATGGACATGTCCCGGGATTTTCGGGGTGCACGGGAATATTTTTCGGAATGTTGATGTAAATGAAGTTATACTGTTAAAGATACCATGAATATGCACTGCGTCATATCAGACTACTTATTTCTGGTACTACTTACTACTGGTCCCGCACAGTGCTGTTTGCCATATTACTTACTGGTCAATAGGTAGGATCTGATTATACCCGAAACAGGTGGCATGATATGTCGTCATGTGTACAACTACAATTACTTTACAATTGCTCGTCAATGTGATATAAATTAGTATGTAACATGTATGCCGGGATTTAGACGGCATATCCATGTTAAGTTAACGGTCACTAATTCCCGTGAATAGCACTACCTACGCCGATCTCTGCTTATAATATATAAGAAACACCCAGACAAACACAAACACTTAAGTTCATCACATAAATGTTTGTGTCCAGTGGGAATCTAACCCTGATGATCAGCAGTCCAGTACTCAAACCACTAGACCACAGACATTGTCAGATCTTTATAAATATAATCAATTGCTGTCAGCTAAATTAGGTGATTATTCATTTTGATTTTTGTTAATGTTGATTGTCATATTTATTGTTTCTTTGTTCAACTGTTATTCTGTAATCCACTAGTAACCACAGGTGAAGCTGGGCATGGGTTACATTTAATACTACATAATCTACACATACATAGACTACTGTCTAAGAAAATAATGTATAATATTCTGCAGGAAACAGTAACCCAATTTAATGTTGTTTTTTTCTATTTTCATTGTTGTAAAATTAAAAAACATAAAAACTGGGTCATTACTACATAATATCTTAAATATTATTATGCTGTTTTTTTATGAATTAATAATTAATTAATTAACATAGTGTATTGTCTTGAAAATATACTTATTCCTATGTTTCAGCCTGTTGTCAAACTCCTGATAAACAGACACAATAACAAATACTCCTACACAAGCACATCAGATGATAACTTGTTAAAGAATATAGAGTTGTTTGACAAACTCTCTCTACGATTCAGCGGCCGTGTATTATTCATAAAGGATGTGATTGGTTCAACTGAGATCTGCTGCTGGTCATTCTTTGGACACGGCAAAAAGTGTGCTGAAGTTTGCTGCACTTCCATTGTATATGCTACTGATAAGAAGCACACAAAAGTTGAGTTCCCTGAAGCAAGAATCTACGAGGAGACTTTGGGAATCTTACTATATGAGAGCAGGAATGGACCAGATCAAGATTTAATACAGGCAACATCATCCCGTGGCACTGTTGGCGGGCTCTCCTGCACTAGTGATGAGGAGGAGGAGCGATCTGGATTAGCACGACTTCGGTCAAATAAACAGAATAATCAGTCTTAGCGGTTACAGTCGGGCTTGGCGCGCCTTCGAAGCTCGAAGCGGACTAATGTCTGATACTTGGCTGGCTTCTTTTTGCCATTTTGCTGTCTGCCTTGCTTTGGTCTGTAGAGCTGTGTTCTTCAATATTGGTAATTTTGATCACTTTTCCATGGCTCTCTTATTGTGAAGGACTTAAAATGGCATGAGGCATTTATGATTATAGTCAGAAGTCACACTATGGACAACTTTCTGCTAATACTATGTCTATAATGTCTGTTTTATGTCTAGTGAGTATACTATGTCTGAAGTGAAACACAAAGAAATTGACATTTTTATGGTGAAAAATATGATGCAGTTTAATTACATATCTTTAAAATAAAAAAATGTGGTTGATGTCTAGTATATGATTCATATTGTATTTGAAAATCTACAGTATTTGTTGTTCATGTGTAAACTTATAGTTGTAATAAATAAGCTGACTAGCTTGAAGACCTTTGGAATTTTGTGTAATGAGTCTATAGTGGCAGGCATATGGGGTCTTGAGGCTACAAAATGTACATTAATTAATGTTGCATGATTTAAGTTTATACAAGTGTAAAATAGTGTAATATATTATCTAAGATTGTATGTGGAACAATGTGTACAAGCTTTGCAGTACATCAATGTCATAATTCTAATATAATAAAAAAGTAAATTTACGCTTATTATTATCACACAACTTACACAGCTCAAGTGATTTGCCAAATTGATGTTGTCTAGTATTAGAATCTTGTTCCTGATTCTGATCCTTGTTCCTAGAGGATGAAGCTCATAATTTAATACAAACTTAAGATTTCTTCTAAGCTTCTCTAAGAATGATAATGAAATATTGTGTGTGTTAAGTATTTGATGTATGTTAGTCAAAACCTATCAAATTGTTCATATACAATAGATTACTGCATTGCACTACCATTCCCTTGTCACCTGATCTGATTGCCATGTATTTAGATTTAATTGACTGTAAATACAGGCAATATGACATTGGTTTACAGGTTAATCATACATAAAATAGATGAGTCTTCAAAATAGTAGTAGTTACATAATTAAATCTTACACTAGTATTGGAAGAATTGTGGTGTGTGGATGATTTTGCCAACTTATGTAGTTAATTGAGAATAAATTTATTGTAAAAAAGATACATGGAATGGTATTGATGTTATTCGGATTATATAGCACAATCTAGTCTGATATTGTATTGTTCCATTTGACTTTTTGCAATGTGTGTATAGTGCTTAGCACATTCTATGTGAATGGTGCTGCATTAAATATTAGTAGAATGCAGCACCTCAGAAGTACCTTCGAAGTTTTTAGAGATAATATGAATGTTGTACTTTTTCCATATTGTGTGACCTACATACATAATGCATAAATAGTTTTTTTTTCAAGTTTTTAGTGTTGAATGACAGAGACATTGTCAGTGAAGTTCTAACAATGTTGAAGACATGGCTTCGTTACAAGAGACTGATTTTTTTTAATGAAATGTGTAAAACAGAGTCTAGGCAATGTTGCTTTTAAGTATCAATAAAAGTTAGAAGTTCACTGACGATATTTCATTTATGCTTGATGAATAAAACTAGAGGCTAATAAATTTGATTGAAAAAAAAAAAAAAAATTATGATCATACAAAAGAGATTGAGCAAGGAGTCCCTCCTAGTACATTGAAGACTGGTTTCATTATGATAGAAGCAACTCAAGTGGAGAGTTATGATTATTGTAAAATTTATTATAACACAACTTGTTATCCTTACGAAATATAATATGCTCACTGTTTATCTGTCTCCTATGGTTTTATTTCTAGTTTTAATACTGTGGGTGATCTTTATTACGTCATTGAACTCTGAAACTGCTGGACCAATTTTGATGGAGTTTGAATACGACCCTGGGATGGTTTAGATTCAATTGGACCTGCTACACATTGTATTTATTTCTGGATTTTGCGATATTTTATCAAGTAGTAGTTCAATACTATGACTATCATACAATAAGCTTACATAGGTGTTTTAACTCCCAGTGCAAAAATAGGGGTGTTACATAAATGTTACAGCCTTTGAGATAATAGCAAAATAATTTAATACTTAATTATTTCATATAACCAGTAATAAATTGCAATAAGTCTAGTTTGGAGCAATTTAGGAAAAGAAAGATATTTTGACTAGTTAACACTTTATTGAAGTGATATTAAGTTTCTTTTGTAACATTCTAAACTGCATAAAGGAATCCCTGTTTTTGAACAGTTATACTTTTTCAAATTATCACATCCATTAACACCACATTTCACAGGCTTTGGAGGGTCTATGGGAGACTTCTTTTCCAATGGGAATGGTACACCAGGTGGTAATGATAAAGAGATGCTATTGTTATTATTTTTGTAAACAATCATTGGTTCCAGTTTTCTAGTTGGTTTGCCTTTTGCCATATTTTTCAATTTAGATTCCTGTTTTTTGAGAAGTCTGTCCATTGTTTTCTTTTTATCCTTTTCTCTCTTTTCATCGGCTAACTGTTTCCGTTTCTGTGACTTCAAGGCGGCTTTCTGTATGGCTTCTTCTGTCATTACTTTTTCTTTGTACCCTGATGGCAGTGCAAGAAGTACTTCACCACCGGGGCTAGTTTCTTTGTCTGTTCCCCGTTCATACATAGCCCGTTGCCTTGCGGTCATCATTTTTGGGTCTTTCGGTTTGATTTTCTTGAGCTCCTCATCAACCTATAAACAAAGGTACATTTCATCAAATTGTATCAACAAATACAATAGTAATATATTTACAACAAACTTCCTGTTTAATATTTGAACTGTTCAAAACTTATGCTTACTTCTTCTAATTTACCAGACTTGATTGCGTCTAGCCATCTTTCTTCTTCGCTAGAGGTACCACTGTCTCTGCCTTTCTTTTTCTTCTTTGATGACGACGCTTTCGGTGGAGTGCTGGACGACGAGCCAGGTATTGACCTTCGGGAATCCGATGATGATTTCATTGTTTGTGCTTTTAGCAAATCTGCAGCAGAAGTACCTGGGATGTCGCGTCCCTTCACCTTAATTTTATACGGCTTGTCCACGGCGTCCTCGTATGATACGTCGATTGATGATTCGCTATCGTATTCATTTTCTATTTTCCTCTTCTTATGCTTTTTGTGCTTGTGCCTTTTGTGCTTTTTCTGCGGCGGCGTGTCTATAAATTATCATTTCATTAGAACTGATCGTTTGGTAATACAACACAAAGGTTACTATTGAGATTATTAATTACCAATAACAATTTCATCTTCTGTAGTGCTTTGTTCTCGCTGTCGTCGGACCATTTTTATTGTTAATAGCTATGTTAGCAAGTGGATAGAATTCCAAGCAATTTTACAATTTCTTTTTAGAGAATTTACCACAACAACAAAACAACTGTCTATGATTTAGCAGCAGTCAATTTGTCAAACAGTCAAATGTCAAGCAAGCAGTCGAGCTGTCATTATGAAATTGACAGATGTACATAGATAATTATTAGAGTGTGTCCGATGGTCCGATGTTTGGTCTTTTGTTCTTTTGTCAGCCAGTTTTTTATAGTTTTTATGGATCAACATTTTGCCGTTTAAATAATTATTTTCTAATGAGACTAGCTTTTTTATAGAACTTGAAAGGATAGTAATCTAAAGTTGTAACAACGGATTAAATCATACAATAGTGTAAATATTTCAAATTAGTGTACAAATACCTCAAATATCCAATTACCCAAGCATATATGTAAATTATTATTATTAATTAAGGGTAGATGGCAGAAAATAGAACTATCTTCTAGATATTTTACCTGTATGACTAAGTGGTAATAATAATATTAAATATTATCTTTTGTATTTTTTTTCATGCATTTTCCATGCTAAGATTACAAGTTATTTTTAATGAAGGAAAAAATAGTAAGGAAACTAAGTAAGCTTAGTGGTCAAAGCGTCTGGTATACCGAACCAGAAGACGCAGGTTCGAATCCTGCCCGCCAGTCGATTTTTTCCTTCATTAAAAATAACTTGTAATATTAAATATTATTAAATTTTATTTTATTAAAAATTATAATTTAAGTATATTTAAATAATTTATACACACAACAGAAAATTATGAATGTTAAGTAGTTGGTAATTATGCATCTGTCTTTCGCGAATATGACAGTGGAAAGAGATGTTTTAATTTCAAAATACCCTCCTAACTAATATTTTGCGTTTTAACGTTAAGACTATTTATTTACTGAAAGTGTGCTAATGGTCGAGCTTACTTACTGCAGAGCGTGTCGGCTATAATGTCGGATGTCGGGATACGTCCGGTGCCTCCGGTGCGCGTAGTTCGAACTTAAGTGGTATGGTGCATTATGTACTTAGGTGCACAGCTTCCTTATACCTATGTGGTGGATTGGTGAGATTGTGCTTTATATCAGTAATGGTATGGTTTGCTCTAATTGTTTCATCTAGTATTTTGATCCTTTGACATTTGTTATATTTTGGTGGGTAAAATTAGTGGTGAAGTTCAGTGTCTTATGTAGTGTAGTGGGGTAGGAATGATTTCCTAAGAGGCGTGAACAATTCCACGTTCGTCGTACACATCATAATATTTAGTGATAGGTAAGTAAATCACTATATATTTTACTTATAATTATTGTTACTGTAAGTAACTGTTATCCTAATTAAAACGTTGGTTGTCAAAATATAGCGTAAGGCTGTTAAAGCCTTCATCTGTCATCGTAACAATAGTTTAAACGCACCTTCAAAGCCGTATATGTTAGAGCGTACAGTTCTCGCCAAACTTACTGTCGGGGTTGAAGTTGGCACGAGCTAACTTTAACCCAGCCGTAAAAATCGGAGAGAGAAAAATATTGAATTATAAAGATTTAAAACGACAGCCTACGACTTGAACTTTCATAAACATTTATTAAAATGTAATATTTTTCTCTCTCCCATTTTCACGACTGGGTTAAAGTTAGCACGTGCCAACTTCAACCCGGACAATAAGTTTGGCGAGAACTGTATATTAGATCCTTAGAGTGAATCATGACGACATATAGGTACTATATCAGTCGTACATTACATTTTATGCGTTTTCACTACGTTAATTCGCTATACACTTAAATTAGTCTGGTAACCCGAGGAATGATAATAATATAATTAATTGTGTTTAAGTGTCCCACTCTTCAATTGGGGTCGAAGGTAGGCAGGTACTGTAGCTGTGTTTACAACGATTAAAGTAAATATTTTAGTAGTAGGTACATAGTAGGCAGGTTACGTAAAAAGTTTGTAACTTTTCGACTTTTCCTAGAATATACTAATGAGGTTTTAATACGTCGTGAAGGTTTCATGTTTAGAATATGTCGTGAAGGTAATGTGTGTGTTTGGCCGATAAAAGCGCGTAAAGATTCATAAAAGCAAAATATAATCGCTAAGTGATAATCGCTGTCAACAGTGGCAACTAGAATTTTAAATAATAATATAGAATTTTTTTTAAATAGAACATACAAAATTTTTAGGACTTTGGTTAGATGAAAAAATGACATGGCGTAAACATATTGAACACACTGTTAAAAAGATCAATCAATACCATTATGCTCTGCATAATCTTAAAAAAGTTGCAAATAATGAAACAGTAATAACAGCATACCACGCGTACGTCTCTTCAACATTACGTTACGGCATAATATTTTGGGGAAACTCACCAGATCGAGAACTAGTCTTTAAAGCGCAAAAGAAATGTTTACGAGCAGTGTGCCAGCTAAAGGTTACTGATAGTTGCAAACCATATTTCATCAAACTTAACATTCTAACCCTACCGTGTTTATACATATTCGAAGTAGCCATGTTTATTAAGAAAAAATTCTACATATTTGAAACCCTTAACAACAAACGTCATAGTAACACCCTTCGGATTAAACCACATAAAACAGCACTGTACTCGAAAAGTTTTCTGGGAATGGGCCCAAAAATTTTTAATAATCTACCCAAAAATATCAAAGAGACAATTAATATAAATAAATTTAGAAAAATGCTCACAGATTTTTTACTTAAAAAAGCATATTATTCAGTTAAAGAATATTTGGATGATAAAATGTATAGACTACTGTAGTTAATACTGCAATTATTTATGTTTTTTTAAAAATGTACCTATATTTGTATGCCGTTAATGGTAAAACATAGTGATACTTTTGTAAGAACTTTTAATATTCCACCAAGCTTGTAACTTTTTACCTATGTTTAACAAATAAAATATTTGAATTTGAATTTGAATTTGAAATGATAGTTGTGTTGTGTTAGCCTGTGGCCGCAGTTAGCAAACGTGTCGGCCGAAAACTGTCTGAAAATTTGTAAGCGCTTACAATTTTTTTATAAGCGCTTTTATCGGCCAAACACCCTCAATGCGATGTCTCTAATTTATCCAGTCAACCATCGAAATAGGTTAGTGTACTATAAGTCCCTTTTTTTTTCGGGTGGATTCAGTTGATTCCTAATTAATGAAAGTACGGACGTATTAGTAGATATCTACGTAAATACCAGACTTGACCCAATTCTGTAGTTTGGCCGATAGAAGGTAGATAGTACCAACTCACAGTAGCTATTTAAATACCTGTAACTTGCGGGGAGTGCCTACTTTTTTAAATAATTGAAATGGGTTTCAATATTGTATCTGCTACACTTTAGTCAGTTCAGATACATCAACTAAACAAAGTAAAACTATTTGGAGCCGGCTTTTATGTTGGGGTGGGAGCTAGCTAGTGGATCATTAGATCCGAAGCTTGAGTTAATGCAAAGTTTGACGAGTAATTATTGTAGTAGATAAGTTCAGCATCGACAGATGACCAGTTTTGATGAAATATAATATTCCCAATGAAATAATAGGATAATCTTATGAAATAATAATAATAACATAATTAAATAACGACGTTTGACATCTGTGGTCTAGTGGTTCGAGTACCGGACTGCTGATCACGGGGTCATGGGTTCGATTCCCACAGGACACAAACATTTATTGTGATGAACTTAAGTGTTTTTGTTTCTCTGAGTGTTTCTTATATATAATAAGTATGTATTAACAAAAAAAGTATATAAGTATTATATCCATTGTCTAGTACCCAAAGTACAAGCTCTGCTTAGTTTGGGACTAAATGGTGCTGTGTAAAAATGTCCCAGGATATATATAAATAATAAAATGACGTAATAAGAAAGTGGAAGCAAAATTCGACATCACAGGGTCTCGGTAGCTTAGTTGGCTAAAGTGTCCCGTGTACGGAACCGGAGGGAAGCAAGCTCGAACCGTTTATAATAAACTAGTATTTAACTAATGAATAACTTTTCACTTCGTGACTTTTTTATCATAATGTACAAGGTTCCACAATTAGTTCTTTCCTACGATAAAAAAGTTTTTGTGTATAGATTTTGTTTACGAAGTTACGAATTGGTACGAATCTGAGACATGGGCAAGACAACAACTAAAATAGGCATGTCGGATATCTAGGTCTCGATTATTTATAGTTCGGGATATCTTGTAGTTTTCATGTCACATTCTAGATTCTAGTAAATTACTTTACTTAAATGTTAATTACGGATGTCAGTTGTTCGAGTACCGGACTGCTGATCACGAGGTCGTGGGTTCGATTCCCACAAGACACGAATGTTTATGTGATGAACTTAAGTGTTTGTGTTTGTCTGGGTGTTTCTTATATATTACTAGCTTTCCACCAGCGGCTTCGCCCGCTATCCCACGGGAACCATACATTTTACCGGGATAAAAAGTAACCTATGTGCTATTCCAGACTATAATCTATCTCTGTGCCAAATTTCATTGTCTCTTTGTGAGGATGGATGGATGGATGGATGGATGGATCCATCCATCCATCTATCCTCACAAACTTTCACATTTATAATATTAGTAGGATAGGATAAGTATGTATTTACATAAAAAAGTATCTAAGTATTATATCCATTGTCTAGTATCCATAGTACAAGCTTTGCTTAGTTTGGGACTAGATGGTGTTGTGTAAAATGTCCCAGGATATTTATATTTAGGTATATTATATTTATATCTTAGCAATGTTATCTTCATTAGGATAGTGGTCCCAAGCGCGCCTGGTTGATCGTGAGGTCGCCTTGTTTTCGTCTCCCAGCCAGGTTGAACAACGTTCTATTATAACGTAAACGTTCTAGTTCGTTATAATTGTGTTCTAGCACAAACCATTCACCGTCCTTAGTCCATAGTTACTGAGGCACGTAATCGGCTTAAGTATATCGATTTTCGATATCTCCCTGTATATATTACCAACCCCTAGCTATTGATAATATCGTTTTGTTTATGCCGTGCCGTGTCGTTCAATGCCAGCGGGTTATCTCAGTTCGTTGGGCATGAGGTGCGACAAAGGTCAATTCAAGCGGACATGTATTCGTAAGCACCTAATTCGATGGAAAACTTAAAACAATCGCCCGTTTAGTATGTATTTGTGGGTGTTCGTTATATATATTCAATAGTATTTGCCCGCGGCATCGCCTGCGTAAGATTAGGCCAATATTCAGACACGACGCTAAGCGTAAACTTACACTTCCGTATGTCAAATTGAAAAACAAATTTGACGCATGGAAGCGCGTTACTTTACGCTTAGTGTCGTTTCTGAATATTAGCCTTAGTGTTTATTACTTACATACATACATACATATCTTCACGCCTGTTTCCCATAGGGGAAGGCAGAGACTATAGATTTCCACTTGCTACGATCCTGGCACACCATTTTCGCTTCGTCTATGTTCATTGAGGGTTCTCTTTACCTTGTCTTTGTATTACTTAGCTACGAGTATTATTTTTTTATATTGTGAAGTTTGCCAACTCCTATTGGGCTAGCGTAGAAGTCTAATAGCCAAACCCATTTCTATCTGAGCGGAGCCCCTTCTTGCCCAGCAGTAGGGCAGTTAATGGGCAGTATTGTTATTCTACGTAAGCTGCAGATAGGCCTCGCAAAGATTTCGTACTCAAGTATTACTGTTTGACTTTGAGCATTTTGCTTTAGGCACATTATACTTATCCCCGTAAAAAAGAGTTTTTGTAAGAATTTTTGGACGAATAAAGAAAGAATAGTTTGACCCAAATAAACTTCGAACGAATGACGTAAAATATATACAGGTATCTCTACCTTTATCGCTGTATCTTTACCCTTTTCAATAAGACGGTAGTTTTGACTAAAAAGGTATTAACCGGACGGCAAAGGTTTAACTGCGATCCCGTCAAGGAACCGGGGAACTAAGTTTGTTTTTGTATTTGTTTTTTTTTTGTTAAACGGCGACGGCTTCGTCGCTCCGTCCTTAATTTAATTATTTAATGGTTTCAAGTAACGCCTTTCTCATAATAACTTGAGTAATAATTAAGATGTAGTAAACAACGGCGTCTTCACCTCAATGTTATCTTCTTTAAAAATTGCTGTTGGTTTTTAGATGTCTGGGCAGTTGAAAAAGGTTGTACTTATTTTATTCTATCTAAATCTATTGATCTAATCGAGACGTCACGTTTACACGTCTTATTTTTGACAAATTGAGGATCGGGGCACAAAAATAAAAAGGAATAAGTTAGAATAAATATTATATTATGTGATTTGAAGAAAAAAGGAAAACTTCAATACCATAGATAACTTATTCGTGTAGAAGTCGTAAAAATCGAATAATAGATTCTGGCATCCTGCCAATACATAGTGCAATACTGCCTGTGCGTGTCTACGAAACGTGATTTCAATTTGAGTTTTGGCGGCCCGCGTGGGGACGGTTTTGACTACATCCTTACTGCCATTCAAATCGGCATCTCGTAACAGGCGAGAAAAGGTCGGACTTGGGCTTGACTTGGTGTTATGACCTCGTCGGGCTGGACGGGCTGGCGAACACCCTTACTTCGGAGTCTGTCACAATGCTCCTTTGTGTGTGTCCTGACATTTGCGCGTGAGAATCAGTTTCTCTCCGTTTCTTTGCAGTCAATCAGTAGGATACATGTTGGTAAATGGACGATGCAAGTGTGTGGGGTTACACAACTTACACACACATACACAGCGGCGCTCAAATGAAAATCAAACGTATAGCCTACAAAAAGATTCCTATATTTTAGCATCTTATAGATGGGGAAAATACCGCCATTGCAACAAGTTCTCTAGTCTTCATTCGCGTAGACTTTACCTATAAGGGAAGCCAGAACCAAGTTGGAGGCGGATATCTTTCTTGTAAGTTACGGGTTACGAGCTAGCGAGATTTTGAAAGTGGGTTACAACTTTATAGATAGTTATAACATCTATCTATCTATCTATAACAGTGAAATGAGAGTCATACTACAAGATTATAGTTTTTTCTGTTGACTGGAGAAAAATAAAAGTAGAATGTATTATTTTATTATTCAATCATTGTATTTTTATAGGTAAATGTTATTTTATTTTTAAATGTGTTATTAATTGAGTGAGACGATGAATTACATATTAATATACTTTGACTTCTCAAAAACGAATGAGTACAATTCCCTACGATTTATTGAAAAAGCGAAATTGTATTTTTATTGTAGGAATTAGGTAGTGTGACGTCTAATAGTTACATGTGGTAGATAAATTAAACAACAAATTAGTACATATTTTACTATAGTTCCAGTCGCACGGCCGCTTGGTCCGACTGACAGCTAGAATGTCATTCGTACCTTGTGCATCCGGTGACAACAACCTTTTTTATTTATATTACGTCACAGGTAGTGTATATATATAATTTAACTTATCACTAAAGTTGCTTATGGAAATATTTTGTTTCATTGATGCATAAAGTGTAACTTACAAACTATTTGGGTATTTTCATTCCCAGTTAATATAAACACCTCCTAGTGGTATTTACTGGTCCCTTCCTAGCCTCCCATCATCTCTGTCACCTATCGGCAATTTCTTTCAATGTTTTTAATTAGTTTCAAAAATATAAAATTCTGATTTCCCAAACTGTATAAAAACCAGATTGATGTACCAACGTCATAGGTACGTACGTATGTGCTACCTACATGAATATCAACATAAATTCGTGTTGATATACAGTTTCCACGCGATTCGTTTTAGGTGAAATTTCAATTAAAACTTACGCTGCTCGAATACAAAAACAGAAAAATTAAAGCTTGATTTTTTTATAGTCCCTTTTTGGAATATGAGTGTACCTAATATAAAGACAATATTTTCCATTCGGCCTCTTTTCAGGGAATCTTTCGTGTTTCATATTCTTGTATCGCGTATGCGGTTACCGCAAAGTACACAATTATTATATTTATAACGAGACCAAAACGTCTCACTGGTGTAATATCTTTTTCGTACACAACCCTTTGAGTTGATAATGGCGTCGTTTTATCATGGCGGCGAGTTACGTTTTAAATTAGTCCCACCTCCCCAATCGGGGTGTTCTCTGTTTATACGTCCTATAAACGTTAATGTTTAGCAACAACATGTATATCGCGGCTTGGGAGACATGTTGGTCGGTGGTCATCAATCTCTAGGGATTACTCGACTTACGGCGTGTCCTACTTATTAAGCTAGTAACAGCTGTGTAGTGTTAGCGTCTACATTTTTTTTTTCGCTGTTACTTGTGCGTGTTACGGCGACGGCCTCATACATTCCCACTGGCTTCCATTCACGGTTTCTCTATGGTGGGCAGTGTTGTATGTAGCACTAGTGATATAAACCATTTTATATATATGTATATCCGTCCTATGATAGTCATGAGCAAGAGCACCCCGAGGATTTAGTTGAACTTACCAAAATCCATTTTAAATTGACAATGAATAAATAGCCATACCATAGCCCAGAAACTTTTGCATAGACATCACGACCCTCAGCAGTGAGCAGTGAGAAGAACGACTTAAGGAGGAGTGAACAAAGAAATTAATAAAAAATATAAAAAAATATATATATAAGTAACCTAATAGTGTTTCTAAATATGGACGTCCATGTCGTTCATATTTACATAGCTTACCAGTTTCTGTGACGTTGTTTAAAGTTGTTAATCCAAGATTAAGAATATGCGTATGTACATAGTCCTCAGTACGCGTAACATAATCTAATAATTCTAACAGAGCGGAAAGATTATGTTCCCAATTTATGTTCGGTGCGTCACAATAACCCTCTTCGCTAACTTTCTATGAAATACGAACAAAGGGGAGAAGAAGCTAAACATAAAGAGTTTTTAATACATTTTTTGCATTGTTAATGAAGAGGTCTGTCTCTAGAGAACTGGAATAAATCTTTAACTTTGTTGAAATATATGTATATTGGCTACAATGAAAATTTCATTTGTTTTATCTTCTGGCAAGTTTTGAAAGTCTCATTTACTCGCTAACTAATCACGAGATTTCAGGAACTACCACAAGCTTGAAATTTTGCAGTCGCCTCAAATTAGATGGGACTTTAATGATACTGGTACACCACTAAGCAGTAGTGTACCAGAGTGGTATATTTTATTACATTTAGTACACTTCTGCCTAACCTTTTAGACTTATACAGAAATTACACTTTAACGGCAATGCAAATGATGTCATATTTTTATTTATGAAGGATACAATAGCAGACACAATAAAAAATTGTTTTGACCTCCCGGAGGGCCACAGTTTCTTTAATATACTCTGCAATTGTTTTATTAGCAGCTTAAAGCAGTTTATTTAAAGTTTCTAATGATAACAGTTACTGTAAAAGTGCCTATTTATATGGTCTAATTGAAATAAAATATTTTGAATTTGAATTTGGTGCAACAACTATTATATGCAATAAATATTATAAATAGATGATTTGCGGAAAAACATCTTGGTAAGCTAACGGAGCATCTTAGTCTTAATTGGTTACTGAAACCGTGACCATTATCGTTGTAAGTTTTTGATTCCCCGTAGAGAGAGCTTATGCCTGATGAAGTGCATTAATAATCCAGTAAGTCGTCGGTGTTAGGAACAGGCAGCGTCTTAGGAAGGCCGAGATGAAGCATAATCCAACATGGATTGAAATAATCTTGAAAATTCTGGGTGACCATACCCAGAATAACATCTGACAACAATAATTAAGAGGGGGCTTACTAGATTGTTCTTTAAAGAGGGCTGATTAACAATCTTAAACTAGTTTTATGTATTTAACATTTTTTTTTATGCTAGACATCGATAACTTCTGGTTGTTTTGTATTAGCATAGTCGAGCCCTAATTTTTCTAAGTCTAGGTCTAGTCTTGGGCATCTACCCATCTTTGAAACGGACACCTTCTTTTCTTTTCCAAATGTCGAGCTGCTACTGAGAATGTTAAAGAAGAACCTAATCACACTGCTTGACCGGGTAATTGAACCTACGACCTTAAGCGGAGCAGTCGCGTTTAATAATTCTATTATTTTTATTTTTATGTTTACAATAAAGAATAAATTAAAATATTGTTTCATCCATAACTCAATGTTACGCCGGTAATAAAATAAATACAATTATACCGGTCGGACGGCCCTGTGACTCGCGTCCGGGTGTCCGGGTGTCCGGGCGAGATTCGATTATTGGATCACTCGTTAATTAACTCTTGTGCATACAATCACTGTCCGGCTGGTTATGGATTTACTATTTACATAATCGATGGTTTGTACCAGGGCAATAATTTTTGTAAATAGTAAAGTTAATACATACTTTTGTAGTATATAATATTATATATTAGATTCTAGATGTTACCCGCGATTTCGCTGGCATCCTAAAGGATTTTTTGCAACAAAAGGTACCCTATGTTCTGTATATACTTGATGATGATATCCACAGCCTGACTTCACTCATTGATGGATATAGGTAAGCCTCCTTCAGTTAGTTCCATCCTTCACGGTCTTATGTTTCTCCATTAATACCCTTAGGGCATAATTTTTTTTAACTGTGCGGGAATCGATGCTACGAAAATCACTTAGCCATTGCCATAGCTGTTTTTTTTATGTAATAAGTTTTGCCAACAATGTTGGAAAGATTTGTAGCTAAGCTAAGAAATAATTTCAACAAACTCATCTTAAATCCCACGTACAAATGAAACAAGAGCCATAAAATATTTTATGTAAGAACATACCATCTACTTACAAAAGCCGCGGGGGCGCAGAAAAGGCATTTCACGTTGCGTGCACTCCATAATTTCCATAGTCATGCAAACTCCTAACATAAACACATCGTCATTATAACGAACTCGAACCACCCGCACGAACTCGCACGGACTCGTACGAACTTCCTTTAATTAACCCGACAGCTTGGACCTACATACAGTGTGTAATTAAAGCGGCTAGATATCTTGGTTTGAGTACTTTAGGCTCTGTTCTGACGGTGGTATAGTTAAATGGAAACTAGTTTGTGGCAATAGTGGCTTTGAGTAATAGCTTTTGAATTATGTATGTGTATGTGTTGTTCTTTTATTAGTGCATAGATAGTGTAGCTTGTAGTAGCTCGCTAACGCACTAGACTTAACAGTTAAACACATTTCGCACTAAAAGAAAACTAAACTAAAAGAGTGTCCATGGAGTATCTTTCCGGATTCGTCTCCATAGGATCAACTTTTTGCAACCGTACAACAAGAGTCATAACGTTTTATAAAAGCTTTCAAAAGCTTTTTACAAATAAAATCATTTGAACTTCATCATGTAACATCAAGTGATCGTTACATCATTACGAAAAGTTACAACTGCTCTAAGAGTCTAAGTTCCAAATATGAGATATCTAATTCCAGAAGAATTGCTTAATGTAGGCTTTGACGGATTCAAAAAGTCAACACCTCAGATTGAACTCCACATTTACGACAAGGACAAACTTTCTTGTTCCTTACATATAGATATAGTTGCCTAACACATAATTAATCTCGGCAGACGGTAGATACATAACCATTACCAGGAATATCATCGAGATGGGTTTCTTAATAGAAAGCAATTAATAAGACGTCGTCGGTTGCTATGGGATAGCGCTGCCCTTACATCTGAAGTGGGTTGCATAAGGCAATCTTACAATGGAACGAGGTTGAATATCCTGGCTGATAAATCCTACTGAAAAAGTTCAAATATTTTATACTTTTTTTATATAAGAATCCGAAATTGACTGTTGCTTGATTGGTCGAGACATGTAAACAGCTATTTTATTTTTATTTGTTTACAAGTGACTATGACCTTATGTAAAAGGAAGTGCAATAAATTACACGATACAAGGTTTTCTTCACCTCCCTAGAACAGCGTGCGAATCTGTGAGCTATCATATTATTATTAGCTCTAACCGACACGCCCTTTATTACCTTTCTATGTCGTCATCGCCCCTTGAAGCTATGCTTGGTTTTCTCATCGAATCAGAAATGAGGAGATCCGTAGAAGATCAAATTTCCAGACATAGCTGAAAGACTTGTAGCGACATAGCTCGTAAACCGCTGGAGCAGAAAGGTCCTTGAGTGGAGACCACGCATCGAGAACGACTTAAAGGACGGCCTCAAAAGCGGTGGACAGACGACCTGGTAAAGGTCACTGGGAGTCCAGTCCTTGTAGAAGTCTTTGGGCGAGGCTTTTGTGGACAGTGGACCTCTTTTAGCTCATGTCATGATGATGATGATTGATTGGCCGTGGTTTCTATTCTATCTTGGAGCAAATATGGAATAATAATATTAATCATATTTATAATTAATCAAGTCTTAATTAGTCTTGTTCCGAGTAGTATTGAATATTATAATTAATATTAGACTTCAATTTACTCGAAGAAAAATTACTGAACCGCCACATTTATCTAGCTAAAAGTGGTTGAAAGCGCGATTGCTGAGCAAATGGAAGACATTTTGCTCGAGAAGGCAGCAAGTCTGGATATGTACTAAACATATCTACCGGTGAACTGGGGGCTAGACAAGTTGCAATTTGACAAATCCAATCGACAAACGAATAGAAAGAAAATGTATTGAAATGATATTAGTGACAGCCCGATTTGTCAAAAGCTTGTGTCATTTCCATACATTATGTTTCTATTCATGTTTTTGCAACTTGTCTACGGGCCCTGTGAGTATAAAAAGTACCTATATGAAAACATAATCACATGAGGGTCAGTTCGTCAATTAAATAAAAGTTTCTTAGTTTCTATAATACTTATTAAGGGTAAGTATGTCTTATTACGTATTCTAATAACCAAGAGACATCTAAATAAATGATTTATATGTATGAAGTTTCAGCCGTGTCTAAGATATAGACATTTCTGAGTCAATATTTGAAGGGTACCCAATATCTGATATGATATTCCGCAAACTATGTCTAGATATTGCCCAACTATTTCTAGACTATACGTCGAGACAGGTCTAAGTAGCTCATGTCTGGTATAGTCTTGGGATTATGCGGAGGCCAAGGTTATATACAGGATGTAATTTTTTAGACGTTACAGATTTAACTATTAATTGTACTTAGGTACGTTAACCAATAAAATAATTGTATGAAAAAACGGTTTGGAAATTTCCATTGATTTCCAAACCGTATTGACACGGCCCGCGTAGATTGATTTCAAATCAATCTACGCGGGCGTCAATAAAATGATCCTGTGGGTCATTTTAACTATTATTTTTTAATTTAAAGCACACACACATACCTGCCTGAAAATTTACTACTTCAGTAGTTAGTTTACTACTTCTAAGATGAAAAATACGAATACTTTTTTTGCGTTTTAAAATGGATAAGTAAAGTTAACTGATTTTTCGCATGTTATCAATGTCATCCTGTATATTCAGCCCGTTTTAGCGCTAGACTGAAATAATTATGCGTGGTGTCCACGTTATGAACCCTGGTTAGTGCCTAAATAGTTGATGTCCGTTTATAGGGCTCGTGTAGTTATGTTCTCCTGTGTATAATCATACTTAGTCTCAGATATTAGGCTCGCCCTAGTTTAGACGTAAGACGTACGGGTCCATTTTGGTCTTTAACTTACAGAAATTGAGTTATTGTTGGAATAAAATAAAGTATTTTTGGTTATTTTTGTTGAAACATCGGACATCAAACAACATTTTAACATTAAAAAACGTCCACCCATTTATTAAGAAAGTGACTATGGAGTTTCTTGCTGGCTCTTCTCCATAAGTGCCACTTATTTGGAACCCTGCAACTAGTTTGACTGTTAAAAAGTGCCTATTTATATGGTCTATTTGAAATAAAATATTTTGAATTTGAATTATTGTCCCTTATTAGAGCAAGGGTCTCTTCTCAAAATGATAGGGTTAGGTTATATTTCACGACTCTGACCTAATCACAATCATTGCTTATGGCACTCATCCTGCGTGGATCAAACCTCTATGTTGTTTTTTAGCCAGTTTGCTGCGGCGGGTGTGTACTTGCTGACCTAATGCAGGTCGGTCATTGATATTATCTTTATTTGCTTAGTAATTAAAACTTCTTGAGTACACTAAATACTTCATTAAAAAAAATAGGGCCATTATAGGCTGGCCCCTATTATTTTATGGGACCTAAAAACATACTTTCCTGCGAACTGTGAGTGTATTTAAACATTTGCCTTTAGCCCTTCGGGGAATACAGGTATAGTATATAGCATAGTACTTCTTTATTTTACATATAAAAATATCCATACCAAAAAAAGTGTTAACGAAATTGAAGTACTTAACTGTTTTTATTTGACAGTTGACGGTTAAGTGTTTAGAGAAAGACGTTTTGCAATAAAACCCATGTTATTCGCACACAAGGTCTTCCTTTACGATAAAATTGAGTATGTTATAGCATTATATAATTATTGTAAAGACTTGCGGTTCTCATCTTGTATTCTGACGCTTCTGCGGACAATTAAGCCGTCTGATCCCGACTATCGATATTAGGATTGAGTTGTTGGAATCTGTAATGGCATTCTGATTATGATGTCAGCGAAGTTTTTGAACACCACTTTGGTTACTGGTAGCACAGTCATGAGCAAAAACATGTACTTATACACTAATAAAAGTGGTAAAGCGATTTTTTCATGAATGAACGGTTGCAACTTCGAGATAACAAGGTCACTATATTATTGGTTGGTAAATACTGTGTTCGTAATATCACAAAAGTTCTATTAGTACTTTAGGAGATAATAGCTTTAGGACTTTTGTTAGTATATGCATGTTTTTGCTCATGACCGTACACGAAGGGCTTATTAGACAGACAAGAAGATATATTTTTATAGACTTTTGAAAATTGGTGATAAATCTATCCTGCGTATTGTGCATCTGGTTATACTGGAGGCTGACCCCAATATTGTTGGGAAAAGGCTTCGAGGATGATGATTAGACAATTGTTTAGTATTCAAGAATTAAAAATATGAATACGGCGTTTCCAGCCCCCTGATCTTAGTTATAATAAAACATAGGAAATATCAGTCCTATTCGTATGAAAGGCGTTAAGTATTGCGTGTTGTCGCCTTTCATGGGTTATTAGGGAAACACGGTCAAAATAACACGAAAAGGTTGGTATTTAGAAAATTCTAAGGGGCGAAAGTGATGGATCTTTATAATTTCTACCATTACGTTACCATAAAAAGATTTCTTTCCCGCCAACAACCTTCATCGCTTCCTAGTCTTTGTTAGAAATAAGCGACCCAACAGACTCCATAGGAACACCGTAACCATTCAAGTTACTGATGAAGAGGATGACTTTTTAAATAATAAAAAACAATTCTTCTAAGGAGGTAATAATCGGTTCCGCATCGGCATAAAATAATTATAAAAAAAATTCAGAAATCTTTTTATGTGCATGCATGTAAAAAAAGAATTTACGAGTTTACAATAAAAAGCCGTACTTACCTACGCGTGAAAGATTTACAAATATTACTTTTTTGTAATTCTTTAGAAACCATTATATATTTTCGTAAACAAGCGCCTCGGAAATAGGATAAACGCAATATATAAGAAGTATTTCTTAAAGGAAAGTGTTTTTATTAGCGGTTTACGTATAACGGATTATCTGATTGACAAAAACATTGCTGTAAAGACAAAACCTTATGTTTATACTTAACGAAAAAGTGTTAGGTGCCATTTTAATTATCAATATGAACCACTGAGACCAACCCACGCTAGGTTCATATAATGTTTATTTACACGGATAGTTAGATAGTTTAGTTGGTAGTTAGATGGTCATCTCTGGAGAGTCGCTAACTGTCGAATAAATTAAAGAACGAAATTTGTATGAAATTATCTGCCAGCTTATTTAACTGGAACTTATCAGTAAGCTATGAAACAGGCCTCAAATCTCTCGGTATTACTGAATTTTGGGGTTTCTATACATCACGGCATCCTACATCCTCTACCTACAAGTAATTTTAAAATGATGAATTTCCTATGGACATTTTAAGGGTAAAAAGTGTGATAGACATATTTTTTTTGGATTAATAAAATAACGTCCCCGAAATAAAATAATTAATTTATGAGCGAAATAACAACAGCTACCAATTATTTTTAGTAATAAGGCCATTTTATTGCCGTGCTCATAATTATAAGTGAGACAGTTTATAAGTCTAGAACATTATGTTAGAAATCATGATAGAAATTCTTACGACAAATGGGATGTCCTACCCTCATTCTGTTTCCAGACTGGCTAGTTTATTACCTGCCCTAATGGATGCTAAACACACATATTATTTATTCACTTGATCTGTGTTTAGTGTACAAAGGCTGGCTAAGTGCTGCAATAAACTATTTTTTAAACGGGCAACATAAAAAGTATTGGGCATGCTCAAAGAAAAAGAAGAAAATTTAAAGTGAACAGAGAAGTGACAGGTGTCAGTTTGACCAAACAAAACACTATTCAATAAGGTCTTAAGGTTTATATTACGAAATAAAACCTCTTTTTGTTTAAACGACAGGGCTTTCAGATAAATTATAAAACATTCTGCGATAGTTTTTAGTATTTTCTCACTACATTTCAGTGCAACACGAAGTACGTGATGACCAATGATAATATATTATGTTTAAACTATCAATTGTATTGTTTACGATGGTATCTTTTTTTAAACTTTAACTACTATAATGTCTTTGCCGACAGGATAGAAACGTTGAGAACACCACAGATTATCCTCTTAAACGATTGAAGAATAGATAAGGTTCGTTTATAAGGAAAGTTTTAGTTATCACAAGCTACGTAGCGTCGTTTAAGGTTACAATATTACAACGTATCAGTATTTTGCGATCGTAAGTGCGATCGTCTCATGTTTGCACAGTTTTGCACAACACGCACTAGCGAGGGGCCGCCACCGCTATCTATTCCTTTTATCGAGTTATCTCTATGAAATATTCAGGAACAGGAATATTTAGAATAATGATTTCTTTTTTAGGGAACGTTGTAGACACAGAATATAAGAAAGAATACGTCGTACCACGATTTGCGGTTATAAAGTTACTGAACGATTGGTATTCTCGAGAAAGGTGGGTAGGCGTTAGTCGTTTTGTGTTGCCGCTGAAAACTTACCCTCGCTTAGGTACGTGCCTGTATTAGTTAGTGGCAGAAAATAGGTGTCACGACCTAAACTGGGATTTGCACAATTTTACGGCTTTTTTTCGGATTTGTGGAGGCATCAAAATCTATATATAAAAACTAAATCAAATATACTGGGACATTTTTACACAGCACCATCTAGTCCCAAGCTAAGCAGAGCTTGTACTATGGTTACTAGACAATGGATATAATACTTATATACTTTTTTTTTGGAAATACATACATATAATTCAAATTCAAATTCAAATTCAAAATATTTTATTTCAATTAGACCATATAAATAGGCACTTTTGAATTGTCAAACTAGTTGCACGGTTCCAAAAAGTGGGACTTATGGAGAAGAGCCGGCAAGAAACTCCATAGTTACTCTTTTAAAAAAAATATAGGCGAGTAACAATAAAATTTTGTGATGAATAGTGTGAGTATAATGCAGCATGATGTGTATGACTAAAAAAAAATGGACAAAAAAACAAACAAACGAACATAGCCATTGCAGTAAGAGCTGACCAGTCCCGACAGACAGCACCCGTTCACGAGCATGACGTGTGTATCGGCGCCGTTTGACTCAACCATGTTGTAGGGAATAAAAAGACCCGACACACAACGCCACTATCAGCAGGACATTTAAGTGAGCATGACAAGCTCTACCTCGGGCTGGTTATAACTTATTATATTATACATTAATAGAATAACTAAAGCAACATCAAAAGCTGCAGAATACTCATACTGTACAGTTAATGAAGTTCACTTCTCAATAAAAAATGACACAATAAGACATACATAAAATCACGTAGCATAATTATTGCAATGTCAAATAGGTAATGATATTAATGATGCAAATTAAATGTCAGATTATTGTAATGTCAAGTAATGGTATAAATTAAATGTCAGATAAAAAAAAACATAATGAAATCAATAACCTGGTTCATTGGAACAGTTCAATCCCAAGCATTTTTGTCATCTATATAATCTTTCACCGTGTAGTAACCTTTATGATACAGCTTCTGCTTGACAACCGTCTTAAATTTGTTCAGGCTGAGGTTTTGAATATCGCTTGGGATTTTATTGTAAAAGCGTATACATTGGCATTTGAATGAATTACTTATCTTCTGGAGCCTAGTTGAGGGAACAATAAATTTATTTTTATTCCTGGTATTAATATTATGTGTATCACTACGTTTTTTAAAGAGATTAATATTCTTATGTGCATACAGTAAATTTTCATAAATGTACTGTGATGGAACAGTCATCACATTAATCTCCTTAAATTTATCCCTCAGTGAATATCTGGGACTTAAATTATAAATTGATCGAATAGCTCTCTTCTGCAACACAAAAATAGTTTGTATGTCGGCCGCATTTCCCCACAACAGAATACCGTACGACATCACACTATGAAAATAACTGAAATAAACCAGACGCGCAGTATCTACGTCAGTTAAGCTACGTATCTTTTTGACTGCGTATGCTGCAGAACTAAGCCTTTTCGACAACTTATCTATATGTGGGCCCCACTGAAGTTTTGAATCTAAAGTTATGCCTAAAAATACAGTGGTGTCCACAAGCTCCAATTCTTTGCCATTTATAGGTACACTGGTTTTCACCTGTTTTACGTTAGGTGTTGTAAACTTAATACATTTAGTTTTCGTTTCATTTAAAAGTAAATTATTAGCATTAAACCAGTGTACCACTTTTGAGAGGGCACCGTTTACATCGTCAGTAATCATTTGTTGACGTTTGAGTTTAAATAGTAGTGACGTATCATCTGCAAACAGCACTATTTCGTGATTATCCCTAACTAAGTAAGGTAAATCATTAATATAGATTAAAAATAAAAATGGGCCAAGAATTGAGCCCTGCGGCACTCCCATTGTAACTACAGACCCGGAAGATCTCTTTCCATTGACGTCCACTTTCTGAATCCTATTACCCAGGTACGAGATAAGAAGATTCAGAGAAGTGTTTTTAACACCATAGTGGTGTAACTTCCTGATCAATGTTTCGTGAGCAACACAATCAAAGGCTTTGGATAAATCACAAAAAATACCCAAAGCATCACATGATTCCTCCCATGTGTCAAATATATGACCTAAAAGTTCAACACCGGCATCGGTAGTTGAACGACCCCTTGTAAAACCAAACTGTTTAGAATGTAAGAATTTATTTTTGACAAAGAACCTTTGCATTTGCTCTAACATGAGTTTTTCGAAAATTTTACTAAAAGTAGGCAGCACGGATATAGGTCTAAAATTAGTGGGGTCAGTTGTGCTACCTGATTTAAACAAAGGTATTATCTTACTATTTTTCATAAGATCAGGAAATCTACCACTATCAATACAATCATTGAAAATAACAGTTAGGGTTGGTGCCACAATGTCAATGATTGATTTGGTAACGTCGACAGAATTACCCCAGAGGTCTGAAGTTTTTTTCACATTTAACATATTGAAAGTTTTAATAATATCCTTATAGTTAACATGATTAAATTTAAATTCATCATCGCTAGCTTTTACATTTTCTTTAAGTAAATATTCTGCGACAGTGGGTGATGAGTTTAGGGATTTAGTTGTTGAAACAGGAATGTCCGAGAAAAACTTTTCAAACACCGTGGCTACTTCTAAATCTGCATTAATTATGCTATTGTCGATATTGAGGCTATATTCACTATTTCGTTTACTAACCCTTCCTGTTTCACTGTTGATAATATTCCAAGTCATTTTGATAACATTATTGCTATTTTTTATTTTTGAACTTAAATAACGCGACTTGGCAATACAACAAATTTTCTTAAATAATTTTGAATAATTTTTGACATAATTATTAAATTCTGGGGTGTTGACATATGTTCGCTCATTATACAGCTCATAAAGTCGTTTCCTACTTTTATGAATACCAACAGTTGCCCATTCACTGAAGGATGCTTTACCATTAACTGATATCGTCTTGGGGGTAAAAATTGAATCAAATTCAGTACAGTAAGTTTTAAAAAAGGTAGCATATAGTTTGTTAGGATCTTTATTATATGATAACGATGGTAATTTACTAACAAGTTTATTTTTAAATGATTCCAAGCGATTTGCAGTTTTTGGGTTAACAGTGATATCTTTTTTGGCCACAATTTTATCATGATTGTAAACAGTAATCAGCTGACCACAGTGATCAGATTCCAATAAATTAATAACTTCCTTATGGTGTGGTATTAAGTTGGTAAAAATATTATCTAAACATGTGGCAGTAGATGCAGTAATTCTGGTTGGCTCCAGAAATAAGTTTGCCAGATTGTATGACAGAAACAGATTTTTTAACTTAGTACAGGCACTTGAATTTTCTAATAAATTAACATTAAAGTCCCCACAGATGATGATGGATTTATTAGACTTACAGATCTTATGAAGTACATCCTCCATCACCCTTTCAAAACAGTCATACAACCCTGATGGAGGTCTGTATACACTCAAAACAACATACCGTTCCAATTCCACACAGGCTATTTCAATTGTTCGTTCAACAGAGAGGCCCACAATGTCCCTACGTTCTTTAAATTTAAATTGATTACTAACTATGATTAATGAGCCACCATGGATAGCACACTCTCTGCTGAAGGAACTACCAACCTGGTGGTTACTAAAATTAAACATAAATTGATGGCTTTTTAACCAATGTTCAGTAATACAAAGAATATCTATGTTATTGCAATTCATGAATAATTCAATTTCTAGGTCTTTATTATTCATTCCTTGTATATTTTGGTGAACCAGGTTGATAAAATTACAATGTTTATAATTAATATTGCAATCAGATATCGATGAACTTCTAGGTAAGTCTGTGCTAGAGGTAGTCTCTGTTGTCCTTAATGCTAATTTAAATGATTTGAAATGTCAATATGTACAATGTCAGGTAATGGCTCAATAAAGCCAATATATTTATTAGCCAGATTCTTGGCTAAAGTATCAAAATAATATGACAGAGACATAGCGAGCTGTCTCTTACAATAGTGGGAAAGATAATAATTATCTTTTGTCAAATATAAATGTTTGCTAACATAGTTGTTAGTGTCAATTAAATGAATGTTTTTATTGTGTATTGACAAAGTATGCAAGGTTAAATTAAGCTTATATCTAATATTATTTTCTTCCTGTGGCAAACTTGTTGAGTAGGGGAATGAAAACATAACTATATTGTCTATATTCAATGCACATAATTTTGTGTGAAAGTCTATCAAGTTTTGTTTGTTTACATTGCCCCTATTTCCTATAAATATTATAATGCTAGTGTCAGGGCTGAATTTGGACTCAATTATTTTTTGAATTATGTATTTATAATTTAATCCAGGCATACAGAAGTTAGCAGTCACTTGTCCCATGTAATTTGACAACAACTGACCCATGCCACGGCCAATTTCATCACTAAATATTACATATTGGTTATTCACAATAGATTTTACAGGTTTTGAGGTGTTTAAAGTTTCAGTGGTTTGAGAGGGTCTAGTAATGTTAGCTGAATAGTCTATACTTTGCAAAATGTAATACATAGGAAATACCCAGACAAACACAAACACTTAAATTCATCACAATAAATGTTTGTGTCCTGTGGGAATCGAATACAAGACCTCGTGATCAGCAGTCCGGTACTCGAACCACTAGACCACAGACGTCGTCAAAATCACGCACTTTTTTAGTGCTTTTATGTATACAGTTGCATGAATAAGTAATTTAAGTATATCCTTATAACATATATACCATCACGGCAGTTAGCCAGAGGCAGACTAATATACACCCTCTAAATAAATAAACTATCCATAGATGTGTAATGTTATTGGTTCTGTACGTCAGAGGATCTAATCAGATTATATCGGCATCGCCAAAGCAGTAGGTATCTACATAAACCGCAGCATCTGCATGAGTCTGATGAGTTCACACGTAGAAATATAAGTGGTTACATTTTAATCGCCTGCTGAGGATAAAATGCTCATTGGACAAACGTTTCCATCCTGAAAGAGCTAAACATCAAACAAAGACTTTCGTCGACTGTTCAAATGCGAATCCTCAAGATGTTTGGGCATATTATCCGCAATGAAAGCTCAATGGAGCGTTTAGTAGTGCAAGGGAGAGTAGAAGGCCACCGCTCTCGCGGCCGATCACCCACTAGATGGACAGATGCAATAAAATCAGCAACAAAATGTTACCTAACAGAGTGTACACGTAGAGCCGCCAATAGAGAAAGATGGAGAAATCTCGCCAAAACCGCAACCTTGATGGATCAAGACAACCCATAACCACGACCACTCTGGCAAGAGTATACGACTAAGAAGAAGACATTTTAATCATCACCTTTCTAACTTTTTCTCAACAATGTCGGAGTCGGCTTCCAGTCTAACCAGATGCGGCGGATCAGTATTTTACACGAAGCGACTGCCATCAGACATCGGCAACCCAATTTCTGGGAAATAACGATATTCGAAGAATAGATTGGTTTACAGGCTTTGGGCTTCTGACTACCACTAACGCTTGTCTTAGGAGTATGACATATGACAACCGAGGCGAGTCTGGATGTGTTAAGGATGGTTATCTACAGACTGACTGCGGCAAGCATAGCTTAATTTTGCAGATCTGTTGATCAGCTTTGTTATAACTTCAATTCGAGCCCCTCCGAGGTAATGCACTTCCATACGTCTGGTAATTTAAATCTCGCCGCCTTATGTACAGAGAGTGTAGGTAATCTAATTGCAAATATTCAGGGAACCCGCCGAGTGTCGGCTTGCGCG
Organism: Acronicta psi; assembly: GCA_946251955.1. Taxonomy (NCBI): domain Eukaryota; kingdom Metazoa; phylum Arthropoda; class Insecta; order Lepidoptera; family Noctuidae; genus Acronicta; species Acronicta psi. Next base: position 6,000,335 of record OX276472.1, on the reverse strand, counting down.
GGCTGAATCTCAAATTAGCGAGCACTGCCCACGTCCCTAGAAAATTCAGATCAACATTTTTTACAAGGAAAAAACTAAAAAAACGTTTCACTACTAGTGTTACCCGAGTTTAGTCTGAGAACACATCCCATCAAGGCGTCTAATAATTTTAATGGCAATACAAAATATCTTCAAGTATTTTCATCTTTACAACTATCGAAAACCAAATCCTCTTTTGACAAACGACATTTAAATGTTTTGTTGTAGGATTCTTCCTCACTTTGTTTAAATCTTTTTGAAGAAGTTAGTCGATTATTTAAATCTAAACTTTATACGTTTGGTTACAACAGCATCGTATAAGTTTGAAATTCAGTCTGAACCACAATGTGACGATTTGATTTACCTAAGTTCTACTTTATGCACCCTCAAACATAAAATTATGATTAGGTATAGATTAGAAGTGCATAGGTAGTTTTTTATGATGATTCTTAATCTAAATAAAAGATAATATTTGTATTGGAAGTATTTGTGTTCAGATAAGCTATGCATAATTGCTCAAGGATATGTATGAGGTATTATAGTAATTAATACACTTTATCCCCCTTCATGTGTTAGTCGTGGCCACCGGAGTGGTTTTAGGGGATAAAAATCTCACATTCCCCAGTCTAATCCCCGAAGATCTGTTGCTTTCTGAAGGCTACCCCCGCAAATACAAAAGGTTCGCAACAGTGTGACGGGTAGCGTTTGAGCGAAGGATCTCTCAGGCTATATTCCACCGCCCACGCTAATGAGTTATTGCCGCTTCAAGCTATTAAAATCCGCTTTAAAATTCGAAAGTAATTAAAAATTCTCACCAAACGAAAAAGTTAACATTTTACGACTGTTGTTTCTTAATCCTGTGGGAATGTAAAATGGATGTTATTTCCATATTTTTGGCAATTTTATGGTACTCTGAAGGTATTATTTATGCGCCTGGCCTGTATTTATCGAGCCGATAATAAAATTTGAGTCGAATTCGTATGTCACGGCACGGGAACATGAACAAGTAAATATTCGTTAACATGATAAACGGGTAAAATGCACTCGTTGATACGCGAATTTCGATATTTTATGTTGTTGATAACGAAGTTAAATTCTACAATGCCGGTTAAAGATAAATATAAATACGATAAATCTAAAGTGTTAATATACCTATTAAATAACATTTAACAGTGGCGATGGCGGCGCCAAAGTATTACCAAAACTCTGGAGTCGTTTTGCTTCTTATCGACTCTAGAGTTTTGGAACGCCATTTCGTTAATTATCGTTCGTACCTGATTAGTGTTTCGCATCGATATATGCATTATATTGTGATGTGGTATTAGTAAAAAATCAAATCAAATAAACAGATGCAAAGACAGAGGTTGGAGATTACACCCGAAATTGCCTAATAGCCTGTGTGTCTTGGGCCAGCCTATAGCTATTAATTTAGAATAATTTAAACAAATAGAATGGAAAATAAATGCTTTAAATTATTTACTGTCTTTATACTCCACATATAAGCAGTTAGCAGTAGGTACTTGTATGTTGTTAGCAGACACTTTTTGTATTAGTCAATCTTTTATACGTGGAGACTTGTAATTGGCTGCCAGATTAACCAACTGTTTCTATTTTGTTTTATTTAGCTGTAAGTCTTCCATAGAAAATTAAATAAATAAATAAATAAATAAATTCCAAGTAGAAATAAATTAAGTTATTATTGGAGATAAGCGCACCCGCAGCCATTAGCTACGACTCCTATTAATTTAGATGGCTTACACAGATTTATAAGGTTATTTAACAAGAATCTTCAAAATAATAGGTGAAAAACTACCTTTAATTGAGTTCATATATCAAGAGCAGACAAACAAGCTTATATTCTCATGTTTATTTAGACAAAGTCTAAATGTTTACCATAAATTAAAAGTTATTTTTTAAATGTAGAGTTTAATTTGATATAATAGGATTGAGTTGTTATTCTGGCTCTGACCTCCGGAGACTTATATTATATAAAATCATTTTTTTAATAATTTGTCAGCCAATTTTATAATATGACCCTCATAAAAACACTTTCACATATAAAAAGATTGGTCCAAATCGGTTCCAAAATACTAAAATTATGCACGAACAAACACACACACGATGAATTGAGAACGTTTTCTCTATTTTAGGTCGGTTAATAAGAACTTCATAAACACTGTATATTCAAGATTTGTTGTAGAATATCCGAGCTAAGCTCAGGACAGTCTCTGCATACAATTCGTTTATGATAATCTCGCAAACATAAGCCGGTGTCAGACCTACGGACATACAGAACGTCAAACACATACGCAGATACATGTATGAATACATATGTAAGCCCAACACGCCTCGTCACATACGCCCGTATGTTTTAATTAACACCCGTTTCAGGAAGCATGAAAAGTTTTATACGGATGTGTCAAAAAGTGGCAGTTTTGTAGTTAAATGTAGGTAGGTGTATATTATATGTATACTACGGTACGTATAGTTTTTTTTTTTTTTTTTTTATTCTTTTATTATTTAGGGGTTTTTATCTGACAAGATACGTCAACCCCATCGTGACTTTACAAACTGGAGCATCTAACTGTGTAACTGTATTAAGCGGCATAGTTTTTTAGCAGCTTCTGAAGTTGGCTGTGACAAAATCGACTGAATAATACCAATGTCAAACCTATTTAGATTTAGTTCTTTCAAAAGTGACTCCCTCTCATTTCTGTTCCGGACACAATCCATCAGCAAATGTTGCACGTCCTCAACCTGATTGCATTCTGTGCAATTTGGAGAATCAGCTTTTTTCATAAGGAATGCAAACTTCGCGGACGGATAGTGTCCAGAGCGAAGTCTTAAGACTAGCTTTATATAACTTCTACTAAGTTTAACATCATCGAACCAGGGTACACGAGAAGGTTGGCCTTGAATGGTCCTGTACCAAATACCTTTTTCCTGACAGATACTAATAAAGTGTTGCGTCCAGTAATTATAACATGTTAATTTAACTTGAGGTATGTGTTCCCAATAATCAGGTAAGTAATAAAAGTTTACACCCTCTGTTGCCGCTAATTTAGATAGGTGGTCAGCCTCCTCATTACCACGTATTCCAATGTGAGCTGGAACCCATTGCAACTTAAGATCAATATTATTCTTGGATAATAAAATAATATGTTCTAGTATGTCATATGCTATCGATGCACCTCTGAAACCAGAGGCGCAGCGAGCAATATGTTGCAGTGCGCTTTTACTGTCAGAGAAAATTACAACTTTTTTTATGTTCTGATTTAGACTGTAAACAATCGCTTGATAAATTGCAATGAGTTCCAGGGACATAATTGAAATATTACAGTTTATTCTAAAACCAAGCCTATTTCCTGAATTTTGGTCGAATAATCCAGCGCCTAGTCCAGGACCACCCTTTGAACCGTCTGTAAAAATTCTATGCCAACCACGATATATAGAATCTAGTTCAGCTAAAACATCGCATACTAGTATATTTGGATTAAAGTTGGATTTGGGAATCCTCATACATTGTAGATCAATATTAATCATCTTTTTTACATCTATAGCCGTAGTCCAAGTTTCTAAACTATACATTTTAAGTATATCAGTTGATAGACAGTCCATGTGTTTTATGACATTATATATTTCAACTAATAATGGTACTTTTTTATTCGTCCAATATTGCATGTTAGAAGGGGTACTTAAATCTGAGATCAAGTTAACTGTTACATTATTAGACCATGATACCATTTTTAAACCATATTTATAAGCTAAGTATTTCCTTCTGACAAACAGAGGGGGAATACTCAAATCAGATTCCATTAAATGGATTGGGGAACTTTTGATATACCCGCCAACTATTCTCAGAGCTTGATTTTGAATTTTGTCTAACTTTGAAATATGCGACTTTGCACTACAGTCATATATGAAACTTCCATAATCTATTCGACTTCGGATTAATGAAATATATAATTTACGAACATGTTTAGTATGTATACCCCAAGAACTACCCGCCAATATTTTTAATAAATTTAGAAATTTTAAACATTTACTAACCGTTTCATTCACATGTTTACCCCAACGTAGATTTCTATCTAACCACATACCCAGGTATTTTATAGACTCAGAGAAAGCCAAGGGTTGTTCATTTATCTTTAGACAAGGAAGTATTCTGCGTCTGCCCCTACTATAAACACAAAATGTAGATTTATTTGATGATAGTTCCAGACCAAGCTCATCCAATAGCTCCACTATGGAATCTAACGCATTTTGTACATAAATTTTACATTTATTTAAATCTTTATCTTTGACATAGAGGACAAAATCGTCTGCATATTGTGACACGACTACACCAGGAGTAATTTGGCAAAGTTTATATGTTATTAAATTAAAAAGTAACGGAGATAAAGGGTCTCCTTGAGCCAACCCTTTATTTGTCCATCTAGGTGTAATTGCGTCACTACTATCAGATTTTATTTTTAAATATCTTTCACTTAAAAACGCCCAAATGTAGGAACAAAATTTTGATCCGATTTTGAGTTCATCTAGTAAACTAACAGCAACCTCAATAGAAACGTTATTGTAGGCGTTTTGAATGTCTAGAAAACATGCCAATGTAGGAATATTTTTAGAAAACCCAATTTGTATATAGGTGACCAAACGAGATAATGAGTCCAGACATGAAAAGGATTTTCTAAACCCAACGGTGTATGGTGACAATATTTTTTCTTTTTCAATATACCATTCTAAACGTTTTACAAACATTAAATGTAAAATCTTACATAGACATGAGATTAATGATATAGGTCTCAGTTTAGGTTCAACATTGGTATCATTAACTTTGGGTATGGGGATTATTTGAATATGTCGCCACTGTTGAGGTACAATACTAAATTTAAAAATGTTGTTGTATAGATTAAGTAAATAAGTTTTAACAGAGTTTGGTAAATTAAAAATCATCGAATATGTTATGCCATCCTCGCCTGGTGCGGAGTCTTTTTTTTTTAAACAATTTTCAAGTTCCTGTATATTGAAATCGCATTCCAGAGCTTCATTGTTAGAAATAAATATAGGCGCTTGGGGTGTGACATAATCAGGGGTCAGTGAACAAAGTAATTCCTTCTGTTTTTCAATCGGGGGGTAAGTTCTACGCTGTTTAAAGCCTTTTATCCAACGCATACGATGTCACATATCAGTAACTGATGTAACTTGATCAATGGAATCACAAAATCTCTGCCAACCTGCCGATCTTGCTTTTTGTATTAATTTCTGAGATTCTTTAGTTTTTTCTTCTAACTTAGTTAAATTGTCAGGAGTCGGGTTACTTCTAAAATTAGATAAACATAGTCTACGTTGCGCTACTATATTAGATAATTCGGGACTCCAGTACTCTTTTGGTTTAAAATTACTAGAAGGTTTACAGCAACTTTTGATAAACGGGATGTATTTATCAGCGGATTTATTAATATAAAGAAGTAAGTTATCATACATTTCTTGAATAGTGTTGTTGCTCAGGGGATCAAAATTATGTGCAAGAAAATTCCGGTACTCCACCCAGTTCGCCTTTTTAAAATTCCTTTTTCTAGTAGTCGTAAAGTCGTCAGGTACATTAAGGGACATTTTAATGATCATGTGATCGCTACCAAGGTTTTCAGTAAATACTTGCCAGTTGAATTTTATCGCAATATCAGATGATGTGAATGAAATATCTGGTGAGGTTTTTTGCAAATTTCCGTTAACTAGTTTAACTCGTGTAGCCATACAATTATTAATAGATATGAATGAGTTTTCTAATGCCGAGTCAAAGATTTGAGTTCCCCTCGCATCCGTTTTAACGGACCAATTGGTGTGATGACCATTGAAGTCGCCTGCTATCAAAGTATTTTTATGGAATAAAGAGAAAATTTGGTCCCAATCTGATGACTGGGTGTGAACAGAAGATGGGCAATAAATTGCAACGACATTTTCTAAATCCTTACAATTAATCACTTTTACGTTAATGATTTCTATGCCTCTATTTATAATTTGAACTGGATTAAGGTGAGATCGTATTGACCTATGCACTAAAATTGCGACACCCCCATAGGAGTCATATCTATCCGATCGATAAATGTTGTAGCCACTTATATTTATATCCTTTTCACTATCTAGCCATGTTTCACTTAAAATTGCTACGTGAATGTTTTCTTGAGTTAGAAGTTCTGAAAAAGATATTATTTTCGGACGGAGACTTTGACAATTCCATTGAAATAAGTTTATCTTTAAATAATTGCGCGTACTATCCATTAATGAGATATAATATTTTTTCAATAAAACCCCCCCTCAAGAAACAGCTTACTAACATCTTCTTGATTTCTTCATAAATAATTTTAAGCAACATTATACCTTTCTCCTCAATAGCACCTTCTGACATAAACAAACCTTTTATTTTATTTATAAACTTTTTAAATTCAAATTTATACTGTAAGTTTTCATCTCGTTTTCGAAACCTTTCTTCATTTTCAGATATTTCTACCTCTGTTTCCGTCGGTTGTTCTATATCATCCTGGATTGTACTACTCTTCGTAATTTTACTTCCAGCTTTTTTCTTCTGGTGAGGGTGAGGTTTGCGTGTTGTACTATCTTGTTGTAATATCCCCACCTCTTCTTCCTGACTCGACTGCTCTATAGACATTAATTCATACGTTCGTATAGATCTTGAGGTTATGCTGCTATAAGTTTCAGGTCCGATTGCTTCAGCTGTAGGATTTACAGGGCGTTGTGTGGTGTTATTATTATTCTTATTTGATGTGTTAATCCGACGGTTTGCTATAAATATTTGAAGAGCTGTTCTATACGGTATTTGTTCCTTGCTCATGATTATCCTTATCTCCTTTTCTTTCAAAAATAATGGACAATTTTTATCAATGACAATGTGTTTACCTTTACAATTGAGACATATGACATTATTTAGATCACAGTTATCATGGTTCCCCCCGCATTTGGGGCAAATTTTCTTTTTTGTGGGGCAATATTTCATCACATGTCCAAAATGCCAACATCCTGAGCACTGAGTCACAGGGAATACATAAGAATCGACCTTGAATCGGCAATCATATGCATAAATATACTGTGGTAGATTTTTGCTGTTAAATCCCACTCTGACAGACTCACTTTCAGTCCATTTGCCCTCCGAATTTATTCGTTTTAATCTTTTCACAGATAGTATCTCGATACTAGATTCTAATATATTCATAATCTCTTCTTCGCTTAAATCAAGGTCAACTCCTTTTACTACACCATAAGATATTGATAACTCATTTATTAGTTGGCATCTAAATCCCATAGATTTAAATTTAGTGCAACTTAACATCTTCATGGCATCATCTTTTTCTTTAAATTGAATAAGAACCTTGTTGAAACTTTTGTATTTAATTCTTATAACGTTTTTAATGTTCTCTGATCTCAGTAGTTTGGCTAGGGCCATCTGTTTAGGCATATTCTCGACCGAGGTTATGCAAACTTCGAAATTATCAATGTAATCATCATTTTTTTCCCATCTACCCTCTTTTCCTCATTTACCGCATTTTGTGATTCTAAAGATAGGTTTTGATTTAAACGTTTGGGTTTTTTTCTGTTAACAGTAATAAAGTCACCATCTTCGTTACTCTCGTCCTCCTCTCTGTCTTTTTTTCTTTTTTCAGCTGATCTCTTCTCACTTTCATTATTTTGCAACTTATCGGATTCTAATGCATTTTGACATTGTTGTTGACAGTTAAGCAAAAACTCTTCATCACTTGAATCGTCATCCTCTCCAGTCTCCATGATAATATCTTGAAATAATAACAATAGCCTCGATCGCGTAACGTATAGCGACACCAACAGTAGTGTCCACGCGAGCGCACGCTACGGATGCGCGAAAGCGACTGTACGTATAGTTTGGTGTTCAAATGTTTTTTTACGTCATTCATTAAATGTATGAAATTGTATACGCGTAAAATAATAGAACGCTGGGCAAACGCGTGTTGTACACAAGCAATCAATTACAATTGCTCATGAGCCGTTGATGCAGTTTCGTCAAACGATACTCTGTTAATTATCTCCGTTTGCTCAGTACAGTCACGAGCAAAGATATATAAACACATGACTTGTAAAAGTGTCTATAAATAAATATCATTTCATTTCATCATCAATTCATCATCATTATTTTATTTCTTACAGAAGTGCTGAAGCGATTTTTTTTAATGGATGAACGATTGCAACTTTAAGATAACACCAATGTCACTATAGTATAGGTTCGTAAATACTGTGTTTGTAATACCACATAATTTCTATCAGTACTTTCGGAGAAAATTGCGTTTGAATCTTGCCAACTGTATGCTTACCTTTGCTCGTGTCTGTACATCTTTGCAACCGGAAAAATATCGTTAAACTCCACTGTTTGTTTGTATCTCATTAAAAGTTTTCAGTGTTTTTCATCTAAGCTTTTGCTGGCGTTGCACTTAGTTCGTTATTTAGAATTCGATAAGTAAAAGAAGAAATAATTCCAACAAAAGAAAGTTGTGTGTTGGTCAGGGATGACAAAGTTTTAAATTGGACTACTTATTCTCTTTGGAATGGTAGATAGGTACTACTTTTATATAAGAAACACCTATAAGAAATATCTGATAATACTTACTTGGAATAATATAAAACGATCTAAGTTAGGTTACACACTATCACTACCAGGTGCTTCATAAACATTTTCATGGTATTGAAAGTTTTTTTATTTAATTTACCTGTTTTATAAAAGATAGAGTTGTTGCTTTATTTTATTTCTTGGATTCTATATATTTATTTTATTAAGCAGGTACTTACAGAAACAGACAACAAAGTTAGTAAAATTATGGGAAAGTTAATGTTACTAATATTATAAAGGCAAAAATTTGTAATTCTGGATGTCTATTGCTCTTTCAGGGCAAAAAGGATGAATAGAATTGGCTGAAAGTTAAAATGGCGATGGTTTATACCTTGGATTAGGTCATAGGCTACATTTTAAACCCAAAAAATGCAAACGGGTCCAAAGCTCCATACTTCATGCGGCCGAAGCCGCAGGAAAAGCTAGTAATAATAAATAATAATAAAAACAGCACGTACTCAGATCTAGAAGGAACAGTGGGGTATTTTACTTCACTAGCTACTGGTATTTTTGTGTGTAAGAATCTATGTTTATAAATAAACCCACAACACAGGTTACATTCTAGTGTGGGGCAACCATTATAATATCTAAAAAAGCATATTTTTATGCCCATAATTTTATTTTCATCGTGCCAGTTATTCACCATCCTTGGCTAGGTCTCCGAGATGGCTGGTTCAGGTAAGTAGTGTGCAGCGCAGGTGCAGTTTTTCACAAAGTTTTCGCACAAAGTTTCATCGACACACGTTGCTTGCTTTGAGAAGTAATTGAGTGGTAAACAAGCAGGAGTCTTTCTAACGAACGCTAGTTAGAACGTATCGCGGACTCAAGTGCGAAAGCTTTCTGGATTACGTAAGTTTGAATAGCGATTCGCCTGTATTCACTGAGAACGTAGATAGAGGTTGGATGTATTTCTTTTAATCAGGTTAGAAAAGAAGGTTCTCAATTTAATTTTGATCTAACCTTTTTTTCTGCAAACTTTTTCTTTGTTATGTCTTATAAGTGTTGGCTAAAATCCTTTATGGTCGTGGTGAATGTTCCTGATCCCATGGCCACGACGCAAATGATAAGTGATGGCAAGTGCAGTTTTTTGCCGCCTTTCCAGGTGGCTGGGATATATGAGGATTTTCTTAACCCAAAAAAACGGTGTTGGCTAAACACACGTCTTCTTCTTACTTCTTCTTTTCTCTAAATTTACTGTATTCTTGCGTATTGATGCTACAACATTGGCTATAAATTAAAGGCAGAACCTGACACTTTCGTTCAACAATTACACCGTTCGGTTGCCGGAATTCTAAAACATGACATTCCATCACGAGTTAGGAAGGAGGAGGAGTACATCCATAGGTCGCCGGTACGTTTAGGGCCCAAGTAATATGGGGCGAGTGTATTGCTACTAACCGGGCAGTTCACGTTTCCGACCACTAGACTGAAGTAATTAAAACATTGACAAATATTGATGTAGAGTAACTTACCGTGCATCTAAACAGATTGTATTCAATTAGTAGCTTCGGCTTAAAACACTAACGAGGTAGAGCAGTCGGCAAGACAATTTGGCGTAGTAGTTAGCGACGATCGCGTAGGGCACGTGACGGCTGAAACTTCCTCGGGTCCAGGGGCCCTTAAATTGATTACCGTAGCCCAACTCCCGGCAAACCGCTGGTAAAGTCTCCGATATGAATAATTGAAACTGTGATTGAGCTTAATTGATATAATTTCCAGCGATACGCCTGTGACGTAATGAACATATGTGACGTCATCGTAAATTTGTTGATTCCTATTTTTAGTTCTAGTCCTTTGATTACCCATCATCATACTCCTGCCCATATCCCAATTCACTTGGAGTCGGTGCAGTACTTATGTCTTTTTCTTCCATCTCCACCTCCTTCTTCCTCTTCCACTATCTCTAGACCTATAAATGAGTATTAATTTATTAAGATGACATTAAAATAACTGCCATCAGCCGATCCGTGCCCTGTCTGTCTGTAGGTGGGTTCACTCCTGAGAAATACCTAATAATAGTAGCTATAGTCGATGCCCGCGATCTTACGACAGCAAGATTCTATTTACGAAGATGTTACATAAATCTAAACAAATATGTAACTATTTATAATTCCGGTTGCAATTGCAACCTTTAAAGTGAATACTCTTAATTTAAAAATAAACATCTCACAGAAACACAAGATGTATCCGTTTCTCTGAAAAAGTATAATATTACTTTGAGGTACATACAACACTGATACCTGCCTTTATTAAGCATGTCTAGAAATTTTATATAACCCAAAAATACCGCTGAAGTCATTATTAACGCTTTAATATTTTCTTCAATGTACAATGTTCAATGTACCCTGTTTCACGTAGGTACGTTAGTATAGTCAGTTATGTTTCAGGTTCATAGCTATGCAAATGTTATTTCATAAAAGCGGTGAGGAAAATTACGTAGATTGAACACTTCCGCTGAACTTTGAGTTGAGCTGTAAATCGGGAGTCTATCTGTTTAATGAGCTACGGCTCCGACGCAATTTCTATGATATAAAACTTTAATGTGAGTTCCAATTATAAACTCAGTTCTCCCCGTTTCAATCTAAATTGTTTTTTTTTAATTAGAAAAGAACTGAATTTAATATTAGAACTTTACACAATTATGAAATTTTATAGTAGGTTTGGTAGGTACTAATTTTAAAATCCGTTTTAAAAAATGATCATTATAATTTCACCTATGTTTCACTTTTTAATTATTTTATAAAAAAACCTTTAAAATTTTTTAACCTTTCTTTAAACATTATAGGTATCATATCAAGTTATTTCATTATAGATATCAAGTATCATGCTTCCAATTTAAATCACAACGTAAATTAAAGTGGTCTAACTTCATCCAGATAAGTTATATAGTTAATAACGTAGCTACTTCAACTTAAAGTAAGGCCTAAGTTGTAGTTAAAGATCAATGAAAATTCTGGTTGGAGACTCCGCTTTAATAATTAGTAGGTAGCTTGATTAATTCCGATAGCACGACAGACTTGCGGCACGTGTTACCCAATAAATTATTGAGATGAAATAACCCATGTATCTATTAATATATATATACATAGGTATATAAGCAAGTCGAGAACTAAGGCTCTCTAAGTCTACTTAAGTAATTTTGCGAAACGTCTTTATTCTCAGAGTAATACCAGGATGATGTTCAGGTGAAATTTCCTTTTATTCATATTTGGCTGGAATTAATTAGTATTCTTTCCTTAAATGATAAATGATATTTATTTCTGTAAATAGATCTTTTAAAGACACTTTTACAAGTGATAAATTTCCTACCTGACGACCTCTGAGAAGAAACTCCGAAACAAACTCAGAGAATCATGGTCCCTTTTAAAGTCCAGACATAATTTATCAAATCAAATAATGTCAAAATTACATACAAATCATAATAACATAATCATTTCGGTATAAAATTATCATCTAAGACTTCTAAGTTAATATTATTAATAATAAAAATAATAATAGTAAAAAAAAAAATTAGACCTATAAGAACTACCCATTTCAGTTCATTGGTAATTTTTCTGTAATGACAATGTGCGGTCAATGACCGACAGACCATTATAACCTTTTTTGATGGCTATTATTAAGTTATGAAAATTGCCCTGCCTGTGAACGAAGGCTGGTAATCAAACCAGCGCGATCCGTTTCTGTGTATTTTCAATATATATTTTAATAATTTTACCAACGATGAAATTCTCAGTGACGGATTCGGATTTTGGATATAATATGTCAGGTTACGGCAATAAGCTTGCCGGTGAACAATGAGTACACGTATAACACGTACATAATTATATTACAACTACCTTCTTCTAACCTTTAAAAGCGTGATGTTATGTTAGGAGTATTGCAAAGATTAATTACGATTTTTGGTAGAATTAAAAACAAAACACATAGACTAAACCCGGCTCACTTCGCACATAGCGACTTGCCAAAACTATTTTTTTTTATGAGAGCCTGGTTTTAGAGTTTTAGAGGTCCAGGACGAGGAGGATCCCGTGCTATTAATAGACAGATGCTCTTCGACCGTGATCGGCATTTCATTTCAAAGGAACGGTGCAGTGGTTTGAAAAAAACTTGTCTTAGAAAACTGACTGATACTCCAAAAGTATAAAATCAGTTCCTGTCATACGTAAAACTAGCACTGAATTAATGTTGCGGGTACTTTTTTATCATAAAGCAGAGAGAAAAATCTGTATTCCATTTAAAAAAAAACTATGATTTCCACACTTAATCGAATAAGCGGAGACAGAGACAAAGTTGTCGCCGTGCCCGCTCAGTAAAAAGTTAAATTGCATGAACCCTGCTGCCGCCGCTCCGCCCGCATCCCGCCGAGAATTTGTTTCGACGAAGGCACGGCCAACTATCTAGAAATCAGAATGAAAATGGACAGTGGGTCTGGTAAATTTTGTTATGAGTTCACTTTTAAAATTGATAAGAAACATTACTAACAAAATAAAGACAAAAACGACAACCTTATTGGGGGGTTGACATCGTCGTACTGAATATTTTGAATTGTCACATGTCTGTGATAATTAAAGAGAGAAATCAAACATGTGCAGATTAATCGGGTCAAGTTCAACGTACCTTGTCGTCTCCTGGGTGAGAGAAGATCCATAAGGATATTCCGTATCTAATAAAAAGGATTTTCATCCCACCATCTCGGAAAGTGTATTTTTACTCTTCGATATCTGAGTGCAAAAGTCGTTTTTATCCTCTAGAGAGACAAAGTAAATTGAATTTAGAACATCGTGCTTTTACCCCCCTGGCGCCGAATTTATCATACAACTTTTTTTTAATTTGTTAAAAACTTAGACTTGGAACCTTCCCTAGGTTCCGAGTCTAAACGCAACAAAGTATCGATATATGTCGAATCGATATTTTTTGAAAATATCAGTATCGATATTGATATTTTTATTTAAAAATATCGATATATGGGCGATATATCTTAAAAACCAAATTATAAAACAACAAATCAAGTCGACCAAAAACAAAAAATACATTAAATATAATTTGTTAAAAAGATGTTAGTATAAAAAAAGTATTCCTTTTTGGGATTTTATAATCTTAAAACTTATAAATGTTTATTGGTGTGTAAAAAATATAGATTTTTATACCTTTTCGATAATTTGAATTTTATATCGAAATATTAAATATCGCTCAAAAATAACGATACATTAAAAAAATAATATCGATATATCGATGTATCGATATTTTTTCAATAAGCCTACCGGAACTTTCTTGGTGTACTTTTTTAAGTCACTAACACCAACATTACAATACCTAACAAAAATATTACACTCAAGTAATCGTAGCAACGTTACTTTCAATTTCTCTAGTATTACATACCTACCAACTAATGTACATATTATGGAATGCAATAAAGTATTGAGTATTGAGTATTGAGTATTGCGTATTGAGTATTGAGTATTGAGTATTGAGTATTGAGTATTGAGTATTGAGTATTGAGTATTGAGTATTGAGTATTGAGTATTGAGTATTGAGTATTGAGTATTGAGTATTGAGTATTGAGTATTGAGTATTGAGTATTGAGTATTGAGTATTGAGTATTGAGTATTGAGTATTGAGTATTGAGTATTGAGTATTGAGTATTGAGTATTGAGTATTGAGTATTGAGTATTGAGTATTGAGTATTGAGTATTGAGTATTGAGTATTGAGTATTGAGTATTGAGTATTGAGTATTGAGTATTGAGTATTGAGTATTGAGTATTGAGTATTGAGTATTGAGTATTGAGTATTGAGTATTGAGTATTGAGTATTGAGTATTGAGTATTGAGTATTGAGTATTGAGTATTGAGTATTGAGTATTGAGTATTGAGTATTGAGTATTGAGTATTGAGTATTGAGTATTGAGTATTGAGTTCTATTCTGTAAAACACCTATCATATAGTATTTAATACCTAAAATGAAATAAAAGTATCTTGTGGTTGTAAATGTTATTTTTTGTCATTTCCTCGCTGAGGTGGGATGAAAAGTTACGTGTTGCACTCGAGTGCAAAGATTTTTCACCTTGTGCTCTTTTAATTCCCTCGCTGACGCTCAGGATTCTAATTTTTGAATCACTCGCTCCGCTCGTGATTCAATTTTAGAATCCTTCGCTTGCTCGGTCATCAAAATTGAGCACGCGGTTAAAAAGCAACTTTGCACTCTTGTATAACAAATAACTATTGTCATCGTATTATGTCGTGTCTGGTTGGACATGTTAGTTGCTCACGGTTGCTTCGGCATGAGACAACTGACGACATATTTATGTAGCGTAGCAGGCAAGACTAGGATTAAAAGCGTTCAAGTCACCATAAAAACAAATGGTAAAGGAACAAAAAATTGGAATTCTGGTTCGTACCAAACAGTGAGTTAGTGAGTATCCACTATTTTTTAAATTCAGGTCTAGGACAAGTAAATTGAAAGCTTAGAAGGCTGGAATAAACCGGTAAACTTTCTTTTTTCAAATCAAGTGCCCGCCAAAAATCACTACATCGATGGAGTTCTTATCGAACGTCTTATCCACTATATATATTCACCATTATAGAGAGCTACTGGACGAAGTTAGGGCTCTATCAGTTGTCTAAACTTTTCTCTGTCCGCTATTCTATATAAAGTATGTAAAATCTCACTCCTCCAGGCGACCAGGCTGCATGGCCCGCGGAAGCTCTCAGTCTAGTACGAGATTTTAAGGGAATGTAAAGCTCTTGATGCAGTGGTCGTAACTGCCTAACGTACCTAGTATGTTTTTAAAAGTGTTTCCTAAAACTGGAGCATGGCCGGAAGGCTTCAATTATTTACCTGCCTCCACTACCAGATATTGGATCCGCTCACTGTTGATACTAGTAATCGGGGCCGTACGCTGTTAACATTTTAACATGTTTAATTTGTTCAAATAGCGCAATTGAAAATGTTTTGCGCACACACGAATCTTTTGCAGTAGTAATGTATTGTGAGGTAATTATTTTGGGGAAGTTTGCGAGAACTGCCTTATGAGTAGTCGTTAGAGCGACTGATATGCTTGATCTCCTGCGATCGGTTCCCAGGTCGTGTAAAGTGTTAGGTATACAATTCTCACTAGGTTTATAGGTTTGATGACAAAACTGAAATAGTTGCCTTTGATAATACAAGTCGTTAAAAGTTATGCGATTTTTTATCAATTAAGTCGGTAGATACACTATTTAAACATGTAAGATTTCATCAAAAATGGCTACGTTATACAGCACAAAGATTGTAAACAGAGTCTATATCAGATACGACATTTTGGTAGCGACAGGTAGGGACCCTGTGTGCCGCGGATCAGGACGAAAAAAATCCGTATAGAATTTGCCGCAGCTGTCGGTATCCGCAACTCGTTGTACGTTTAAAATTTAAGCAAAATTCCCGCATACATGAAACTGAACGGCTAGACACAATTCCACTGACGTTATCGTATTTTGCAGCAACCCTCCCCCACCACCCCTACCCTGTGGCAAAGAGAATGCTTGTTTTATTCTCATGGTTTATACGTGATTGGCGGACATCGAATTTTTATTGTGGCTAGATATTCTATCGTGACATACTAGTGTAGGAATTTATAAAATGCCTGTGTGTGAAATGGAAATGGATGGTGGCTATATTGAGTTAGGTGTTCGATAGTTTTGCCACCGATAATGTTATTATCTTCTTCTTTAATATAAAAGCGAAAAAGCACTCACTCACCTACCGAAGAAATATAACGCCTAATTTGAAATTTCTCAGATAATATAGTAAGGAATAATAAATAAGAAAGGAATTTGGGAAATTATCACGGGTTTGGTAATTGATGAGCGCGACACATAGCTACTAATACAAGCTTATACCCGATTCGATACCACCTTCTACAAGAGTTTTCTACACCCTATAAGGAACCTAACCTACAAGTCAAATTCTAGACAGATTAGAGTGATGTACCGAACCAGAAGACGCAGGTTTGAATACTGCCCGCCAGCCGATTTTTTCCTTCATTAAATCTTAGCATGGAAAATGCTTAAAAAATACAAAAAGATAGATTAGATTTCGTGATTAATTTGTAAGTGAGAAGTAGTATTTCGCTTTTATTTATATTTAAGACTAGCTTCCCGCCAGCGGCTTCGCCCGCGTGGTCTTATAATTTTTTCCCCGTTTTTGCTACATTTTTCATTACTACTCCGCTCCTATTAGTCGTAGCGTGATGATATATAGCCTATGTTACTCGGGGATAATGTAGCTTTCCAAAGGTGAAAGAATTTTTGAAATCGGTCCAGTAGTTTCGGAGCCTATTCATTACAAACAAACAAACAAACAAACAAATCTTTCCTCTTTATAATATTAGTATAGATAGACTAAGCTTATTTCGAATGTTCATCTCTACGCAGGTTCTTCATTCATTCATTTTTACTTTTAGCCGTGAAATCTTAGCTCCTATCTGGTTACAATTTCAGCTATGACTCAGCTCACTCGCCGAAACTGTTAAGAGTAATGAAAGTTTGAAGTAACCATCTTAAGTGGCTCCCTTTGTAGGTACTATTTCTAAATATTTTCAGGCTTTAAAATATATTTTTAATAGCATTAAATAGTATCTATTTGGCTTAAAAAGATTTTGATGAATCATAGTATGATTCAAATAAATAAATGTTTTGCTTGACTATGAATTGATTCCAGAGGAATTGCTCGAACGCTCGAAGTATGAAAAACAATAAAACGTTCGCTTCTGCTAAGCTGTGCCCCGCGGTGTTACCTAGTTTCATCTGATTACTCTTAATCCCATGAATTTCTTAACTAACGTTATACAATAAAATTATGCTCAATAATTTTAGCTTTCTAGACTTAGGACATGTTTGCTTACTGATACGTTCCTTTAAATTACTTGGCAGATAATTTTATAAAAATGTTGTTCCGTTTATGAATTTATCCGGCGGGTAGCGGCGAAAAAATTGCACAGCTACTGGTGCAGGGTTCCAAATTCGAATTGATTACAACATATTTGCTTAATGAAAGCCAAAAAAATGGCATGCGCACGTGTTCCTGACAGGTATAATAATGTATTCACATTGACACAAAAAATAACATTGTAATTCCATATACTCATACATTCAGGTCGCAAATAATAGATTGGGATTTTATATTCATCGAGTTTAAATTCTAAAAAAATTATTTATTTTACCTACGCTTTAAATTCGTTGTTGATGGTAGAGTACACACGGTGGCGTGCAAAATATTATGTTCATCCAAAATATTTTCCAACTACGTTAGTATTTGTTGTATTTTAATTTACGCTCTAGATTTTTTTACGTACTTCTCAAACTAGCCAGTTATCATATTTACCAACAAAAATTATAAAAAGTAAAGCCAATTTATTAAAGTAAACTTTATTTATCTAAAACTCTTTATTAGACACTCAATCAATTTTGTAACCCTTGTTAAAAAAAATAAAACAACAAAAGTTTGTCCGACACAAACCACTTAAAAGGATCCGGGGCGGGATGACAACGCTAAGTGGGGGCAAACTAAAAGGAAATAAAAATACGAAGCGTAACGTAACGAAGCTTAGTTAACCGAAGTGTCACCTCAATTCTCACCGGGTGCTTACGTTACATCACCATAAATACACATTACAGCATGCTCGGGTTACATAACCACGTAAGTTCACGTAACAGTGAAATATTCAAGTCGAGGATCCCTGTGAAATATGAGTACCTGGTATATTGTTCTATTCGGCCCCACGATATTTGTATTGAGACCGTGTCGATTTGAATTCATGTCTCGCGGCGCCCGTTCTCAGTCTAAATCACACTGTCAGTATTATGTGGCTTTGCGTCTACGATAAGTCTAATTTCTCAAGGTTTTGGCTGAAGTCCGCACGGGTATTCTAAAACTGGAAAATTTGTTTTTTTTAAAGATGTTTGTTATTTCTTCTGCAACGGCTGGACTGATTTGGAGTTAGCTTATTTATAGAATTGAGAGTATCAAAAATTGCTTGCTCGTATTAAAATTTTAGACGTTTTTGCAGGGTTGGCAATGCGTGAGTGACGCTTCGGAGTTATAAACGTCTATTGGCTGCGGTAACCGTCTACCATCAAAACAGGCCGCGTGCTTGTTTGCCACCCTTGTCGTATAAGAAATCTAAAAATCTAAGTGCTTGCTTCGATTTTTCGATTTTTTCATCTACTTTACTTTCGCCGTTACTTAAATATTGAAATAAATAAAAACATAAAATAATAATAATAATTTTTTATTTTTATTTTCTCCACCACTTCATAAAATAAAGTTTACAGGATACGATTTTGCTTACAAATACATCAATGTTGTGGAGACTGGAGCCTGCACTAGGATTACCTGTGTTACAGGTCTCCAGGCCTCCGTACCCAAAAAAAAAAATATACAATACCAATAATAGCTCTTAACCGACTAACTAAATAGAAAAATACAATTGAACAGTCACAGTACAGTGTATTTCATCGACGTTATCTCAGGCTTAGTGGTGCAATAAATTAGTGTAACAATACCCAGGTGTCTGTTACGTTACGTTTGAAGTTTAGAGCACGAGGTGGCGCGAACGCGGAGGGGTTATCAATTAAATTGCCCACGTTGGCAGCTGCACACCGCAGCCCCGTGATGGATGCCCTCTGCGTCCTCAACAATATCCATTCCTCTCGTTTATTACCTTATTTGTACCAACGTGGACTGTACTGCCATTTCTCTAATAGAAATGGGTGGCCATTCCGCTATTTCCAAGTGGACGTTGTTTGCAATGTTTTACAAAGTTCATTCAACCACCCCTTCTCTTATTACGTTTCTACGGTTAGCGTAATGGTTAAAGTTAACTGGATTGTCTTAACTCTGACGATAACTGAGATATACGTATCCACAGCGTGATTATCTTACTTTCCATTATTGCCTTCGGAACAATATCAAAGATTCGTTTGCGTTGCCAATTTTAAAATGGTAATCTTGGATTCTGGAAAGAATCCATATTAATAGTATGAATGCGAAAGTAACTCTGTATGTCTGTTTTCCTAACCTATTTACGCCAAAACCGCTAAACCGATTTCGATAAAATCAAGATTGCAAGGAGATAGGTTACATCATCAGGAAAGTAGTCTCAAAAAGTCATTTGGGAAGCAAGGAAAACCACACCAGCTGGTTACATAAATAGGTAAACTAGGTTATTGAAAGACAAAACGAACGGTGTATGGACGTAATCGAAATGAATAAATGTGTCCAGTGAATATGTGCCCGCATATGTGAGGTCATGTCCCAAAAGTTATCATACCACACTACCGGCCATGTTTGAATGTGTAGTGAAACTCGACACAAATTTTCAGCGGTTTACTGACAAACCACTCACAGTTGAATAGCACTCCACCAGCGATTTTTTTACGTAAATCAGACTCTTTTTATTAAAAGTTGAAAAGGAGTAAACCAAAAAGCTTTTGGCTTTTACAGCTCGGTTACTTAACCAGAATTCTGGAAGCTGATTTAACTAATAAAATTTTCTGTGAAAATGTTATCTGGATGTAGCTAAATGGTAGTTTTAAACGTTTTTCTAATTCTACTACAGATTATTATCGATCCACTTGCATGTGGGTGCGAAGTAAATGCAAGTGAATTGATCCATTACCTAATAAAGGATTAGGCAGATGCGTACTAATGTACATCTGTTCGCTGGTATGGTTTGGTTTCATGTAATCAGGGTTCAAACTCGTTTATTGGGCTCAAGTCCAAACTTCGAGCTGCTACTGAGAATTTCATAGACAAACCCAAAAACAATTTGCTCGACCTGGGGGTCGAATTCAGAACCTTTATTTAGCAGTCGCGCCACGAAGTTATCGAGGGGGTTTATTACCATTACTAAAACGGAACGAATTTGTTGAAATGGTCTCCTAATTATTACTACAAATCAATTTGGAATGTATTTTATTAATCAAAAGGTATTTACTGCTAACACAATCTACATTTATTTCCTTTCAATAAAAAATATGTATATAAAAGAAGAAGAAACTGACAGACTGTTTCTCTCACTGATCGATCAATGCACAGCTGAAACCGCTGGCTCTAAAAACATGTAGGTAATTTTGCACAAATGTTACAGAGACGTAGTTGTGCTCTAAGAAAGGATTTTGGGAAATTCTCACAGGATTGGGAAAGAATTGTCGACTGCGAGCAACATCGCGCAGAACAGCTAGCTATCAAATAAACATTGCATTAGCAATAACGTTTTCGGTATAATATTTTACTGCGTCGTAAAAGTGTCGATAAAAATCAATGTGCGTATTAAAAAGCTCGTTTGCCTTTATAGGTAATAGGTGAACATATTCAGAATAATTTTGTGTAACAGTTAGCCATTCTGGTAGACACGTCGTAAGTCCCAAGCGTGTGCTTATGAAGTGGACTGGCGGGCTATGTGGCTATTTCTGTATGGCTATTTCCTTTGAGTATATTATAATATCTATGTATTTAATGGCAATTTAATAACGAAACTCGTCGCGTCCGACTAATTGGGTTGAAATAGATTGTTAAACAATTGTTTTCGGATAGTAACACGTAGTTGAGCAAATCATTATTATCAATTTATTGTATGTCTGTGTTTAACAACCCGTGTTTTGTTATTCTAATGAGTAAAATTGCTTATTGATTGATAACTAAGTAATTACTTTATTGCATGAATATTTGTGGTTTCCATTGTTTCGTTTCGAGTCTGTGTCCATTTACTTATAAATGTGACGTCTGATATCATCAAGGGGGTTGTTTCATGGTGCGGGAGTTTTCTGTCAATATCCGAATAGGTAGTAGGATTACTACTAATATTGTAATTGTGAAAATTTGTAAGGATGTATGTTACTATTTCACGCAAAAAGTTTCAGTAGTGAACGGATTTTTATGAAACATACCAGTATTACACCTTACCTACATCAGAATAACACATAGTATCTTCCTAGTCTTTTCCCAACCATGTTGGGGTCGGCTTCCAGTCTAACCAGATGCGGCTGAATACCAGTATTTTACACGAAGCGACGCCATCAGACCTGCGCAACCCAATTTCTGGGCAATACCGATATTCGAAGGATAGACTGGGGGGCTAGACAAGTTGCATTTTGACATTCGAATCGACAAACAAAATGTATGGAAATGACACAAGCTTTCGACAAACCGGGCTGTCACTGATGTCATTTTTATACATTTTGTTTGTCGATTCGAATGTCAAAATGCAACTTGTCTAGCCCCCCTGGTCGTCAGGCTTTTTGACTTCTGACTACCACTAACGATTTTCATAGTCGTTCCTAGTATTTAATTTAATTTAGATTTTACCCTGTATTATCACAGGAATCGCGCGTTCATCATAAACTGAGTTATAAGTGGGCGAAACCGTAGCTCTACTAAAAATATTTTATTAAATACATGCTACCACAGCTACAATCTACACAGTACCTGTATTCCGGGAGATTGTATGGACAACAGTATCTATGCAAGAGTGAGAGTATCATGACGTTGTTAGTGGCTAAGGAAAAACTATTACCTACCAAGAAACACCCAGGTTTTGGAAGATTGTCCACCCACGCATTGTGTCGCCTACAATTTACACACAGACGCCCACGGGAGTATTATGTATCACAACTATAGTGCGTATTGTAAATGTCAACTGGATATTTTGTTTACCTTTTATCTTACCACTTTTCCTTACAACTAGACGAAAGTTTCAGATTAAAATATGTGTGTGTGTGTGTGTGTATAAGAATTGAGCTATCATTTATAAATGACACCGTAAAAATTCTAACAACCGTTAGATTATAATCTGTTTCGCGAGATTGTAAACTATCGAAAGATTGTGAATCGTGATGTGATTGATTCTGGTACATTATTTGGTCACAGTTCTAACCTAACCTAGCAAATCGAAAGATGATCAATTACTTACATTGGTCATCTTTCTATTTCGTGGAGGTCACAATTTATCGAAATATCGACAGCTTACAATCTCCCGAGATAGATTATAATCTAACGATGTTCACAATCTTACGGTGACACAGATATATATATACACAGACGAAGTCGCGGGTGGCTGCTAGTATCTTGTAATAACACTGCTAGGAGCCGTCAATTAATTACACCAAAACAACATACAGCATATTATTTAGTTTAATAATTCATATTTATTACTTTATTTGGTTTCTTATTATTATTTTAGATATAAAACTACTGATTTCTGATACTCGAGCGATAATGAGACATTGAAATAAAACTACATACTTTTTAAGCATTTTAGCGATACTACGGATCCATTACAGTCTAGGTACTGAGTAAAAGTAAGTTTTATTGCAATAGCAATAGAACTACTTTTTCCAAGGATTGTCATGTTACTACAGTGCCACAAGGTTACGACGGAACAGCTGTTCGCTACAGTTAACGAGTGAGATGTCGTTACGATAGTCGCGACAGCTGCTAGTCATCAAGTTAACATTGTAGGTACTACACCCCGGTGGAAGGAAAAATCGTGATGTTGAATTACTTTACATTTTGATTGCATCAAATTGCACTTGGTACTTTTGATTTGAAAATGTATCAAAAGAAATTAATGTATTATTATGTAACTATCAATTATAGTGTGTGTGCCGTGTGTTAGTTTCACAAAAACAACAATTACGACTGATTGTGTTGTGGCCATTACATTTTGAAAAGTTACACATTTCAAATGTCTTTATTGCTTAGGACCAATAATACAATAATTCCCTTATCACTGGCATTATTTATAAGGTGGGCTAGACAAGTTGCATTTTGACATTCGAATCGACAACAAAATGTATGTAAATGACATTAGTGACCGCCCGATTTGTCGAAAGCTTGTGTCATTTACATACCTACATTTTGTTTGTCGATTCGAATGTCAAAATGCAACTTGTCTAGCCCCCAAGGGCATTTTATTACGGCACTGAATTTGTACTTTAAAGAATTTTATTTATAGCTAGAATAATTATTTATTATTTAATGAACAATACAATATGCATTTGTCTGCAGTCAGAATTCTGCAGCGCGGATTAGCCAGCCTATTTGTTAATTGAGCAGCCGAAACAATGTAATCCAATACAGCATTAATACTTACTGTTGTACATTTTGTACAGTTTTACAGTGATTACACTCAACAACATAAAATAAGCGTAAACGTGTATTTATTTTATTTTGTTAACTTGGCAAAAAGTTTTCGTATAAAAATTGCCTTTGTAATATTTTCTCTTTAAATATTATGATTATTGTAATTTCTTGTATCTATTTTAATTTATAAATTGTTTGAAATTTCAATATATCGATCGGTACACAAGACACAGATGGTATTTTTGAAAGATAAACCTTCTAGAACCTTCTTCTTTATTTGGGAATGCGGAAAATCCTCATGAATCGTTTACCATTGAGGAAGCGGCAGAGTATGTCTTACCCGTAGCGACTAAAAACCGCCCTTACTTTCCCATACCCTGTTATCAAGGCCATGTGATTCGAAATATTAATTACTATGACAGGCTGTGGTCCGGTGCAACCACCGATTAGGGCGACCCTTCTGTACTTATACGTCCCTGTTTTGTGAACAGCAGGAAAACCAACGAAAAAAGCTGAAATTTGAAATATATAAAATATGCTGAAATTTGAAAAATAAAATGTAACTTATATTTTTAGTCAGCGCCAAACAAACAATCAACGAAGATCATTTAAAAATGAAATTATTAATGCGCATTTTGCGGAGAACCTCTTCCGGTTTTTCCTCGGTTGAAAAATCTTAGACCACTTATCATGAAACCTTTTCTACAATGAAAATCTGGCCATATTCTCTAAAACCTACTTTCTTTAGATACATTAATGTAGGCTGTAAACATGTTTGTGAAGGCTTTACTCTTAGGCGGCCTTAAAGCTGGGATAATACTTGATAGTAGCGAATCGTCTTCAAGATAGTTGAAACTTTTGTTTCCTCTTAAGGTCGGTGCTCGTTATTTTTTTTGTATGTTGTATCGTGTTTTTTAAAAGGTCAGCAACTTGCAAGTGATTAGCAAATCGAAAAAACTCATGGTTGAGGTACTGGGGAGAGGTACTCCCCAGTACCGATAGGATTTTTACGCATCGAAACGCTTAAATCTCATACTTAGCTGATTTTAGTTCCTTACGTAATCGTTAGAGGCGCTGCGAGGGTTTTCCATACAAAGCGTCGCTAGCGAGCTTAGTGAGAAAAACTCATGGTCGAGGTACTGCGTCAATAGGCTACCAGTAACCGCTTACCATCAGGCGGGCTGTATGCTTATTTGCCACTTTAGTGGTATAAAAAAAATAGAGACACACATACACAAACCTCTTTTCACAAAGCCTCAATGACTTCGGTCTAGTGGCTTGTTAGTATTTTATCCCTTCTAATGCGATACTTAACTGGACACCTAAGAGGCTGTTATGTCAGCTCGGGCTTTATAAAAATGTGACTCACCTTTTATGTCGAAACAGAGTTTTAGTACAGTAAACACCTTCAAAGTGCACTTTGATAGTGTTAAGATGTTTTCATGTGTTTAATGGTAGAAATCTCTGAAGTTTTACTAGTAGATGTTGTAACCCCC
This sequence comes from Acronicta psi, assembly GCA_946251955.1. Lineage (NCBI taxonomy): Eukaryota > Metazoa > Arthropoda > Insecta > Lepidoptera > Noctuidae > Acronicta > Acronicta psi. The sequence continues at coordinate 5,975,053 of OX276472.1, read as the reverse complement.
CGTTGGATACCTTTGCGGCAAAGAATGAAAGCTGATTTTATTCTAGCCAAAACAAAGGAATGGAACTAATTAGCCAATATGAAAAAGTTTGCCAGACAGTCTGAGCGACGCGCGGTCCCTGAGTACCTACTATTAACAAAAGTATATAATATTATATATATAACCAAACATATAACGTGTATAATTAAATCCTTTCCTCCTTTATGATGCCCAGGGGAGGTGAAATGGTGGTTTATATGGTATTAGTAGTACCGAGGACGTTTTCTCTTTCAAAGTGTTTATTATAACATTTTCTTGTGTGAGCTGGGATTTTAAGATTGCCTCTAAGATAATTGCAACTGTTATTATGAGTCCAGTGCTAGACATTATCTTAAAAGTATTATCATCGTTCTGAACTCTACACACGGAGAACTATCATTTGGGGGGTTGGCAGGGGGGTCTAGCCTTGAAGGTAGGAGAGGGAGGGAGTGGTCATAGTCTAGGTAAAGCCAGGAAAAGCTCCAAAATTAGACTCTTGGATACATTTATTTAAGAAAAAAATTATCAAACGGTCGACCTAGACCCAATTCAGGGGACTCATGTCAAAATGTGACAGCGTAAAGGCTGCGGAATTTCCCGTATTCCTTACGGGACTTCTTAAACCATAATTAATGCTCACTAGCTATCATCATTCTATATGAAAAAAATATAAAACGAAATTTTAAAAACAGAACTCGCAATTGAGATCGGAAAATCGGTTCTTGATTCGTAACCCTACTACGAACGTTTCGCATATTTATTTGGAGTAACAATTAGGGTGAAAATATTGATAGTAAATGGTGTTGGGCAGCGCTAATCAGGGCCGGCGCTGGGGGCTCCTTCGCCACGCCTGACAACTACAATATATTTACTCACAATAAATGAAGTCCGTGGAAAACTAGTTTTTTTTGTTTTTCTTTATTTGTGGTCAGTATTTCTTATTATTAGATGACCTGATGGATGGCGGAGCTGCTGTCTATGAGATAGCAACGTAAAAAAATATAAAAATAATATTACACTGCAACTCAAAGCTGCAAATTACAACATGTTTTTAAGTTTATCTCGGCGATGCAGTCGGAGATGCAAAGAAATAATATATTTTTATGTGGCTGACGTGGCTCGTCTGTTCGTTTGCCGAATAAGACTTTTATGATTATAAGTTACTAGCTTCCCGCCACTGGCTTCGCTCGCGATACATTTTTTCCCCCGTTTTTGCAACATTTTCCATTTCTACTCTGCTCCTATTAGTCGCAGCGTGATGGTATATAGCCTTTAGCCTTCCCCGATAAATGGGCTTTCTAACACTGAAAAATCAAATCGGTCTAATAGTTTCGGAGCCTATTCAATACAAACAAACAAACAATAAATCCTCTCTATAATATTAGTGTTAATTGATAGTAATTATTAATTAGATAAGAACCGCCAACACAGATTGCCCTTAGTGGCCGGGGCTACGAAATTATCTATTGAACTAAGTAAGTAGAATTGAAACTTAAAATTACATTATACGGCACCCACGTAGTACATAATTACGTCCTACGTATCTTCTACGTTTTACGAATACTAAATATTTACGTTATTAGGCTTTTAATCAATTAAACCCGCCTACACATTGACGTTAAAATTCTTCCAGCGGTAGTCGATTAAGTATGGGTTGGTAGTAGGTACCTTAAATCTGTTCTCTATGTCCTCGGGGAATTTAGAAAAACACTGAGAAAATGCTTTAGGTACGTAGGTAAGTGAAAATCATTCAAAATTCTAGTTTCCTCTGTGTTCCCTAAAGGGAATCACTGGCGGTGACAAGTTTGATATTAAAATAAAAGTAAAACAAAATTCACTGGAGAATTATAATTCTAAACTTGAAATTAAGAAATTCAAATTACCTACTTACCTACCCGACCTCGGGGGCTAGACAAGTTGCATTTTGACATTCGAATCGACAAACAAAATGTATGTAAATGACATTAGTGACAGCCCGGTTTGTCGAAAGCTTGTGTCATTTCCATAGATTTTGTTTGTCGATTCGAATGTCAAAATGCAACTTGTCTAGCCCCCCTCATTGGTTTAGCAGTCGCAAGCATGGGTGCAGTGTGGTCCTCGGTTTAATTCCCAGGTAGAGCAGTGTTATTGAGTTCTTTATTTAGGAAATTTTCGGAAATTTAACGGTAATACATTAACTCTCTATAAGTATTATGGGACATAATGGTATGTTTGTTTATATTTTTTTATGTAATTACTAAATTATGTAATAATACCTAATTATACTTATTTATATCACTGACATAGTGCCTACCTATGCGAGAGTACACTGACTTCTGAATTCTTTGAGCCTAGCTCAGAAATCAAAGACTTTCCGATAGTATTTCGTACCTTTTCGTGTGAATAAATACTTATTACTAGTACCTTTGAAATGTCGCCCTTTGATTTGTTATTCAATTAGTTATGTGCTAATACACCTCTCAGCAAAATGCTCAAGTATGACACAACAGATGCCCCACTCATCTTAAATACCGACGTCGCTAATTTACTAATTACACAATTAATTAAAATGTTGTATCTTGCGAAACCCGCTCGCCGCGTTTCTGTGGCGCTTCCATTATACACATAGATGCCCGAGTATAACTAATTTCCCTAATTACGACAGTGCAAAAAGGTACTCGTTGTTTACCGCGGCACTCAATTCAATTAATTTCGTAGTTGTATGAAGGTTGGTTTCTATTGTACATTTTTAATAATCTTTTAATTTTGTTAATTGCTGACGTATGTCCGTCGGCCATCCGTCCGTATTAAGAACCCATAGCGGCCACTTACCGATTAAATATCATCACGCCTGTATTCCCCTAAAGGTTAGGCAGAGGTGTACTAATGTACATCCACAGTACGCCGGTATGTTTAGGTTCCATGTAATAGGGGCCGAGCCTATTGCCCTCAACCGGGACCAAATCCAGACTCCGAGCTGCTACTGGTAAAATTCACAGAAAAACCCAACAACACTTCTCGAACCGGGATTCGAACCTAGGACCTATAGCGGTCGCGTATGGTTGGTACCGGTCCTAGACCGACGAGGCAGTCAGTGTATACTTGTACAGTTATAGTACAAGTATACACTGACTGCCTAATACTAAAAGGTGATTTTGTTTCTCTACTCAATAAAATAGACAATTTTTTATTATGGTAATGTTGTATTTCTTCTCAGTCTGAAGAAGTTCGAATTCGAACATACGTATTCATTGTGACGCAACCTAAATATCAATGATTGAATTTTTCATGATCTCAAAAGGTTTTACTTAGCTAGTCGAATATCTTAAAGGTTAATGTTACTTAGTTATTCATACGTCACCACCATGACGATGGTGACCATTTATTATTCTGACGACGCCTGCGGTCTAGTGGTTCGAGTACCGGACTGCTGATCATGAGGTCGGTGGGTTCGATTCCCACAGGACACAAACATTTATTGTGATGAACTTAAATGTTTGTGATTGTCTGGGTGTTTCTTATGTGTATGTATGTATTTTACAAAAAAGTATTTAAGGTGGACGGGACATCGACGCACAAACGTCGTGACAAGGTTTCACGGCGATATCTACATTCCATCGGCGCCTATAAACAAGTTACAATTTGACATTCGAATCGACAAACGAGTAGAAACAAAATGTATGGAAATGACACAAGCTTTCGACAAATCGGGCTGTCACTGATGTAATTTCCATAGATTTTGTTTCTATTCGTTTGTCGATTCGAATGTCAAATTGCAACTTGTCTAGCCTATAGCTCTTCAACTCGTTTGTCTGCAAAACTGTGTGCAAAGTTTGAAGCTGTTTTTGCAAGCGGCAATGACATCTCAACTTTCGTTCACACAATCACAAAGGAACAAACTTAATATATTGGAGTGGGAGTAACAGTCATTATCTCGTTTTGTATACAAAAGCCAAATCTGGAGTGCCGTTGGTACAAGACGGCAGGCACTCGACGCGAGAGCAGTTAGTCCGAAGTTATCCGCCACCAGTTTAACTGGAGTGTCCTCAGTCAGCAAGGTGCTACGTGCCTCGGATGCCCGCCAACTACCAAGTACCTACTACGACTTACACTAAAATTATAACAAACTATTATCATGATTTATCATACGATAGTTGTTGCCTATGGCTTTACTCGCGTCACAAATAGACCTTTTAACTGTTTATTTTCTAGAGACAAAAGAAAACTGATCTCTAAAAAACTGTCATTTGTTATAAGCAAACACTACCTACGCCGATTAACTGATCTACTCTGGTAGACGAAAAGCACCTTTTTTATGAACACCCACTATTTACAGGTTGATTTGGTCCCATGTAATAAGGGGCGAGACTATTCCCAGCAACCATTCTACTGAAAATTTCACAAAAAAACCAACAGTAGGTACTGTTCGATGCGGGAATTTAACCCAGGACCTCTAGCGTTGCGAACGCGCTTACGACTACTAGGCCAATGAGACGCGTAATTAATCTTTTATTAATACCTACATAAATTTATTTAGCCACTAAGTAATATGGCAAGCGGTGATGTAGGTCCATACTGTATACTTAATAAAATTTAAGTTTAAAAAACTACAACCCGCCGACTACGGAAGAAATCAACTGAAAATCATGTAACAAGAACATAGTTCCTAATATTCCTATGTCACCTTATTGATAAACAATTTACTGAATTGAAATCAACAACAAAAGAAACTGCTGTGTCCAAATTATAGCCGTGATCGCATGCCACCCATAATTATTATACTTAAGTTTGCAAGCCCAGGGCATAATGGCATGCGATGCACAAACTGGACACAACAATTCCTTTTGTTGTTGATTTTAATACACTGCCTGTTGATACATAGACTGCCTAATATAAAACCTTTCCTTCGGCTTTTTGCCGTGTCGTCGGGTAAAAAAGAAAATGTATTACTTAGTTCGTAAATAAAATCCCTGTCACACTTTTAACATCCGGTTTTTATAGCGAAACTCCGCTACATTTATTTGCTAACTCCGACCAAAAATAAATAGTTACGAGAGCAACTAAATAGTCGGAAAACTCGAAAGATACAAAAAGAACGCTGCGCCGAGTTTCTTCCGGTTTTTTCACTCTAAAGAAAGAAGCTTTTTTCCCGACCGTTGCTTTTGCGACTTTTATATTTTATTCCGGAGAGAATTAAAACATGTGATTTATAGCTCCGTTTTGTTTAATGAAATATCTATTTCGGAAGCTTTGCTAAGCTTCTTGCTAATCAGATGGGTTTTTAGACGACACAATTTTTATACAAGGTGGAAGGGACATCGACGCACATCCGAACACCATGAGTTGAGTATATGATTCTGGACCCCCATTCACCGCGGAGCGTTATAATCGCGTTTTTAGCAATACACTGTGCGCTCAAAAAATTCAATATCTGTAATAACCGATCTTTTTCTACAAGAATGACCTAGGTCATTTTATTTTTGACCTTGAATGAAACCTTATCACGACGTTAGTGCGTCGATGTCCCTTCCACCTTGTATAAAATGGCCGCAAGTTATAACAAATTTTATAAAAAACTTTGTTACACACAGGTTCTCGTGTGTTTTAAACCACAAATACACAATAACATACAATGTTTAATACACACCCGCCCAGACGTGTATAAATATTTGTTCCATCTATGTATATTATTGCAATTACTTAAGGCATGTTTCGCCACCTTCTGATTTTCCGTTATATTACTTGGCAGATTATTTTACTAATTTTATTCCATTTTTGAATTTATCCGACGGTTAGCGGCTATCCAGAGGTGGTGAAACAGGCCCTTAAATTTTAAAACAAGAAAAATTATCGAAAATATAAGAAGAAGGAAATTATTCCTCCTTATCTATGCTAATTTTACAAAGAGGAAAGATTTGATTGTTGTTGGTATTGAATAGACTCCGAAACTACTGGACCGATTTGAAAAACTATTTCAGTGTTAGATAGCTCATTTATCGAGGAAGGCTATAGGCTATACCATCACGCTACGACTAATAGGAGCGGAGTAGCAATGAAAAATGTTGCACAAACGGGGGAAAAACTTATCAAGACCACGCGGGCCAAGCCGCTGGCGGGAAGCTATCAATAATTCCGTTTTCAATAAATCCCGCTAATTATATAAAACTCGGTCCACATTAATATACTAAGGTAAGTAAACTCCTTTGTCTTAACCCATCTTAAGCAAAGATTAATTGCGCTAACAACATCACCCTTTTAGCTCGCGGCTTGATGAACCACCGTATTTATGTTTAACGCTTTAAAATTTCCCCCTTCAAGCATCAATTCCCCTGGGTGACGCCCACACCCTCAGGTAATGACGGGCAGATACTGCTTTGTCATTGGAATTACTCTATCCGAACAAAGTGCCGGCCGCGTATTAAATTGCTCTTTGCTATCCGTCACCTGTCACCCGCACAGTGGCGCCATCAACCCCGACCTGGCAGCAAATTGAACTATTACAAGTTTTGGCATCGGCCTCTATATTTCCATGTCTGAAGGTATTACCTGTGGAATTACCCGTCTAACTACTGCTATCATATGAGAGGGTCGTTTTTAGTAGCTAATTACTTTAATACATAATTTTGTGCTCTACTTTAGGTAATACTCGGGTACTTTACAGCATCTAATAGAATAGTATATTAGATAAAATCAACATATAATGATCACAACTATTTACTTGACTAGGCAGAAGTGAATATTTCGGGTTTTATGACGGAGGCGAATCTATTGCTTTGATGTGCTACTGTAAATTACAAATAAGAAATACCCGATAACAGTGCTAAAACTAAAATTCTCCAGGGCCAGACTTGCAATCATAAACCAAAGACATTTAATACCTACACTTAAATCTCTTTGTCATAAATCAATGAGTTCATAAGAGAACTATGATGATGCATTAAACCGACTTCATTAAAATAGTAATATCGCAAGGTGAAACGACACAACTAACATAAAAAGTGCATCTAATTAAAACTATAAAACCTTAACAGACAACAAAACGCGCAACCCTTTATTTTCACCTCAGTATTCCCAGAGTTATGTCTCTTGGATGTACGTCCCTATTCGTAGAGTAAAATAAAACTAATTAAAACTGCTGTAACAAGGAACAAAGCCCGCTTCACCGTGCCAGTAAATACATGCTTCATAATTGAGTACCAAGTAATTATAGTGCGCTATACTAACGGGACTTGATTTATTAGTTTTCTTTGAATTTTAGCACAGCGGAAGTCACGTGTTTTGCTGTGAAGGATCACCTTTTCACGCAAAGAAAATATAGTGACACAGACTTTTTATTCGTTCTTTACAAATGCGCCACTAATTCAAGCTGCGGAAGCCTTGTATGAATAATAGTGAAGCTACTTGTGAAAAGGTTGAATCAATTTCAATGTTATTTTCACTTATACCGCTTCCTATTACCATATCACAGAGGGAAAATAGAGGTCTATTTTAGGTATTTCAGATTTATTTTTGGTGTAATATGTTTTATTATGTCCCACGAGGTCTTACTACGTAAATAAGAGACTTGTAAAAACGATGTAACTAAAAGCTGAATCAAGTAATTTATTGTGGTTGTGTCCAATAACAACGAATATTTATATCTGTCTAGGTACATTTTATTTATTTAAAAGATTATATCAATTTTTGCGATGGAAAATTCCGAACCTACGGTGTTCAGTTAGGTACACCGTCAGTTACCGAGTTGTCTGAGATGTCATATTTGATATTTCTCTTCCATTTTCTGATTACGTCGTTTGAATGGTGTTTTTTTTGCATGTTAATACCAAATACAGTAAAAATAACTTCTTATAATTTACACTGTCTTATGTGCCCTTAGATCTTATTAACTATACACAACAGATTTATTTCAGTTTTCAGCAGTAGTGATTTAAGAGGAAGGTTTATATGTATATGCATATTATAGTAGAAAAAATCCGAGAAATTTCAAACACGTGCAAAGCCGGTGTGAGTCACTGGTATACTATAAACCGTCATTGGTATGTTTACTTTTTTTATTGGATACTAGCTTTCCACCAGCGGCTTCGCCCGCGTGGTCTGTGTATTTCTTATAACTTTCATCCCCTATTTCAACCCCTTAGAGCCCGTTTTTCGCATTAAACAGTAGCCTATGGCTCTAGTCTATCTGTGTACCAAATAACAGTACCAGTTCAGTAGTTTTGGCGTGAAAGCGCGACAGACAGACAGAGTTACTTTCGCATTTATAATATTAGTAAGGATTTTACAGTGAATTCATTGAGGAGGGTAACATTTTCACCAAAATGTACATAAGAATATGGACCTACACTTTCCTTATTAGCGTCAATGGTGTGTTTTTCTCACAAGATGGTTTTTGTTCGTGAGCCTAATATATTTTCACGTAATTTCCACGACGGCGGCGGCGCAGATGTGACCTCAACGCTTTGATGTCAGCCTTCGTCGCTTAGATTTCTTAACACTGTGGATTTCATTAAGAGAAGTACACGCGACCATATCTGACAGTGTGTTGTCAGCGTAATATATTGTGGTTGGTATAAGAATGTAATGAATTATGACTTTTATTCAACTATGTATTTGTTTATGTTGTTCTTAAGCAAGGAGAGGTCCTCCTTGCTTAGACATAAATGCATACATATACTCACGCCATTTTTTCATAGGGGTAGGCAGATACTATAGAACGCCACTTGCTAATTCTTGCATATTTCTTTTGCTTCGTCCACGTTCTTCGTACATCTCGTCATACACACCCGGTTGCAAGTACCAAACAGATATAAAAAAATAGTTGTACCATTTTATTTAAAATACTTTTTATATGAAAATATACATTTATTAGAAACTAGCTATCGCGACTTCTTCGGCGTGGTCTTTATTATTATTTGTATAAAATTTCTAAAATTATAGTAGTCTAAGTTACTCTTAATAACATAAGCCATATCTACAAAGGAAAGTCCCGTTAAAATCGGTCACGCCGTTTCAGAGATTAGCCGAAAAAATAGACAGACAGAGACAGACAAAAAAATTTAAGAATTGTTTTTTGATGTAAGCACGCTAGATATTTTCATATGCATCTAGTTAAAAGCTGTTAATTTGAAATAACAAACAGGCACTTCAATTTTATTTATTTGTAATGTGTAGATTGATGATGATACCGACGTATAGCATAAGTTTATAGCATGGGCAGATATCGTTGTACTAAGAAAAACTGTAGAACAAGATTAAGGGCCTATTTCACTATCTACTGATAAGTTCCCATAAGTTTACATTATCTGGCAGATAATTTCACAAAAAAATTGTTTCATTTTTTATTTTATCCGGCAGTTAGCGGAAATTCAGTGGCGGACTTATTTACAAATTATTTTATCAACCTTGTATGGTTCTGTACATAATTGGGTGCGACATTAATAAAAACACAACTCGACATAATAAAAGCAAAACAACCCAAGGACACTGTTCGCCTTTTGGTTATAGAACAATAAAAACTTTGGCAGTTTGTCGAACACGCAATACACAGCATGTTGTTTCTGGTACGTCTATATTTGCATGTACAGTTACCATCAAATATATCTGGAAGGACAATGTTCAAAATTATCTGAACAACTAAGAAAATTTATAGCTGGCATAGAATAATTTCAATTTTATCGCATTGAGTTTTCTTTTTGTATTTTAGGTAATTTTATTGTGAATGTGATAATTGCCTAGGAAAAGCAGTGATAGCCTACGGGTATGATCACTGGACTGACAAGTCAAAGGCCTCGAGTTCGAATCAAAGGCACGCACTTATGTCTTTTTTAAATCATGTGCGTAATTATAAGAAAACATCGTGAGGAAACCTGCATGCCTGAGATTTTGTCGACGGCATGGGAAATCTGCCAACATCTTAGGCTAGTGTGGTGGACTATAGTCGAATCCCTCTTATACTGAAAGGAGATGTCCAGCAGTGGGATATATGGGTTGACGACGATGATGAGATAATTAACAGTCTATATTTGATGCTGACTGTACCATGTCTGTCGTGTCGAGATTGCGTGGGCTCTGACCGCCCTTGGCCGAGACTTCGCCTTGAAATTGTCATAACCCATTTTTATAACCCCACATCATGTACCTTAATAATTAACTTTGTGCATTTATTTGTTTAATTAAGAGTGTTAAACGTCCAAGGTCGTGTGGCACGGGGATGTCGCGGCAAGTCCTTGTTTCGGAATACTTAAATACTTTATTTATGGTAACGCCGGTAACAAACTGTCTGACATTAGCATAGAAACGCTTTTGTATTTGCTTTTATTTAAGTTCATAGAATGTCATTATGGCGAATAATTACCGTCATAGTAATCATTGAATTAAATAACATGCAAAAGTTGCCGTTTTCGCCCTTCCATATGCAATGCGTGGCTATTTTAGGCCAAAACTTTGGAGTTAATTTAATAGCCAAAAATGTGGGACAAATTATGTTAACAGAAGTGGTTTGGAGTTTAGGATAATATGTCAGTGCAAAATACAAAATTAAAATGTTTATGAAATTCCTTAAGTTTGAAATAAATAAATATTTTGGGGACATTTTTACACAGCACTATCTAGTCCCAAACTAAGCAGAGCTTGTACTATGGGAAAAAATGAAAGAAATGAATAAACGTTTACAATAATTGAATTTTTGTCCTTCTATTCGATTTTAATAAGTCGAAATTTTATTAAATATGATCTGATTTTATAGAAGGAACTTTTTAATTTTCATTTTACAGGGGTAAAAATAGGGTTAAGTTTAAACAAATTACTCCATCCTCTGTGAGAAAAGGAGGTCGAGGAAGAGGTTAGTTCCCATAGGAATTCAAAACTGCAAATGCATAATACTGAATACAAAACCAATCTTTTAGTCTAGGGCTATGGGGATTTTAAACGAAATAGGTAGATAACGAAATGTATTGAAAAAACAGTTTTTCTCGCCATCTTTTCTGTGCTTTAAATTTTTTACGATATCTTTTAATTCGTAAAATTTATTCTGTTTATCCGAAAGTATTAACAAGCTTATGTGGCAATGGCAGGGCACATAGCTTGTAGAACTGTTGACTGCTGGCGTAGAATGGTTCTAGAGTGGAGGCCATGCACCGGGAAACGGCCTGTTAAAGGTCGCTGAAAGTCGTTAGATGCAAGGGAGGCCTTTGTTCAGTTATAGCCGATATTGCGACGAGCAAAATATTTCAATCATCATTTAACAGTAACTTTATTCACATTTTGTAAACAATCATTGATTGCGTCTGTTTCCATTAGTACATTCGATGCGAGAATTAATTACCCCACGTTGCGTCCGATCGGTGGGCCGGGACAGTAATTATACGAATTAAATGGGACCCGGCTCGAATTATTCTTCTATTTGGGCACAGTGAGGAAGTTAACAAATTGTTGGGTCGGATTAGAGCGGCTGTAGATTTAGATACCTTTGTCTCAACTTTGTGTAGGATAAAAAATCGGATCTGAAGGTATTTATTTACTGGGATTGCGTCGTGTTTGTTTTGATAAGCTTTCGTCGTTATTTTTTTGGCGCGTGCTGATAATAGAGCTGTAGGATTCTATTATTAAATTTTGCATTCCGTAAAGCACGTCAAAATGTGTTCTTTTTTTATATATTCCATTTAAAACGTCACTTCTTAACATATCACCACGCCGCTTATTTTCTTAAGAGTTAGGTAAAGGCGGCACCTTCGCGGTATGTTAGTCTGAGGCGCAAGCTTATTGCCATATTGCGATTGAAAATTTGTTACAAAAACACAATAATACTTCGTAGACCTTGGTATCAAAGTATCAAACTCAGGACATCCGACCTCCGTCCACTAACCACTACCAGTGAGGAAGTTATGGAGTACAAAACTTATTTAACTCTACGAACGACTCTAATATTTATTTTTAAATACCTACATAAAATACCTGCCAGATACATTTTGATGTGGCTTGAAAAAATTTGATTAACAAATCCTAGAATACTACCAAGAAATATGCAAACAATTAACTCTAGCAATTAAAATAAAGAACATACCTCTAGAAGTGCTTCCCTTACTAGCCCTGGCTTACTTCCAACACTGAAAACATAATGAAGTTGCGAGAACTTGCTTTATTAGCATAAAATATTATTGTATTACACACTTACTTATGCTGCTTATAAATGCTATTTACCTTCTGAATTTAGATGTTTTGTTGTACCCATAAAGGTGGAAAATGAAGTTTCTTTATGCGGAAGGAAATGTAGAGGCAATTAAAATTTATTATGTTATTTATTAGGTATTAAACAAAGCAGTAATAACCTCACAAGGTTAGATAAGATAAAGGGTTGATGATAATGATTTATTTTTAACTAAAAGTCTATTTTAGTTTTAATTAAATCCTAGTTACATTTCGAACTCCTACGTTCATAACTAATGAATATCTTAATAAAACTTTTTAGTTAACTTTTTAGTATACTTCGGCGCAGTGAATCCTCCATAAACCTCTAAGAGGTTTTTCGGATCGGCAACACGCGAGTGATACCCCTGGTGTTGCAAGCGTCCATAGGCTATGGTAACCGCTTACCATCAGGCGGGCCGTATGCTTGTTTGCCACCTTAGTGGTATAAAAAAACATTTACATTTTCTCCAGATTTAAAATAACACCCAGAGTTTTTTTTTTCTTGAGTCTATAAAATAGTATTCTACTGGCATCCGAAAAGGGCCAGTACTCAGAGTCAATAACACTAAATATAAAACAAGGATAATATATTCAAAAGGTTTTTTGCTAAATTTGGGTAAAAAGTAGCCATTTAAGGGAACTGGTACGAATGACGAATAGGTTTGTAAAGTGAAATGATTCTAGATGTCCCCCGACGATGGAAGTTTCGGCTTTAGACGATACCCTGGGACTTAGTGTCACGAACTCACGACTCGATGGGGAAGATTGCTACGAGACATTCTAATTTTAAAAGTACGTATTTTTCTTTTACTTATTGAAATCTTTATGGACCGCTGGGAAAGTGAAGGGTTGAAGTGAACCCTAACTAAAACTTCAAGGTATTCAAGGGATTTGATTGTCATGCTATGTTAGACAGACCTACATTTTGCTGTATTTTTTTCCTTTTAAAGCATACCCATTTTTTGAGTAGTGATGTTTTCTTTGAATAGTGATTTTTTTTCTTTTAAAGTATACCCATTTTCTTTATCTGATTTATTTGAATAGTGATGTGCTAAATTTATATAAATTATTGAATTGGTAACTGTGTAGCGGATATTCCTGTTTCCAGCAGAGTTCCTAGTTGTTTCCAGTAAATATTACGTTCAATATATTAAACATACTCCACAGGATTTGTAATAAAATTTGTGCGAATATTGAAATGTGCATGAATATTTGCTGAAATTTTCACATGGCGAAGCGTAAAGAAGATGCCATTGTTAAAAATGAAATTGCATGTACAGTCGCAACTAGCGAGTAAGTAATTTTACAACATATTTTACACATTAGCGGAGCTGTCATAAATGTCAGGGACTAAGGAGTGGACATTCGATCTTTGCTTGAACCCCGAAAGGTTTGTTTTAACGGACTTCAAAAGAGGAAGAAGTTTTCAATTCGACTGTATGTTTCTTTTTGTATATGTATGTTAGGCGATTTCAGCGTCAATTTTAGATTTTTATATTAAAAAAATACAAAAAATAATCGGTATTGGAGTCGGTGGAAAATTTAATGAATTGAAGTTGTTTTTTGTTCCTGGATGGTTTTGAAGGAGGTTTTATTGTTTTACGAGTATTTCTGAAATTCTCAACAACAGCACGAAGTTTAGATTTGGCAATAAACCCGCCCCTATTAGATAGGACCTCGTACCGGCGAACTGTGGAGGTACATCTGCCTTTGGAAATAGTTTTATGATGATATGTTATGTTTAGAAAATAAAATACCTTCTTAATAACATTCTACACGTCAGAGACAATAAATCTAAGCAGGTATCTCTAATCTTACAAACCCGGAAATATTCGTGAGCAAAATCAACGCACCAAAAACGTTAACATGGGTTGTGTATCACAAAGATTTATGATATGGAATGTTACTCTGTAGAATTAGTAGGTTCGCGGTCGACGAAACAGTAGATCGTGCGAGGGGGCCTACTATGATGTTTTGACTAACGTTTTTCTGCCACGGGTATTGGAAAACGATTTCAACACAACATTGTAAATTAAGGATTTAGGGCCTGTTTCACCACCAGGCCCTAAATCGGTGGCGGATTGTTTCATAAAAATTTTGTTCCATCTTTTAATCTCTACGGGCGATTAGCGGTTATCGAATTTGAGTTCTTCCGGTACTCATGTCCAAATATTGCTCATTGCCTGACTAAGGCAAGTCAAGGGTGATGTCATGTAAAATAATTGTTTTCAAGTGAGCCCTGTCATAAAATTAGAAAATCAGACTAACTTAAGTGACGTCTGATGGTAATTTATATATCAATGGGGTGACCCATTCATATATAAATACCAAGCCTTAAATATTGTAGTCATAATTTTTTTAGAGGTGTCGCTAAAAAATAATCGTTATTTATAACGATTATTTATAACGATTATTTTACTACTTTTGTAGTGAAAGAAAAATCTTGCCTCGACTTTTAAAAAAAGCAATCGTAAAACCTCATTGTTGCGATTCGAAAATTCGACGCGTCGATTTTCGTAGTAGGCCGCCGGAGAATTAAATTAAAGAGATCTGGCGTCTATTCGTCACGTTATGTCATATGAGTCCCAGGAGCCTACTAGCTTTGTTTTAGCTCGGGCGAGATTAAACCACCTATTTGCCGAGATTGGACGAACTATATTATAGCCGTGTCGATAGTCTTGTATGTATGAGTTTTGATAATGGAGACGAAATTGGCTAGAGCAGATTGTTTCAGGGTTTTCGCTATATAAGATAAGTAAGGTGTGAACATTATATACTTCGTACTATATGTATACTTTTTTTTTTCTTCATTCAATATTTTTATTTTGTTTCATAATAGTAAAATATAAAGACCATAACATCTTGTTATTATTTAAGTATGATCGGTTTTTATTGCACGTTTGATGTGTTTAAGGTGGTCAGCTCGGCCTCGCTATCGTTGCGTTGTCGTCAGTTCGATTCCCAGCTATGACAATATTGTTTTTATTGTTTTGGAGAGGAGTTTGTTTTTTAGTAAAGGAGCTGGTAAGAGGATAGAATAAGGAAATGTTTACAACCAAAACATTATAGTAAGTACATAAAAACAAATTAGAACACCTGTCATTTCACAAATTAATAAAATATTAGTAAGTACTCAAAAATTCTTCACAATAAATGAACCATAACCACACACCCTCAACACTGAGACAACAAAGCGAATTTAAGCACCCAATTTACTTTTTAAATACATATTTATACTCCAAGTGCCGTTAATATTCATAAAGACAAACTTTGTTAACTTTGTATTTTTACGAGGATGCCCGACGACGCAAATGAATTATTGCTTCCTTGGGGTTCTCGAGCTAATACAACTGTGGTTTTCTTTTATCTTGAAAGAAAGTTCTCACCACTTTGTCTACGAGTTTAAGGGCCTTTTTCACCAACATCCACCAGCCACTAACCGCTGGATAAATTAAAAATTGAAACAAAATTTGTATAAAATTATCTGCCAGTTAATTTAACCGGAACTTATCAGTAAGCTGTGTAGAAGGCCCTTAATAATATTAGATAAACAGGTAAGTAATTTAAACGTCCCGGAATGAATAATGTCTTGATTGTTATCAGTATTAGGGATCGAAATTCGAGCATATTTTAGCATCATGCCTCTATCTTTCGGGCAATAAAGGGTTAGGCAAGGGTAGATATACAATATGCTCGTTCGCCGGTATGTTTGGATCTCATATATTAGGGTGAGCCTATTGCCAACCGGGCAGAACTCTTAAAGTCTAAACTATAACCTGCTACTGAGAATTTCATAGAAAAACGAGTGTCAAAGAAACCTCCAAATGTTTGATCCTATGATAGGTTTTTCATTCCGATCCCTAATAAAAAAGGTTTGGTACACACCTTTCAAACTAACTAGGTAATTTTGAAATTGGTTTGTATGCGTAAATGCGCCATACAATTACCTAGAACCATTTGCATTGCAATGATTTTAGTTGATGCTAGAAATCATCAAATGGATTCGAATTCAAATGTCATTGAATATAGTTCGTAATTAAGTAATTTGGTGGTGCGATCTAGCTTTTAAACAATTCAACGTGAATTGCGTTGGAATTCAGCATTTTGTCCCGTTTCCGGTACTCTGATGATTATTTTATAGTTCACTACCTATGCCCCGTGCTACACAAATTGATATTACTTTTGCTATATAATTTCCCACGGTGTTGCTTGAGTTTATCCAATTTAATAAAATAAATAAAAATTCTAAAATAAAAGGCTAGGTTACTTGGTACTCCCTATAACACCTATCTGCGAGTGAAATCCCGTCAAAATCGGTCCAGACATTAGCCGGAACAAACAGACAGACAGACAGAACAACATTTTTTTGTTGATGTTGGTACCGTATATACTTTCTTAAGCATCTAGTAAAAACAGTTAATTTGAAATTACAGGCACTTAAATTTCATGTATTTGTATAGACGTCAGATACTTATTTTTTGTTTCTCATTCTATTTTATTTAAATGTGATCATGATTGATTAGACAGCAGGTGATCTTTTTTGTTTTTCCGAAGTCTTTCCACAAAGTTGTAATAAAAACTCCTTCCTTATATTTTGAATTTGATGTCTTGCAACTTTGTTTTGACGAATATCATCCATTTGTTTTGAAGGGTTTGGTAAAATGTGATAGATTGTAACGTTTTATCATGGCTGAGTTACTTTACCGTTTTTCGTGATTGAAACGGATTTGTAAGTTTGATATAATAAGATATTTTCGGTAGTATTACGCAAGATGGCGGTGTCACGGCCATATCTCTGCGGGTGGTTATCGTGGCTCATATTGGGAGATACAGCCGTTTTGTTAGAATGAATGTCTTTGGTAGTAGGCAAGTAGGTAATAAGTATGGATATTATGCCAGGTAGGTACTATTCAGGATAGAGGAACGTGGATTTTCATTTTACAATGGAATTGATACTAATTTCTCTTTGAAGTTTAATTAAAAAAGCTCAACGTTATGATAATTCCTACTGGATTGAGAAAAGTTTGATGAACGCAAGTAGCGCCGCGGGGACCAGCTAGTTCACGATAAAAACTGACAAATAATTTCTTGATGACCTGTCAAATGCTTCATCGATCAATAATAAATGATATTATATCGATGTCGACGGTCTTCGCACCCGAGGTGTATACTCATAAAATTACCAAACGACATGGGCATTTACCGTTATTTGTTCGCCCCATACAAATGGTGGGTAATAAGCCCTGGTCATTAGTATCTCGACCGAAGCGGCACAGCGGGTAAAAATGTGCGGTTTCGAAAGCCTCCGCTATTTTCGACAAAGTGATGTCGACCAGCTTTTTGTCCTCACTGTGAAATACGGACATCTGTTCCTTTGTTTGTTGATTTCATGAAATATAGATTGATTCTGTAAGCTTAAAATTATTCTGATTTTTTAGATATGTGATTGTAAAATTTATGCTTTTTTTTATACCACTAAGGTGGCAAACAAGCATACGGCCCGCCTGATGGTAAGCGGTTACCATAGCCTATGGACGCTTGCAACACCAGGGCTATCACTCGCGCGTTGTCGACCCAAAAAACCTCTTAGAGGTTTATGTAGGATTCACTGCGCCGGCAGTTTGAGAGAATATTCCTCTTACTGCCAGCGCAGCGCATCCTTAGAAGGAGCTCTGGCGACCTTACTTAATGTCATATTAATACAGTTACATAACATACCATTACGCCGTACGCAGGGTGTTTAGGAGCAAAGTATAATCGGGTATGAAATTCTCAGTAGCAGCTTGGAGCTAAGAATTCTGCCGCTTATTGTCGATAGGTTTACATATATACACATATCACATGACACATAAACAAACCAGCGAATTATGGATGTACAGCAGGACACGTCTGCCTAACCCTTTGGGGAATATAGGCGTCATAGTATGTTATGTAACAAAATATACAATATATTTTACAAAAAAAGGCAAGATTTATAATAGGCATTTATATGAATATGAGCGCGTACGCTACAGTAATACGGCAGTCAGAGGCTGTGAGATAAACCGGTGGGTGAAGCCGTAAATCTGACAAGATTGATGATATACCGGACCCCGTACTAGACAAGACATTGCCCCCCGATTAGTGTACAACAGTACCCCACAGATGTCGGCGATTGTGTTCGTAATTGGAACTGTTATGGTGTTACCTCATATCGTAATTAAAATGTAGGTATTTATATTCTTTATTGGTAGAGAAACCATCTTATGCTAATTGATAAAAAAATACAAAATAATTCAATTCAGGTAATTGAGTTACGCAATGATAAATAATACTTATTCCAAGTAATGTTTGGCCTTATGCGATATAACAATTTATTATGTAAAATATAATATGAGTGCATAAAGTGTTTCTCTATTTCCTATATAAGTAAATGTGTTGTATTGTATATATGGACAAATGTTTGTAATAAAAGTTTATTACTATTATTTTTAAACAGATAAAACGCCCGGAAGAAATTCTCTCAATGCCTAGTAATTAGGGAAAACTAAGGGCATAAACAGACAGACCCATATAGCGAGTTTGTTTTATATAATTAATAGTAGCTTAATAACATATTTCCTTTAAAATAGCCATGTTATGCCTATTTACAACATAAATAAACACTATTCATTCACATAAAAGTCTTCAAAAGCAACAACAGATTGACCTACACAATATCAACTAATTCAGCCGGACTTGTGAATAATTTGTTCTTTGTTCGGCTTATAAGAACGATCGAAATATCAAACGAGTCACGTCCGTGCGAGTGGGTGGTCACACAAACGCACATTAGCCTGTGCCACTAAACAGATACACTAGAAAACTCAATAAAATTAGCCTATTGAAGATAAATTAAAAAAATGCCAGTAAACTACGGAGGAGTCGCCGATTTTAGGCGATTGCACGGCACGGATCTCATGTTGTATTTTCTTCTATTGAATCCGCTGATACCTATCCACGCGGATCCATCGTAGGTGCAGGACGTGTTGCAATTTAAGAATAGAATTCGAAAAAACAAAACCGCATTAAATGCATCAGCGGTGCTCCGCCTGGTAAGGCAGTTTACGAGCCTGTCCGCGCGGAGCACCGCTACGAAATCCGCGTTACCGCCACCGCCCTCCGCGGCCGTGCGCGGTGCCGTGTGTTAATCGCTTATAGAGGCTAGTTTTCTTCGACAACAATTCCAAGAATTACATTAAGAGTAGATGTAAGTGGAACTACGGTATTTATTTTATCAAGATTGTATCTGATTCGTAGGCAGCTCGTAGCGCGTAGGCGGGCTACGACGTAGCGCGTAGGCGGCCATTCATCTACACGGATCTCGACCTATCATTGTTGTACCAGTTCTGAGCGCCCAATGCTGACATCTTATTCAATTATAGATTGTTCGGCTACTAGTAGAACAGTATTTCATGATGTAATTTATTATTACATGATTGATTTATTTTGTAAGATGGAAATAATTAATTTTACATCAATCCGATTGAACTGCTACCATGCTGCCATAATTTATAGCAGTTCAAAGACATTATTACTAATTAAGTTAAAGACTACTTCGTTAGAGGTTAATATTATTAGTAATATTAACCTATTATTATTTATTAGTTACTGTAATCGGTGGATTCGTAGTAATTAATTAAATATATAAATTATTGTTATAAATACTTTGAATATAATAGTTTTGTAGAACAGAAGTAGAATTTATTAATAAAAAATATAAGTACACTGGTAACACAAAGATTTAATAGGGCCGTAGGCCAAAGTAACAAATTACATAGTCAGGATCTAATTAGCATTAACACACATAGCAAAAAACACAACGATCAGACAATGATCGTACGACGATTGGACAGAGATTCGATATCACTCACACAATTACTAGCGGCGAAGGTTCGGACATAGCACGTCTGTACTATCCGAGATCTCGAGCAGAAGTGAACGAAGTGACGTTCCGGCAAGCCTTTTATACATTCGGACACAGTCATTATGAAAATAGGCGGGTAGTCTTGAACATTATTTTTATAAAATCCCTAACAATAGATACAGGTTACTATCAGGAAATAACTTAAAAATTTCATAAATAAATAAATGCATATCCATTGTTAACCAATTAAGTTTAATATTATGAAAATTACACGAGCATAAATTACGATGATGTGACTATTCGATTATACTTTGTTACGTTAAATGGTTAATCCAATTACAATGATTATAAAATTAAAGTTCTCTGCGTAATAACAGGCAGTTAGACTTAATTAGGCTTTACTTGCAAACAGGTGTTGTGGTAATTACTTAATTGTAGATCTGAATCGCCTAATTGGTCTGTAGAACTATGACGTCATTGCTTCGGGTGAAGTCTAGGCCCGAAATTGATTATACACTGTTAAACTTCGTATTTTTAAATAAGTGTGAAATGAAAAACAAAATCTTGTGTTCCTTTTTTAAAAGGTTCGAAACAACAGATTTTGCGGGCGTATTTGGAAAGCGTGTTTGTGGTGAATGTTTCGGATCCCCATGGCCATGACTAAGCTAATTTAAGTCAACACGAGTCCGACTTACCTTGCCGCTTTATCACGTGGCAGTTAATCCAGGGTATAAACTATCATACCCTGGATTAACACTATACTTTTATCGCGATTGCGAAGTGCCACGGCCAAATCTTTATTCTTACTAATGTTATAAATGCGAAAGTAATACTGTCTGTCTGTCGCTCTTTCACGCCAAAACTACTGAACCGATTTAAATGAAATTTGGTACACAGATAGTTTAGAGCCTAAAAAAGGACATAGGCTACATTTTATTACGAAAAAAGGGTTATAAGGGGGTGAAAATAGGGTATGAAAATCATAAGAAATTACCAAACCACGCGAGCGAAGCCGCTGGTGGAAAGCTAGTAGCATATTATATGTGTATGTGTACACTACTAATTTTAACTATGTACAGTCAGCAACGAAAGTCGTTGAACACAGCGAAAGTTTAAAAACATCACAGTACCAAAACTATTCATTAGATTTTGACTAAGGTTAAACACATAATTGTCCTCTATTATGAGGAAATTTACTGCCTTCAAGGGTCAGTGAATTCTGAATATTAAAGATGTTAAAGCGTTTTGAAGATTTCATAGTGTTCAGCTACTTTCGTTGCTGACTGTACCTAGATGATTTTTCCATTGAACTTTGATGTTAAAAGCCGTATCTGTTCTCTGCTACATTGTATGTTTGCTGTTGAATTACGTTCAATACTACTCGATATGGAAATGAGATCTTTGTTAGTATTGCGGCCAATGATCTATGGGGAATTTAGATTCGGCTAGAAAGCCCGCATACACTGGTGTTGTTTATACATTCGCAGTTCTCGCCAAACTTATTGTCCGGGTTGAAGTTGGCACGAGCTAACTTTAACCCTTTAATATTTTTCTTTCTCCGATTTTTGCGGCTGGGTTAAAGTTAGTTCTTGCCAACTCCAACCCGGACAATAAGTTTGGCGAGAATGTACATATCTTCTATTGACCTATTACTTAAATGTGTACGTAAGTACCTAAAGTTCTTCAATCATAATGACTACCATTTGCTTCAACATTTTCCTTACCCTAATATGAATATTTGCTAATTAAGAAATTAGCAAATATATTAAAATAGTATTATAAAATTTGTTGTTACTAATGAGCTATAAATGAGATGACCACTAATGATTATGATTGTACTGACACCTCCAAAGTAAACAACTAGGTATATTATTTTGTTCCTTTACTAATGTTTGAGAAACTTGAGGATAAGTAGTCATCGCGCTCATGGCACACCTCTGTAACACCTGAGGCGTTGCTGATGCGTTGACAGCCCTTAAAATCACCCTTAATAACTGCTAAGCGACCGAGAGGGGAAACTATAGTCTGTGCGGAACTAGTTGGGTCGCCTGCGCGCAGTAGGACAGAGTGGCAGAGGCGCCTGTTTTCGTTCACAGTAACCCGCCGCCTCCCCCCCGTCCCTGCCTAAGGCGTGGCCAACTAGTTCCGCGCAGACTATAGCGCTCGAGCGTCAAAAGTCGTCACACACAGATGCTTTGCGACAAACTCGAACGTAAGGGTGATCAGCAGTCAGTCAGACACCAAAAGATCCTGCCACCGAGCAAGATAGATATTTTATCGCGTCTTACAACAGAGACGCCTCATCATCCTCCTGCCCTTATCCCAATTAACTTGGGGTATGTCTTTTTCTTCCATACATCTCTATTAGCCGTTATCTCGTCATTCAATTCCTTTGTAGTCCATCCATATTTTCTTTGGTCTTCCTCTTCTCTTAATCCATCCACATTCATGCTCAAAAACTTTTTGGTAACATGCTATTTACTTCTACGCATCACATGTCAATACCACGATAAGCGGTTACTACCTGATAGACACAAAAATTACGGATTTTAAAACAGTCTCTTTTCGGCTGTCATCTTCAGCTACAGAAGTCTTCAGTCTACAATGCAACATTAAATACTCTAGGTGTGTAAGGTCCTATTGTATTAAATGCTACGGTGGGGGACGGGGGTCGATAAACGCGACGGTGTCACAGAGGCGGGGGGCTCTGCTCCGCCCCGCTAATTAAACTGTCACCTCTAGCCGTAACTAGTCGTCGATACTTCGATAGCGTCATTGATAAAGTCGTATAACTCGATCGAAATTCATTTATTTTGTCTTTTGATAGACAGGAACGTGTTTTGAGCTTTCGAACCGCGTTTTTTTTTCGAAGCGGCTGAATTCGAAATAGGCTAAGTAAACTTTCATCCATTTTTGAATGGGAATTTGTAAACGTAACATACCATTACGTTTGTATTGCCCATATGAGCCATGCCCATATATGCCCAATTGCCCATGTTATATAGAGGTTAATGTGTGTTTAATTTTAGCTCCAATGACCATATGGGCGAGCTTATTGTCACGAATCGGGTACAAATCATAATTCTATCCTAGAAAAATAAAGTTCTTGTAACCGCTACACCATTGAGGTAGTTTAATAACGATATTTTTTGCAATATCCGCGGAATTCGTTTTCACAGTCGCACAACAAACCAGAAATATGTGAAGTTTTACCGTTTCACTTTATATAATAGCACACTGTAATTTACTTGTAATCTATAGGATGACATCCAGGATGATTTATATTCGATCGCGACTGTTACAAATTGGTTGGAAGTCACGCAGAAGGTATATTCGCAAAATATATATTCATACTCCCTACTAATAGGAGTAATAAGTTCGACAGTATAACTATCATATAATGGGTCCTTGAAAGCGTGAGGAGGGGGGGGGGGGGGGGGGTGACATGGCAAACGCAAATGTGCCATAAATCCTAAATAAACCTTAATCTGAATTATCCCAATCATTCATATTTTTATTTCAAAACAAAAGTTCTTATCTCAAAATGTAAACAGTATTTACGTAAGGTAAATGCACATGTTGATTTAAGCCGTAGACACGTTTACATATGTTATACGCAAAACTGCAGGCAATCTAGAATAAATCCTCTTTTCTATCTGAGAGAAGCAAATGTTCAGGAAATGACTCACGGAAGTGCTTTAGAATTCTCTAATAAAATTGAAAATGTGGAAAACTCGGGGAAATGCGTTTACGTCTGTGTTTGCATATACGTAAGTACTTACAGCGTCAAAACAGTTTTACAGTTACGTCAAAAGCCAATTTCCTATCAACTGCGACACATACAAAGACATTTAAATATAATATTACGTGATGTAACTGCCTCGGTATAGTGGTCGCAATCACGACTGCTAGGCTAGAGATTTTGAGATTCCCAGGTCGAGAAAAGCGTTAAGTATTGCGTTTTTCTAAAAATCGAATTGCTATTTGTGCCCGGTAATTGGATATCAGGTCGCCCGTATTAGTGACAACCTGTGGGTGTAAGCCCCGTTACATCTCTGCCAAACCCTTCGGGATTATAGGCGCGATGGTATTACGAGTTTCCGACAGGAAACAAAACGCTCCGTCAAAGTCGCCGTCTCTGTAATAAATGTCAGCCTGACAAAGAAAGACAAAAAAAATCGATTCGGAATTTAATAAAAGAATTTGTATTCACATGTGTAACCTTTTTAAATCTCGTTCTAAAAAGTTTTGTTAACTTTCAGTTTATACCTACGTTATTTTATATTAAGGCAGTAAAAAGTTTTAATTGCTTAAACCCTCAAAATACATACGATATTGGTAGCTAGCACACGTTGAACATTTTGTAGCATTCACGTGACTCAAAACATTAAGTAGGTTAGAAGGTGGAAGGTCAATATGTCAGCTTTTTTAAATTAAAATGCCGTACTGACCTTTGAAACTCGAGTGGACTCGCGCTTGGCCGGATTTTTAATTATTCTTAGGAAATCAAGGCGGTGGAAAAGGAAGGGTGAAATATTATAAAGAAACTTTTTATATTTGAATATTTAATTTCAATTTCTGAGTTACTATTGTAAAGTATCTAGTATTATTATGATTTATGTATCTACCCACACACAGCTGTCTGCTTAAAGTAGTGTACTTTAGAATGATGAATGGAGTTTTTTTAAACGTTCCTTATTTTTTGTACTTTTCAGGGCCTCAAGTTATTTGTTTATAGGGCTACCAGTTATTATCAGTTTCAATAGTATGCCAAAGGACTTTTTGAGATAAAAGAAAGGCTATGTCCTACCCCTGAACGCACTATAACGCCTTGTAAAATCTATACTAATATTATAAAGAGGAAAGATTTGTTTGTTTGTTTGTTTGTAATGAATAGGCTCCGAAACTACTGGACCGATTTCAAAAATTCTTTCACCTTTGGAAAGCTACATTATCCCCGAGTAACATAGGCTATATATCATCACGCTACGACTAATAGGAGCGGAGTAGTAATGAAAAATGTAGCAAAAACCGGGAAAAAATTATAATACCACGCGGGCGAAGCCGCTGGCGGGAAGCTAGTTTTATAGAAATCCCTTCAGCGGCTTAGGCGTCAAAATTACCTAAACGTTAATTAATATTGTTACAAGATTGCTGTTAAGAAAATTAAGATTGTTTGACAATGATCATTTCAATTATTTTTATGAGGGCCCAAATTAAGAAATACTTCAAATAATAACGAGTAAAGGACAAAGAAATTGAAGCGAATTCTCGCCGATAGTCGAATTTTGAATTATTTATTAGCGTCCCAATTGCTACAGATTCACGTAACGATAATATTCGTGCAAATATATTCGTATTCGCGTCGCGTTCGCTACGCTTATGACCCGCCCGCCTTGTCTCCGCCGTGGCCCATATATTTTGCAGTGGACACTGGTGCATTAGAGCATGAGTTTGGTCTCACAGGATTAAGGGTAAACCTTACTTAGTCGTAGCTTGAATCTGACGGGATTGGATTTAATTTATGTGAAAGGGCAGACTTACTTAGCTAGTTGAGGAATAGAGGTTCTTGCGACTGAACTGACACGAACTGTAATAGGCAGAGTTGAAATTTTTACAGATTTTAAACTTCTAGTGCCACTACAACAGCAAATACTAATTTGATTAATACTAATTAAAAATGGTACCTACAGGGTTCCTCTTTATGTGTGGATCTGATTCGTACTTGACTGGTTTTTTGTATAGCTTGCAATCCTAAATACATTATTTGACGACATTAACAAATATAAGAGTATCCATAGAACCTTTTTTTATTACTAAGGTGGCAAACAAGCATACGTCCCGCCTAATGGTAAGCGGTTACCGTAGCCTATGGACGCTTGCAACACCAGGGTTATCACACGCGCCTAAAAACCTCTTAGAGGTTTATGAAGGATTCACTGCACCGACAGTTTGAGGATTAATTCTTCTTGCTGTCAACGCAGCGCATCCTTAGAAAGAGCTCTGGCAACCTTATTCACTGCAGGAACACAACACACACTAAAAGTGTGTTATTTGGCTGCAGTGTCTGTAAGGCGTAGGTACTTCCCCAGATGGGTTGCTACAGATTTGAGCCATAAATGGCTGTGCCCTACCTCTCTTAAACAAAATATTGGCATTTCGGCCTTGTGCGCATTTCCCTGACAAAATACTTAATTGAAATAAAAAATATAAAAAGACATTTACATTTTCTGTATCTAAATCTTCAATCTACATTTATATCCAACCCTCACACGTGTAGATTTGCGTCGCATTTCTTGTTCTTGCCCATTACAATTAAGTCCGCATAGTACCTATACATATACAGGTATTACAGTAAACGCACACAATCGGAATACCAACGAGGTAAACCTGAGCTAAGTCCTTTGGCGTGAACACAAACTTGGAATACATTGCCTGATTAGGACAAACCCGAGTAATGAATACTGTATGCAGCAGCCACGGACCGCGAGATATTGCATAATGACCAAACTAGTATAAGCAAGGATTCCAGATAACACTCACTTTATTTACTTTTTAAGCGGATACGAATTGTTCAATTATTTGCGTTTGATTTAAAATGCAACTTTGCTTGTCTGTTTTGATATGTACCTACTTGTTGAATGTTACTTATGTACCCATATTTATTGATCATTGGATTGGTCCTGGGTTCGATTCCTAGGTCAGGCAACGTGTTATAGGGTTTTTCTATAGGAAAATCAAATCATCACAATCATTCTTTCATTCATCATTCTCATTTATTTTCAACGACCCATGCGTTATTAAAGTCCCTTTTTGTTAATCCTTACATGTCACTTAAAGTAATTACCTTGTTAATTTATTTACTTGAGCTAATACTAATTGCCTTAAAGGAGAGTTTTAAGTACAATTATCTAGACACACTTAATTTCGGGAGTTTCTCTAATAAGAGTCTTGAATTTTGTATTCAACAGCGAAATTAAACATAGGGTACTTGTAAATACAACAAAATTTTGCTGAATTTACTCAGTGGCAATTTTATTTCTAAGTAGGTACCATTCATAACATTATTTACGTTATTGACGTACGGAAAATATATACGACCTACTTATATAAATATGTCAAATTCATTTACGATAAAAGATTTAGCAACTTTAAAAACAAAAGAAACGCTGTAACATTGCGTATTTCGAATTACAAAATAAGAGTGACATTACCCGTGTATCTGTTCGTGCGGTATCGTCCTTTCGAAGCAATCCAGACTGGCCGCTTCATTAGTCTACAAAGGTTAGTTGTATGCAAGTGCGGAACACCACCACCGCCGCACCGTCTCAGTGCTCAGTACTAACAACTTTGCAGCGCAGGGTTATTACCCCCAACGGCAGGAAAGGTGTTAACTAAAATTGGATATCGTGGTCGCTTTCCGATATTATTATGCTTGGCAAATTGCTTATATTTTATGCTTGAATAGCATTTTAATCTTTTATGTTTTCAATATACAATCAATGTTAAATTAATAATACCCAATATTGCGGGAACACATTGAAATATGGAAATTAGTTCTAAATAATACGTAGGCTTAGGAAGTTCTATTTATAAATTCATGTTATTTGGATAGTAAACATAATTTATTTATTTAAATGGTGGTTTATTTTGGTGCAACAATAATTGTAATTGATATAACATGGTATCTCGAACCACTAGACCACTGACAACGTCTGTGGTCTAGTGGTTCGAGTACCAGACTGTTGGTCGTGGGTTCGATTCCCACAAGACACATCACATAAATGTTTCCCACAAGAAACATTTATGTGATGAACTTAGGTGTTTGTGTTTGTCTGGGTGTTTCTTATATATTATAATGTATTTACAAAAAAAAAGTATATAAGTACTATTGTCTAGTACCCATAGTACAAGCTCTGCTTAGGGACTAGATGGTGTTGTGTATAAATGTCCCAAGATATTTAACTTATTTTTATTTTTATTTATATTTTATTTGGATATCAAATGGTGTTTTTTTCTGGAGGTTGCATCTAGGCACACTAGTGTAAGATAGACGTAGGCTAGGTGAAGTGAAAACTTGTGAATGCCAGCTGGTAGTGACTTGATAAGGAGAGCCGAAGATCAACGTTGTGGCGTTCACATGTTCTAGTAGTAGTAGAAGTAGTAGGTAAAGATATGGTGATGATAATAATGATGACTAACAACATCTCGACACAATGTAAGGTCAAACGAGTTGCATGACCTCAGATTGTTTCGACTTTGTCATTGCGTGCATACTCTCTCGTCCGTAAATGTTTGTAAAGGCCATTTAAGAACACAGTCCATTTACATTAAACAAACGTCCCTTTAATTTGTTTTTGTTTTTGCTTAATGTGGTGGAAAATCACGATTTTTGGACTTGCTTTTTGACCTGCTAGGGACTGACAAAAGTTACGGGCCGCTGGTAAATGGCAACAGGAGCCAACGGAGGCCAGTAACACCAGAGTGGTATCTCTTGCGCATTGTCATACTTGATAAATCACACATACTTTACACAATACATATAATATGACAGCGTTTGTGGTCTAGTGGTTCGAGTACCGGAACTGCTGATCACGAGGTCGTGGTTTAGATTACCACAAGACAGAAACATTTATTAGTGAACTTAGGTGTTTGTGTTTGTCTGGGTGTTTCTTATATACTATAAGTATGTATTTACAAAAAAAAAGTCTATATGTATTATATCCATTGTCTAGTACCCATAGTACAAGCTCTGCTTAGTTTGGGACTAGACAGTGCTGTGTAAAAAATATCCCAAGATGTTTATTTTATTTATATTTATTTATATATCATCATGCCTGTATTCCCTGAAGTGTTAGGCAGAGGTGTATGTATTAATGTTAACTGTGGGTTTACGAACCTATTGCCATAAACCGGGCATAAATGATGAGATGAATGAGCTGCTAATGATAATTTCATAGATATTATTTATTTCTATGTTCAATGTAAGTAAGCGCAACTTCCATGACTCATTGTTACTTCTTTTATTTCAGTTGTCTATATCTTTACAATACTGCATGAAGATTGGACAATAAAAAGTTTAAATGGAAAGCTATTACATTGAACTTGTCTACAAAGGGGTCAAAAGAACTAAAAAGTCATGTAGCTACATTCAAAGGACAAACCAATTTTTTTGGGTACCTACTTATGCATTGACTTTTAAAGGTACTGCATTTAAGTTTTCGAGATTAGATTCTTGGATTGTTTAATAGCTCTTTTTATTTACAAACAGATACTTAATCATGTTAATCTAATTTGAGTTATGGGTCCGATTAATTTTATTTTCTGAATTATGTGCGGTCGATTTATATTAAGCATCCATAGAGCAAAGCACAATTTATTGTTAATAATATTCATACTACCTATAAAATTAATATAAAAATTCTTATCAATTAATACAAAAATTGTTGTCAATCACAGAACAGTACGGTCAATCTGGTATTTATAACTCATAAGCTGCATTTAATATGAAGCCTCATATATATGTATTTCTGTTGGGTTGTGCAGATAAATGGAATGAAGTGAAGGACAGATATGAAGTTTAAAGGGCCGCGACGTACTTTAATTTATTTTTTATCTGGGGACACGGTAGTGCCCCCGCCAAGTCAAGCATTTAGTATTTCATGCTGACTCTTAAGTGCTGTCGTTTTCATCTTATTTTATAGTTGAGTTTGTAAAGTTTTATAATATACGACTTATTTTGGTTAACAGAAAATATTACATTAGAGATGTAGAAGAAAATAGTAGGTAGACATACAATTACTAACTACTGTGCCGACCCCAAGTGCATTGGATAAGGGCAGGAGTGTGATTATGAAATATATTTCACAGTTGTATATTAACTGCAGAAGTAATTCTCTTTTACCGCGTGTACTGTTTAAATTTGTATAAATTATAAACACAAGCAACTTATTTGTCCTAAGACTCACATAGACATCAAATTACCTTGTATGTCCCGATAGTCTTTAGGTAGGTATAACTGAATTAAGTTTACCGATATGGTTGCCGAATATTTTATGAACAATATTTGGAATGTAAACAAGCAGGTAAAGTATTAGTAATTCTCTGTTGATTGAACTTCCAGAAATCACATGAAATTGGGTAATATTGGGCTTGTATATTTGTTTACGTTACCCAAGGGATACCGAAAAAAACAAATAAAGTTCGTTGCTGAGCGCTATTTATTTGCGGACTCTACTCAGGATAGATTTTTTATGTGGTCAAATATTAATCGGTACCTACTGACCCTTATTTAGCTCTGCCGTGAAGGGTTGCTGTCTACCTGTGATGGATGCTGGTCGTCAGCCAGACTAGCAATTTAGGGCCGAGATAAATTTATGGGTGAAGTTAGACACTAGGTTATTTTAGACTGGCAGGTTTTTTGTTTATTTATGGTACTTGGGAAAGAGGAGACTAGATGTAGATGTAGAGTAAGTATTGGCAATACATAGAATAATGTCCAATGATTGTGTTTCCCAGGTACCGCAAATACTTCCCTATATTTAGTGTGCCTATTGTCTATGTTGCAATTTTGGAATTTGTTTTACATGAATTCCGAAAGTAACTAAACGAAGTAACATTCTAACCTTTTTTCTTTTGTACGTAAATTTTGTATGCATTTCAGTAGAACAATTTTGTTCTGTTTGATAACATAAATGTGATAGGAAAGTTGTTCTAATTGGAAAATTACGGTGTACGTAATTGGTTTAATGTAATTAAAGATATGGACCGAAACAAAAAACCCGACTGCATAAAAACTACTAACTAAAAATCTAAAAACAAGCTCTGTGATGTTGGAAAATGTATTGCAGGCGGGACAAGCTGTTCGTTGATAAACAAAATTGTTTCTTTGCTTGTCCCGCCTGCAATACATTTTCCAACATCACAGAGCTTGTTTTTAGATTTTTAGTTAGTAGTTTTTATGCAGTCGGGTTTTTTGTTTCTTTTAATAAGTGATTTTATTTCCTTCTTTTTAGTTTATAAATCATCATAGAATCACTAGATAGATCCTAAATGATGATTTAAAATATAAATTGATACAACTAAAGATCTTTTTCAAAGTCAGTTCGCACATTAAAGCGTATAAAATCCGCCATATTGATTTTTTTTAAATTTCACGTACCCAGTGACAGTCGTGCCATCAAGACGAATCTAATGAGGTGTCATTTATCTAATTCGGTTGAGCCGTTGAGTAGTTACGACCGGACATAGGAACGGACATACATACATACATACATACATACATACTTACGCGTCAAACACATAACCCTCCTCCTTCGGCAGTCGGGTAAAAACTATCAACTTGACAGCTGACATGACGTACCTCCGGTATAAATTTGGTCTGAGTAGCATTGGCTTTTGATGACCTCCTTTCTTCTGATGATGATGACGTTTAAGCGGTTAATAGATGAGGTATTTTCGAAAAGTCTGAGGTTTCCTTGGATTCGAACGATTCGTTGATATAATAAATATTATTAGGCTATCGTTGCTTTAGTAAAAAGACGTATTATAAATGAAGAAAATAAAACTATACATATTCCTTTGTATTTTATTTATTGAAGATGTAGGTACGATGTAACTTACAGAAGGGAGATTTAGAAGATATTTACAAGGTGTTAAGGTAACATTAAAAATTGAGATAATACTTTTAAAATTTTTCGTGACTAACAGGAAAATAATCAATGAAATAAAGTAACAAAATTCTGAAAATTAATGACTAGCTGAAAGCGAAACGTAGAAACGTAGTAATAGTTAACAATTAGATCGTGTATAAATAATATTTTAGAGATTTTTTAATGTTTCTTAAATCATTTTATTAATAACTATAAAAATTATTGCCTTAATCAAAAACTTTAACTACATCTTATGAACGTGCACAACATTTAACAGTGATTAAAGTTATCTAACAACTAGTGAATTACCTAAACAAATAAAGAATCTAATTTATTATTTAATTTAAAAGATCAACTTAATTATAGATCTTACATTAATTTTAAACTATATCTATTCAAATTTTGATATGTTTGATATTCTTGTTTAAGGCATTTTTGTGAAATTATTTTGCAAGTACAGTCGGTTGCAGATGGATGTAAATCAAAGGTAAACTTTATCTACACTGTTGATGTTGCGTAGGCAGATAAAATTATGAACAGTGTTCAAACTTTTAGTTAGGGACCTAGAAATTAATTGGATTACGTAATTTGATGCCGGTTCTTGCTGTATATAATATATAGTTGTGTAGGTATAGCATATAGGTATAAATATGTAGATAATTATGTATTTTGATATTCAGTCTATTTTATTATTACGTAGTCAAAATGTCTTGTATTCCTCATCTAATAGTTTCGTTGCTAGGTACTAGGTAACTTTATTTTTTTCAACTTTACTGCAATAATTATTGATTTCCTATTCCCAACAGTGACTCGGAATAATACATTTTTCAACTTTACCAATCCTAGGAGTGGGGCAGTGACTTCAGTAAATGATAGAGGGGTAAGTTTACCACCATATTGACCTAGTGTGGGTTGGCAGAATTTACAAAATCCTACCGTTTCTGTCTTCACTGTTATATGTTAGTGATAATATTATTATTATATATGATTACAAAATTATCTAACATCACTGTACTTGAAGTAATTTCAACAAACTGCCATAAAATACGCAGCAAGTGCTTTTCATAAATCCGTTGTTTTCATAAATATACTAATTTTACTTCAATAGGTTGTTGAAATATCATCACGAATATTCCCATAAATGCGCCAATAAAAGGGACAATAAAAACATATAAATATTCGTTGATTTTGGATTTTGGAAGCAAATATTCTACCTAAAATAAAATCACCCTTACACCGTGCGCCTCGCTCCTAATCAGCTTTGCGGGTAGGTGTTGCCTTGCAAAGATCAAGTACCTCACATATTATAAGATATGAAACACTCAGATGTGTCATTTTAAATAAATAGTCAAATTAAATAGTGGAAAATATGATTTTAATTAGATAATCATCACTAAAATAGATTTGATAGGTAAGTACTTTGATTCAATATTTTTTGTTCAAATCACCAAATCGCATGTAATCATACACGTACCAATAATTTTGCTGTTTAGTTGATATTGTAGTAGTGTTTTTGGACGATAAAAGCGCTTATAGATTCTTAGGAGCAAAATGGCGAACGCTCAGCGGTCATCGCTGTCAACAGTGTCAACTAGAACTATCGATGACAGTTAGTCCTAGCCGAAAACTGTCAAAAAATTTGTAAGCGCTTACATTTTTTTATAAGCGCTTTTATCGGCCAAACACGCCCATTGTGTTTGTGAGATAAAACGTTTGTTTTAACACTCAATTCAATTTGGTTGGGCCTCAAGTGTGCTATTTGTCTTCCAAATCTGTCAGTCCTCGTGTCGTTGAACAACGATTGAAATAGTAAACTTGGTGGCACTTGAACATAAAGTCATGGGCCCTGTTCTAATCTAGAAATTCCTGCAAAAAATCAATAGTACTTATTATTTTTAATGAAGGAAAAAATCGGCGGGCGGGCAGGGTTCGAACCTGCGCCTTCTGGTTCGGTACACCAGACGCTCTGACCACTAAGCCACCGCTCGCCCTGCTCGCCAGTCGCCAGTACTTATATAGGTATGCTTCATCTTTTTCCAATATAAAATTCATTCGAAAATTTATAGGTATATAAAATTTACATAGATGTATAAATAGGTATTTGTTTTACCAATAGATTTACATGCAAAAAAATCACACTTTCCCTTAAATTAACTGTAGTTAACTCTTAATTACCCCTTGTTAGGAAAGTCACGAAAAAGGACTATAATTGAAGAAAATTATGTAACTGGCACTGTTATTAATATCGGGTTCCAAGAAAACATGAAAAACCCGGTGTTCCACATGTTACAAGATACTTGAAGCTCTCAGAAGCTGTGTTCAGGGCTCGCCGTCTCGCGTATTACCTATGGACATTTAATGCTAAATAGGTATTACTTAGACTTATTCAACTAACTCTTCAGTCTTGGACGTTACACTTAAATAGAATACTTCTAAAACCCGCGTCGAATTTATATCTCTCCAAAACTTGTAAAATTAAGTAGAGTCTGCGTGTTTTAACTATTCTATGGCGTAAGTAATAACACACACCAAAGATAAGTTGTTGAACACTATAAGCTATAGACATAATACTCTGGATTAATAATTTTGATAAGGTTTTTTTTAGAATACGACATCTTTTAATATCTTGGCTACGACTTTAATTTCTTTGCTGAAGGTTATTTTATTTGAACGATTATAGATTAAGTATCTAAGATTCGGAAAAATCACATTCACTAATAAATAAAACACATTTAGTACAAACGCACGACCAAAAATCACGACACCTAAAGTATTAAGCGAAAATGTACAACACTCCATTCACTTGAACGTAATATTACATAGTTCAGTTACATTTAGTTCGTATTACTTACACCTATATAAAATCCATTAATCCTAAACAAATGAAATTATCACAAACATTTAAAAAAATCACATTCTGTATAATAAATGCTGTATATAATTAATACATTACTTAATTATATATAAAAATATATTGCTCAGGGTTTCAGTGGGTCGGTCTATCAAATCAGTGCTTTAAAGTTGCCTGCGAATAATTCTATTTTTAATTTGTTTACAAAATAATATTTTTTAGAAAGACTAAGTATAAAATTAATAAACACCGTACATAGCTTCATGTTGTTCCCATACTTTAGATGTTCCAAATCGAACCTACATTACAAACGACCGAAAAGGAATAATAAAACCATTGCTTATCATCGTATTAAAATTTAGAATACCGACTAATATAATAAAAATGTTGCTAGGTATAAATAAAATATCTCTTCGGGTTTCTTAAGCTATTTTACGCTATATGTATACATAAACGACTTTAAAAAATTTACTGACTAGTGATATGTATCATGATATGTATTTGATATGTTGATCACAACGTAGTAGTTCCGCCAATTCGGTTGAATATGGCAATAATTTCCACCACTAATCTTCGGGCCAACCGAGGTCTTCTCCAATGAGGTCATAAAACTTCTGGTTGTGTTGTATAAAGAACTTTCTTAGTTTAGTCACGACGGCAGGGTCGACACGTGGGTGTTTCCGACCCTTAGTTTCCCGCAGACACTTGTCTGTAGTGTCGTTTCGAAGGCAATAGAAGCCTTTCGTTTCGTTGAAGTAGAAATTCTTTCTACCTGTTGGGACAAAATATGATGAGATGAAAATATTGGCAGATTTGTTGCTTATTGGCGTATTGCGAATATAATAAAAGCTTGCATTGTTCTCCCTAATTCTCTTATTGAATCAATGATATGTTGTAACATTAGACAGTGTTGTCAAAGTTAGACAGTGATTTTTTCAACACTTTTTAACACCAGAATATTAAGCACTTATAATATAATTTACCTATCTTATGTTCCAGTCCGAGGAACTTCTCGATGCGACGGAGTTGCGGCACTGGATCTTCAATCAGCAGGTCACCGTTCACAACAAGTATCTGCTCCCGAGGGAACACTTCTAGCCACCGATGCAGGTATGCGTGGTACAGAGATATGGCTATTGGCCTGTCAGGAACAATATACACTTACTGTTAGGTCTATATATATTACTAAGATGACATTAATTTCAATCATTATTTATAAGTAAGAGTATTTAAATAATTAATTCAAAATACTAAACTACAAACCTGTAAGCTATATTAATAGATCCATCAGGTGAGATTGCAAGATGTTCGAAAGGTTTTGCGGCGTCGGGTAATGGGTGGGCGGCTATTTGAGGGTGCGCGGGCGCCGATGGCGTGGCACGGCTGCGCAGTTGTGTGTAGTCCGAGATTGCGCGTGTCACTGGCTCTCGGACTATGAGTAGTAGTCGTACTGATGAGTTCATTGCCCTTACGCGTTCTGGTACCTTTCGAAAATACAGATTTAGTTGAATCAAGAGATGTAAGATAGATATTACGTTTGTGGTCACGTCGCCAGTACCGTTCGTGTCTCGTTGCTCGATTCCCACCCGAGGTAAATATTAGTGTTGTACGGATATTTTGTTTTTAGTCTGGGTGTACATTATGTCCATCAAATTTACGTTTGTGAAGTCCTCCTCGACACGGCTAGTTTCCCAGTGGGGAGCAAATCTTTTAAAGCAAATGCCTATGTATAAAATCCTAAATATCAACCTCTTTAATCCTAAATATGTATATTAAAATAAAAATACTTATGGGACTTGCCATTTTCTCCAATAAACTCAAGATGATTTTTAGTTTTAATAATTATTAAAACTTTATAAGTACTAACCTCAGGAGTAACAAAATAACTCGGACTTTTCTCTATCGTGATCTGGCCTTTGAAGGAGAGCGGCATTTTACTTCTGTACCACTCCAGTCCTAACGCGTAGTTCTCGTCTCTGTCGAAGAAGTGCACTTCTCCGGACGCCTTCTGCACCATGGGATGGAGGTACAGCATCTCCAACAACGCGCGGGTGCCACATTTTCTTACGCCGATTATAAGAGCCTTTGAGGAAATTGTAAGAAAAGCTGGTAAAGTACAAAAACGAGATAAGAATATACCTACGGACTTCTAATAAGATATTAACCTAAAAATACTGGCTATGCCCGCGACTTCGTTCCCGTAGAACTTGAACTCTTTCCCCGTTTATGCAACTTTTTAATTGATACTCCGCTCCTATTGGTCGTAGCGTGATGATATATAATATGTAGCCTATAGCCTTCCTCGATAAATGGGCTATCTAACACTGAAAGATTTTTTCAAATCGGAACAGTAGTTCAACCTAACAAACAAGCAAACTCTTCAACTTTAGATTACTAGGGTGCATAATATTAGTGTAGATTTCTAGGCTGCTTCAACTAATTGGTATGCTTAATTAGTTGCAATGTCCCTAAGAAGAGAGTAAATAACTTTGTTAGAAAATATCAACCCTGAAATTGTGTTCCATACATTTTGTCGAGTTATCATAATAGGATAGCATTTTTTTTTTCACGATCACAGGGGTTAGTCCGATAATATTTTTGTTTGTCCTATATATAGCTAAGGTTGTACACATGAAAAAACACAAAGATTAGACCACACCATTTACGATTACCAATGCGTCAGCTTAGAATGATGATCGAGGCCTTATCCCCTCGAGAATGCTCGTTGTCGCTCTTTGGGGAGGCCCATAATAGGAGCTGTTAATGGGCTGACATGTACCGTTGTACTTATATACGAGTAGGTATATACGAGACAAGTACATGACGTCAGTAGTGACGTTATTCACGTAATACTACTGCAGTTAATCAACATGGGTTGCGTAGCGTTACATTATTAATTTATTATTTAATTAATTAATAAAGTTTAAAACACGATAACCCGTCGACTATGAAAGACATCGATATTAGCTTTACATATCTATTTAATTATGACACCATACTGTCCAGGTATTCGGTATTTTTTTCATGCTTTGTGAAACATAGTGGTAGCGAAATCGAGGAAAGTTTGTACAGAAGAAGTTTTTCAGTACGCGCATTGGCAGCAAAGATTGCACATCTGAACAGGCTTTTTAACTTAAAGGATGTGTGGGATGAGTGTATGTATTATATAAAGAAAGAAATAAACTTTTATTTTGAACCCGTCACAAGATATTACAAGGAAAAAGTAGCAAAAAGTACTCAAAAAGGACAAAGAAAACGTAGCGTGTGAGGCCAAAATACGGTACCAATCCTAACTGATGCTAATAGCCGCCTACATGGTTGCTGCAGCGCTGATTTTCAGGAACACCCAAAGTAGACAATATCATGGTTGTCTTGCCAAGCACAGTAAAATAAAAATAACGAAAATACATATGTAATAATTCGCACATAGCGATTTGCTAGGTAACACTTTTATCATGCGTACCGCTAAGGAGTGGAACTCGTTGCCGGAATGTGTTTCCGGAAAAATATAATCTGGCAGTCTTCAAAACTCGAGTGAATAGGTACTTACTAGGTAAGCGTGCAACATCTTCGACTGTTGCTTACCAACAGGCAAAGTAGTGGTCAAATGTAAGCCCATAGCGTATAAAAAAAAGGAAAAAAAATGTGCCATGGTTTTTTGTATGTAGGTATGTTCAGAATGAATGCTATAATAGTATGTCATATCACCTGAGGGAGTCTGCGTGCAGGTCTTGGCTGTCGAGGGGGTCGCAACCGCTTCCGTAGCGCCATGGGGTGGTTGATGGTGCGCGTGTTGCTGTCTTGACTCTGCAGGATCTTGCGACCTTCGCTCGCAGCCGATGCCATGCTCGCAGCCTAATTGAATATAAAGTTTTTAATTAAGATAATTAAGGAATTATGCTCCAATTAATGTGAAAAAGCAACTGTGGACAGCCGGCTACCTCGTGGCGGCCGTAGCTAGCAGCCGGTTATAGTAAAACACACACACAGATGCACACAGGTGCGGCATCTGACGGGCCATCTTTGACCGGCCGGCCGCCGGTTTTCCCACTAAGTAATGGTTATGAAAGATGACCTTTGAACACTGAATACGCGCAAATGTGTGCGTGAACAGATAGGGATGCCCCTATTTACACGTGTAGGTACGTACTTAACTGTAAAAATGTGCGTAGTGCATACAATGGGAGCTTGCTACTGATTTGTTCGTGCACTACCCTTTGATATAAAATACGAAATCGTCTCAAATAGCAAATTAATGTCAGTAGTTCATTAAGTTAGAATGAAATAACCAAATCACTGGAAGCTGTCATGTCTACGCTCAAGTTATATTACAAGCCCAGAGCTAAATGCCGACCTAACAAGCCTACATTTATTGGACACCTGAACAGTGTAAATCAATTAAGTGATACCACTGTTTCTCGTAGCATTCGGTATTCTGTAGTGTATTTTCGGTAGTGTATCACGTACAATACAATATCAAGTATAAATAATTCACCTTAATGTTATGGGCTTATGAGTTACTTACTCTCTTGGAACTAAGTGGAGGAAGCTTGTCTTGTCTAGGCTTAGTTAGTACCTATCAAGTCCCTATTTAATTTGTTTTACAGCAATTATATTAGTTGTTTAAAATATTTTAAAGCGATGTATTGATAATGACAAATGAACAATGTTCCTTGATAGGTTCTGTAACACTATATCCATGGACATGGGTGGCAAAGTCTAATATTTGCGTGTCAGAAATCACTACATTTAAGTATTTTCGCAATATAGAGCTCTAAGAATTTTGACCAATAAAGAATTTTCCAACCTGAGTTGTTCGTGCAGGCCTTCATGTTAACCTTGTGGCATATTGCATGTGGTTATAAAAACATAAGTACCCCTTTTCTTTTTTCCCTTAAAATTTTGCATGGCAAAAATTTTACATTTCCCCTTCCGGCATTGAGCCCCAAGGCTGTATATCTAGCTATATATTTACAAAATGTACTTCTCCCCCTACTCGTAACTTCCACCTACTTGTTGATGTCGTAAAACTCGGTTACATTGTAAAACAAGGGTGTCATAAAAAGGGCGGTGGTACGTTATCTGCGGAGAACGTTTCAGAACATTAATTACGATTACGAGTCACTGCAAAATAAGATACAGAAGGTTCAACCCACCCTCCTTTAAGGTAGTCTAACATAATAACTGCTATATAACCAAGTATACAAGTTACGTTTACCTTCGTTTTGTTTACAAGATAATTTGTAATTACTAGGCCCGGGTATCAATCATTAAAACTTTTTACAAGAGACAGACATTATCATAAAAAATATGTTACTTGTGGCGGCAAAATTACCTACAGGTATTCCATTCGACATCATTCTGTCAGTTTTCGGTATCTTGTACATTTTCGACTTGCCCATAATACATTCTAGTCAGTGTGAAACGTTTTTAGAATCGCTTTTTTACTGATATAAAACTGTTATGATTATATATTATCGTTTGTATCGGATCTACTGTTTATCTTTTTGTGTATCCAGCTAGTGATGCCCATGGGCTTGGCAGACACGCCTCGGGGCTCGGCGAGCCACGCACGGCGGAAGTCACGCTGGCAGGAAAGTAAGCCGCTTAGCCGAAAGGGTTGTAAGACTACCACGCTCGATATGGCAAGCGTGCTCTACGTACAATTTATAGTTCGGGGCGGCTTAGTGCGGGGCGTGTTGCGGCCCTTGATCGTATCAGATGGAAGTTATACTAGGTATGCCTAAGACTGCGTTATGTATTTCATATGAAATGTTTTTATAGTAAAAAATATGATGCACACAAATTTTATCAATTTTTAAGTAGCCACTTTTATGTCCCACTAGCAAATTAGACATTGTTATTCCCGACCCGTGTTTAACAGAATATTAATAAAGCGCTGTTCGTACCATATTCGTGGGTATGTAAATAATAAAAAAACAACACATTTTAACCTTTACATAAAATCCTTTCAAAAGAGAAACGGAGGCACCTATACTTATGATACTTTATCCAATACGTATAAAATATTCCCGCATACTCGAAAATTTCCTGTTAAATTCGCGTTGTATAAATAAAATCTCTTATTTTATCATCGAAACGTGTTTAAAATCGAAACCCAGTGGATAAATAATGTAAAACGCGTTTGGAAAAAGTGTTTGTCGTGTGAAAAAGCAATTTATGTGTTTATTATGGTCACTGCAGTATACAAGAAACTAGTTGTTGTGGTGTCAAGGACGTAGCCGTGAATTCGCGTCTAGTTCACGTTTGGATAATGGCATTATCAATCGTTTTATTTACCGTTAGCATTATTATACCTACTAGTCAAGCAGCAATGTGACTGATAGCTGCGTAGTGTTCGAGTTTGTGACGTCACGTGTTTATGATGACTAGTCCGAGGAGTTTCAGTCACGACGACCGCTTTATGGACTCTGTT
The DNA here is from genome assembly GCA_946251955.1 of Acronicta psi. Lineage (NCBI taxonomy): Eukaryota > Metazoa > Arthropoda > Insecta > Lepidoptera > Noctuidae > Acronicta > Acronicta psi. The sequence continues at coordinate 5,934,047 of OX276472.1, read as the reverse complement.
GTTGCTGGTGAGCTTGCATGTGGCTTATGTAGCCAATTTTCTCGGTAAAAGTTCTAGAGCATTGTGGGCTAACCTACTATTGACGATATTGTAAGAGAGAGTCGCGGGTGGTCGGCCTTAATACCTGTATGCTGTACAGCGCGCTGTCATACAGCACGTGGAAGGTGAGGAAGAGCGACAGCAGCGTGACCGACAGCAGCGCCGCGGCGAGCTTCGGCCGCGACACGCCCACCACCAGCACGCAGTCTGCCAGCTCGCCCTCGGCCGGCCGGAACGACGACCGCGGCAACCATCTGTGTCACAACACTGAGTGTTAGGCTGTTTGTCCACCTCCACCGGCACCGGGACGTCACCGGCAACGAGAAGACGGCGCCGATTTAGCGATACCATACATTTACTATGGCCGTGTGTCCACCGCAAGCCCGTCACGTCAACATGACCTCGAACAGAAATAATATCGTTGCCGGTGATGTTCCGGTGCCGCTGGCGGAACAAACGGCTTTAAGGCGGCAACCCACCGCCAAGCACGGATAGGCTACGCACGTGCGTCAAGCTTCACTTTGCAAGAAATGAATGGAGCTGTTTCCACTCGGACACGCTACGCACGAATTGACGTCATTGACACACGTGTGGCTTGCTAGGATACGGCGCTCACGTAGCTCAACGCGATACACAGTGTGTAAATTTGTGTATAGCATGTGCTGCGGTGGAAACGTAGACCCACGTTGTCAAACAAATGAACCCACGGCCGATATTCCATTTTCAAATATTGCCGATATTCCATTTTCAAATATTTAAACTTACCGATGGAAAAATTCCATTGTTAGCTTTGTTAAACTTTTTTTTCTCTAGTGACACGAAGAAAAAGTTTCGATTTACTGTTATGAGTTGTAGAATTGTGACGCAAATGCGTGTTTAAAAACATGACGTATGCAACTGCAATGAGGTTCTATAATAAAAACTTTTATATAAATAACGGGTTGCACAGGTGTGTTACATCAACAAACACAGTTTTATTGATAGGACAGTTTTACATTAGAATTTATACGTACTCAAATACGAATTCCTCTAATGGAATTTATAAATGCCTACTTGATCAAGTGGCTCCAAGTGTGTCTTTTGTGAGCGTGCAGCCGTAGGTTCGAGTCCTAGATCAAGTAAGGTTATTGATATTGTTTTTATTTCTAAAGTTTTAAAGTCCCTCGTTAGTCTAGTGGCCGTATGCATGACTACAACGCTCGAGGTCCTGGATTCGATTCTCGGGTCCAACCAAGTCGAACACACATAGTTATTGGGCTTTTTTATGAAATTCCCAGTAGCAGCTCGAAATTAGGATTTGTGCCTGTATAATGGCACTAGGTCGCTCCCTATTACATAGGTCCTATAGGCGAACTGTGGAGTAGGCCTCTGCTTAATCCTTCGGGAAATATAAGCGTGATGGTTTTGTAATTCTTAGTTGTAATAGAAATACTACGGAATGTCAAACGTCAAACGTCAATTACAAAACGTCATCATAATGACAGCTCTGCATCTCTCCCTTTTTGCCCGAAGAACAAAGGTCGACCGATTTATATGAAGTGTAAAATTAATTACTAAGATCAATAAAAAATATACATTTGATTAATTTAAAAAAGACTTATAATTTCACGAACCAAAGAATACTACATTAGTAGCAACTAGATGTCTAGATTGGTGCTCAATTAATATCAATAGTCGCTTCCTCTTAACACATGAGACCTAAAACAACTTACTGGCAAACTTACATCTCTACCTAATCCATCTGAGATACAGGCATGATGATATGTTATAAGTAAATACTTACATCTCGTGTTATTTCACTTTACTCGTTGTACTTCGTAATCGAAGCTCTCCCACACGTTTGCGTAGGAGTAACAAAATTGCTGTCATTGTATTGGGACGATTTTGTGAATTACACGTCCTATTTCATTTACTGTTTACCTCGTTCAGGAAACAAGACAATATACTTAATATGTATGAGATGTTTCAAAATGTATGGAGATTCAGCCGGTTTAGTTAGAAAGGCTGCTTTTGAAGAATCATATTATGATTCATATTAGTAAATGGTTTCGGAGAATACAGACGTGATGATATTTTTATGTTCACTCTTCGAATAATTATATTTCTTTGGCAGGAGGATACCTCTGTTACAAGGTGTTTCTTGTTAAGTTTGTATTATTAATATGCCGTTCACTTACATTCGCATGAATACGCAAACCCATAAGTGTGGGACGACATTTGCAAATCATTATGCAGTTTTCGCTGCATTTCGGGTTTCCAAGCTGTGTCGTTTTTTTACGGACACCAAAGCGCGCGAATCTGGATTCTTCGCTAAGTTTGCGAATGAATGTCTGACTTGAGTTGATTGACCAAATAGTTGGCAGTGTTTTGTTTATTCTTTTAGTGCCACCGAACTCGGAACGATTTTAGTTCATCATTCATACATCACACGGAGCGGCATAATAGGGGACAGCTACTTTGCCTAGAAAAAAAGGAAAAAAAGTTCAATTACACTTACAGAATATCGAGTGGTAAAGACTGCGAGCAACTTCTGTAAGTTGCCTCAGGCCGGTGCTTGGTCGGCAGCGTGTGATTCATCTGCGCACGCGACTCCATGCGGCTCCCATAATAAACTAACACATAGCCACAATTTCTTCTACGTCATTTTATATTTACAAGCCATTTGTCTCGATCACAGTATTAGCTGTTCCAATGAGGTGAACGTAGCCTGAAGCCTTTCATTTTCTTCTCGTGAATTGATTTAACGAAATCTGTAACAAAATATCGTTAACTTACAACGTAGATGAAGAATAATTTGTTGTTCTTATTTAAATTCAAACATGTTTGTAACTCAGACACGGGTAATAAAATAAACGATAATTTGTTGCAAATGGTTCAAAATACTCGAAAGCGCTTACTATAAATTACTGTGTAATAAAGCTAAAGTACATAATGACATACCATATTACATGACCTTTCGAGCGCCTCCTACACCTGTAACAACGAATTAAACACGTGAACATTACATCACAAACACTCTAACATATTTAGCATACACTAGTACAAAGAACACGGATAGAGATGGTCAGAAAATCACGGCTGCTTCCAAATTCACAGCGGTCGACACGGAATGGGTGCTGTATATTGTAGCGGTTTACGACTTAGCAGTAAAATAAGTTCATTTTACATGTTTTCACCTTTGTTGTACTGGCAATACATAGCGGAGTAAAGCACGGATTTCAGGCCGCCTAAATTTTAGGAAAGGATACATATTTTAGTGGAGCTAGCAGCTCTTACTAAGCAACTTGGCGTAGAATGAAACGCTTTCGACAAACGAATGTGTTATTTACCATTGTGCGACTTTGAGTAATAGGGTAAAATAACTGGTGTTGGACTTTTTAAAGATTCGCATAGTGACAAATATAATCTAGTTTGTTACAACACAAATAACTCGAGAACTGCTGGACCAATTTTCATGGTTTTTGACTAGTTGGATTTGTCTCCGCCCCGAATAACAGAATCACAATTAGAACGGGGTTCAAACTAGACCCAAGCGAATGTGCGGGAAAAAGCTTGTTAAATAATTGAAAACTACTAGTTCGTCACATAATGTTTTCCTTTTATTCGTCCTAAATTTTATGAGTTTTTTTTATCTTATTATTGATATTTCGTAGTATGCACATAGTGTTACGTTACAATCTAGGTCAAAATGTTTAATTTTTATGGTGTTTTTATTATGATTGTAATGAGTTTTGTGCATCATATAAATAACTAAATAAAATAAATATAATTCGTATATTAAATTAATGTATGACTCGCAAAACGAGTGTTAGTAGGTACCTATAGAGAATTTGTATGTTAGTTTAATTTAAATTTTGCTTATATCATTAGGCTCTATCTATAGCAAAACCTATTAAATTCAAACGTACACAAGTTATTCATTCATAGGCTAGATGTTTGAGTAGTAATCACTAATAAAATTGTTACATATAAAAATAATTCATCTATATTTGGTTACTTCTAAGTAAAAGAAAACATTTAACTTCATAGTAGAGCGTACAGTGAGTAGCGTGTTACTAATTTTATAACGTTCATAAATCAGCCTTGTTATCAGCTCAAATATAGTAGAGTAATAAGTGACGTCATCCCACCAGGCACTCCATCACTTTCATGGCCATAAAAACCGTTAAAGGGGATGGGCAGCATTCACATAAGAAGTAATACTATAAAACTGCGAGTACCAATACCGAGCGCATAACAAAGCTCTTGGGTAAAACTGTACTGCAATTGCATAAGAATTAGTTCCCAATATGGGAACCTAGACGTACCTACTAGAGAAATATAGTAAATAGAAGATTGCCGGTGTGGCTGTGTGGTGGATAATAGCCTAACACTGCGAGCAGGGGGCCTAGACAAGTTGCAATTTGACATTCGAATCGACGAACGAATAGAAACAAAATGTATGTAAATGACATTAGTGACAGCCCGATTTGTCGAAAGCTTGTGTCATTTCCATACATTTTGTCGTTTTGTTGTTTTGTTTGTCCCCCCTGAACCATACTCGGTATTAATGAAAAAAAAAACTAAACATATCCGCAAACTGTGAGTGTACATTTGTACACCTTTGCCCAATCCTTAAAAAAAAAATACCTAAAATCTTTGTACATCATTTAATACATAGTACCTAAACATACCGTGAACTGTATACAGTCACGAGCAAAAACATCACTAAAAAAAGTGCTAAAGCAATTTTTTCATGAATTAACGATTGCTACTTTGAAATAACACCAATGTCACTATAGTATTTGTTCGTAAATACTGTGTTCGTAATTATCACATTAGCACTTTTGTTAGCGTATAGGTACATGTTTTTGCTCGTGACTGTACATTAGTAGTACACCTCTGTCTATGCCTTCAAGGATTACATGTTTTATGGTATATATATGTTTTTTATTTATTTATTTTTATTTTCAACCAAATTTACAACATCATTACAGGTAAACCCAATGCGATATTGCAGCTAACTAATACTAAATCTTACAAAAACTATTATATTCTACGACAACAAATTATAAAAAGAGCTCTAATTGTGAATTCCCTCAGAACACAACAAAATAGGTCTAACTTCTCTGTATCGATCTGTATCTCTGTATAGGTTTTTGATTTTAAATAAGTGCGACTAATAGAGCGCATTCAGAAACTGAACTGAATATATTTGCTCACATGAACAAATAAATGTGGATGAATATGAGTGAACATATTCAATTTAATTTGTAAGTGGAAATTTCATGTTCAATAGTTCAGTTTTCACTGATATAGAATAGATAAACTTAGAAACAACATCCGCTCTGTTCGATAATTTGTTTTAGTTCAGATAGTTAAATTGCAATTAAACTGCGAGGAGAAGTAGTTTCAGTATTATTAAACGTTACGTACCTACTACAAGTACTTTCGAATGTACAATGGCGCCTCGACTCTCGTACATTCCATTCAAATAATTTGTTAATATGAAACAGTTAATCTATATGTGTAAAGTAAACTGAAACTGCGGGACTACACAAGTTGCAATTTGATATTCGAATCTACAAACTAATAGAAACAAAATGTATGGAAATGACATTAGTGACAGCCCGATTTGTCGAGAGCTTGTGTCATTTCCATAGATTCTGTTTCTATTCGTTTGTCGATTCGAATGTCAAATTGCAACATGTCTACAGGCCTGAACGGCTGCTGTTTTTTTTTTTTTTATCGTTGATGGGTTTGCGCTTGATCACAATCTCACATGATGATAAGTGTAGATGTGGTCTAAGATGGACCGCGCCTACGCAAAAGATGCCCTTCACTCTGGCCTTGAAAAGACCCATGTTGTAGATTCACAAACTGATCATCAACGCACAGCTGAAACCGCTTAACGGATTACTTAGTCTGGCATACAAATAGTTTTTATGACGTAGGCTAAGAAAGGATTTTGGGAAATTCCCTCGGAATTGGGAAAAATAGATGAAAACGAGTTTCTACAGAGAGGAACAGCTAATATTACAAAGCTGAAGAGTTTGTTTGGTTGAACGCGCTAATCTCAGGAACTACTGGTCCGATTTGAAAAATTATTTCAATGTTAGATAGCCTGTTTAACGAGGAAAGCTATAGGCTATATCATCACGCTACGACGGAGCGGAGTATCAATGAAAAATGTTGCAAGAACTGGGGAAAAATTCAACTTCGAGAACAACGGAAACGAAGTCGCAGGCAATGGTTAGTATTTTATAAAGTTTAAAAGTTATTTCAGCAGAGAGTTATGACGGGTGTTAAAATTCATAACAGTCACAAAAAAGTTTATTTTTGTTGGGTGGGTATAATATTTGTTTTAATTGTGTCTGAGCTCCATTGAAGATTTTTTATGACTTTAACCATAAAAGCAAGGCAAGTTGTTTAAAATGTTTCCAAAATCCACTCTCAGTTGATTTATAATAACCATAATTATAATCAACCGACATGTGAAATTTCAAGTTTGTGGATTTACTGACTCATTAGTTTAGTAGTACTAAGCACAACTGCCACACTAGAGGTTCTTGGTTCGATTCCCAGGTCGAGCGAAATTTTATTAGGTTTTTCTATGAAATACACAGTTGTAGCTCGGAATTTGTGCAATAGGGTTATCTACTATTACAAAGTACCTAAACATATCTACGGGTGAACTGTGAGTACATTAATACATCCCTGCGTTACCCCTTCGAGAATACAGGCGTGGTGATATGTTAAAATTATTAAATAATGTATTGATGTTTTATAATTTCCCTTTTGATCTTCGCTTGTATACCAACACATACATACATAGAACATAGAAGGAACAAGCTCAGTCATATATCCGCATTCCGCACCATGTACACACAAAGGGTGAACATGTGGGTTTTGTGGGAACATAAGTCACAATTTGAAAAGGTCAACTGGGGAAATGTGCTAATGAAATTATCCGACAGTACACACACTGTAAGTATGTGGTATATATATTTTATGAGACTAGCTTCCCGCCAGCGGCTTTGCCCGTGTGGTCTTGATAACTTTTTCCCCCGTTTTTGCAACATTTTTCATTTATACTCCGCTCCTATTAGTCGTAGCGTGATATTATATAGCCTATAGCCCCGATAAATGGGCTAACTATCACTGAAAGAATTTTTCAAATCGGTTCAGTATTTTCGGAGCCACAATTGATTCAATACAAACAAACACACAAATCTTTCCTCTTTATAATATTATAATTATTATTATTACAGTATTGGTATAGATTATTAGTATGTGTAATAAAACGTACATCAAAATTGCTGATTGAACATCAAAAATACTGATTGTACAGCAAAATCGAGAAGAAAGATATTGAAAGATATCGGTTTATAGATTAGTTTAGACACATCATTACATGCAAGGACCACATGTTTTGTTAGAAAAAAAAAATTGATCTGCAATACTATAATTTGTGGTACCTTTTTGCTGTGCAATCAATAATTTTCATGTATTTTAATTTATTTAGATGTGTAAGTTTTGCTATGCATCAGTATTTTTGAATGTGCGATCAAATACTAGTAATACTACCATATAAACTTGATAATGTCTGCGGGTTGTGTGGGAGTGGGGAGGGTGAAGGCCAGGTCAAGGCCCCAATGCACTGCCGTATATATTAATAACGTACGAGCCCACGATCGCGTCACGTTACTGCTATTTCCACGTGAAGGCCGATCCCAGACTAATAACATTATTGGGTCAACTCTAAATATAACCCTTAGTGTGATCCCCGGCTATGAATAAGCAATCTGCGAAACTTGATCTAGAGGCTCGTACATATGTTAACAAGATGTACGCTTACTAATGAGCAAGCCTGAATCATGTTTCTTGAATCAAAGCAACCTGGAAAATAAGGCAGGAAAATGCAACGGTGAAAACATGCCTCCAAATATACTCTCTACTAGTACAAACAATACAAAGAGCTTATTAATACCTCAATAACAATAAACGGCAATTATTTTTCCGCCATTTTTTACCAACTTCAGAAAAGGAGGAAGTTCTTAATTTGAATGTGTTTTGTGGATGATCTGCGACATTTTACCGACTTCGCCAATTGTGAATCGATTTCTACGTTTTCTATATCTAATAGAACTTACTTTTGAAGTGGTCCTTAAATACATATTTCGTTGGGAATGAGCATTAGATATGAATATACACACAAAACGCTGAACGTCGGCTTTCTTTTCCTAATAGTTTTAAAGAAACGAAAGAGGTTTCATTTATTATTAAGACTTCGTAGTTGAAAACGACAATTATTTTAATGTAAGGCTTGATCATAAATTACTATTTGGTCGTCCTTGTAGATTGATGTTATAGTAATAACAACTAACAGTAATGAGACATGTAATAATAATAATTACTAATAATAACAGTGACGCGTCTATAATAATGTCGCCATAGGATACGCCTTAATTCCTTCAATAAACAATATAAACACATATCACAATCATCATCATAATCATGACCATCACGCCTGTTCTCCACAGGGATAAGCAAAGGTGTAGAATCATCCAACGGTTCGATTACTATTTCAAAGATAATGTAACTGTTTGATTAGGAAATCCAACTTAAGATGTATCGCTTATTATCCGAACTTGCAACTACTAGACTAAAGGGTACATCTACCTTCAAGAACATAGTACATATTCCAATGTTCCGTGTAAAACAAGAATGTTGCCTAATTAAAGAACGAAATTGGCTCGCGGAGGCTCGCTTTTTTACGACCAATCATAAAACAGGCTTTTAGAGTACTACATAAAGTACACCTACCTACTCTGAATTTTTACGGGAGTCAGGCATTTTAAATTGCTGTAAAATTCACAGCTTTCGGATTTTATATCACGTCAAAGTAACAAATTACTTATCACCTCAGTTGCTTAGTAACTGCAACTACCTCACAACTAGTCCTAACTGCAAGGACATCCACTGAGCGTGAGGTCCTGGGTTCGCTTCACATGCCGAGCAGTCTTATCGGGTATGTTCTATGAAATTTTCTGTAGTAGTTCGAACCTCGATTTACGGCAGTTGTTTCGCTCATCCATGGGACTAGAGGTGAAAACATACCGGTGAATTATGGGTGTACATTTAGTACACCTCTACATCACCTTTCGAGGTTACAGGCGTGATAGTTTAATAAATAAATAAATATAAATATCTTGGGACATTTTTACACAGCACCATCTAGTCCCAAACTAAGCAGAGCTTGTACTATGGGTACTAGACAATTGATATAATACTTATATACTTTTTTTTGTTGTAAATACATACTTATAATACATAGAAAACACCCAGACAAACGCAAACACTTAAGTTCATCACAATAAATGTTTGTGTCCTGTGGGAATCGAACCCACGACGACCTCGTGATCAGCAGTCCGGTACTCGAACCACTAGACCACAGACGTCGACGTCGTTATGAAATGTTTATTATTCATATCCTTTTTAAAGTTTTGGACGTGGCAAGGAAGTGAAGGAAGTCTATAAATATCATTTCATTTAGTATGGTAAAATGCTTTCCACTTGAAGGAAGGAGAAATTATTTTTGGGAGGCACTAAATCTTCGCAAGCAACAATTTTCAAGAGCTCCAAATATACTTTAAATTTCTGACTGAATTAAATTTTGAAGTTAAGGAAATTTGCTGCATTTTTAACAAAATAATCTTGTGCTGAGCAGAGTAGAGGCGGTGTTATGCATCACATAGGTAAGGTACTAATATTAAGGTTTAAAGAAGTAAGAGTAATGTTTTGTAGAATTTCAAATAAAAATACTAGGTGTAATGCTATTTTTTAGATTACTATTAATGTTTCACTCGTTATAATAATTTTTAACAAAACATTTCAACAAAAAAATATTCTCCTAATTTTTTTGGTTACTATGTATGTGTATGTGAAATGAAATGGTTAGATTTCACAATTACAAATGGAAATATTCGGGGATATTGTAAAATGAATTTCACATTTTATTGAACAATTTGAATTCCCGGCTGCCGGTCACGCAAATTCGATAAAGGTCAGAACAAAATGAAATTTGAATTTAGGTTCCATTTTTATGTGTTTGAAGTTAGAATATTATTTTTTGAGTTTAGAATTATTAATAAAACAATGAATTTGGAGAATAGCTTTATTATTTACTTCAAAAATATTTAATAATTATAATAAAATTTTGGGTCAGTTTCAGGAGTTTCAGGGTCACAATTATATCATGGTTGGGTAAATTTTCGATATCTATTCAATATAACTTGTTCGCATTTGATGACCATTTGACATTAACGAAACTGAGACTAGATTGGAATTATATTTCTATATTTGTTTAAGTACCACAATCACCCGGAATCATAATTGCAAAATAATAACAGTAATCAGCCGTGAAATACATACAAATAAATATCAGTTGACCGGAAAGTCTGATACTGATCATTAATGATAGATAGCATTACCTACCTAATGATTAATTGTACCGAGTACAATCAGAAAGTAACGGCCAGAATTTTGGCCTCGTCTGGACATACTTAGGGTCTTTTTCACTACTTCCTAGTAAGTTACCGTTAAGTTACCTGGCAGATAAATTCCCATAAATTATGTTCCATTTTTGAATTTATCCTGCGGTTAGAGACTATCCAGAGGCTTTAAAGAGGTGGCCCTTTTAAAACTATTTTATATACTGTCATTGTTTCATAGTACAAGTTAATTTTAAGCTGTTGTTTTATTAAAGTTGGTGTTACTTTTATGTTGGCGTGCAATATTTCCATAATAATTATGCTATATCGTGCTTCGCTTTCCGCAATTTTAGTTAAGGCCAAATGTTGAAAAATGCTAAGTACTCTGTAATAAGGTGTATCCTTATAGGGGTATTTTTTAATAGTGTTTTACTTTGGGGCTTGTGGCTAGATGTTAACTACTTTGAGCAACCAATGCGTTAAGCTGCGCTTGCTGCGGTCAGTTTGGGGACGGGAAAACAGTAATACTACATCAAGACCCTTCATGCCGCGTGGGTTAGTACGTGATTTTTTATATTTTTTATATTGTGGACTCAAATTAAGTATTCGTGAAACTTATTTTAAACAAAAAAGCATGATAAGGTAAGTAAGTAAGTAAGATCAGCACAAATTAATTTAGAAAGGAACTTATTTGATGAAAAAATAAAAGTTAAAAGCCTGGCTGTCTCGCCGCCATTCGCAGAAACATACCAGCCTCTTTACTGTAAACTCAATGAAAACGCGTTTAAAAAAATTTACAATACTTCCTCGAGGGTTTCCTCGATGTTGGCGAAGGCCTGGAATTAAATGATTTCCATTTGTACATTTTAATATTTAAGTTGTTTGGCTCCGATTTCGATTTCAATCTTTAAAAGGTTCCCCCCCATAGCAAAAAAAGGATCACCTCAAATTAACATTTATGGGGGAATGCAGTTGTGATAACATGTAAGTATAACACTTACGGCAGACTGCAACAATAATGACTTGACAAATAAATATGTTCGCATGCCACTTAATGGGTTATTCGCTGAATTCAAGGTGAAGGTTTAAAATAAACTATGCTATTTCCATGGAATATTTTTTATCTTTAAATTCTGGTGAAAAAAATAATGGTTTTAGCTACTCGTTAAATACAAGTTGTTTTTATGCAGTCACGAATTATAAGATGGTAACGATAAATTTAAATATGGTCGCATAATTACATTATATTTAAATAACTAAATACATGTAATATTTTGTTTAAAATGTTCTCAGTTGATTGATTGTAGTACTAATAGTTTTTTTTTATTAATGTATGTTACAGTTTCACGTGAATTTTGATCGTAAATCATACAAGAATTGTAGCTTAAAATATGCAGTTATGTAGGTAGGTAATGTTTTATATACCTACCTATGCATAAAAGGAAAATGATCACTTGACTGATTGGGCTGAAATTTGGCATACAGATAAGTAGATATTATGACGTGGATGCCTAATCCACTAAGAAAGGATTTTGGGAAATTCCCATGGGGTTGGGAAAAATTTAACGCGAAATTGATGAACGCGAATCACCGCTGGGAACAGCTATATATGTTTTATATATGAGTGTTTTCGTGTGTGTGTGTCTTACTGAAAATATTCTATAGATAAAATGTTCTATAAAACGTCACACTATCCGATTTTTCGATGTATATACAAGTAATATATAGCATTCTATTGTGATAACTAACAAGCAACTTTCCTGTGTCGCCACTGACGGCTTCAGATCCGCTATTGTGCGCCAAAGGCCACGGAGTTCGGTGAATGAGCGCCCGAAAGGTCGCTCTCTATGTTGTATCTCTATTGAGAACACCTTTGTACAACACAGTCTGCCTGCTACTACCTTTTCTACCGGCTCCACAAAGCAAAGGAAATCTTTAAGATACACTTATGAATGTTTCGGACGGGTCTATCGGCATTTTGGGATAATGATGGGAGGAGGAATGTTATGCTATTAATTTCTAAAAAGGTTTTATATATACACATAATTATACATATATAATACATCTCATTATTTTGAGAGTTTCGCAATGTTTTTTTTGAACAGTTTAAGTCGGCAAACGAACATACATTCATTGCCGGTCATGTACACTTGCGACACCAGAGGCGTTGCTGATGCGTTGCCGGTATTTAAACTCCATTTACCAGATAGTCAGACCCCAAGAGCTCCACCGAGCAAGTCAGATCATTTCTCGCTTCAACAGATTACATAACACCGAATCTTTCATAACTGTTATGGTAGGTAGTAATCGTAAGATTTGTAATTGCAGAGGGTCTTATAATACGTCGATAATATTGTAAGTTATTCGTAATGTGAGCAGAAGTGGCGGCGGCACAAACCGGGCTGCGCGCCTATTAACATAAAGTACGGAAGCTATAAAATGGAGCTTCTACTGAATTTAGTTCACGTCTCGAAGTCAATACTGTTACCTACACGAGAAAATATGAAAATGAATAAAATACCTTAGAGCCGCGTTGAATAAATTACGGCCTAATGGACGTTTTCATAATTTTTTTCTGAAATATTTCACTTAATTACTGAAGTATGGAAGCAAGAAAAAGTTACTGTTCGTTATTAACCTGTATAATTTAATTTAAGAACCATCTGCTAAGGGATTTACGTCACTTCTTACTTTGTGTTCTTACGCTCTTCAAAGGTATTTAAATCGGAGCCAAACATATTTAATTAAAATGTACAAATGGAAATCTTTTAAGTCCAGACCTTTGCTGTGTTTCGAGTAAACCATTTTTTAATATTGTATCATTATTTTAAACGTGTGTAAACATTGAGTCTACACAAAGGAGGGTGTAATGTTACTCTGTGGATAGCGGCGGGATAGCCAGGCTTTTTACTTTTAATATTTTACCTCAAAAAGTTTCTTTTTAAATTAATTTGTGCTGATCTTACCATCCCTTTTTGTTTAAAATAAGTTTAACGATTAATTGTGTTCACAATATAAAAAAACCCTGGAAAAATTGGGTCTGTACGTAATTATTCTATAAAATTTTCGCCAACTGGGAAATTTCGAGAGTTTGTACAATCCGATAAGCCGAATGGAATTAAAAAATATTACGCTACCCAAGTAACTTCTGGTTAGCAACACATTTTAATTATGAAGTGCTGGCAACATTATATAGGTTTGTTTAATATCGGTTCATAGAAATAATTAAGGTTCGATCATTTTATAACCGATGTAAAGTAAATGTACCTTAATTAAAGATTCGTTCAACGATATTTTTTCTAGGAAACTCGCTTCGTTCAATTCGAATTTCTGAAAATATATTTTCCTCTTTTGGTTTGTGTCTATTGGGGGAATCGTAATTATTAATGGATGGCCCTTAACACTACCTTTTGAGAATATGCCTTTTGCCAGTAAAAATTTCAATGTTACTTTGAACACACCACACCAAAACACCTAAATCTAATCTGTATTCAAAGTTACATATACCTTTTTTCCAAAATCGTGCAATGTAACATAATATTTGAAATTGTTGGAACAATGTATCGCAGACAATAAAACTACTACGACGATACACATTCGTAGCCACGTAGCTTCGTAGCCTCGTAGCCTCGTAGCCGCGTAGCTTGTAGCACTTATATAGCTTTGAGTTTGAATACGTGCGACGCTCCCGGATAAAGGCGGTACCACAACTTTGTAGTTCCCCTTTTCAAGCTTTTGTACTCAATAACCGTAATCATATGTATATCGGTGAATAACATGTAAATATTTAAGTGGTTTTCGATGACATCGGCTACGCATAAGACACAGGTACAGGTAATCGGCTTTCCTTTTGTGCCTTCGAAAAGGAAATGTTTTTTTTTCCATCGTACAGTTTGTAATATGTTTTTCAGGGGCGGAATTTTAACGCCCTGGGGATGTTTTTATGTTTAGACTCAGGGAAATTGGACAAATTGAATTTTGTGTTTTGTTTGAATATAATGTAGTACGACATTGCTTTCGTAAAAGTGGATGGGTAATATCTAGTAGTGCAATGTAGATACTATGTATGTATAGCAGTGTACGTAATCATATCCTACGTATATGAAAGTTAGATATTCCGTTTCCTTTTCGAAACAGGCAATCTCGCAGAAAAACTTTATGCAGAGTTCTTTTACTGGTATAATTGCGCGGAGTTAGATATGAACGCTTTGCACGATATTCACAAGCAAAGCTTGATAGATAGGCTATCCTCAGTCAAGAAATTGGTTTGCTTCAACCGCATCTGACCTCTAATCTGACCTAGTACTTAATTTCACAATAGCTAAAATAAATACAAAAATCTAATTTATTTAGTGCGCAAGACTCATTGATCTAAATAATGACCAAATTAGCTATCCGACCACATAACAAAATAAGATCTAAAATATAAATGGTTCAAATATCTCACAGACGAGAAAAATAAATTTTCGTAAAACAGATGTGTTAGAAAAATTGCAATTTAAAGCATTTCTATTCTGCAGCACAATTCAGAAATAACAAGCATCGCTTCACACGTAGACGACTCACATCTGGAGCTATAACTCAAGTGCGACAATATTTGAGATCGCAGAATATATTGAGAACATTGACCCTCATGACGTACAGACGGCAAAACAAATGCGTGCGTGCGTATGCGGGCAGCTAGCGACATCTTCATTTCAACTGAGAAATTAATTGTCACAATGTCGATAAAACAGTGAATAAAAAACAGTGATAAAACAGATATATCAACATTGCGGTCTAAAAGACATGTGACTCGAATTGAGAAGAATATTCTGAGATGGTTTGGGCATGTTGAGAGAATGAATGAAAGGCTAACAAAAGATTTTTGAAGGTGAATGTCAGCGGAAGCAACGAAAGAGGACGCCCTAGAAAGCTATACAACGACCTTATTGTTAAGTTCCTTCATAAAGGCCACGAAGCCCACATATCTAAATTACGAAATAATTTCTTTTCATGTCGAACATTTTTTTTTTTACATTATCTAGATTCATTGTATTAAATATTTGTATATGTGACAAGTGCAATGTCCGGGTAAAATCAAGATGTGCAGATACTTTTTCTTTCAATAATACTTTGTCTAACAAACTAGAATCGCATATTACTCACGCAATAAGAAGAACGGTAGCATTGCTCCTTAGAATACTGAATGTATTAACGAGTTAGGTTGAATTGGTGAACCGTAAATTTAAATTTTAATACCTACATAACCTACATGAGCAAATAATATTCCTATTTTCGGAAAAAGAAATGTTTGGAAGAAGCGATTGATTTTACAACTATTTAAGATATTTATTTCGATATGGATATACTGTGATCTTTTTACATCGTTTTTAAATTTTTCAGAGCAATCAAAAACAAAATCAAAGCGCATCTATATTGTACAAGGTCTAAACAGCAAAGAAAACTCAAAATTTAATCTACTTAAGCATAAGAATAACACAATTTCCGCAAACAGAGCCGCGGGCGGACTAGTCAATAATAAAATAGTCAAACCTTTTTCATCCCTCAAGTGCTTTTCTACGCTCAACTCGGAACAAGTGAATTTCAATGAAGTGAAAAGAACACAAATCCACCTTTTTCTTTCTATTTCACTTAATAACAAAGTAGGTACTCAGCAAAGTAATTCCCTCAGCAATGTTCAATCAGATTCTGTATCATTAAGAATGTACTTTTGCTACTTTTCTAGTTCGATAATTTATCATAAAAACTTAGTACTTGAGAAATTGCAGTTTTCTGTTCACATCGAAAAGTTGGGATCAAGATTATAAAGTTGAATATCCCATGGAGCGACGATTCAAAAAGCATTAGCGAGAACGACTGAGATAACACATTCTCTTTCAAAACTTGATCCTTTAGTTTGAATTGAGAAATTATTTTCGCTGAGACTGTTTTTATGATGGAATAAGGTTTTTTCTTTATTCAGCGTAAGTTATTATTAAGTTTTTGAAGTTACTACGAAGAATATTAATCTATTGGTCTTGTTGTGAAACCATTCATCTTTTAGATGATTTTTACGAAAATAACACTAAAAAGGTGGGTAAGTAGGTATGACAAGATATATAAACGTGGAGAGAGCAAAAGAAATATGCAATAATTCTAGCAAATGGCTGTCTGTAGTTTCTACCTACGCCTGTGGGAAAAAGACGTGAGTGTGTCTATATAACTAATATACATATATGAACTAGCTTTCCGCCAGCGGCTTCACCCGCTATCCCACGGAAACCATACATTTTACCGGGATAAAAAGTAGCCTATGTGCTATTCCACACTATAATCTATCTCTGTGCCAAATTTCATCCAGATCCGTTCAGTAGTTTTTGCGTGAAAGAGTAACAAACATCCATCCATCCATCTATCCATCCTCACAAACTTTCACATTTATAATATTAGTAGGATAATAAACATTTAGGTTTACTTTTATCATATATCCTTATTTCTTTATTATCACGATTCTGTTTAAAAGCTAAGTTGCTGTCGAACGAAAGAAATAACACAGTGTACTTAAAATCTATAAGTGTACAGTCTATGTATGCATTGCATTGTGCTCTAGTGTTTCTATAAATAGCAAATTTTTGGCTTATACAATGTTTCTTAGTGAAGCTGTTAAAGCTACCGACAAAATAGCTTACAGCGACAGTAAAGTAGTAGCCGATTGAATTACTTTGGTCAATATTTAACCAAGAAAACTTCCATCATAATTTAAATGCCGCTAATATTCATTTCACCTTTACTAGGATCAGCAAATTCGTTTATTTACTCAAATGAACTAAGCATACTCTTCATAATTGATTTGTAGCTTTCTGTGTAGAGTACGCTCTCTAAACAGAGAGCTACAGACATCGAAAACATATCATAGTATATAGATGTATCTATAATTATGAAGTTCGTTTTAATTAATTAGCTGTTCGTAATAATACTTATAGCTACACTACAGCACAGGCCTATGATTAATTAATTTATTGACTTTAATATCATAATTTATCATCATCAACCTCCTGCCCTAATCCCAATTCACTAGGGCTTGGTCCAGTACGTCTTTTTCTTACATACATGTCAATTACATTCAACATTTATCTAATAAATTATTACACATTATTTACATAATGTATTAACCTTATCATCCATTTTCTAGCTAAGATATTTAAACATACTTTCGACATGCGACACTTTTCATCACGACATTGTAAATTGATTTTAAAAACGCAGGTATAAATTATTTTTATGCCAACTGAACGATCGTAAATAACATTAAGAATACATTTTAAGTAGGTAAATGTGTAACAATTAATCTAATTTTTTTTAGAACAGACAGGTAACTCAAATATTTTTAGACGTATCTAAATTCGTCCGAAAAGTAAAAACGTTATAAGTCAAGCGGACAAAAACCGTGATAACAAGACCGGGCTCCGAGCCTTTATGTCAACAAAAATGAACGGGCGTCCGCGTTTTATAATTTATCGTCACCACGCGACATTTTAGGACGAAATGCTAAAAATACAACTTGAAATACTGACCAATTCGCTTCGTAACAAACGAACGAAACGTAACCCGGGTTCCTAATGGACCCGGTCTTATTAAATATTGAATAATGATGTCGAACTGTTGGAGTACAACGGGCAAAAAAGCTAATCAAATAAAATATAAGCGGCACTCAACATGACAAAAACAAAATCATTCGAATCTTTGTCTGTTATAACTTTTACTAATAAATTGATACTAATGGCCAGTATTTAATTAGCATTAAAATTCCATCAATAAAGGTTAGTATGTCCATAACGTGTGATACAATACAATTGTATGATGAATTCTTCTTGACAGAGTGGCCGTAATCATCACATCAGAAGCGGTGGCATGCTTCACAATCCGCCCTTTCTCTCCATTCCTCTCGCAGCCGTTGTGGTACACTCTTAAAGTAGACCATCCAGCTTTAATTTGGTCTGTCCAGGGCATTGGTGATCTGTCATGAGCATCTGTGCCGTCAATTTTTCATGATGAATACATCAGCCAATAATTACAAAGGAGATCCTTTATAGGTAGGTACTGCACTACACTGACCACAAACGCGGGTGGTCGCGGCCGTAGCCAATGTTGGATGAAAATGCAGCCGACCATGTAGCCAGGTACACAGTTTGGCAACCAACAGTGCGACCTGTTGTGCGTACGGTTGGATGTTCCTGTACAGAGGGCAATGTACTTAGTTTTAGGTTACCGTAACATTTTTGGTATCTTATACGTATATCTCGCTTAGACAAGGACTAGAGCGAAACGTATATGCAATACGCGAGCCTTATACTAAATATCTGTAACATCCCCTTTACGTCTTAAATAATTCAATAAATGAAACCGAAGAATGGTAGCAGACGTTTCTCAATTTATTTCGAACTGGATGCTTTACAGAATTCATCCACGTTTTATAGGAATGCTTGAGAGGATTCGAGTCCTGCATATTGGCTCTGATTTAAGTGAACGACGACCTACTTCCATATGAATAAGTACTTTCTTGTAGAGGTAATAAAGATGTGATGTCATTGTAAAGCTAGTCTTGACTGAGTAGTGTAGGGGCCATCTCGTTGTCGATCACTTTTTTTTGTCAAAGTTAATAACATACAAATTTTATTTCAATACAGTAACCAAACATAACCATTTTTATAGAACTATTGCCCCATCTACTCGGCTTCTCTCGTGTCATAAATACATCAAATTGAAATTGACTAGGTACTTTTAAAAAGTCAAACTATGTAGTTGCAATCTCAATTACACTTTCTGTACTTTAAGCTTAATAATTATATATTCTGGAGAACCACACTACGATAATCATAATCTAGCAATTCAAGACTATCCCCTAAAATATTATAATGTTGAAAGTTTGTTTGGATGTTTGGAACTGCTTCATGCTGCAATGGCTAGGCGGATTTGGCTAATACCTATAGCTTAGCTTATAACCTGGTTCCTACAAAAACCAAATTTACGCGGGCGAAACCGAGGGTATTGAAATAACGAGATGATAATGTAATACATATATATATTATGTCATTTTTAGAACAATTAAGTGCACAGCGGCGCTTTAACAGGAATCGTATCCAATAAAAGTAGGTTTCAAAATTAAAGCGCTACAATCAATAAACATCTAAAATACACGCTATAACTTTATGGTACATAACAGCCATGCTACATAATAAGTACCTAATAAAAGTTACACAAAAAATACCAATTCGTGATAATTTCCTTTCGTCGAGACTGACACGCATACGGCGAATGTAAGGCTTAAGGTCAAATATTACTGGTAATTTTATTAATTTAATATTTTATCACCACGGCTTTTTTTCTCAAAAGGTTAGATAGATAGGGCAGATAGTTTTATTGAACATCCTCGGTTCATTGATATTTGATATTCAATCAAGCGAGCTATCATCTAGACACAAATCTCAATTCTGGGGGCCTAGACACGATATGATATCGTGTCTAGGCCCCCAGGTGATAATCGATGTACCCTTAAAGTTATCTGCTTCATCAAAACCAATTCATTCCAAACAATTCTTAATAAATGCTGTTATATTTTATGGAATATTTTATTTCAGTTATTTCTTTTCTTCTCTCATAAAACACGGCATTCAAAAGGCTTTGCAGTTGCTTTACATTATTTTCGAACAATAGATTAAAATGAATTACCGGTATGAACAATATTTCTTCATTATATTCCCTCGTCGATTTAATTAATGTGCTTTTGTTTTGAAATAATACGTACATTTGAAAAAGGATTCTCACTTCATTTGCCTGCTCCTAGATTTATTTAAATGAAAACTTTTAACTGACTCATAGCTTAGTGCTTATAAATGTGATTGCTACGCTGGTGATCCTGGGTCAAGCAAAATTATTTTTGGGTTTTTCTGTAATATTTCCAGTGAGCACCTAGAAGTATGAATTTGTCCCCGGAAGATGTCATTAGGCACAGGCCTATTACATGGGACCTAGACACACCGGCAAACTGTGACTGCACGTTAGTACACCTCAGCTTAACGCGTCGGAGAATATAGACGTAGTATATATGTACTTATACTTATAATATTATAAAGCTGAAGTTTGTTTGTTTGTTTGGTTGAACGCGCTAATCTCAGGAACTACTGGCCCAATTTGAAAAATTCTTTAAGTGTTAAATAGCCTGCTTATCAAGGAAGGCTACAGGCTATATATCATTACGCTACGATGAATAGGAGCGGAGTATCAATTAAAAATGTTGCAAAAACGTGGGAAAAAATTAAACTTCTACGGGAACGACGTCGCGGGAAAAGGCTAGTTTATATAATGAAATTGTTTAATGTGGCATTTTTACCACTACTGTTTACCCCATTTAGGACAAAAAGCGCGCTGTGCACGTTGTAAAGGTTGCAATTACAAAAGCGACACGGTTCGTTAGGTTTTTAATTAAATTAATTGGTGGAATGTTTCTCTGTCCATGATTAATATAGTTGCTGGCACGCAGACGGTCGGCGGTTGCACCGGACGCATGTATCACTTCGCAGCTGTTCGAATAAAAAACTAGCAGTTATCGTTGTTCGAAAAGCGTGAATCGATGGTTGGAAGGAATTGCAGGTTCATATAATATCTACTTACTAGATTTTGCCCGCAACTTCGTCTGCGTGGAAAAGCTACTTTTAATTTTTTATCAAGTTCCTAAATACCAATTTTCATTTGCTTTTCATTGCTTTATCCTCGATAATGACGGACTCTCATATAAACTTTCATCAATTATGTATTTCAACTTCAAGCTCTATAGGTGCGTATAATAAGATCAAGTAAAATTAATCATGTTTAAATTAGGATTCAATTGATTGAAAATGTTTTAAGTTAAATAACCAATTAAATATTATAAAACGTACCGAATTCAAACCCCAAATATACCAATAAAAATAAAATATCAAATAACACTAGTTTAATCCTCTTCAGTAACGTGTGATTAATTGTAAAATAAATCATCATTTATTTATTATTATCAGCACGATTGTTCATTCATTCAAGACTAATCGGAGCTTTCAACCTTGACAGAATCAAGTCTACAATACGAACATTTAAGGTTAAGGTGAAGAATAAGTCTTGAAACCGCGCTGGACGGAAGTGACGTAGATGTGAATAAATAACAAGCTGCCGTCTAACACACCAGGTGGGTTACCCACTCCCCGGCTGTCGGTCAAGGCACACAGAATTGATTAAGGTTTCCGATGTTAAATGTTTTGGGTTCACCTACAATTTACATGGCGAGGGTTGGAGTATAAATCAGTAAAAGAGGTAAGAAACAAGGTCAGTTTGAATAACTCGAATGTATTAAATATTTATTCGAAAGGGTTTAAATTTACAAGTATTTATTTTATTTATAATGCTTACTAACAGGCAAAGTAGTAGTCAAACATAAGCCCATAGTGTATAAAAAAAGGGAGAAATAATGTAAAAATTTCAATTTTTTGAGAACATTCAACTTATGATTGACCAAATCGATTTTGAGTAAATAACAACGAATTATTTATTATAATAATGTTTACTTAATTAGACTATTAATCATTTTTAAAGACAAAAATAAGGATAATAAATGAACAATGATAATTTAAAAGAAAAATGAACTTATGGCATAAAAAATCTCCTCCGCATCGCTATCAGCTGGAAAAGTACCCAGAAGGCTGGCTGCATTGCCACGTTATTTTGATTGGTTCTTCAATTATTATTAAAATGAGATATTATTTTAACTTTATATACACCATTATTCTGGGTAAATTAATACATACAGAAAACATTATTATGCAATCAAGTCTGAGTGAGTATAGTATATTCTGATTTAATTTTCACAACTTACTATCGTCCGTCGATAAACATAACAGAGAAACTCACTTAGCGAAGGATTAAATAAAGCTTCGTAGCGTTTATTTACCCCTATCTGAGGTTCTGTTTACAAAACTAACAAGTAAACTAAATCCCTAAATAGTTACATCGTATAGTCGGCATTTCGAAACAGCTCGTATGTCAACGAAAATAAAGACCAATACTTAAAAGAGTTGAGCATCTAATTTATCTGTCTGTATAATCATCCTGTTTAGTATGACTGAATTTAGGCCTTCTTATGATCCTGAGCAATATTACCATGATTGACAAATTTCGCCATGGTACTATGACATTAGCAAAACAACATACCATCACGCCAGTATTCCTCGAAGGGTTAGACAGAGGTGTATTACATTGTACACCCACAGTTCACCGGTGTGCTTATGTCCCAAGTCCAAACAGTTCAGTCCGAGCGTAGTTGCACTTAAGACCACTTGGCCTATCAGACTGTTAGAAAAATAACATGCAAAATAGTCGTTCTAAAAAAAGATAAGTCGGAAATTCAAGTTTTGTTATAATTTTAAAATAGCATGATTAAAGTTCTAGCTATTTAAACGAATACAAAAAATGAAATGATGATACACATTCCAGATTATTATAATGCGGTATTGCATGCACAGCGCTATCAAATACTGGTCTATTTGTGCCGAACAATTTCTCTAGATAATGAAATATTCCGTGAATGTCTACAATACCGCATTTGATAATTCGAGACCCGCGCAGACATTAAATCTTCGATGTATAATTTAGTTTCGGTTCAAAGATTTCAATGTTTGCTTGTTCCAATTCTGTCTTTTGTTGTTCTAAGATAATATTTGAAATGTTTAGGCAGGTATATTAATAAGCCGCATTGTATTAATAAGCCGTCTTAAGTTATTAACGGCACTGTTGTTGTAAAAGACTTCTTGAATATAATTATCTTAAGTAATTAATAATATACATTACATTATGTATTCTATTTAAAAGTCTAACTATGTATTTATTATACAAGGTGGAAGGGACATCGCCGCACATTCGAATACCATGAGTTCAGTACATGATTCTGGACCCCTGCGTTGAAATTTTCCGTAACTTTTTTCATTACCAATTTTTTCTGCAGTTTTGTTTACTTGAACGTGTAATAAAACATTATTTCTGTCTACCCAAATTAGATTATCAATAAGAAAATCATTATTTAATTTATTTCGGATTGCGCGCGCGATAACATTCACCGCGGAGCGTTATAATCGCGTTTTTAGCAATATACTGCGCGCTCAAAAATGACAATATCTGTAATAACCGACCATTTTCTACATGCATGACATAGGTCATTTTATTTTTGACCTTGAGTGAAACCTTGTCACGACGTTTGTGCGTCGATGTCCCTTCCACCTTGTATAATAAGTATATTATGTGTTATAACCTAGTTGTCGTAAAAACGACTGCTACCCTGCTGCTGGTTTTGGATTCAATTCCCAGGTCGAGAAAGTTTAGGATACTGGATTATTCTAGGAAATTCTCAATTATCAGCTCAGTGTTTGAGGTGGGACTTCAACATACCGGCGTACCTTGGTGTACATTTATAGCAGACCTCTACCTTACCCTTCAGGGATATAAGCGTGATGGTATATATTATTAAATAAATATGGTCTAGCTACTCGCAACTGATGTGCGATATGTGTGTATGACAAGTTGGATGAACAAGGATGAAGCCAGGATTAGCTGTATAAGTCCATTACCAATTGTTATTTTAATTTTATATTAATGTTGTATACAGAAGCTGTTGGTGTACCTTTAACTAATAAATAAATAAATAATTAGCTCGAAGCGTTTTGTACTTTCTGCCAAGGGAAAAGAGTGTAAGTCTCTTTATTTGGCTTATTAATTTAACGTTTGATGTATACCTACACTATAGGTAAGTAAGGGTAACATAATTATGGCGCGAAAATAATTTTATTTGCCCAAGCTGCTTATCGATTGCCCAGTTATACGTAATATAAGCTTTGGCCCGCGACGTCGTCCGCATGGAATTGTTATTAAACTTTGTTCTGTCTTTCATCTTTCATCACTTTCATCCCCTATTCCGTCCCCATGTTGGTCGAAAATGTTTATTCATTTCTTAACCTCTAAAAGACGATTGCCTCATTGGACTAGTGGTCCCAAGCGCGACTGCTACTAGTTTGATTCCCGGGTCGAGCAGTGTTTTTTTTTTTTTTATTTATTAGGAAAGAAGAAGAACTGTTGTTGGGTTTTGCTGTGAAATTCCCAGTGGCAGCTCGCTGGAGTCTGGATTTGTGCCCGGTTAATGGCAATAGTCTCGCCCCCTATTACATGGGATCTAAACATACTGGCAAACTGTGGGTGTACATTAGTACACCTCTGCCTACCCCTTCAGGGAATACAGGCGTGACGGTATGCTATGCTTTACCCTCTAAATAAATCACCAAAAAGATTTAAGCAACCTGTAAACTTTAGACTTGGCTTTATTTTGTAGTCCAAATTAATAATAAATAAGTATGACACCTCTACATTGTTTACCTTTAATACAAGTTATTTTAAAAGTTAATAAGAAGTAGGTAGTACAGTTTGGGTACAGAGTATAATAAGAACAAGAAGTGCCTACGAAAGACGTAAAGAATTTCGGAGTTAATAACAAACAATAAGTCTATTTTTTTTAAACATTACTGTAAAATAACTCGAACATGTACGTAAATAAAACTCCTTACACAATAAAAGAAGAAAGAAAAATGCAGTCATAATACAGAGTTCAGTCGTGTAAACACACACATTGGGTAAGTCTTTTCTACCTAAGTACTGACAATAGAACTTTTATTTTTCTTTAGTTTTAGTTTAACTTGTAAGTTTCTATGAATTAATTATCGTCAAGTGATATCTGAGTAGATTACTTTTACAAGAAGTTGCTATTTCTAACAGCTACATTTTTAAACTTGAAGTGCTGACTTATAAAAAAGTTTGACGTGCCCTAAGTGGAGGACAAACAAAGGCTGCTACTTATTGAGCGGAACCTTACAATCTTCCCACAGGCATAAATAAAGCGGGCAATATGACACTAATTGCTACGCGCTACTACGAAGTTGCTACGCCGTAGCCATACTACACCGTAGACGGTCATTGTACTACTGCACAAGACACAGTTTCGCTTAGCAATACCAAACATTAGTTTATATCGAAGGTAAACATTTTATTAATATTTTTACCATTACAGTATTAATTAAAGTGCTTTTTATTTACGAATAATGTTTTCTAGTCGTAAAAAATAAAGGCTTTTTAACGGTTATTGTAACTTCTTATCAAAGACCAAAATGTTACATGTTTACTATATGCACAACTTCACATGCTATATGTTTGTACACTACAGACCACGACCGTCGACCTTCGACAAAAGTTAGCTATCATTATTCAAATAAAACTAACGTCTTACCGTTCAGACAGCCGCCTGAAGATTTGCAAGCAATTGCAGCACTCTCACATGACACAACGTATTGTTTGGTTCAATCACATACGCGTACACGTCTGTAGCGCGGTCGGGTTTGATCAAATACTGATAGCAGTTGTGACAGTTTATTAGTGTTTGTAACACAGCGAATTGTTGTGTGGGTTATCGTCGGCAGCTGTCATGCAGGTGTAGGAGACGAGCGGGTTGGAGCGCGCGGCGATGGCGACTGAGCCGGGCGGCGCGCGCCCGCGGGACCGCCCGCCGGTCGATATACGCGGCAGAATAAACACGCCGTACTAGGATGGGAGTACCACCGGTGTTGCCAGCCTCGCGGACCCGCAGGGTGGCCGCGTGCGGTGTTTGCCGCCGTTTGTATCTCGCTTCCGCGAATTCTTATGCCAGTCTCGTGAGCGCGCGTCCTAATGAAATATGACGCCGATGTGCTCCATTCGAATGTAGCGTGTGTAATGTCGTATCTCCTTGTTTTACACGTCCACGTTCGGCTGATCGGATCGCCGAAATCCTGTCGATATGCAATAGTGATTCAGCGGCGGTCGCTGTATAATTTAAATGTAACCTTCACTTATCTCACGTTGAGACAGAAGTATTACCATAATATAACCATCTGTAGTCAGACTGGATCGCCCTGCAGTTTTGTCATGGAACTATCTCGGTACCAGTTATCTTTATGAGATATTGTACCCGAATATAGTAGAGAACTGCAAATCGACATGAATGCATTCAGTGTATTGTAAATTAGATAAGTTATTTCTAGTTCTATCTTGGTATAAACTATTTTCATATTACGTTCGAAGTTCAATTTATACAGGTGATAAATGGGTAGGAATCTAAGCACACCTCCGGCACAATAATGTTATCTATAGCAATATCTGTATATCGGTGGCGGTTGATTCATATTCATGTATTCAGATTCGGTTTGATAAGTAAACAGCGCTGCGAGAGGAACCGACTAACTATCAAACGTAACCTACATATTTAACTCGTACCATATATTTTACACCTCTTAATTTATAACGTCTATTTTTTAACAAACTTTATTCCCGACATAGTTTAACTGATTATGAATTAAGTTGTTAATTCGGTTTACCAGTGTTTTTCTTTTACTTTTAGCCTATGTATGTACTAACTTTATTACTTATTCTTTGTTTGTAAATTGTATGATAATTTGACATGTATTGAATTATGTTACTTTAGATATTATTTTGGTAAAGTATTCTTGCGAGAATTGTTTTAAATTCTGTTATTTGTAAGATATGTCTAAATTATCTACGACTAGAATATGTCAATAAATGTATTTTAAATACGACTATCTGTTGCTCGCGGTATCACTCACGCCACAAAAGACATATATTTTGTAGACAAAAGATCTATTTTCCTACAGGAAGGAAAATATCGTGAGGAAACCTGCATGCCTCGGAAAATTCTTGACGGAATCTGCCAACCCACATTAAGCCAGCGTGGTGGACTAATTATAGCTTAATCCCTCTCATACTAAGAGGTGACTGGTGCCCAGCAGTGGGACAGATGGGTCGATCGAGTATGGGTCGATGATGAATATACGTAAAGTATTTTTCTTCCTTCTTCCTAGCCTTTTCCTAATCATGTTAAAGTCAGCTTCCAGTCTAACCAGATGCGGCTGAATATCAGTATTTTACATACAGCGACTGCCATCAGACTTCCACAACCCAATTTCTGGGCAAAACTGATATTCGAAGGGTAGACTGGTTGTCAGGTTTTTTGTGCGTTTGAATACCACTAACGATTGTCATAGGTATTCGTATGATAACGGGGACCGACGGCTTTACGTGCTCTCTGAGGCATTTTTTTATTATTATAAAGAAAATTTGGTCATATTACAGTCTAAAAACCATGGGTAGTCCAGATTGCAATGATTGTAAATAAAACTCTGCATAGTCCAACGATGCACAACAATGATGCAATTATGAGTAAGTATAGGTACTATAAACTAAAATTACTACACAACTACTACATTTACATACACTGAGTACATTGACATATTATTATGATATGAAATTTAGGTTTGTCATAGTCATATGAAACGCTAAGTCGTCTCAGGTTAAATCTGTTAAGATTACTTGTCCCATTTGCAGTCGCCGTGAGCGACGTATACACACGAAATAGAAAAGCAAATTGCATTATTTTCTGCGTCGCTACTGGCGCACACTTATTTCTAGAATAATGCAATTTATTTCAACTGTCTCACACAAGGTTTTCACTTCTTAAATATCTCGTCACCGATCCAGCCGTTTGTCAACTATTCTGGAGCTGCCTCTCCAGTTTAAATTGTAAGGCGACTGATACGTCACATGCTATTACATAAGTAGATAGTATCTCACTAATCAGCCACTTTACAGTTTCAATATCGGTATTTTACATGGTAGTAGATATGATTAGAAAAAAATCAGTAATAGGTCCCATGTAATAAGGGCGAGCCTGTTACAATAAACCAGGCACAAATATTAACTCCGTCCTGCTATTGAAAATTTTACAAGCTCGACCCGGGAATAGAACGCAAGACCTCATTCCTAGGTCAAGTAGTGTTGTTGGTTTTTTCTATGAACTTCTTTGGAGTTTGGAGATGTGTCCGGTTAGTGGCAATAGGCTCGCCCCTATTACATCGAACTTGAAACATACCGGCAAACTGTGGGTGTGTAGCAGCGTTGCCAGTTTTTTTTCCCAAGTCTGGATTTAGGAACTTTTTGAGTGAAAAAAAGGGGATTATAGCTTAGCGGGACATAGTAAAAAAACGTATAAAATCAAAAGTTTTTAAATAAGTTATTTTTTATGAAGGAAAAAATCGGCTGGCGGGCAGGATTCGAACCTGCGTCTTCTGGTTCGGTACACCAGACGCTTTGACCACTAAGCCACCGCTACGTTACCTTTAAGACGTAAATTAGAATGTGAAGGAAGATTTGAACTGCCTTAATGCATATTAATTTGTCCTTATTTTAATCGGATAAAGCTTCGAATCTAGGAAATAATGTTTACAATTGACCTATTTAGCGGAAACAGGGTCAACACATTGCTTTAGCAGGTTTTGGGACCGCGGCAGTAGTTAAAATCCCTTTCAAATTCCCCGTAAGCACGCTTTTACAGGTCATTCCTATAGGCAAAGCATTTATTACGGCGAGCAACCTTTCGAAAAACTACTCATATTACGTTTATTTTGTAATATGTGTCTATTGAGCTATTAAATTAATTAAGTTTTAAAATATATTAGTTGATTTCTTTATATGTGAGAAAAAAATAAAAACATGCTATGAAGGTTTTAAAGGTAACTTCTAACAAAATCTGTCTAATGGGTATTCTTAAAAATTATAATTTTATAAATTTCTTTATTTATACGTAATACGTGTCCTATGGCATACAAGTTTAGGAAAAAACAGTAAAGAATTATTATTATAAAAAGAATTTCGACTGTATGTGGGTTCTATAGCGCTACTGGCGGTCACACACATTTATTATTCGAAATAGAAATTAACTGAATCAACAAAAAGGTTATTGTATAAAATTACCCACTACTACACTGGCCTCTTCATTTTGAATTTTCGTTCCACAAAAGTTAGGATTGTCCAAATACACTTTTTTATTTACGTTTAACCGTTCTAAATTCAATTTTAAAATAACAAAGCGAATGCATACATAATTTCGAAGTTTGTATTATATCGGAATAAAACCTATGTGGTTTCGTTCTCTTTGTTCATTCAAACGATTCGCTTGAATTTACCTCACCACTCGAGATATTATTTCATCTGCAAGGAAAAAGAAATGAAGACGATCTTGACAGCCAAGTGGATAGGTAAAATCCTTTTGTATTTGCGTTCAAGCATAAATAAGAATAAGTACACCTGCTTTATCCAACTTCAAAAGAAGATTTTTAGTTCAAAAGATGATTTATAAAATATTTGATTATAAGAAACCTCAGAACAGAAATTATATAACGTAATTATTAGGTACTAACTGTGGCACGCGGTTTCACTCGCTTGCCACAGTTAGTACCTAAATTTAATTTTTCTTTTTTGAAACCTATGGCTACCTTAGGTTTGGTTTGGTCTTTCCCCAGAATGCAAATCCTTGCCAAATTTTATCGAAATACCTTTAAGAATGGGGTTCTTTGAAACTGGCAACGCATCAGCGATGACGATTACCACTCATCAGGTACCCAGATAGTTTGTTGACCTCAACAAATAAAAACGGCACCAGACAAACAGAGTTATTTTAGTTTCCATAATGTACTAACTGTTACCCCTAAAGAACTATTTAACGTAAAAGGAATGTCCTTTCGCAGGACGCAAACTATATCTTAATCTGTTCAGCGGCTTAGGTGGAAAAGATAACAAACATACAGAGTTACTTTTACTTATAAAAAGTTAGTAAGGATTTCCATGTTGTTTATAACATAAATAGGGTCGAAGTACGCATCCACATCAACAACAAGAAGTTATTATGCAAGTGAGTACTTCGTGTTTCGTGGTCTTAAACCACTAACCGACAGAATTTCATTCTCACTGAACTATTTAGTTCGCTCCCTATACGCGGCCGCCAGCAGATGTCCCAATTTCAAAAACGGGACAATCTCTAAGTAAGTTAAGACGGTGACATACATCGGGAGGGGTAGGGGGAAGTAACCGACTGTTTCACAATTCATTGCGCCGCAGATATTGGGTTTTATTCAGCTAGTTTCATCTGTATTCTGGTAAAAAAGTGACACTTTGGAAATAGTACGTTGGGGCCCGTTCATACGGTAATTGCAATAGCATCAACATGCCACGTCAGGGAATACCGACGTGACAGTATGTGGAGCTTTGCGGCAATTGCGACCATTACACTAATGAAGTTTCAAGTGACAACTCCGTGAAAATATATAAAACTAGCTTTACGCCAGTGGCTTCACCCGCGTGTTCTGGGTGTTTCTTAGAAATGTAGGTTTCTAATGGTGAAAGAATTTTTTAAATCGGTCAAGCAGTTTTTGCTTCAAATCGTAACAAACAAATAACGAAAAATCTAATCTTTCCTCTTTATAATTTAATATTAGGTTTGATAACTATGAGAAAACTAAGGTCTGTAAAATATCGATGCGTGCGTAACCGGCTTTACTCCAGTAAAATAATTCTTTAACATTAAGTCTAGAATTATAAACGAACAAAACATTATATTAGTTCAAGTAAACCCACAAAATGTTACACAACAGTAGGTACCTAATACTCCGTTGGTTTAATTTTGTTTCGTACCTCGCAATGTGTTTAAATTTTCGCCAAATCGTTTGTAGAAAGCAATGGCCAAAAATTAATATCAAAATAGCTCTAATGTGGGTAGCCAGTTACCGTAGAGTTGGTAAAACTTTGCCAGGAAAATTGCGAACGGATAGTTAGTGACATTGTTTCGTCGTTTCTGAGTAAACTGTGTTATAATAAAAACATAGGGAGTAAGCATCTCCCTCTAAAAAGACATCCGTTTAAAACGACAATTTTACTGTACCTGAATTGTTTTTTGATGAAACATCAACAGTTATTTACAATTTAAAATCGACATTCAGTTAAATTGAAAAATAATAGCTGTATCGCCAATTAATATATTCGCCATTTTGCGTACCTAAAGAAGAAAGGTTTTTTAAAAAACATTGTTCCCTGTTACAAGTTTTTTTCTCTATAGTGGGTTCGTTTAAAAACATAAAATTCACACACAAACCCGGACCCGGAACAACAACCTGTGGGCATACGAATATTGAAACGTATGGAGGCCGCGGAAGATTGACTATTGATGCATAGTCCGAAATAAACCTCTACATTTGCGAAGGGGGAGATGTAGGAGGATTTATCAAGTGTGAAAAATTGTTGAATAATAAATGCCTCGCGCGCACCCATTCAGCCCCTGGTGTTGCAAGCGTATATAGGCTACGGTAACCGCTTACCATCAGGCGTATGCTTGTTTGCCTCCTGAGTAAAAAAACATATAAATAAATTAGTACTTTTAAAAAGTCAAACTAGTTGCTCGGCTTCCAAAAAGTAGGTCTTAAGGGGAAGAGTCAGCAAGAATCGATAAGACAAAACCTCTAAAGAGACGCGAGCGAGAGAGAAATGAGCTCGTTTACTCTATAATCCATCTTCATATCGGCACTTGTATAATTTAAGACGATCGTTTACACTTAACGACTCTACTTGTAAGTAGGTGCCAATGTTGGCAGGAGTTGGGCCAACAGTTCCACGGTGTAGACAACGTTTTAGCCGGATAATAGCAGGCAATGTTTACACGACGCTTTTTGTAAGATAAACAGCTTTAAATGTTTGGGTACGAACATCTGTGATTTGTGTTAAACTTAGTTACTTTAAGTGAAGATTAAGGTTCTATTTTAAGTAAAGATTAAGGTTCTATTTTAAGTTAAGATTACATTCTTACGCTTGCGGTACTTGATACGATTCCCAGGTAAAACAATGTTAATTGATTTTTCTATGAAATCTCTATAGCGGCTTGGAGGTTAGATTTTGGCCCGGTTAATAGTAATAAGCTGGCCTACTATTATAACGGCCACCCTATTAAAAAACCCTGTAACACTTGACTGAGAATTGAATCCGAGGATCTTGAGCGTAGCAGTTACGCCTACGACCACAAGGCTAACAGCTAGACAGTTTATTGTAGGTATTTAACTATTTTTTAAATGTATTTAGACCTATTTAGATAATTTTGATCAAAATTCATGAACAGTTTGGCAAAATCATATTGCAAAAGTCAAGTATAATGACATAACAAACTTTTAATTTTCAACCTGTAGCCGCAAGAATGATGGAAACCGCCAACAGGGTGTAATAAGAGAAGGTTTACCGATCGACGCTAAATTGTTTTCCTTTCTCCGAGATCAAAGGCATCTCTAGGTGTTTTGTATTTTAATTAAAAGTTTAGGTACTTCGTATGGTTTCACACTTTAATTATGAAATACAACCGTACGTACAACCCTTGCGATGGTGAGAAAGTGAAGTTTCTTGAGAATTTAGCGCAGCCTAAGTAGTCACAATCGCTATCAACCTTCTAACTGGGAAATTGTTATCATCATCATAAGTATCAGCCAAAAGCGGTCCTCTGGTGAACAAACGCTGCCTCCATAGACTTCCACGAGGACCAGTCTTAGGCTGAAAGAGTTATGATGATCTAAAGATACCTAATATTTTCCATCAGGAAATTCTAACAATGTATATTAATATTCTCTGGAATAATAGACAGTAAAACAATAACATATTGAAATATAAAGATAACAGTAGGCAGGTATACTTCCTGGTAGAGCGTAATAACAGTCCGATAACAATATACCGTATTATGGAAACATGGTTTCCCGTAAATTTACCGAAAAAAACCTTTAGCTAAATTGTTATGGTAAATTAGATAATCAGACGAACTGGCATTTGGTTTACACATGAAGAGAAAAGCAATTATATGGTATTATTGTAAAAGAATGATTAAGTATTATAATTACAACATACCTACCAGGGGTGGCTAAGAATGCTACCATAAATTGCGTACAGTTGCCACCACGAGGTGCACTTATCAGTACAAACGCGACGTCAACCCATACCGGCTATGTACCTACAGTATGTTGTTCACCCTGAATCATTCATAGTCCCTCGAATTACCATATAACATAATATTAAGTCGAGAATAAAAGTTTAGAAATAAGGCAAATTAGCAGCTAAACGCAAGCTTATTGTATATAAAATGAATAAAGTTTTAGTTACTCTTGTATTTATTTAAGAGTCAAAGTTTATATGAATTGATTTAGGAGGAATAATAGCTCAATGTGGCATTTTAGCTCTCCGGGTTTTAGCAAAACAATTTAATCAGAAACAATTCCACAGAAAGCCCGCCATCTGGCTACATTGGGCACGCTTAAAATAGTTGTTTGGCAAATGTGCGTGTCTGCGTGACATCTCGCGTTAGCTGTACATAACTTAGCTGCTATGAAAGCCTAGCCGGGAAGATAACGTGACGAATGCCTATAGCCTGAGCCGGGCAAGGCCACCATAACATTCCTGCAGCTATTAGCGAGGGACACGCATTAAATTTATGTTATTTTATGATATTTTGATTGATATGCTAATATTAAGCCCCTTACAAACGTCGTTCTGTGTATTTTCGGAACAGAAATGTTAGGCGAATTAATTCGTACTAAGTATTCGCGACAATCTTGATTTATTACTAATTGGCTGCCGGTGAAGGAATGACGTAATGTTTCGTACTTAGAGCAAGTAATTAAATATTAATTATTTCCCACTTATTGCCTCAATGGACTAGAGGTCGAAAGCGTGGCTACTGCGTGTGAAGTCCAGGTTTTGATTCCAAAGTCGAGCAATATTTTTGATATCTTATTGAAAAAATATCTATTGCAAATTGGAGCTTGGATTATGTTTATATGCGAATAAGCTTGCTGTAAACATGAGTCTTAAAACATGCTTCGAATTGTGGGTGTAGGTATCTATATAATATGTATTTTTTATAGTGATTATGTCAGCAAATGAGCAGACTCACCACCTTATGTTATACATGTAGTCATCGCCGCCCATACACATCTGTAACACCAAATGAATTGCTGGTACGTCACCGAGCCGTAAGATTAACAGAATGCTGGAGTACAACAGTACACATCTGCTCAGCACTTCCCGAAACAGGCGTGACAGTATATTATGTTATGTTACATTCTACAGCCCGCAACATTTTGTAAATGATCATCAACCCATAATTATACTGTCCCACTGCTGGGTCTCCTCTTAGAATGAGAGTGATCAGGCTGGATTATATAGTCCACCACGCTGGCCTTATGCAGGTTGGCAGACTTCACATCGCTATCGAGAAAATCTCTCAGGCTTGTAGGTTTCCTCAGGATGTTTTCCTTCACCGTCAATGCGAGTGATAATTTTACGCACATGATTTCAAAAAGTCAGAGGTGCGTGCCTTAGATTCAAACTCGAGACCTTTGACTTGGCAGTCTAATCACTAGGCTATTATATCAC
Organism: Acronicta psi; assembly: GCA_946251955.1. Taxonomy (NCBI): domain Eukaryota; kingdom Metazoa; phylum Arthropoda; class Insecta; order Lepidoptera; family Noctuidae; genus Acronicta; species Acronicta psi. The sequence continues at coordinate 5,899,152 of OX276472.1, read as the reverse complement.
TGCTTATATAATTTAATAAGTATTAATCCCGTGGTTTTCCCGTCTTGCAGTTGGAGAAAATCATCACAACACAATACAATCAGCGTTCTCCAACGAGCGATAACAGTTACCGCTAAACTAATAATAAAAACGTGTTTTAGAGGCTAATACCAACGTAAAGAGGTAAGTGTAAGGTATACGGTCATTTATTATTTTTTATGTACACACCACAACAGCTATGTCAAAGACGCCAGTATATAATTACTAACTATTGCCAGCGGTTTCACTTACATTCCAAAAGTAAAAATAATTATGAATTGTGCAAACTTAAATAGTTAAAGAGAACGACACAGCCTTTAAATACCTCTATCCAAATCGATGTATCGATTAGAATCGAATGTCAACTCGTTACAATGTGTGGTTTGTATTGTAACCTTGGTGTCGAACTAGAACTCATCACCGATGCATAAGTTCGTTGAATGCAATCGGTTCTCGGACCCATCGGTTGTTCCAATTTTGTTGAAAATCCTTGAGACGGTCGACTCGACACGTACTAGTTTTCTTTGCTTCTTTGCTACATAATTCATCATTACGTGGCACGTACGAACCTATTGTTTAAGGCTGAGCATCAAATATCAATCACGTTGGAATGACAAATAAATTATGAGACAGCCGAGGCACATTCTTCAAAGTCACAATACCTACTTGATTACGTTAGGCTCACGAAATCAATTAACTTTGTCGATGGATATCGAATTACAACAACCTTTTGTCTTGAATATGTAATTACCAAACCAATAACATAGGTAATGTGATATCAATAGATGCTGGTGACGTCAATTTGAATGACGAGTATGTGTAACTGTTACTACTACTATTACTGTGATATCTTAACTACTATCCACATCAGATATAAGTACGCCTTTTTATCAATCTAAAGCGATATTAATAATTTATTTGCGACTTAAAAGCTTAAGATAAAGTTGAATTATAAGCGCATTATAAATGTAAGCTTTAAACATGAATTTCAAATAAAATCGGTTATCCACAAGATTTAAGTTGTTACAGCGATTGACGTATAAAAGCTATTAATCTTTTTACTATGACATCTAGAAACACGTTCAAAAATTACGAGAGCTTTCAGTAAACTTTTATTTCGCTGTCGAAACCCTTCACGCAGTCGTGAATAATTCATAGTGAAGCTCCGCACTTAAAATGGCAATCTGTCCTCGAAGCTCATAAAATGGTTGCGGTTTTGTGTACGGTACAAAACCGTCGGAAACTATATAGTACGAAAAATTTAGGTATTAAATCAAAGTGTACCAGAGTAGCCTCGTAACAAATTAAAAAAATAATTGCTGGTGGAGTTACACGAAAACATTGTTTTGTGTTCAACAATGGCTTCTTGATACAGACATCGTGGTGTCGGTTCTATATCAAATCCATGATCCGAAAGAAAACACCAAATGTGAACAGAGAGACCAGAAAGAACATAACCCACTATTCAACTGATTATTTTACTGAAAGTAATCATTTAACCCGTTAAAGTTCCACTTCTGGGCACGTCCGTAGTTGAGCCCGCTTATTGACATCCTGATATAATGAGGTTAGTGCTTAGGCCATTCATAAACGTTGGGCTACACAGTGATGACTTCACACATTTTCAACGTCTTCTTAAAGTAATTTAAATTAATTAATTAATTGGTTGATGATGAACATGAAGTATTACTTTTGTTTTGAGTTTAATTAAATGCACTCTACATACTTAATAACTCAATGGTACAAAATAAATACAGATACGTCGCAATGTTATCGGCTGCCCAGCCTTGTATTGACAGAGCGTTTTCACCGTTTATTTGCCCGCCCACTGTTCATGCGCCGCCGGAGGGATGTCCATTAGACAAATAGATTAGCTTAAGTATGTACACACGTGTGTATAGAACAGTACACCATAGTTAGTTGCACAATTTGATGACAAAAATCCAATTGTTAACATTATTATATGTTATTGTTATAAATATTTTAATATATCTATTATAATTTTTATATTAGGTAAATAAGTAATTATTTACCGAATATAGTATCATTTAATTTTAAAAAGTTTGTTATAAAAAGTATTGTTTGCGATCACTCGAGATACTGGCAATCTTCAATGATCAATAAAAAAAGTACTTTTGGCGGGAAAACTAAAGACAGACAGACACAGACGCAGAGGGCAAGTGCGGTTTTTAGTCGGTATGAGTACGACATACGCCTCCTAAAATTTTTTTAATCAGAACATATCTACCGACCAACCATATACCTAGTATAAATGTCGGAGATTCGGAGTAGTATCCTGCTTTTCGCAATTTTTGAAGGTTTTAGGTCTCATGGAATATGAGAGCGCGCCTATTGCGATTACCCGGGCACAACAATCCAAACTCCGAGTTTATACCTACTATAATCAATCTCATTGTTCCATTCCCAGGTCCAGAATCTAACCCGCCAAGCAGCTACGCCTGCAAGAAATACCTAAGACAATTTCTTGACATAAAATAACTTTTTTTTTTAGGACGGATGTAGATTCTAGCTCAGGAGCTTTTGAATCTTAACCGGGCTTGGGCATAAAATAACTACTGGGAAGGTACATATAAAGGTAAGTTCATATCTATCTACGAAATAGATTCCGCGACCATGTTATGCATGCTCTAGACGCCAGCACTCGTTGCTTTGAATTTGCATGAATAGATACTCATGAATTTAAAGTTTTCATTCAAAACTTAAGTTTCTCCTACAGCTATATCTTTTGATATGGAGATAGTCTGCTCATCAGTATAATTATAATACATACCTGAGTGACAGCTAGCTCTGCTTAGGACCAATGTAAAATGTTTAATGAAATATATTTTGTGCACAAGTAAAAAAAAGTTGCCTTAATTTGTCTTTGAGTGGTGACGCCGGCACAACAAATAGACTATAAGTTATTCTTTTAGTAATTGAAAACCAACTTCAAGCATTTTGTGATTCAAAAGTGATAGCTGTACCCCAACCAAATTTACATAAGACCAACTAGAATTATAATAAAGACGCATCGGAATAGGTTCACGACGGGTGATAATATCGGATAGCACAGAAGAAAAAAGAGTCGAATTGGGAACTTCTTTCTTTTAGAAGTCGGCTAAAAAATGGCTAGCAATTTTGAATTTTAAAGATAATCATTCGGAATATAAATGATCTTTAATTACTATAATATTCAACTGAATAACAAAACCTTTGTACATAACACAAACGGATTCAGCCATCAGTTAAATTTGTAAATATTCCACACTGCAACCATAATTCATTTGTGATTTAATTAACTTTGCCCAGATGAGTTTTAATTAAAGTATTAATTATACTTTGAAATTTTTGATACTACGTTTACGTTCTTACGTATATTTACGGGTTCTGTTTTTCTCATTTATTCGGAGCATCAACGAGGATTTTTTATGATTTATGTGCAGAAATAAATGTGAAAATTATGATTGCTATAAATGAATGTTATGATTTTTTTATATTTGTATCTTGGTTTAATGGAAAAGCGCAAACGAAATATCTGTGAATGTTTTAAATATTTACCTTGAATTTTACGTACACGAGCCATACTCATTTTAAAATTATGTACCTTAAATTATGTATAATTTTCTGGATGACAACATACAACGACTAAAATAGTAATACCTATTGTGTCGGTGTCAGTAAGTTATTTAAAAAAATATCTTACGGAAATTATGACTGCTTAAATGTTAGAGCTCTGAATTATCGGTAGAGCAATCGCCTTTGTTCTACATCGACGTTACAGAAACGTTCTACATATTTACCAAAACAAACTATCCAAAAAAACTATTCAAAATCTGAGTACTTAGGTAGTACTAACTACTGATATTTATTTTATCAAACCTTTGTAAAATTACCTTTCCCTTTAGCTGACGTAAATGCATGTTTTAATAGCACTACACGATCTATAACATTATTTTATAAGCTGTCATAACTTAAACGACCCTTTATTTCTTTGTGCCCGTGGCTATCTGCTCGAAGTGGAGGCTCTCCATCGCGACCCCGATACGTAACACTTTCTTTTATCTTCCTGACAGGTAACTTTGTCCGTCAAGGATATCCTGTATCTACTTTTAAGTCGATACGTTTGAAACAGAATAACGATCAGGGATTTTTGGCGAATATTTTTTTAACATTGCCGAGGGGTTGTTTTGATACCATTGAATGTCCGAGATTTTCCTTTCGTACGCTTTGAAATGAAAAATAAACATATTTGACTGCTAAAATATTGCAGATTCCAAACAGGCAGGGTTTATTTACAAAAAAATTTTGCTTCAGTCATTTATGTTCAGAAGAAAATGATGTGTTCTATTAAGAAATCCAATTGTAGACAAACATAACTTAAGAGTCGTGCAACGTAATCTTGGCATGTCTACGCGAAATCAATGATTTGTCCGCGGAGAATAAGAAAAAAAGTATAAAACAAATTGGCAGGGGCTATGGGAGAGCGCGGAACGACAACATTTGCTTCGCGTCCATTTAGCGAGATGGTTTTATTATGAAAATCGGTCCGCGAGGGACTGTCGCCGACGACTGACGCCCGACGCGTACCAACAACTTTGGAAATCACAAATTTTAATTATCTATTAAATATAATTTTATTAACATAACGTTTTATAAAACGTATAAGGTACTAATATTAACAAAATAAAATAATAAATAAAAACCAAAATTTCCGCACCTAGGCGTCAAAGTACTCCTCATCGCTGTCATCTGGTAACGTGCCCAGAAGACTGGCAGCATTGCCACGTTGAATGGCAATGCTGATTCTTTGGCCCAAAAATAATCCAGCCCTCTGGTCATTCTGGTCATTATTCTATTAAATTAATTGTTGGGCTTGCTATACTCGTATTTGGATTGGTCTCTTTGTCTAATAAGGCAAAAAGAAGATACCAAAACCACACTATCGCTATTAATTAATTATACATTAAGTAATTAATGTAACCATCGGGGGCATTCAAATAGTAAAAATAAAGTAAGTAAACAAAAAAGAACCCTATTTAATATTAAATAAACGTAAACGTGCGTTATATGAATGATGTTATCACAGTTAATTCATTAAAAAAAAGTTTTGCTGCCATAGATAATTGCCTGCTTAAAACTACGCAACGAGCCACAAAAAAAATGCTTTGTTTTTAAAATAACATTATGTATTTGAGGTATCCAATTAACACTACCAATTTTATAAAGAAATGAACTACTTATAAAGCCATCGAAGGTATGTTCTGTGCCTCGCGGTTTCACTCGCTGCTTTTTTCATATTACTCGGCTCCTAAGTGCCGTGGCGTTATGTTTAATAACCTTACACTTCTCCTTCTAAGGATGCGCTGTGCAAGAGGAATATTCCCTCAAACTGTCGGCGTAGTGAATCCTCCTTATACGTCTAAGAGGTTTTTCGGGTCGGGAACGCGCGAGTGATAGATACCCCTGGTGTTGCAAGTGTCCATAACTCCATAGGCTACGGTAACTGCTTACCATCAGGCGGGCCGTATGCTTGTTTGCCACCTTATTGGTATAAAAAACCTTCCTCAAGATTTGGGCTATCAATAAATTTTTTCAAATCGGACTGATAGTCCCAGAGATTAGTGCGTATAAACACACAAACTCTTCAGCTTTATATATGCCTAAACACTCGTATATACTTTAAATGTCGTACCGAAAATTAATCCACTGAAGCGAACCTGACTTGCAGTTTTAAAGCATTGTATTTAATCAACGGTGTCAAGCCAGTTTTTTTAATTAATTCCATAACGCAATCTAACGAAACATGTCGTGCAAATGTCAGCAAAGAGGTTAATTAAGTGAAAAAGTATATTTATTTTTTAATAATGGGCAGGCTGAAGCTTTGTATAAGTGCTTAGGAAATTAATTACACTCCGTAGTGACGTTATTATTAGGTGTATATTTTGTTATTTATAGTTCAAAACAAGTCATTATTTAGCCCGTCTAACAACAAATTATAAACAATCTATTGATTTCGGGCGTCGGTTTTATTGGTCGCTTATGCTGCATATAGTTTATTCAATTTTGCACCAATGTAGTTTTGCAATAAGGTTTTGTTTCAATCATCAGCAATAAATACTTTGAGAGTTTTTCTAGGTAAATTTCATCTATTTACTACTTGAGTAACACTTAAAAAGCAAGGAAATATTGAGAGCAATACAGACCGAAGTATGGTCGTCATAAACCGTTGTGTATATAAGAGCCATAAAAGATTCAAAACTTTCGGGCTGTGAATTTCCTCTTGCCTAAACTTATAGCTTGACCTAGTTTTCAAAAATTCTAGGTTCAATTTTAATATTTCTGTTGGCCCCTTCCCGTCAGCCTCTACATCTTAAAAGCGCTTATAATTAAAAAGGTATGTTTGAAAATGGAAGAGCAAATAAAAATAACACTACCTACTGATAATAGCGCTTGTTAATAAATCGTTTTTTGTTTATGAAAATGTTATAATGGAAGGTAAGTACTTGAAAATTACGTTTAACCTAAAGTGTTAACGTTCTACTATATTCTCGGTCCAGTGTGGTACAGCCGAATTAAAGGGGGCACAAATCCAAAGACACATCTCACTTCATAAGAAATCCCGACAACATTGCTCGACCCGGTAATCAAACCCGAGCCTTCACACTCCGCAACCGCACTTGTTATCAGGCCGATGAGGCCAATTGGCAATCGAATCTCGAGACTCCGCAGTGGACAAAGGAACTCAATACCTAACCTACCTACACATAAAATTAATTAGCCTTCACTACTAAAATTGAGACGTCATAGTTGATTGACACCGTAATAAGTGTATGCATAATATAACTACCAAAATTATACCTAGTTTGAATTATAGATATTACCACGGCAAATTGGATAATTATTATTCGGAACTTGGTTAATCAGTGACGATGATAGATAGGTTTACTTCACACGCATATCACTTCATCCATCGTTATCCTTGTAGAAGTCTATGGGGATCCCTTTGTTCTGCATTTCACCTCTTTTGATTGAAATGAATGATCAATTATCAAATCAAATCAAATCGATTATTTTGCTGTAACCTTTTTTTTTGCATCTGGGAATGCTTTATGCACCGTCACGCCGCCCTGGGGAAGGCGGCTCGGTGTGTGGGACTCCGTCCTGAAAAGGACGTCTACCCACTAAAGGGTAGATAGGGTAGGTACAGACATAAGATAGTACAGTTAACAAAAAAGATAAGTATAAAGGCAGATAATTACATCTGTGTTTTGACAAAGATTGTGAAATAATGTATTACGCAAAAATGTGTCGAAACGAAGGGTTTGTAGCTATATAAAAAGCAGCCAAACCTTATAGCAGATAATAATTTTATTTAGATGTACTACTTATCACAATCTTTGTCAAAACACAGATTGTCCGTATATTTATCTCTTTTGTTGACCATAAAAAAACAGTTCTCCTATCATTCTGATGACATACAGTTCTCATACATTCTAATGAAGAATGTCTAGTCAATACAGTATTAACGAACTGGTTCCACAAAGATAGGATTGGTTCAGTTGTAATTGTAGCGAGAAAGCGGATGTAAACTGTGTGTGGTGGCGTGGCTAAACTCTTTGCATAAATCACAATACCGCATTCAAACACTGCTAACTTTGTTCATTAATTGCCCACAGTAGCTAGGAATATTGCCAAGATTATACCGCACCTACCCTACACAGACAAAACTTAATTATTAACCTTATGTGCGTAGAAAAGACCATGATATATTGTTTTATTCATGCAATGAAGCCTCATTAGTCTAGTGGTCGTAAGCGCGACTGCTGAACAAGAGGTCCCCAGTTCGATTCTCGGGTGGAGCAAAGTGGGATTCAGTTTTTCTATGTAATACCCATTAGCAGCTCGGAGTTGACAAATTGTGGCATAAGTACTTACATCTGTTTAACCTTTAAATACAGTAGAAAACAGGCGCAATGGTATGTTAGTATCAAGACGTTAGACGAATTTAATAGCTGGGTTGTGTTCGGATAAATTGTTCGCTTTGCTATAAGAGCCCAAAAGACACTTTAATCGTAGTGTGACAGTTTTGCTAGTAGTGTCGTTGATCACGTTATGCATTGGTGTGATACACGGCCGTTCAATCTTCTAAAAAGGTCATCACAATATATATTTTTTAGATTTCCCTAATGAATATGAAATAATTTTCCCCAATGAATATCTAATTGGTCATTGCTTCCAGAAAACTATTTTACTATCTCCTCAACTTAAGTCAACTTGCTAGAATAACAATAATAACCTCATCTAAATTATTCATGATGGAACCAACTCGAACACCAATCGATAGAATATTCCTCGGAATATTTTTGTTTATTTACAATGCTGAAATTCGATAGGAGTTTAAGGGTTCGTCATTATTTTCCAACGTGTAATCTTTCAATTGGTACTTGACCGACAAAGAAGCCTTATTGAGATGGGAAAACGATAGGCTAGATTTAAATGGATGAGGGTAGCACAAGATCAAAGAAAGTGAAATTTTATTGACGTCCGGAAACGCTTGGACGGACAAATATGTCGCAAGACTGATGGAGATTTGAGATAGGTATCATCTGTAGTATTCGTCCTAAATTCACTGTTTTAACGTAATTTAAGAAGAAGGTTTTCAATACATTTATATATTTATACTTGTAATATATTTTTTATGTACGTTTGCATATAAATTTCTTGATTATGAACCGATCTCATGAAATTTATAGTCTGTCTATGACCCTATAAATTTTGTTGATCTGGTCATGAAGTTAAATCGGTTATTTCTAAAGGGGCTTTCTATAATTGATCATCAAAAAATCTCTTATTTACAATCGATGAGTCTAGTCTAATCCGTTTAGATGGCACGAATGGTACAGTGGCAGAAATCGGCTACTACGCTATCGGCAAAGGGCTTGACTTCCTCATAAAACACATATAGTCTGCGCGGAACTAGTTGGCCGCGCATTAGGTATGTGAGCGGCGGGACGGAGGGGCGGGGTCGCCTGCGCACGGTGGGATGGTGGGGTGGGGGCGCTTGTTTTCGTTCACAGTAACCTGCCGCCTCACCCCCGTCCCTACCTAAGGTGCGGCCAACTAGTTCCGCGCGGACTATAGTTGATCTGGGTTTAGCTGTTTGTGTACCTATTGGATTATTTGTGTTTGCCAACGCATCCAAAGTATTCATTCGTACGTAAGTTTGGATATTTGTTGCTCTTTCACGACAAAACGACTGAACCGATTTTTCTGAAAGTTGAAATGGTGATGACCTATACCTTGACTTAGGACCTAGCCTACATTTTAAACCCGAAAAAATCCTACGGGAAACGAGTTCAAAGTTCCTAACTCCATGCGGGCAAATCCGTGGCCAAAAGCTAGTTAAAAATAGACCTCATTACAAAGATAACAAATTGTATAAGTAATTATAAACGCCTTGTAATAAGAAGCTCCATCTTATTTAGTTCCAGCAAATAGGCTGCTACTTGATTAATTAGTGTGGCAGACTTGGCACAAAATGCGCTCACATTACTTAGACAATATATTAAACCTATCTTTGTCGGTACAACGGATGATGTGACATCTCTATTTAATAAACTTTGTTTAATAACAGACAAAGAAGCTCGTGGCTAAGTAGCGACGTGGTTACCGCGGTCATTCTACGGATGGGTACGACGACCATACGGTTCCCCGGTTTCACACCTTTAGCGATAATATATTATTAGTGGTAAGTAGCAGAAGACCGAATAGTGAATAACTTTATGTAGGTACCTGCCAAATTTATCTGATGTCATCGAAAATTGTGTCAGCACACAATACCTATACCTTTTTTTGGAATGGGGAAGTCCGCCAAGTCTTTCCTTACTTTGATTTATAGTCACGGTCATAGAACTTGTAAAATTGGGGTCCATCCAGTCGCACGACGGGGGTCCAGTACAAACACCGATAGGCGAGGCCCCCGAAAGCGACGAGGGCCGTGTAAACACGCGCTTCGCAAAACTTCGTTCGAAAATTAATAACTAAATTAATGGAAAACAAATCGTTTGTATTGTGTGTAAAATACGCATAAATAATGTAATCCTCAGGCCAAATCGATGGTCGTTAGTTGAAAAATCTCCAAACAGCTTGAACAACAAAGAACTTTATTTTCTTACGGTACGGGGGCGAACCCTTCAAGATGCTATTCTACAGCCCTCACAAAAAGTTAAAAATATAAAACAACTCAAAGAATATAAAATAGTAAAAGATATCTACTAAGTAGGAATATGAATAGAGACCCGGTTTCTAGATTTAAATGATTTTATTCCTTGTCTTATTAAGTGAATAAAATTTATTTTTCTCGTTCTGTGGCTATGCTCACAGCATAAGAATTAGGAAAATAGTCATGTACTACTTAGTACCGGTTTTGCCCTAGTTAAGGTACACAAAGGCCACCCTAGAAACATAATTCAACGATGTTCTATTAAGTCTAAGTAGAAAATAAAGAAAGATACGTAGAAACTCGGTACTATTATTAAATACTGAGAAATTGATTGGGTAAATACACAGAAACTGATCATTACTAAACCCACCCGACTATAAACGCTATTCTAGACTATTGAGGATTGCTAGTGGATAGAGGTTTCCAAAGAACTGATTGCAATAGAGCGAGGTACTCTAAGAAGAAGAAGCACTGTCAAAAGGCGGAAGGTTTTGCATATCTGTGGCGTTAAAAAAATGATGAAAACAAAGTTTTTAATATAATAATAATAATAATTTATTTGTGCAAAAAGTAAGTACATACAGATCTCTTAAAAACTAATGGTACTTAACAATATCCATATTTAATAAAAAAGAAACATCTGTGTCCGAACTAGATAGAGAATATCTGTATTTCGGACATCAGCGCTCTTCCCAAGACATAGGTCACTTAGTTATAAGCCTCAATGGATAAGATCTTTGTACAGGAGTCAAAGATGGAGTAATCAAAAACAAAAACTAAAATGTAAGAACAAAAAAATAAAAATAAAGGTAGGAATTGTGTAAAAGACCTCCCTGTGTGTGAATGGTAATGAGTGAGTGGGTGTGGGAGGGTGAGTATACAAATATTAATCGGCTGTAATGGTTACTTCACAATTAGTAGTAAATTTTCAGTTTCATCATAGGTAAGCTTATGGATATACTCAATGATCTTAGTTTTACATTTATCATCAGTTTCACCATGAAAGAATGTTATGGTTTTCAATCTAAAAATGGGTTAGTATTGCGAGCGCTGTTGAAATGTTTCGCTTAGCCAGAGATGAGTAAAAATATGCAGGGTGGAGTGTAAATTTTTACCCATTGTGGACGGAGAATACGTAGAAATAATTAAATTGCTTCGTTGAATCATGGCTTTAGCTTTGACGTACGAGTATTACAGCGAACATCAATTATTTGTAAGACTTAAAGCATTTTATAACACTTAACACTCATCATATAAACATTCTAGTAGCTCATTTGTTTCAGCTGACTTCAGCGGGATATACTCCGCCCAGCAGCTGAAACTCTCAAGAATAATTCAACAAACTATCTTAGTTCTTAGAAAAGTTTCTTCCGCACTATGTGCACTTAGCTAGAGAGACTTGCAGAGTTTATTACGTCACATTTTGCTAATTATTCTTGTAGCTACACCCGAAGTAGCCAGCACTAGGCAGCCTAGCGTTATAAGCTGGATTTTACTCTAATCTCTCTCATCCTGAAAGAAAACCTGCGCCCAGTTTTGCCAGTGAATAGGTTAATATTGTCGATAACAACTGGCTGGGCTTCGGTCAACTATCGCTTTGTTGTTCTTTGTTGTTCTTTGCTTAAGGCTATTACCCACGTCAATGACTTTGAGCGTTTGACCTCTGTACGAGTATTTGGAACCCAAACGCCCCCTACATACAGAAAAGTTGAACTAGAATATGATTATGCAAAAATACAGATGTGTCGTAACATTTCCTATTTTGCCTATTTTGTTCACTCTATGAGAGTAATAAATTTAAGTTCGATTTTGTTAAAGATGTGTATGGTACCATAATCCATGTATTAACATTTGTTTTAAACCTGCAATCAATAATTGATAGAAAATAAATACCTATGCATCGCGCTATACAATGTAAGAAAATGGATCAGGAGATGCAATGAGTTAGTCACTCTACTGTGGCTAACTCAGTGCATCGTAAAATACAATGTTTTTTTAATTTCGTGCGAAAATATAGACAATAAGTGCTCGAATAGTGTTTAGATAATAGTTAATAAACCCAGTTCAAGAGTATATTTAAGACAATTAAATATCTGTAGGTATGTATGATTAATGAATCTTAGTGGTGCTTGCTAAATAAGAGTATACCTACGTCCAACTTCATAAGAGCTGCTACTTACTAGCAAGAATACGCAAGATTTTGGATAAAGAAATCATCAAGTATATCTTAATTGTATTGTAATGTACGTTTCATAGTCTGAGTACTTTTAGTATATTTTTGAACATTCAGTACAGTACTTAAAGAACTCCGAAATATCAAAATCATAAGCGGTTAGGTACAAAATCTTTATCAGTTTTAAATTGTGAAATAATTTTTTAAGCCATGTGTAGCTTGTGCTTCAAATTTCACATTATAATACTGTTAAAGAACCTCCCTTATAAAAGGTATTAAGTATATCTTTACCAGCAAACTATAGAAATTTAGCGTGTCGGGGATAACAAAAAATATTTTAATTTGGGTTCACACTTGTAAGTTAATAATTAAAATAAAGTAGTATTATTTATTTATTGTTCTTTTACTTGATAATATTTTTTCATTATTGATACAGAGGTATTAAACTAGGGTGATACCTATGCTACTAGTCAAATTTCTTTGTCCAATTCCAAAGAATTTGTTTAACTGTACCAGCAGAAGTAGTGTTGGGTTTCATTATGGTAATACTTTCTCGTTTCCTGAGTCTCACAATTTTATGGTTTATAATAATTATCATAAAAAAATTCTGCAATAAAGGAATTGTACCATTGGAAAGCTATCTTCAACCCCTTCCCCTTGCTTTCTCAGAACGCCAATTCGTGCGGTCCGTTTCTAAATCTCACCCCATGGTGGTTCTGAGTAGTAACTGAGTACTGCTTTCATTCATCATCATGCAGGTACATGCCACGAAAGTACAGTTGTATAAAAAAATAATTGCGAAAGCCGCCAGGAAAATAGATACAACTGTGAAACATCTACGACCCCGACTCTTCTCTGCACCGTGTAAGCAGGTTATTTGTATTATGTGTTACTTTACTTTACTTACCTAACTATTGACTACTTTTTGCAGCGACTTCTGTAGATGTTATTATAAGTAAATTCTGTCGCCCCCTATTACACATGTGTCGGAAACGTACCAGTAAACCATCAAATGTGGGTGATGTACAATATATATAATTTATTTGACGCAGTTTGCACCGTTACATAATTAGTTTACAAGCCTCAAAATATTTAACACTTAACATCAAATTGTGTCTCGCGGTTGCAACAAAGAAGAATAACAATGCAATACCTATGTGTACCCCCTTTTGAGCTAACCCTACAGCCTACATGCATGAATATGGTATGTAAGATCATGTCGGTATCGGTGTGCCTTGTTAAAATATGTGGCAGCATGATGGTTGTGCGTAGCAGTAACGCATGAGTGATTTACAAATAGTAAAAGGGCATTGTATAATAATATATAATGATAATAATACGTAATTAGGTATCCACTTATATTTAAGAAGATCGGTCAGTCACTAGGTTGACACTTTGACAGATATTTTGTCATGTCTGCGGTTTACTCTATGTTCAACTCAAGAACCTGACATTTACTAAAAATGTTCTTTATACTTATTTACAAAATGATTTTCTGTTTTTATTTAGCTTAATATTATAACCATACTATTTACTATATAATTTAATTCAGAAATAGTTTGAATTGTCTTCATTTTGTAATTTTTCCCTAAAAATATTTGACGTGCAGTCCTCCCGTCTCAGGTGCCGTCAAGGCACTGAAGTGACATGATTTGTGTCATGCGACGGGTGCACGAGGGGGTGCTTGTAGTGGGGGGATTGTGATTAAAATGTTTTTCTAATTTTTTTCGAAAAATAAGTTCAAAATTAAAAATTAAAACAATACGGATTGTTAAACCGAGGAAGGCGGTTTTTTTGGTGTAAAATTCATCTGCAAGTAATGCGTGGTAATGGAGGAAAAATGCAATTTAGATTGAAAATGGCGCATTTTCAAACATTTTTTTACAAAATTTGAGACATTTAAAAAATATTTTAAACAATACGGATTATTCACAATAATCTTAACTATATTGGGTATAATTTTCACCGCAAAGTAATGAGTGGATTCGTCAATAAAATGCTTTAAACACCATGTTGTTTTCGGTATTCTACCTATGTTCCCCCCTTAATAATAAATTTATTTTAGAGCCTAATTTCGGAGCCTACCCTCGCTGGACTTTGACTGCGAACCCCTGGCTAGAAGGCTGGGACCCGCTCTTGTATATCAGCGCATGTTATAGACGTGAGTCTTTAGCTTATGCGGCAATACATTATATTTCTAAAGTGCTACTAAACAGCTAAACTCGCAATAAAGTTTAAAAGAAACTCTAAGAGCTGTGCTAGCTAATGAACCAATGAGACAGCAGTCCATTTTACCTCAGGGGAACAAAACCGAAAACTATTTTATGATACTTTGTTAATTGAATCCTCACATCGTCACGTATGGCTACCCATGTATGGCTTGAAGCGGCAACTATTTAACCAAGTCCCTTGTATTGTGTAATAACAAAGTTCCCAGGTGTCACGTCTCCGTCCGACCCAAGTTGCCGAAACTTGTCGAAGTTACCCGAAGTTTAGCGAGGTTGCCAACTCTCCCAATCAGTCGGTGTATCGCCTGATTGATACCTAATAAAATATTATTGCTTGCTATTGTTTATTTGTTTTTGTTATATTGGAAATATGTGCCATGCATGTAGATTGTAGAATAGAGTATTTTTAATTGGTCATGGGGAGTAATTTTACTATACCTACATGTATAGGGCCCTGTCTAAACAAGTTGTTGTAAGTTCACAACAACTGCTTACCCCTCCGAATACAAGCATAATGATATGTATGTATCATATCTGTCATCTCCATTATCTCTTGACTTCAACTAGGACTGACGTTGGCTTTGTAGTCGAGATTAAAGAGTATTGCACTCCCAACGAGCTTTGCTTTAGTACAATACATTTATCTTCATTCGATTTGTCGTAAGCCATATGCATATATTCCAACACATTAATCTTTATTAATTTATATTGCAGACAAACCCGTAAATCTTCTATCTTCGAAATAAACACTATTTCACATAAAGGGTTTGTATTGCAGTAGACGAATAAGATAAGAATTCTTTTTTCTAAATTAGTTTTAAGTGTTTTCAGAATTATGTAGAGATGGGAGAAGATACTGGTATCTTCTAATCTTCTAGCTGGCTAGAGGAATGGTCTACGACAATTAACCCTCTAACGCGCAAGTGCTGGCTAAGTAATACCGGCTGTTACAGAGACCCTGAAAGCTCAAACTTTAGCGAGAAGGTCGTACCGTCTTAAGGGTTTACCGTGCTTCTTACTTATTCGATCCACAAAAAAACAAGACAACAATTTCATCACCATTGAGAAGTTGAAGAATAGTTGTTTGTAATTTTACCTACCCAGCGTCAGTTTTATGAAATGATAGGTACAAATGTACAATAAACGTCAAACTTGAAAGTGATATTATAAACAGGGGTAAGTAGACAAAATTTATATGTATTTATAATTAAATGGGTTAACTGGGTCAAGTCCCGAATGAGGTCACATTCCAACTTCAAAAGTGAGGAGGATTTTCATTCGTATTTTTTATGTGTTATGAATGATTAGGGTAAACGAAGGTAAGTGAGCTTTTTACCCGACTGCCGAAGGAGTGTTATTGTCGGTACGAATTCGATATACACTGCCGCCTCCAGCTCATCCCAAAAATAAAGGTTGCTCAGAAGTATGTGCATTCAAATAGCTTGTGTATATGTATGTAAAGCAGTGATAGCTTAGGGGTATGACCACTAGACAGCCAAGTCAAAGGTCTCGAGCTGGAATCCAAGGCACGCACCTCTGACTTTTCGAAATCATGTGTGTAATTATCACAACATCGTTAGAAAACTGGATGCCTGAGAGATTTTCTCGACGGCATGTGAAGTCTGCTAACCCGCATTAGGCTGGCGTGGTGGACTATAGCCTAATAAGATACTGATAAGTTCCCGTTAAATAACTTGACAGATAATATCAAACAAATCAAATAAATCAAATATCATACAAATTTTATTTCATTCCTTAATAATTTATCCTGTGGTTACCGGTTATCCAGAGGTCTTGAAGCAGGCCCTAAATGAAAAAAAAAAGATTGTCCGGAGCAAGCTGAGAATTAGCCTTGAAGGCTTTAATTCTATATTTAGAAAAAAGTACTTCGATAGTGAATTTTCTCATCTAGCTTTATATGTTAATAACTACTATATTCGCCTTTCTTTTTTCTAAAAAGTTCATCATTGTTACACACACACACACACAGTAAAAACATACAAAGTGTTGTAAGTGTCTTCAAGCAGTCAAGTTGAAAATTTAATACTGTAATATCATCTAAACTGCATTTTGTAGCTCGTTTTATGGTCCTCTATCAATCTCTGTAGATACATTGTACCGAAGTGCTTATCTTCTCTGTTTTACGATCGTAAAATAACCGATTTCAATCCTATTATTCTGATTGAAATCGGTTCATCTACTAAACATACCATCACGCCTGTATTCCCCGAAGTGTTAGGCACAGTTCACCGGTATGTTTAGGTCCCATGTTATACCTTGTTCTATAATACTACCACCAGTTGTAGCTACGAAGTTTAGAATTGTGCACGGTTAATGATAATAAGCTCGCGGCCTAAGCTATTACATGGGACCTGATCTAAGCATGCTGGTGAAGTGTATATAGCAGAACACCCTGTCAAATCCTTCGGCAAATTATAAACCAATTTGCTCAGACCAGTGGGCAAACAAAGGCACAAAGACAATGTAAACTGTGCCCTCCCATATTCAATAAAGCTCACCCTAAATTGGGCGTACGCGTTCCTTGAGCCTGTGAACGTCGCGAACGCCACGTGCGAGTGATTGGGTGAATGGGCGTGCGCGTTCCTCGAGCGTGTGAACGACGCGAATGCCGCGTGCGAGCTCGTGTTAATGCGACTCGCACGCGACGTTCGCGTCGTTCACTCGCTCGAGGAACGCGCACGCCCAATGTGTGGTAAGCCTTACAAACCATTAATGAGAACCCGTGAAGAGCTCTTACATGCATTTATTCACATACCGTTAACTTTACAGTTCCAAAGAACTGACTTAAGTTCGAGCTAACTAAACCTTTACAATTTAAACTTACACCTAGTCTGTGGTGATTTCTACGACTGCACGATAGGATAGTGATGCGCTTATGCCGCGGATATAAAATGTAACTAAATCTATAATAATGTAGGATATCTTTGAATTGAATTGCTTTCATTCGTTGCTTTATCTATACCGACCCATATAATTGTCGTGTTTCAATCAAAGCCATACTATACATAATATATTGTACTATATGATAGTTTTAAGAAAACCTTGCAACCTTGTGTTTACTCGGCAAAAACCTATCCAAATTTTATAAATTTTAAAATGTATGGGAAACACAATTTATTATTTTAAAAAAAACGTAACCTTCTATGCCTAATTGAGGATGTTTCCCGTTAATTGCGATGAAACTCACTCACATATTTTATTAAATTCGGGTTACTATTATCTAACTATTGGAATAATTGTTGTTATTTACGGCTCCACCTAAATAAGTCAAGCGATCAAGGAGTACATCACTACTTTGAAGTGCTGAATTTATTATAATCAACTTATCTTTTCAATTTTAACCTTTTTTTTTTGTTAATATTGCATTCGCCTGGCCACCGGTGTTATTATTTTAATACACGCTTCCGTTGCACATTCTGCAAATTATCGTTACACTGCAAAAGTGGTAAATTGCATCTACGATTAAGTTCTGTGAAGTCGTTGGTTAACTTTAAGTATAATGGTTTGTCTGAAAGTACTCTAATTATAAAACCAATTTAAATAACCATAGGTTCCTTCAGGTACCTATGTAATACTAGGTACATAGTACAACATACCTAGTGAATAAGTTTAAAATATAAAATGTTCAAAAATGTGTAGTGGGTGTGGGTATTATAGATCTGTTTTTTTTTTATTATTTTTTTATCTTTATTCCAAAAAGGTAAGTAACTTATAAGCTAAGCCCCACAAAACCGTTGCAATGGTTTGACTGTGGGGTCGATGATTCTCTAGACATACTTAAATGTACTTAAAAACTAAATATTATTTGAACTTACGCTTATATAAACTTAACACATTTCTAAATAATATATTTTTAATTTACGTCTAAATCTAATTATGTTTGTTTCAGTCCTTGTCTGCCGGCAGACTGTTCAATAGGTATGGTATTCTCTTGTCCAGCAGCGCTCTGTCACCAAAGTAATTGGTGACTCTGGGTACATTGAATCTGCCAGCAGCCATAGATCGTGTATTATTATTTTATATGTATATACTTTATTGGACACCAATAAAAACACAAATGTACGTTTTTTAAACATACCTATAACGAGACTGCGATTTCTTCCAGGCAACCTTGGGATACTTAGATTTGTGTACCTACTTAAATAAATTTACGTGTAATATAGTTATGTAAAACTTTTTTTACGATAGGGCCAGGGGACATCATTAGAGACGTAGTATGTCAGTTTTTAATTATCGAACGAACCCACCCATTTCGCGCCCGCTTTTGCCCGATGAGCAATGAGCATTTCCTATGAAAATAATTTCCTAATGCACGAAGAGAACTTGTACTATGCTAATATAAACGGAAGTAAAAATAAGAAACAAAACAGTCGATATTTACATACCTAATATATGTTATTTTTTACAAAAATAATTAACCACAAAATATGTAAAATTATAATTCAATTATTAAAATTATAGTTCAATAATTTGTACTATTCTATACAGTTATATTTTTTTAAACTAAATTGGTTGAAAATATTGACTTTTAAACTTTGTAGGTAATAATATAGGTAGGTGAGTTTTTTCTTTCAAAAGCTTAACAAAGCATACCACAACGCCTGTATTCGCCTTACAGAAGTGTACTAATCTAAGTTCACTCACATTTCGCCGTTAGGTTCCAATACGATGGGGCGAGCTATTTCCATTAACCGGGCACATAGAAAACCTAATAAAATTTTCTTGGCCTGGGTATTGAACATACCTATACCCGACCTATGGCTATGCGACAGTTAAAATTTTTATTTTCCGTTAAGTATCAAGTTTATTAACTCGAAATAAAATGAATATTTCGACAAAGGTATCTAATTTTCATTTCAATATATTTTTTATTTCTAACCTTTATATTTTTCATTGTATCGAAAGAATGCTTTGAAACATTATTTTACGATCATTGTCGGCATTACAAAAAGTGTATTGGTTTCGGTAGAATCATTTCGATACAATAGCATCTAATAAAACAGAATACAATTCAAAATTCCCGCTTCACAATTGCATTTTTTATTTAGAGTGGATACTTGTGTCTTCTTCATAAAAACTGGTCGTTGATAAAATTGCTGGACGGCGTCAGATTTAATATTTTCATGTCGCTAACCTTTTTAAAATGTCCACGAAAATTATTTGACACTCGGAGTGTTGAATTTATTAAGCCGGCTTACAACACGGTGTGTCCTTTCGCCTGCCTAACCAAACACTCTATTTTATGCAGAAAGGGTATTTTCATTACACTGGATTTAATTACTTTGCTACACAACAATGCTTTGAAGTTGACCATTTTTTAGACCGCGCCTGACTACAAAACGTCCGAGACGCTTACCGAGATGCCCGGCTTAAATTTAAAATTTGGGTTTCCCATAATAGACCAACCTCAGGAGTAATTTATGGTGATATGTGCGAGGCTCGTAAAATCTTTAAGGGTCGCCTCAAATGGTGTCAAAAACACCAAGAACAAATCAGAATGGACTCAATTGCTAAGCAAAGAGCGACCAACAATTTTAGTAAATTTTGGAAATCTACAGGTAAGCTGGATTCTAGGCCTGGCCTACCGGTAAGCGTTGGAGGACTAAATGATTCTGAGGGAATTGCGAACATGTTCATGGAGCATTTCAAAGTACAATCACCTCTTGGACCATCTGTTGAGATGTCTGATGCTGAGTCCCGCAGTGAGGAGCCAGTAACGTATTTTTCTGCCAAACAAGTTAGAACAATAGTTAAAAACATGACCAGAGGCAAATCTCCCGGACACGATGGACTCAGCATCGAGCATTTCAAATATGCGGGTGTTCACTTGCCCAGAGTTCTGTCCTTGTTTTATTCAATGTGCATTAGTCATTCATACTTACCAGCTGAACTAATGAAAACTATAGTAATACCAATAGTTAAAAACAGGACAGGTGATATCTCGGATAAGGGGAACTACCGACCGATCTCTCTTGCGACTACCACAGCTAAAATATTGGACAGTATGCTTGATGTGTGCCTTAAACAAACTGTGTGCTTACACGATGCTCAATTCGGGTTCCAACCTAAACTTTCAACAGAAAGTGCAGTCCTGAGCCTCAAGAATACTGTTCAATATTACACAGATCGTAAAACGCCGGTATATGCCTGCTTCCTGGATCTGTCCAGAGCATTTGACCTTGTGTCCTACGATATGCTCTGGAAGAAGCTGGAGAATAGGAATGTACCAGCGGAAGTTTGTAAAATCTTGCAGTATTGGTACGCGAATCAGACAAACAGTGTAAAGTGGTGTAACACTCTCTCTGACACGTATAGGTTGGAGTGTGGGGTTAGGCAGGGGGGGTTGACATCTCCCAGGCTCTTCAACCTATACATAAATGACCTTATAGTCGAGCTCAGCAGCATGCAGGTCGGCTGTCGGGTTGGTGGTGTTAATATTAACAGCATTAGCTACGCGGATGATATGGTGCTGCTGGGCCCGACGGCGGGGTCAATTGGAGAGATGTTACAAGTTTGCGAAGCCTATGCTGCTGCACATGGGCTCATATATAATGTAAAAAAATGTGAGTACATGATCTTTAAGGCCGGCGGTAAATGCCCAGATTATTCACCCAATCTTACCCTAAATGGCTTGAACATAAAACGAGTAACTACTTTTAAATATCTTGGGCATATACTTGCCGACGACCTTAAAGATAATGATGATATTGAGAGGGAGCGTAGGGCATTAGCGGTCCGAGGTAATATGTTGGCACGTAGATTCTCCCGCTGTACTGATCAGGTCAAAATAACTCTTTTTAAGGCGTATTGCCAGGGTATGTACACGGGAAGTCTATGGGTCAGCTACACCAAAAGGTCGTTGGATGTCCTACGCATTCAATATAATAATATTTTCAGGATGCTTTTGGGGCTGCCCCGGTTCTGCAGTGCTTCTGAAATGTTTGCGCGAAATCGAACTGACGGTTTTCGTGCAGTCATTCGGAAGAAAGTAGCGTCATTGCTACGCAGAACCAGGGACAGTAACAACAGTATCCTGCAAACAGTGGCGAGGAGTATTTATTCTCCCTTTTTGAGGCACTTTGTACGAATAATGAATGAGTAATGTCCGTGCTTGTTCATTGTTCGTGCAGATTGCGGTGTATCTATTTTAGATTATTACTAACACTAGATATAAGAAATTGTTACTAACACCATGGATCATTGTTGTCCGAATAAAGAAATTTAATAATAATAAAAATAAAAGCGACGTCAGAAAGAGAGTAAAACAACCCCTCTACCCTCTCTGATTACTCCGAAAGAAATAACGAACGCTTCAAGAAAAAACATTTTCTATGTCTTTGAATAATTTAAATATAATACCAGCCGTAGAGTTTGCATCACCGAAGTACGCGACAAAATAGCTATTACGATCTTTTAAATGATGATTTACTCAATATTGCTGGTGTAAATTTTTATGTTTATCTCCCCTCATTTTCTCGGGTGGTATGTAAAAGGTTCGTAAGGCCAATTTAGAGGTATAACGGTCGATGTAAGTGCTGGGTAGGCGCTCAATTTAACTTTAATAAGTTCGCATTGCGCCTCCGTGCACTGGCGAGCGCATGTAATTTCCATTAAAAATACAGCAAGCCGATACATATCGAGAATTTAAGTGTAGTACCAAGTACCAAGTACTTGAACGTAAAAGGCCATAGAACTGGGAAATGATAGCGAACAAACGCACATCGGATTTAAAATAAATGAAATGGTGATTTAAAGATTTTCATGTTATTTGTCAAGTACCAGTAGAGACGCCAAGTATGATTGGACAGTAAAGGCGATGCCCGCTGCATCCAAAACGCTAATACGTCACCGAACCAGACGTCAGGACCGAATGACAGCTTAAACTACAAAAAGGTTTAGATTACCAGGTTGACCAAAGTGCTTTGGGCTTTGGGTTTCTTTGGGAATCATGATGTTTCAGTTATTATCGAATCATATTTGTGACTTGATAAACAAAAACGAAACGTTGCGAAATGGTAAATACACTGGCGAGAATTTTTAATATTTACTGTTGTTCACTGTTGGTTAAGAAGTTATTATGTTTAATAGTCAACAACCGCATAAATTACAAAGCACTCAATGCACGCGCTGTACAGCGCCGCCACCGCCTCCATGCAAATATTTACCTTTTTCTTTAAGCCTCTTTTACAATGGGCTTAAATAGTGTTTGGTTTTAGGACGTCATTTTTGAAAAAGACAAGAAAATAGAAGGAAATAGTTTTCTTCTTTTCTTTAGAGAAGAAAACTTTTACATACAAAGAAAGAAATATTAATAAGATACGTATCCACTATACAATATGTTTAGTAGATAACAATGAGTCGACAAGATGACGAATCCTTTTCACGTAATAAGTATATGTTATTTAAATACTCGGTCTCATCAATATATATATTTATGTAGTTAAGATATGGCTACAGTATACTTCATATAAATAAACAATAACTAAAATGTTATTTGCATATATATAATAAGATCTACGTGCTGTGTGGGAAAGCTGAGAATGCAATATCGGCAAATGTCACAACAGACGTGAACAAATGGAAGGAATGCATTCTTTACAAATCCTACCATGACTGGCACTTGATTTATTTCTCGTATCCCAACTTTGTAGCGCAATATTTTGTTCCATGATAACAGTTTTTCTTATGCATATCTCACGCAGATCAGTCACTCATGCATGACGCATAACAAGTTCTAGGAAAGGACATTTTTTGGGCGCTGCTATGGGCTCTAACGTCCTTATTACAAAAGAACTTAAACCCAGACTAAAACTATGTCCATCACATTCTAACATAGTATGATAAAAAGGGATGGGCTATTTAAAAAACCGGGGTTTTTCTTAAAACCTCTTTTTTGTAATAACGGGGTAAAAGTTGGAATATTGTTTTACTTCTTAGGTAGGCAAAGACTTCGAGAAAATATACACTTAAGCGGAACTGAATAGTGAATCGTAGATTCTCAAGCAAGTTGTTCTCAACTACTACGGAACTATTAAGAGCGTTATTCGTGAACTTTAAGCTCGACCCAGTATCCGCGTACATTACCTAAGCGATCCGTAGTTTGATTTAGGTCAGGAGTAAGGGTGTAACCTCTACAGTTCAAGCAATTTTACTTGCAATTTTATAACAATGTTGAGAATTTTAGGCGTACCTAGATAGGTATACTAATACCATAAAACTTAGGTACACTGACGCAGTGTGTTTAAGAAACGTATTTTGTTTACGTTACGTTTCAGTTAGTATTAATGTCATAAAATTTTTGCTCTTTGAGGAAGACGGGATTAATTAATTATCAACATAAAAAAGTCAGACTAAAGGAATCAAATTATGTTCTGTATTATTATCAATATTTTTTCTTTTTACTTAAGTAACACTACTTATACGTTAGTACGAGTGTTCACTAAGCAAGTTGCTGGCACTCTGTCGACGCCATCTCAGCGATTTTACGTATATGTGCATCACGAGGCTCGCTCATTGCGAACAGGCATCTTGAAGCTTTGAAATATGACTTTAATTTCGTCTCTTGTGACCGAAACTTCACGTGTATTGCACACTGACAAGAAAATCTGATATGAGAAATTGAAAAAAGTTAGCGAGAGACATTTTGTTTTTCGTAAAACCCGAGATTAAACGTGCAGCTTTCTACATTCAAATGAAATTTAATTCGTTTAGAAAGTAAAGACCTTTTTTCTGCTCTTTCAATTTAGTTTTCGAACGTTTATGGAAATCAAATTTAACTATAAATAAAGATTAGCATTGAGGCTTATAAACTAAATTCAATTTTGTAATAATGTCATGTCAAGTTTATAACTGCCATTCATTGTTTATTGAGTACCTTTTTTTATAAAGTTGCTAGAACTCATTTTCTTCATTTACTTTCAATATTTGACCTGTATACGAAGAACAGTATTTTTATACCGACAATCCACCTTCAAAGGCCTTGAAAAGAAAACCTAATCATGAATATATTTATGTAACCTAGTACAGTGTCAACAGAGTAAATAAACTTTAGATACAATAAATAAGTACCTACTTTGTAGCACTGACATGTTAATTTTCATCTGCAGTTGACGTCCATTAATTAGTCTGTCAACGATTAGGTTGAAATCCAATTAAATAACTACACATTTTGCATTATATAGTGATTGCGGATATTCATAAATAACTGTGAAACATGTTCAATTGGCTTGTAATTAGGTACATACATGAAAGAACAATTATGTACTTATTTTAAACGTAAAATGCTAACTCTATAACTGTATAGAGTTGGCATTCTACGTTTAAAACTGGGCTATCAATGCAATACCTAATGTTTCCTTTCTAAGCAAAGTACACCTAATGACTGTAACAAAATTAAGATTTATATGAAAGTGGAGGAACCAAAAGAAATACAAGAATAGGTATAACAGGTGGCCTTATCTAGTTACTGCCTTCCCTTGGAAAAAGGAGGGGTAAAATCATCTGTCACATAAATTTTGACGGTTTGAATAAAATAAATGGATCAGCTTATATTTTCCTGGCTGCGATTTCAACCTTAACCTTCTATATTAAAATAAAAGTTGTTCATAATGATAGGTAGATACAAAGGGTTAGATATTCGATACAGTAATTTTTCACGGTAATTCATAAATAAGAGCAGGCTCAAACGTTGCCTTAGATAGATGGAATTGTTATTTTATTGTGACCATTGTGGAATATATTTTTTATATTCCATGACTGGCTGGTGGTGTAACCCGCGTACATCAAATTTTAAAATAAATTAAATTTCTAAAATAAATTGTAGCCTAAAGTACTCCATAAAACATTATCTAGCTATCTGTCATTGAAAATCCCGTAAAAATGAAAACAGACAAAAATTTTAAAATGGTTTTTTTTTGTAAATAAGGCATAAGGCATAATATCATATGCATTTAGTGAAAAGCTGCTCATTTGAAATAGCAAACAGACACTTCAATTTTATTTATTTGTATAGATATATATAGTCGATCTACCTATATTGGAGTGCTATCGTGCCTGGCGTACTGGAGAGCAGGTGTTGCCTCGACATCGACGCGATATTGAAACCGCTCTGCAACGCTACGTGACCGTCGTGTTATCTCTATTCTTTTTAATTTATAAATACTTATTTTGTCTTTCACAATATGCGGCAAAACTGGCAATGGCACGGAGGGGTCTCGATGTGTTGAGAATGGTCAGTGGTCATCCATCCACAAACTTGATCAGCGTAGATATCACATCGTAACAACAACTGTGAGTACTAGGTAAAACAGTAATCCATACAATAATATATTATATATATATTCGAACCAGTTTTACCCATTCCACTGACATTCAAAATCTTATTTATACAACATTCCACGGAATACTTTTAACGAATTTATTCTTTTAAGTTCATTTATTAAAAATATCACATTAACTCCCATTGCATTCCGTATTGCTTATTAAACATAAAGGTCACTATACAGATTGCAAGTACTTTGAGAATGCGCGTATAAAAATGGCATCGTCCTTTCGAAGGGCATATTTACTTGTGCGAAACATCTACACCGCAACCATGTTTAAACTGGTAAGATACATTTTTGATTGTTTATTATCAACTGTCATGGACTCACGGTCTAATAATTTTATTTTATTTTATTGTTTAATATCATTGGTCGTGGTCGTGGCGTTCCCACGCCCTCCGAGTCCACGAATGGGGTTTTCAAAACAGAAAATTACCTCACCTATTCTGTGGTTTTAGTCGGCGAGATACGTTGCGTAAGTTTTTCTTAACTCTCCTATTAAAATAAAGAAGAAAAAAGTTTAAAAAAATCAGAGTTAACTTTAAATTGTAGGTGTGTCTTGTGTTCCTGGTGTTGGTCGCGGCGGCTGCACCACCCAACAAACGGCCTACCACTCCGAAGCCCACTTTACCACCATTGCTGCCCAACTCCTACAGCGCCGGCTCTGCAGGGCCCATTCTGTCTCAGGCGCGAATTGAGCAGCTATACTTATCGAAGCCTAAATAGTCACTTATTTTTTGTGTCCTTTTATCTCAGTAAAGTTTACATTCGTAGGTACCTATAAGTAATGTGATGAATGTGAGTTTTACAACGTATAAAATATAATTATAATTAAAACACTTGTTTGATTCTAAAGTAAAAATATCTTGTTGACTGGAAGCGCTAAGTTTGAGTTCCTTGATTTGACTTATTTGACTTGATTGTTCTTTGATTTGACTTGTAACGTTAATAAGTTAAGATGTGTGATCTACCTGCACTCACAGTTTGCCGGTATATTTTAGGGCGAATATAGGGCGAGCCTAATGCCATTAACCCAGCGAATCCAAAGTCCGAGCTGTGCCCGACAGGGTCCGTAATTGATCCCTAGATGTAAGCCTACCATCTCTTTTAATTTGTGCATTATGGAACGCTATAAAGAATTGAATTGAATAGGGAATATGCGTCTGACTTAAAAAAAGGTCAAATATTTTTTTTATGAACTTTATCGTTTTAGAATTATGTCTATGTAGATTTTTTTTTATATTATTTCTTTTTCGATGAGAAAATAATTAGTAAAAAGTCCAAAAAAACTGTGGGAAATTCAAATCACTTGAAACGCAACACTATCGGTCAAATGGAATATGACGTCAAAGTCTACTAAAACAGTGTCTGTTGTACGTGGTTGTTTGGTTGAGAGAACGTAGACTTTGACGTCACGGCAAGCGCGCCAAAATCGCGGGTGTTTAAAATGCCAATATCTGTCTCATAATTTAATAATTTTTTTTGTTACTTAATTTTAGTTTTAAGGCGCTGGAATTTTTTTTACGGCTACATAACGATATAAAGTATCGTTTAAAAATATAAAAAAAAAATGTGCATATTCCCTATTGAAGTAGTCGTGGACTAAGTGACTAAAGAGGTATTTTTAAATCAAGATCATCACCTATTATTTATACAGACAGGGATTCTTAGAATATTCGATACATTGACTTGTCTTTCACTCATCAACTTCATAGAAATACTCGTAAGTACCTACCACACATATTTTATTTATCCATATAATATCTGATATCGTTTAAGGTGCTACGTTTGCGGAGTATATTCAGGTGGCGTTTGTCCAAGGTGGTGTCGACATTGATGCAATATTAAGAGCTGCAGGAGAACGCGACGTGACTGCAGTGGCATTATTGTAGTGTATATATGTTACAGTTAAACCTCATAACCGGACAACACAAATTTTGACAGGAAAAACAAAACAAAACAATTTTTTACTAAGACGGTCTAAACTAATTATATATTTACATATCTATACCTACTCCATACAATTCGAAAGTAACTATCTGTCTGTTTGTTATCTTTTCCCGCCGAAACTTCTGAACAGATTTCGATAATTGGGCAAAGAAATCCTGGAAGGATTATTAAACTCTTGAGGACTATTTAGATACCACATAACCTTTGCCTCCTATTCGATTTTAAACGCATACGCACCGTGACTATGGTGAAATACAGAGAAGAAAAAGGTTTTATTTTTCTTCTGCAAATTGAAAAACGTCAAGAAAGTTTCTAACATCGAGTGAGGGGTTGAAATCGACTCGTGCAATATCGTGGCGCATTGATTTGTACAACACCACTACATCAACTTTAAGTACAGTCAGCAGCAAAAATCCAACAAATAATAATTCGATGTTTTTTTTGTTATTCATTCATTAATGACAAATTTTTTGGGGAACTTCGTAAAACTTGCTGTGTACTACAGTGTTACCCATGTTCATCCTATTCGCAACAAACTTTCAATCAAACAAACAAAAGTTCTAATAACCTCTCCTCCTTCGGCAGTCGGGTAAAAATAGTCGTATAATATAATAATTAGGCTTCCTAACGTAAATGGCCGGTTAACTTATTTCTTTTTATATTAATTTTAAGGTCACATGAAAACTACTTTAATTTTATTTATTGTTATAGGTACTGAGATTAAAAAGAATACCAGAAAATATAAAAACGCTTTATAAATTTTCAAGATCCAATAAACTTGTTAAAAAATCTGAGTAACATCAAAAGCAAATACTTAGGTACTATTTATGCTCACTGTACTATCAGTACAACAATGAAAAGTCAAAGCTTGGATTGCTTTTTTTATGTCCCAATTTTTAAAAGAAACTCCATCAGTAATTTACAAGCTTTCATTATTTCAACGGTTCACCCACTTCTTTGTGTCTTTGAATTTATAATATGTTTTTCCAGTCTGGCACTGACAGATAAATGTGTGAAAAATGTTTAGTATCTGCGATAAAAGAATTGTTTTTACGATAAAATGTGGATTTTAAAAGCACTTATGGACAACAATATGTCATAGAATATTTAATAAAGGGAATCGCTTGTGTTTTTATATGAATGATTAAACATTCATAAATATTTTTCCAAGTTTATTTGCTAAATGCAGGGGTTCGATCTGGATGAACCCACTGTTATGTGCTTCCCCAGAGTATTTAACCATAGTGCAACCTTTCTGGGTACTAGACAAGGTGTATCGAAATTTGTTCAGCGGTTTATACCCGAGAACGTAACAGACAGACAGTTTCTTTCGCATTTATAATATTAGTTACATATTAGGTAATTTAATACGTAGGTACTTCGTATGGATTAATTTTGAGTCATAAAACTCCGTGTCAGCGGTATTTATACAGTCTGTGAGCTTAATAAGTTGGCACTTAAGTAGTTATGTTTACTTACGTGACTCGCAACACAGTGTACTTGTTTAAGTTTTTTCTCGTTAAAGGGTGCTAGTTTTCTTGTTAATCCTAACTTAGTTCTGATAACTTAGATTAAAGCGTGTCGTATCGTTTATTTACATTAAAATAGCCAGCACCTTAGAGATAGAAATTAGAACACTTATATGATTTTGTACCGCCAGCGGCTTCGCCCGCGTGGTCTTGCTTGATAACTTTTTACCCCCGTTTTAACACTGAAAGAATTTTTCAAATCGGTTCAGTTAGTTTCGGAGCCTATTCAATACAAACAAACAATCTTTCCTCTTTGTAATATTATAGTATAGATACCCGCGGTTTTGCTTCCATTCCAAATGATTTTGTAGGACAAAAGATACCTACTTAGAAAATAATTAGGTATTATTTTATAACTTGGCTTCGAAACTGAAAATGCTTAGGATCTATGTATCATCTGATAAAAATTGCCTCATGGACGTAAGCGCGACTGCCAGGTTGGTCCGAAGGTCCTACAGTATACTCGAGTTTTTCTATGAAATCCTCAGTTAGTGCTTGTTAGTAGTAGTAGTTAGCTTGGAGGCTTTGAGTTTATATTTGGGCCCATTCGGCCCACATTCCTTGTCCCGTGCCTTAAAATAAATAAGAAATGCATGTTTAATTACCTACAATAACTACAACCAATAACTATTACAAAAATCGATAATTTTATCGTAAATTAACTTCGGAATATAATGAGCGATAGTCGAGACCGTAAAATCTATGTTCCATGCCGAGTAATGAAACTGTATAAAATCTCGACGATTTACGATGAAACTCTCTAAAATATCTTCACAAGCTGTCAAACGCTTTATCGATATTAGATACATAAAACATTATTATATTATATCGATGTCGACCGTTCCATGCTCGCACTACAGTCGAACCTAATTACATTAAGAGTCTGTGGTTACGGAACACACAAGTTCCATCACAATTGTGCTGTAACAGGTATCTTGTTTAGATACCTGCACTTTCATTACATAAATAATACAATATGTATTTGTTTGGATACATACGTCATATTATACTGTTGTCACTGAAATACCTATGTTGTATACCTTAAATATTTTAGGACATTTTACTCAGTATTAAGCAGATCTTGTGTTATGGGAAAAATTCTTAGATAAAATTCAAAAATTCAAAATTCAAAATATTTTATTTCAATTAGACCATATAAATAGGTACTTTTGAAACGTTAAATTAGTTGCACGGTTCCAAAAAAAGTGGGTCTTATGCAGAAGAGCCGGCAAGAAACTCCATAGATACTCTTTTTAAAAAATATGTGTGGTAACAGTAACAATTGTTGTGAATAGTAATGAGGATGATGCAGCTTGATGTGTAGTTGCAGAGATTAAATAGTAGGTAAGTATTACAATTGAAATTACTGCCATAGCAGTAAGAGCCGACCAGCCCCGACAGACAGCACCCGTTCACGAGCATGACGTGTGTATCGACGCCGTTTGACTCAACCATGTTGTAGGCAATAAAACGACCCGACACACAACGCCACAATAAATAGTTATACTTACTTCTTTCTCGTGACAGACATTTCTTTCCGCCAGCGGCTTCCCTCGCGTGGTCTGGATATTTATTATAAATTATAGCCTTATTCGGAACAGATGTAGCTTTCAAATGGTGAAAGTATTATTCAAATCGGTCCAGTAGCTTCGGAGTCTAAACAAACATTTAATCAAATCTTTCCTCTTTATATTATTAGTATAGATACTTAATATCGTCTGTTTCGAAAACACAACACAATTAAGTCCAGCAGCATCAAAATGAATTTATCTCGTTTAAAATTCAGTCTTTGTTGCATAACATTAAACGGTACACCGTCGCCGCCGGTAGCAATTCTAAATAGAAGGGAGGTCTAGAAATTTCCACCCCGAACGCTGCATCTAAGTATTCTGTCGTAGCGAAAACCACTAACTACCCGGAAATTCTCGCCCCTTAGTACTGAAACCCCTCCAACTACTACCGCGGAAGTTGGTTTTAGTTCAAACGATTTTCTAACACTTTTGAAAATTTGAAACTCACAATGACGCGTAATTATGTTGATTTTTTCTACAAGGAATATAAATGGAAACAGAATCACGTACTTATGCACGAAATGTAAATTATGATACTGAGTGAGACTTCGTCACGTTTTCGTCAATTATTCAAAAGGAAAAGTTATGTAACTGGGCTTTTCATAATACCCATTTGCCAGAATAAATGTAAAACATTTCGTGAAGGGATTTTCGTACAAACAGCCAATGCAATCACGTAATCATTATCATCCTAGCCTTTCGCATGATGGGGACGCCTTCCAGTATAACCAGCTGACTGATATTCGGTTAAATATCTTCAGACTTCCATCTGGTTTCTGCAACCCAACATAGATAGTGAACAAAAAAGATAATATCCTAGACAAAAACTGGTGGACAGGATTCTTGAGCTTCACTTTACGTGCTCTCCGAGGCACGAAAGTATTTTGACGACATAAAATAGTCTCCCATCCATAAAATGACTGCGACGCATAACCTTGCAGATCGACTGACGAAGCCACGACCCCCTCGACGCAAGTGAACTCAACGATTTTTAACATCTCATAATGTGGGTAATTAGTCTTTCTTGAGCGGACTGCGACACAAGCATCTAAGGTTCATAATTACTTTAATTGCTTGCCGACTATTGTGTGAATTGCTGTATGTCAATTACTCATTTCATTCAAGACGGGAGAACAAGGCCTGAGCTAGCTAGTCGTTAATTACGATATTGGCATTCATTAATGCTCTTGTTACGGCAACACAATTGCTGTTCTAGTCTTTCTTTGTTAGAAACTGAACTTCAAATAATCTTAGTCTCTCGTATGAATTTAAGTTTTTATACCTAGACTTTTTCCACCACTAAGTAGAATTAAACCAGTGGGATTATAAATAATTATTATAATTATATCACTCGCTTACAACGGTGAACGAAAACAATGTGAGGAAAACTGCCTGAGATACTTATTCATACTTTCTCGACGGCGGTGGCGTGTAAAGTCTACAAATCCGCATTAGGCCAGCGTGGTGGTCTAACTCTGTAAGGAGTCCCGTGCCCAGCTATGGGACAGTTAATGGGTCGATGATGATTACATACAAACCAGTGCTGCTGCTGCGGTCGACTGTATACAGTCGCTACACGTGCACGTGCAGTCTGCAGGGCGCAGTTGCAGTCGGCAGCGAGGTTCGAAATTCTACCTTAATGTAGTATAAATATATGAACTTTTTTGTTTTACTGATTCCTACACGAAAGAACAAATTAGAAGAAGAATTAAATACATTTAGATTCATTGTGCAACTTCTCAAGGTAGCTTTTAGGATAAAAAGCTCTTTATGATCTATTTACAAATAAATGCTTAGAAATTAAAATCACATCTTTGAAATGATACCCTTAGACTCGTTGTTATCAACTATATCTTGCAAGTTTATGCTATCCCTCGGGGAGGGTCTTGTCCGTTTAACCCTCATGAATAATTCACGATAACCCAGACCAAGATCTCGACTCGATATCCTTCGTGGAACATGATCGTTCTTGTAAAAATCGCAAACGTATGAAACGATAGTATGGGGCATTAAATTAATGCAGAAAAAATATACCATTCTATGGCATAGTCTCCTCTCAAAATAATACACTGACTATCGCATGTTGACCATTCTCTCTCTTAACTCGCATCCAGGTTCTGCTTTAGCGATATTTTGCTTTAGCATTTAAGCGAGCGATATTTACTGTAACTGGTTCGAGCTCCAGAATGGAACCCGGACAACTGTGAAGGTGGGCCACCGCTTTAGTGTATTACAAGTTTTAAAACCCAAAGAAACCATATCAGAAACAAAAAAGTAAGTATTGTAAACTGTTCATCAATTTATTATGTTTTAGGCCAACAGACAGATATACTTACCTAGGTACAGACAGTACTCATAGAAGAAATTTAGGCGTAAACAACCCTCTAATTATACTATTTAAACATTTTTATATGTCGCGCGGTAATGAAAATGATGTTTTGAAGAACTGATTAATAGGCCAATAGGTCTTAATAATTATGTTATCAGTCTAGGCAATTACAATTTTCTAGGTAAGACGAGCAGTTAGATAAGTAATACATATGATAATATTATTAATATTATTTTATCTACAGTGTCACAAGTAATTTTCCTGTTTGTAAACAAAGCATAGATTATCGTATGTTTATTTAATTAACCCAATAAGTTCATGGAAATATAAGAAAATTCCAAACTAATCGTACAAGTAGTTAATCTAAGTTTAGCTTGAAGTAAGTAGGTATAAGATAATTATGAGTAATAATAATAAATAAATATCTTGGTACATTTTTACACAGCACCATCTAGTCCCAAACTAAGCAGAGCTTGTACTATGGGTACTAGACGATGGATATAATAATTATATACTTTTTTTTGTAAATACATACTTATCATATATAAGAAACACCCAGACAAACACAAACACCTAAGTTCATCACATAAAATGTTTGTATCTTGCGGGAATCGAACCCACGACCTCGTGATCAGCAGTCCGATACTCGAACCACTAGACCACAGACGTCGTCAAAACACGAATCCAATGCTCTAAGATATTTACCAACAAAAGGGGAAACTGGAGAAACGTTGCACTTAAAATAAGCAATGAAGAGTACTTGTTCGGTTCGCTTGGTTTTCGATACCACTTGAGTTGGTGTGACTGAAGATGTCTCTCAAGTACAGGCTCTTCCAATCTGTCTTTACAAAGGAAAAGTAGGAATCAACACGGTCATACGTTGCCGTTTATATCAGCATTATTTTGATACTAAGTACTTGTAGGTACACCGTATACTCGTGGTGCTTTCCCAAGCATAATGTACCTATCAAATTTCCCATAATCGAATCTTAGGTGCTGCTAGATGCAAATATTGGAAAGTGAAAAGAAATTTATTATTTTACTACTTTATTTAGGTACATTGACATCTTTAGAAAATCAATTACTACATGGAACAATCAGAAATTTAAAAGCTTTGTCTAAATTAATATCCAGAAAGAACCGTAGATCTACGAGGACAGTGTCTCTTGACTGTCTAACTGCTGTTGGCTCGCAGCACAACTTGTTCAACACTCCTGGTGAGACGCGAAAGGGTTTCTTGGCTGTCTAACTGCTGTTGGCTGGCAGCACCAACTTGTTCAACACTCCGGGCAAGACGCGAAAGGGTTTCTTGACTGTCTAACTGCTGTTGGCTCGCAGCACCAAGTTGTTCAACACTCCGAGCGAGACGCGAGAGGGTTTCTTGGCTGTCTAACTGCTGTTGACTTGCAGCACCAAGTTGTTCAACACTTCTGGTGAGACGCGAAAGGGTTTCTTGACTGTCTAACTGCTGTTGGCTCGCAGCAGCAAGTTGTTCAACACTCCGAGCGAGACGCGAAAGGGTTTCTTGGCTGTCTAACTGCTGTTGACTTGCAGCACCAAGTTGTTCAACACTTCTGGTAAGACGCGAAAGGGTTTCTTGACTGTCTAACTGCTGTTGGCTCGCAGCACCAACTTGTTCAACACTCCTGGCAAGACGCGAAAGGGTTTCTTGACTGTCTAACTGCTGTTGGCTCGCAGCACCAAGTTGTTCAACACTCCGAGCGAGACGCGAGAGCGTTTCTTGGCTATCTAACTGCTGTTGGCTCGCAGCACCAAGTTGTTCAACACTCCTAGCGACACGGGACAGCGTCTCTTGGCTGTCTAGCGTAGTAGCTAACGGATGACATGTTGATTCAGCTATGAACAAAACTGAAACAACAGCCAAGTGGCTTACAAAATTGAACATTGTGGCAAACTGTTACTTAGCTCGGTTTATGTAATTGAAATGAACATTCAGATAAAGCGACATCGAGTATTTATACAGTGCTTCGGGGAAAATAATAGACATGATAATTGTTGGTTGGAGAAAGGGAAGAACCTGGTGAGTTTTGACTTGTCCTGACCTTTAGCTCGTGTAACATTGGCACAGATAAATGATAAGACCTATGCACAGAAGTATTATGTTGCCGAGTTTGTGCGTTTATTTTTTAGTTTTGTAACAGCCTTTGTATTACCTTCAAAATAATAATCAGCTGGCAACTAATTTTAAACTGAATTTTGCACGCACTGAAGCTTTATGTAAGTATTTATCATAATCTAGTAAATTGACGTTATAACCTACATGATATATACGAAATAAAGAGCCTAGTGATAGCCTCATAGTCCTGGTTTGATTCCCGTGTCAAGCAAAGTGTTATTGGGTTTTATGGGTCGATTTGGTCGCGGAATATTACTACCTCTCTGCCTTGCCATGGTTAACAACCATGGCAAGGAATGGAATTTTGAAATTTTGCAGGAAAAATCATCCATATCTGAACCCTTACACTGGTGGAAGTGTTCTAGAAGTTTCCGGAAGTCATTCCGCCTTGCTGGCAGACGTCCTACACTATGCTTGCCTATACGCGGTCTACACTCAAGAACTCATTTGCTCCAGTGATTGTCAGTTCTCCGAGAGATGGACCGGCCCGTAACAACAATTTTATGGGTCAATTCTTATACTACTTACCTGATGAAATTCTGATGATTATTATGAAGCTGTAGACCTATCATCGTTTCAGTGCGAGAGAGAGATACTGCTTTACAAGTTGGGTAGCACCATTTCTTTTATTCAACGTAACAATAATGGCCTTAGCACTTCACAAGACGGCCCCAGTATATCAATATATTATTATGTGTGATTCAGATCAGTGTTGCAGTCTAAACTTATAATCGGGGCGAGGGGGATTTTGTAAGTCGTCTTCGAAACCTGTAGGTATGTAACTTTCAACCGAATAAAGCTGGAGTATTATAGAGTTGTGTATAGGTATTTTTCTTTGGAGCTCGTGGCTAAGTTATAAATACGGTGACCAAACAATCTGCGTGGTTAGGCTACGATTGTCAGCCTGTGGATGGGTGATCATTCTTAACACATCGAAATCCCTTCGTGCCTCGGAGAGTACGTAAAACTGTCGGTTCCAGTTGTCTTACGAACTACCTATGACAATCGTGAGTGGTAGTCGAAGGCTCAAAAAGCCTGATAAGACAACTAGTCCTGGTCATATCCTTCCAATAGCGGTATATCCTAGATATTGGGTTACGGCAGTCGCCTCGTGTCAGCAGTCGCATCTAGTTAAGCGGCTTCCAGGCGTTCAGTTTTAACTGAACAGTTCTAACTGATCAGTTAAAATAATAAAAATAAATGTTTTGGGGACATTTTTACACAGCACCATCTAGTCCCAAACTAAGCAGAGCTTGTGCTATGGGTATTAGACAATAGATATAGTACTTAAATACTATTTTTTTGTAAATACATACTTATTATACATAGGAAACACCCAGACAAACACAAATATTCATTATCACATAAATATTTGTGTCTTGTGGGAATCGAACCCACGACCTCGTGATCAGCAGTCCGGTACTCGAACCACTACAGTACCTACGTGTGTAGGCAACACTAAGAACTGTAAGGTTGAACTGATCAGTTAAATCGTACCTGTGTTTAGACTGAAACCCGATCCCAAACCTCAAAATGGTTGAGAAAAGGTTAGGAAGACGTAGGTATAAATTTTTTACCTCTTTTTTGGAGGATGTGGAAAATCCTCATCGTCCCCACTACCTGGGGAGCTGGCAGGGTAGGTATACTGCCTAAAAGCCACACTTACCACGACCAGGCCGGGGTAGATTTTTTGTCACCTAACACTAACATTACTTACATAGGTACATAATATTTTTTTGTTGTATTTCTAGTTTCCCGCCAGCGGCTTTGCCCGCGTGGTCATAAAAACGTTAACCTAATATAATTTTGCCAGTTACCTACTCAGCAAAGATGTAAGCTTTCTAATGGTAAAATAAATTTTGAAATCGGTCCAGTAGTTTTTGTACATTACAAACATACAAAAATACAAATCTTTTCTCTTTATAATATTAGTAGGTATAGGTGGATAATTATGCGAAAGAAATACGATCTCAGACAGGGTTCGAACCTGCGACCGTGGACGCTTTAGCCTAATTGATAAGAAATTTATTAGGGGGAATTTAAAAAAAGACTGCTGTATTAATTAATTTTAATGATAGCAATACAAGACCTACTATAATGTTGATGTTCTTTAACAAAAGGTCTTTGGCGTTACGGCAGGGGTACAGTGGAATAATTAAAACTTTCGATATACGAGTACTTTTAGCAACTCAACCATTAGGCACCATAGGTTTTATTTTGCTCACGGTCGGGGTGTGAAATAATAATATATTCCTTGACATCCTTGCCAACATCCATGGTCACACATATTCCTCCAATATGACCTCTGATGACATTGTCGGTTTCTTAGCTCCTGCACCCTGGAATACCATTGGCAGCTGGGACGGCAACTGCAGCAATAGGATCCACAGCAGCACGGTGGTGGCACTCGCCTTTCATAACACTGTAAACAACGGCATAAGTTATGATTTACGAATGATGGTAATACTCTGAATAGTTATTTAGCCATCAAAGGCGGCAATCCTACTAGGCATGTACCGCATAACAACAACTGCTTTATCACTTTGATTTGTAAATTTACGTTAAAGTTATTATTATCAATAAGTAAAAATTTTATTCTAGGTTGCTCAACTGAAAAGCCAATAAAATAACCTTGTTCTGGGCTAGTCGATCAATAGTTCTGAATAAGCGCGCTGCTGCCTCTTGGCTATCGAAATGTTCTTCGCTTGAGGAATCATAATAATTTAGTGGAATACTTCTAGAGGGCCGCGATAGAGTGTCTTGACTGTCTAACTTCTGCTGGCTTCCGTCATCTAGTTGCTTGACACTTCTGCTGGGGCGCGAAAGAGTTTCTTGGCTGTGCAACTGTTGGCTAGGCGGTGCCTGTTGTATGTTATCCTTATCACGTAACCTTGGATCCAAAAATGCTGAATGACAAGTCGAATCAACGATGAACAGTACCGACACGACGGCTAAGGTAGTTACAATTTTTAACATTGCAACAAATTTTAACACTTGATTCTTAACTCGATTGATTGAAATGGATACTTAGATATGTAACGTTGAGTATTTATGCAGTGCATCTCGGAAATCGATAGACCATGACAATTAGTTCCTCGACGACCTAGACTTTAACCTTTAGCTCATCTAGCATCGGCCAACCGATAAGACGATAAGACCGATACCTACAATGTGTTTAAGAAATACCTAATACTGTTTTTGTTTAGTGGTTCGAGTACCGGACTGCTGATCACGAGGTTGTGGGCTCGATTCCCACAGGACACAAACATTTATTGTAAAAAACTTGAGTATTTGTGTTTGTCTGGGTGTTTCTTATGTATTATAAGTATGTTTTTTACAAAACAAAAAGTATATAAGTATTATATCCATTGTCTAGTACCCGTAGTACAAGCTCTGCTTAGTTTGGGACTAGACGGTGCTGTGTAAAAATGTCCCAAGTAATTATTAATTTATTAATGTTATAATTTAAACAACTTAATCTATGCTACCTATGCATAATATATTACGATAACAGTAAAAAAAATTCCTATATATCTCTTCCTACACTTTTTTAAAACCGTGCAACTATTTTTAATAAAGGAAAAATCGGCTGGCGGGCAGTATTCGAACCTGCGTCTTCTGGTTCGGTACACCAGACGCTTTGAACGCTAAGCTACCGCGAGCCCCGCTCGCCAGTCGAAATCTTCCTTCACATTCTAATTTACGTCTTAAGGTAAATCCGGCCCGCCAGCCGATTTTTTCCTTCATTAAAAATAACTTGTAATCTTAGCATGGAAAATGCTTAAAAAAATACAAAAAAAACCGTGCAACTAGTTTCACCTTTCAGAAGTATCTATTTATAAGGTCTGATTTAAGTAAAAAATATTTAAATTTGAATTAGGGATGTTCGATCCAGGGGCTTTGTATCGATATTTCAGATCGTAATGGATCGTAATACATTGTATCGATCCAAGTATCGATCCGATGGATTTGATACGATTTTTTGGATCGATCCAGTATCGTATCAAAAATTAAAAATTTAATTAAATTTGTTGTCATTTAAAGCTTCAAAGTAGTAGAGTAATAATTATTTTTTTTACATTGGCCAATCTTTGAATTTTAGGGTACGTAAAAATTATAATCTTGATAGCCGCTCTGTATCTAGACGATTGTAGATTTTATTTAAAGTGGGTGGCCAACAAGAAAAAACGTTCGGACGGCACAGACGTTCCCACCCACTGAACAATATTACTTGTTTCTACTACTGACAAATAACGTAGGGCTTTTTTTTATTTTGTTATGGAATTATCTATAATCTCAAGTAATCATGCCGAAAGTGCAGGTAGGTAGGAAGGCTATACTAATAGTATAAAGCTGAAGAGTTTTGTTTGCTATTTGGTTTAACGCACTAATCTCTGAAACTACTAGTCCGATTTGAATAATTCTTTCAGTGTTTAATAGCCTGATAGGAAAACTATAGGCTATATATCATCACGCTTCGACCAATAGGAGCGGAGTAGCAATTAAAAATGTTGCAAAAACGGGGGAAGTCGCGGGCAAAGGCTTGTTGAAAAATATAAGATGTAATAATTACTGATTTAACAGTCCACCGCCAGAGAAATATTTATATTAGTGTAATATGAACCTGTTTGTTGTTATAAACCATACTATGGAGCTAAAGAATGCGGTATTAATATTACGAATACATATTAAGGTTACAGATTGTTTGGTATTTTAGAATTTAATACAACAATTTTTCCGATCCGATCCTCATGGTATTTGTATCGATCCACTAACGGATCGAAAGCCATTGTATCGATACAAAAATCGGATGGATCGTATTCCTTTGTATCGATACACACAAGTATCGGATCGGATCGAACATCCCTAATTTGAATTACTATGAAGTTTAATTTTATAGAATAGCTCCTATAATCGCCTATATCCAGGCCCCAGATACTCACCATTAAAATATTAAAACGTCAAGATTGTCAAGCACTGTCGTCAGTCAAGCAGTCAGCTGTCAACTGTCAAAGAAATTGATTTGTTGTGTGTGTTGATTTGATTGCAGTAGATAAAAAAACGCAGAAAATAAATAATAATGTGCTGGAACTAAACACAAATGCAACCAAATTTCTCCTTGGAATAATTGTATACATTAATTTGTAATCATGGGTGACGGACAAAACTCTTTAGGTACATAGCCGTTTCGTATATTTTTATTTAAAACTTAGGGTGTGGAATGGTGTTAATAAATGCTCAATGTTATGGTTTACAGATGATTATGAAATGCTCAAAGCCCTCTATGACTTCGAGGCAACGTTGGCCAAAACTCTGAGTTTTACAGAAGGTGATTTTTTCTTCCTTCAACAAAGTAACGCCAAACAGAGGAACTGGTGGCATGTTGTTAATAGAAAAGGTCAAGTTGGATTTGTGCCCTCGAATTACGTCGCCGCAGTCAAGGTAATGATCTGTACTCATTGGCTTGATTAACACCCGACATAATTCTGTTACTAACATCAGTATGTTGTTCAAACCCGACACAGGTTGACCAAGAATTCTATCTGGCGTTCTTGAACGATTGCATTAAAAGTGTTTGTGAAAGCAATACGATGTCGCAGAAGCAAGATTTACTAGCCAAATTAAATGAGAAGAAAAAACAAATTCAGATAAGTTTAAGGCCCCATGGGAAGAAGGCTCAAGCTCCGAAGCCTCCACCACGGCTGGACGACAGCACTCCACCTAATGGTGTGTCACCATCTTTTGATTTGCGACCTGTAGTTTCTCAGCAGCACATCAGTGAAGAGAGGGAGTCTTCCCAGTCACCAACTAAGCCTAATAATAATGTGCCTAAAGGTAAACATTTGAAAAGAACATGTG
The DNA here is from genome assembly GCA_946251955.1 of Acronicta psi. Classification (NCBI taxonomy): domain Eukaryota; kingdom Metazoa; phylum Arthropoda; class Insecta; order Lepidoptera; family Noctuidae; genus Acronicta; species Acronicta psi. The sequence goes on along the minus strand of OX276472.1, from coordinate 5,857,794 downwards.
CATGAAACATAATTATTTTAGGCATGTTGTTGCTATCCTATGGTGAGGTACGGTACTGGTACATGAGTTCCTTCAGTATCAATTCTTCACTATTCATTTTATCATTGAGCACCAAAAATAATGATAATTCATAAGAAATTCAATATTAATAATAATAAATTCCATGATGGGGTCCCCAATCCTGGTTGAAGTGTGCAGCACATGAGACAGAAGAAGCCTATAAGCTATTATAAAAATATCATTTAATTTTACTATATTTAATAATTAATCATTAATCTGGAGTAGGTATGTACCAATTTATGGCCACAAGCTTCCTTATAATTAAATGTTGTACTTGAATGTCTCATTTCTTATTATCAACTGGATTGGTCTGCTAATGATTTAGTAAATCGAATAAGACAACCAATAACAACAGTTAGAAATAATTTTGTTATTTGACAGTTAACACATTTTAATAACAAGAAGACATTATTTGATCTTTATATAAATAATTTAGGTACTCAAAAAGAAATAACTTAATCAATTTATTTTGCTTATAGACAAAACAAATATAAACAATCACTGGCAAATTTTGAAATAAAACTACAGAATGCAATACCATTTCTCTTTACCTACTAGAGGTGTGCGCCGATTTAATTTTCATCGGCGGCGGCGTGATGGCAAAATTTTGCCGGCGGCGGCGGCGTAACCGGCGTGAAATCGGCGTCAGTACTTTTGAGTTAGACTTCAAAGAGAAGAAAGACAATTTAGGTTTTATTACCCTCTAGTTTTAGATAAAACATATTACAACACCATCATCATCATATCAGCCAACAGAGGTTCACTGCTGAACAAAGACCTCCCCCATTGACTTTCACAGGGACCGGTCGTATGATGTCTGCATCCAACGACTCCCAGCGACCAGGTCTCCGGTCTATCTCGTTGGAGGCCGTCCCATGTTGCGCTTTCCGGCGCGTGCTCTCCATTCCAGAACCATTCTGCCCCAGCAGCCATCAGTTCTAAGAGCTATGTGCCCCGCCCACTGCCACTTTAACTCACTAATCCTTTCGGCTTTATCGGTCAATTGGTTCTTCTACGGATCTCCTCATTTCTGATTTCGTAGCGTAGAGAAATACCAAGCATAGCTCGCTCAGTGACCTTGAGCTTTGGCTCATAGTGAGTGACCACGTCTCTGTGCCATAAGTCATCACTGGTAACAGACACTGGTTGAAGACTTATGGCATTGTGGTATAGTTGACGAAAAGACGTTGCGAAGTTTCGCGAACGCTGCCCAGCCGAGTCGAATTCGAAGAGTGACCTCTTTCTCGAAATTGGACCTGCCTAGCTGGACGGTTTGTCCTAGATAGACATACTCTTCAACTTCGAGAGCAGAGCTCCTAACGGATATTGGGATGGGCACCACATGAGCATTTGACATAACTTTCGTCTTGCTCATGATCTTTTAGGACCCACCTGCTAGGAAACTGTTGAGGTGATTGAGCATTGTGCTGAGCTCATGAAGCGATTTTGCGATATCGATATCGTCGGTAAATTGAAGATAAGTAATATACTCGCCATTGATGTTGACGCCAAATCCTTTCCACTTCAGTAACTTGAAGGCATCTTCCATTGCGGTGGTGAATAGTTTCGGGGATATGACATCTTCCTGGCTAACACCCTTTTGCAATGGAATTGCCCCCGTACACTGTTCGTGTACTCGGACCGACATAATGGCGTTTTTAAGCAATTAACGCTCCAAACTGTGGTTGGAGATATCTTCCCCGCCTACTTATTACCTACCATCAAGCGAGCACCCCTCCCCAGGATGTAACCTTTCTTGGCACATTTGGAAGTCACTAAACCGACTCCGAACCCAAGTGGAGAGGTGTAATTCAAGTCTAGTGAAGTGGGGACGTGACGATGACGTCTTTTCGTCAACTAATACCACAATGCCTCAAGACAAAAGTCTTTAACCAGTGTGTATTACCAGTGATGGCATATGGCACAGAGACGTGGTCGCTTACTATGGGCCTCATAAGAAAGCTCAAGGTCACTCAGCGAGCTATGGAAAGAGCTATGCTTGGTATTTCTCTACGCGATCAAATCAGAAATGAGGAGATCCGTAGAAAACCCAAAGTTGCCGACATAGCTCAAAGGATAATCAAACTGAAGTGGCAGTGGGCGAGGCACATAGCTTGTAGAACTGACGGCCGCTGGGGCAGAAAGGTTCTCGAGTGGAGATCACGCACCGGAAAGCGCAGCGTAGGACGGCCTCCAACGAGGTGAACAGATGACCTCATAAAGGTCGCTGGAAGTCGTTGGATGCAGGTGGCATATAACCGGCTTGTGGAAGTCTATGGGGGAGGCCTTTGTTCAGCAGTGGTCCTCTGTAGGCTGATATGATAATGATAATGATGAAGAGGGGCTATCTCGATGAAACGGCTGCAGGGTGTGGTTGTGGAACTGTGCAGCAAACAATGGTGCACCTCCTATCCTGTCCTTTGTGCCCAACAACATGCAATCAAAGGCACCTCTGCGCAGCAACTGACGATAGTGTGGAAGTAGCGAAGTTTTGGGCACACCAAATTTAATTTTAAAACGTCGTACCTTCGACAGGAAGAAGAAGAACGCTTCGATATACCGATAGTCAATGTGGCACCGCTGCAGAGATTGCAGCATCGCCCAAGTTTCAATCGAAGGCTTTCTCATAGTCCACAAACGCTAAGCAAAAAGGCTGATTACACTCCTCGGTCTTCTGTAAATATGTCGAAGCGTATGGAAATGGTTTATGGTACTAAAACCTTTTCGGAAACCGGCTCGTTCCGAAGACTAGAAGTCATCAAACCTGCGCTCGAGACGATTCGTCATGACCCTTGAAATCAACTTGTAGACATGACTTAGAAGTGAGATAGGTTCCTCAATAAGGTGTATCACCTTTTTTGAAGAAAAGCTCCACCACGCGTCTGTTCTATGCCTCTGGAGATGTACCCTCAAGTATGACAGAGTTAAATAGCTTCTGAAGGACTTGATTAGGCGTTTATTTGTCAATGAAGAAAACTTTAAAAGACACGCCGATTTCACGCCGGTCTGGCGACCGGCGGCGGCGGCGTGCGTCTGGTCCGCCGGCGGCGGCGGCGTGGCGGCGCGGCGCACACCTCTATTACCTACCTACATAATAATGCAAAATTGCATGATTTTCTTATAACATACATACAACATCAGAGAACATCATTTGATTTGAAAATAATGACAAATACATCCACATCCTGCATACATGAGGCAAGGGCTACCCCCGCACTGTAAAAATAAGGTATTCTAGGCACTAGTTATTTGGGCTGTTAATTAAAAACATCTTTGTATTTTATTCTCAGAAAATGAAGAATTTAGAAAGAAACCTACTATGGGCAAGGCATCATCCAACCAGGTCTCGTCGGACACAGACAACCAGGATGACAGTCAAGACAGCAGCGAGAGTATCAGGCCGAATGCTATCTATGAAATTGTTCAGAGTGTGAGAAAAGAGACACAGCTCAGCCATGAGATGTCTATAGTAGCTGTTGAAACTGTGCTAATTTCTTTGAGAGTAAGTTAAAAATTCTTTTCCACTTTTTTAACTGATGAGAAAAGGAGGAGGTTCTTTTAATCGGTTGTAATTGTTTTTACCATGAACCAATTTGGTCATTTTCTTTTTTATTTCAAAGGATTTTTTTTATCTAAATTCAGTTCTGGTGATGGAATAGATGGGAATTGAGGGGATTCCTCAAATATCAAACACGTACCAAATCGAATTGTATTTGCATCCTGAACATATTGTTTGGTAAATGAAACCTGCGAAAAAGACTAAAAATGGCCAACGGAAATGATACTATGTCAGTTGTTGAGATAAGATACATCTATTTTGATAGTTAAGCGACTATGATATAGCTAATTTAAATAATTAATTTTGAGTTTGCGCCAAACTCAAAATTAGTTTATTCACAAACCCAATTTTAACCAAAACAATAATATGATCTTCGCATGATAACTAATTTTGATTCAGGGCTAGACAAGTAAAGACAAACGGTTTATTTTTATGTCTACTTAGCAAAACAACTAAAAGCCTGTAGTAATGATATCCATGATAAGTAATTCCTTAGATTATTTTTTATCATGATAAACGGCACATATCAACAGTTTTTTTTTATTAATTAGTCATGTCGATAACTCGTATCATCAGCTAAGCGGGCATTCCCCTCGTTTGAAACTTGTTTTTAGGGTTCAGTACCAAAAAAGAAACCTTAGACATAACCCATATTAATCAGCATCAATTTGCATTTTATCTATTGAAAACATCATTTTTCTAGGAAGATGCATGCATATGCGTCCAGCGTCTTACGCATCTTCACACAAATAGGTATTTTCAATAGATAAATTTCGAATTGATGCCGATAAATTTGTTTCAAGTCTTTTGGTGATATGTTGATGTCTATGTGTATTGTTTTAAATACTTAAATAAAAAATTACTCACGGTTTAGTTTAGTATTTATTTTTGTTCCACCGAGAATTGTTTTGCCTATAAATTTTTTTTTACTAGCGCCTGTTTCACCATGGGTAAATAGCTGCCGGATAAAAAAAAACAGAATTTGTATCAATTTATCTGCCAAGTACTTAAACGGGAACATACTAGGAGGCTTTAGGATTTTTCCGAAATACCTTGATTCGAGTAGTGTGAATTATAACCTGTATTAGTTTTCTTTTAATAGCTAGTTAAATTATGATAATAAATAAATATCTTGGGACATTTTTTACACAGCACCATCTTGTCCCAAACTAAGCAGAGCTTGTACTATGGGTACTAGATAATGGATATAATACTTATATACTATTTTTTTGTAAATACATACTTATAATACATAGAAAAGATGATGATATTATGTAAGTAGTTTTATTTGTAAAAAGTTTATAGAACTCAAGAAGACCACGATACCATACATTAAAATAACGAGACAGTCAGGTACGCCGTCGGAATATTATTTAATACTAACGACTCGAATCGGAGATTCATCTCTTTCAAATGGTGAAAAATACGAAAATCAGTAAAGCAGTTTGTGAGACATGAGCGAACAAAATAAATACGAACTCAGCGCGATGTTAACAATATAGTAATTGTTCGAAACTCTCGGTGTACGTGTCAAACTCGCACTTGACCGGTTTTACTTTCTTGCTCACACAAAGTTGTTAGGGAGAACTAGCAAAGCCACAGTTTTGTGCACGCAATTAACGTAACAACACAGATCTTCAGTGTGGTGTCAGGTGTTCAACATTGTGTCATGTCTATAACTGAGCCTCTTTGCGCTTCATGCTATCAAACCGTCGCTAAAGGCCCCGAGTGCTCAAAATGTAAAAATAAATACCACTATAAATGCACGGGAACATCTGAAAGCGTTTTTTCAATATTGGGATCTGAAAAAGAATTCTGGATATGTGCAAGGTGCAAAGACGGAAAAGCTCCTCAGCTGAAAATAACTCAAGCAAACGTGGAAGACTCTCCTGGTACGTCCAGGCATTCAAGATTATCATTGAATTCTGAACCCACTTCACCGGAAACTCCGATTATTACGAGGGTACCATCTACAGATCAATCACATGTACCAATATTAAGCGACATCTACCAAAGAGTGACCAACATTCAAGAAGAACTGTCATCAAATGATGTAATACAAAAAGACGTGGAGCAGTTAAAAGTTGATGTAGCGGAACTCAAGAGTACCCTCTCTGTTGGCATTGAAATGGTCCTTAATCGATTGAATTCTATGACTATGTATCTTGAAGAAACTAAAAGTGAGTTAAAGGAACTCAAAGAAGTTGAAAAATTGCGACAGCAAGATCGGAGGAACGAGCAATGGGTATGTCTAATAAGGAAATGAAAGGGAAAATTTTTGGGCTACCATTATCGCAAAATTTAAGAATAAGTATCCACAAAAAAGTTTATTTGTACACTTCATTTTACATAATGATGTACCTATATATTGTACAAAGATGCCATGTTGTACAGTATTGTGGATACAAACCTTTGCACCTTTACAACAATGCTGTAAAATATATACTTAATTACGACGTTTCAACTATTATTTTCTATATTCGTCTCGGGTAATGTAATGAGGCATTCCGAGGGTTGCATTACCATCGTATTTTATTAAGCTAGCAGACAGCATGCCTATCGTCACAATATGAAGCCTGTTTCTCAGCTTACTGATAAGTTTCCGTTAAATTACTTGGCAGATAATTTCATACAAATTTTGTTCCATTTTTTAATTTATCCTGTGGTTAGCGGCTATCCAGAGATAGTGAAAGGTGAAACAGGCCCTTTACGTTGTAAATTTTACTTTCTTTAATTTTCAGGAGTTCCTACCTGGTGGCGCAGCAAGGTCAATAATAGATGCATTGCTTCGCGAGGTGAATAGTAACATCACATGTCCTAAGAATGCCATCGACGCAGCACCGGATGCGTTGCGGATGATGACGGCACTGAATTCCTTGTCGAAGGCAGCTAACGACGCGCAGCAAAGGGGCTGGGCGCTCCACGATGACGCGCACGATATACAGACGCAGCTGCTTGAGCTGATCTCAGTTATGGTGAGTCTTTTGAAGCTCATTTAAAACATCTAATAAAAACATTATAACATAACATATTTAAAACATTTTAAGAAAGGTAGGGCACAACCATTTATGACTCAAATCCGGAGCAGACCATCTGGGGAAGTACCTCCACCTTACAGAAAACTACAGCCAAATTACACACTTAATGTGTGTTGTGTTCCTGCAGTGAGTAAGGTTGCCAGAGTTTCTTCTAAGGACGCGCTGCACTGGCAGCAAGATGAATATTCCCTTAAACTGTCGATGCAGTGAATTCTCCATAAACCGTCGTCCCAGTGATACCCCTGGTGTTGCATGCGTCCATAGGCTACGGTAATCGCTTACCATCATCGGGCCGTATACTTGTTTGCCACCTTAGTGGTATAAAAAATAACACGTTACAAATAACGTTGCTCTTTTTTACAATAAAAAACATGCTGTCAAGGCACGTATACAAAAAAACTGTGCTATCTATTTAGCTAGTATTTGGACATTGCACAAGATAACGTACTAAGTATATAGTATAAATATATAGTAAGTAAGATAACATACTTAGGCAATGTTTATCTAATCTATCTTGTCTAATAACTAATTATTGTTTTGTTGTTTGGTATTTTGTCTTGTGTTGTGACTGTCAGAATATAGAACTCTAGTCATAGAACTTTCTTTCTTTCTTCAGTAACACCCACTGAGTAATGGCATCTTCCCTAACCCACCACTAAATGCTTAAAAATGTTTATCTGGCCTTTTACTTATTTATTTGCTTAAATAATAATCAACCCTTTTACTGTCCCACTGCCTGGGCACGGGTCTCCTCTCAGTATGAGAGGGATTAGGCTATAGTCCACCACGCTAGCCTAATGCGGGTTGACAGAATTCACATGCCGTCGAGAATATCTCTCAGGCATGCAGGTTTCTTCACGATGTTTTCCTTGACCGTTAAAGCGAGTGATAATTACGCACATGATTTCGAAAAGTCAGAGCCTTGGATTTGAACTCGAGACCATTTACTTGGCAGTCCAGTGGTTACTTACTTTACTCTTTCATTATTTCAGTCAAATGCCGACGTGAACATATCTCAGCATGTGATAAGCAGCCACAAGTATGCATATGTAACGACTCTAGTGCAGTACTACCAGATGGAGACCAGGTGGCCCCTACGACAACTTCTATTACAGGTGATTACTGATTGCTTTTATCTTTTTCTTTTCACATTTAGTCACAATGTGCAAAAAAATGATCCAAACCAAATGCATTTTTTTCACTTACTTGCTTCTATAATGCAGGGAAATTTTGATTTAGTAATTTTATACAGTTTACTTTTTCAACTAAATAGATAAAGAACACGAAAAAAAAAATCGGCTAATAAGTACTTAATTTACATACCATGAATTTAAAATCTGAAGATGATCAACATCAACACTGATCGTGACATTCGTGACGTCGGCAAGCGCAAGAGAATACGCGTAGTTAGCCTAATATTGACATCGACTGACCATCGATATTGAATATAACCTTTAGATTTTCATACGTGGTGCGATAAATCAAACTAATTACAGAATTAGAACACAGCCAAAATTAACAATTTGATTGGTCTATAATTTTCTCTGCATTCTGTAAAATATTTTGTTTTTGTAAAAATATTAATTGCAGGCATTTGGCGTGATGTGTGGGTTGGAGCGGACGGCACTGGCGACCCTAGCTCTGTCGGCCCTGCCGGCGGAGATAGCGCGCGATATGCGCGACAACCCTCGTGCTGTGAGCCGCCTCTCCCACTCTGCACTGCTGCTATCCATGGTATTGTCTATGGGAGATAAGCTGCCAATCACGCATTTTGGTTAGTATAAAATAATATCGAAATTAATTACAAAAAAAACAATAACAATTAAAATTCCACTGAGCGGTCGCAAAAGAAACAAGATAAAAAAGACAATAATCAGAAGAAAAAAAAACTAAAAACTTTCTATGGTGATGCTGCGAATAGTCAACATTTAAAACCTGGATGTCTTAATTGTTGTTTTGATATTTTCCTGTAAGAAACATATACATTTTGGTATTATTGTATCTTGACGCTCCTGATTTTACAGCATCCTTGATGGTATAGGTACGGGTAATAAGTAGTTTTACGAAACTAGTATAAAATAAATTGATGTAGTTTAAAGAAAAAACCCACCAATAAACTACGGTTCCACCGAAAATAAACGTAGCTATGCTGTTTTGTCACCTCACTAATTTCTAGAACAACTGGGCGTGGACTTCGCTGATTTCCTGTTGGAGTTGATTGAAAACCCACCGGAGACTGATGTGGACGAACAAATTCCTGACCTGTTCCTGACGTTGCTCCTCGCGTACAACTTACAATTTGAAGAGCCGCAAGACAACCTTCTCCTCAACGCTTTAGAGATGAGAGATTTAGCAAAGACGTTCTGTGAGAAAGTTCTTCTACTACTTAATCGTGAAGGTAATTTATGTACAAATACTCAAATGCTAGTGCATACTACTGCGTACTATACTTATGTACAGTACGCGCGGCATAACCTGGCTGGACTGAAGTTAGCCGTTTGAATGCGCAACGGCATGTTTAGGTTATAAATGGTGTACTGCGCAACTATATGGCTAACTTCACTCTGGCCAGGTTATGCCGCGCGAATTTTAATTAATCAAATTAAATAGCATTTTGTCTCTATTACTTTATGTCAATGTGACTGTGACGGTACGAGACTTAAAGGTATCTTAAATTTAAGTAGCATTAGAATTTTTGGCCATTTGACGGTTAAAAATGTGTTATAGAATTTCGTTCCTATACCAATAAACCGAAAATGCTTCCGAAGGTTGTTGTTGTTTTTCGTATTTTATATTTTCAGGCTATACCTATAGGTTCATTTACTTAGAATTTATTTGTCCCGAGTACCTATGTTTTGAAAATAATGATACCTACCTGCTTTATAATTATATTTTCCCATGCATTTTTTTCATTTTACAACGAAATTTCGCGCATTGCAGAGGACCCTGTGCATATCTTCGATCACGAACCGGCGCCTTCGCACTCAGAACTGAAGTTGGTGATCGATGTGTTCAGTCGCAGGAAAACCGCGGACCACTTCTACACCAACGACGTGAAAGCCACCATTGATATCATCGTGCGGCAACTGGCCGACCTCTCGCCTGGAGACCAGGTACAACTATCCTTATTTATGTCATAATATAACATACCATCACGCCTGTATTCGCCGGTATGTTCAGGGTTTTGCCGTCAACCGGACACAAACCCACACTCCAAACTGCTGGTGAATTTCACAGAAATAACCAACAACATTTTGCTCGATAACATGACGTGTTAGTCGAGCAGTGTTTTATGGATTTTGACTAGCAGCTCAGAGTTTAGATATTGGCCAGGTAATGGCCAAAAACACTGGGATCAGTGCCTCGACCATGAGTTTTTCTCACTAAACTCGCTAGCGACGCCGTAAAATATTTGTATGGCAAACTCTCGCAGTGCCTCTAGCGGTTACGTAAGGAACTAAATAAACCCTGCTATGAGATTACAGCGTTTCGATGCGTAAAAAACCTATCGAAAGTCATTCGATAGAACTCATGGTTGAGGTGGGGAGGGTGGGGGGGGGGGGTTGGAACTGGGTGTACATTAGTACATCTTCGCGTAACCCTTCGGGGAATACATGCCTGTTAGATTGGATACCTTATGAAAGTGTTATTTAACTTCATTTATTTATTTTGTTTTTGTAGATTTAAATGTGTTTTGTTTGTTAGTTACCATAATTTATGGTAATAAATAAATAAAAAATGCCTGGTGGTTTATCTCTAAAACATTTTATGATTCGTCATCGTTTCAGCGACGCCAACAATACCTGCGGATCTTGCAAGGCATCATCCGCAACACAGAGTACGGTGCGCACGTGCACCGGCGCGACGACCTGCTGCGGTGTTTCGCGCGCATCTTCTGCGAGGAGGGCGACTGCAGCCGGCACGACCAGGCCCTCGTGCGCGCCATCACCAACGAGTTCCCGCAGTACTTCAAACCTTAAGACTTACAGGTAACCCGACGTTTGATGGTTTAAGGTTGTCAGGTTTCTAACGCTGATTTCATAGTCATGTGGTTGAACAGCGACGGTTGCGCGTGCGCACATATCCGCTCGTACTTTGTTTTTTGTCGTCTGTTGGAACTGTTACCAGTAGTTAGGTTTACCAGCGTAACGAAAATCCACCTAAAAGTATTTAGAAAGTTGTCGAAAAGATTCTAGTCAACAAGTCATGAAGTTTAACCTTGTTATTAATTCACTTTTAAATCTCGAAAAGATCTGGCAACCTTAGCTGAGACAAGAATATTGGATTCTATTGGAATAAAAATGTGTTCAGATGCGAATATCGTTTGGGAGGCAGTTGGATTGGCTGTGCTACTTCGTAAAGAGGATTCCTCAGAATAGGACTTAATGCTTATTTCAGTGCTTATGGAAAAAAAACTAACTATCATTAATGTTATATTTGTAAGGTTCTACACGAAGCGGTAATTTACAGCTTAAAGAATGTTAGTTGCTATTATGCTACTGTAATACCGATTTAGACACATACGAATACAAAATGGATTAAACCGCATATGTGTAAAAATACTCAAATCCAGTGGCACCCGCTTTAAAGTGTATTAAATCCTCATTGGTAAACTTTCGCATGTTCATGTATGTTATTGTGTGTTAAATAACTTCCGAAAGAAATATAGAGAGAGGTTTAACAAAGGCGAGTGGTATTATAAGTGATAAAGGTCAATATTATATACGTCAAAATGTTTTGGTGAATATTAGGTACTTGGAAATATCACTAAGTTAATTTTTAATTGCTTTTCAAAGCATGTTTTATTCTTCCATATATATTAATTGTATTTTAGATTTGTAAACGTTGCACAAATATTAATATAATTTGCAATGCAATCATATTTGCACACAGAATATTCAATAGAATAGAATAAGTATATATTCAACAAAATATTAATATTATAAGATATATCGTATATCTATTTATTGCATATTCGTCAATGTCATTTTCCTGAGATTTATTGTCTTAGATTAAAACTAAAAAAATAATATTATCTACTAATTCACATCATATTAATATTATTATACAGTATTTACACTGCATTTATTTTGGCTACGTTGGTGTAAGCAATATATTTTAATAAACAAAAATATACTCAGTCAAATTTTAAAATTACAGTTGGCGGCAGCTTTGTTGTTGAAATTATCAACATCAACAAATTATCAATGGAAAGTGTTTTATAATAAAAAACACAATTTCAAGCGGTTTCAATAAAAATATATAGATACCAAAAGAGACCACAAGAGATTTTTATTTTATCATAATAGAAAATAATGTAATTCCACCGTTTACGACCAAAGATATTTGAATTCCTCGTACAATAAGCTCATTTACCAGTCAATTAATAAAATGCTTTAGATATAAAAGCTCGTTTATTTTTACATTCGCAGTTTTATGCCATCATGAACAATTTTAATAATATTTAACCTAACGGCCTAATAATATCTATGTTTTTTTTTAACCAGATTAAGGTCATCACTCATTATAACCACATCGCTTCAATCAAGCGCAATTGCGAGACTACCTATAAACTAGTTGGATTATTAAGTTATTCCTACAACATTCAATTGCAATAGTAATAACGAAAGCAGTGTAGTTATGAGTGACGACGTTTCCTTGGCTCACAAGAGATACCTTTGCCATATTTTTGTGATTAAGTAAATGGAAACAGGATTAATGGATATTTCGCAGTAAGGTGATATAATCGTATTCCATATGATAATTATGAGAAGTTCTCGTGACTATATCGCGGCTTACTGCAACAGATATACCGCATATTGTTCAGGGAAGCAAAATATTTACTTATTTTTGTGAGTTTCTCTGTACACGCTTTTGTCCTAACACTTTTCCACGCGGTATCGGCCGTCTCTTAGCTCGGCTTAGCTTCAACGGCGGATTGCCTTGACTTTTTCGAGTAGCGTAGTCATTCACAGCGTTTTTTGGGGTGGCGATAGGTGTGGGAAGAACCTAAAGCTAGAGAGCAAGATTACTCATCACATTTTTTTTTTGCAAATTATGGGTTTAGGTTAAACGACATGTGGGGCTGTGGTTGATGTAATTGAAATTGCCTTGCTTAATTTTATAATTCTTGTTTATTTCAAATTAAATCATAATTATTTTACTTCCCCGAATAAGGTGTATTTCTCAGTATTATTAATATGTGTTGTGGTTGTCTTCGAAAATGTTATGTAAATAATTATTTTTATTTATTATATAACGGGCTGTGCTAAGACGTTTGCATATACGACGTTCTTATTTATATCTCCAAGTATGAGTGCTTATTTAAGTATATCAAGTGTGTCTATTAAACATTATTTTATCGTTGTATTAAGTTGGTCCAGAAACCATATTATTTAAACCATTTTTCGGATATAGTGATATTTTACTGGCATACTTAATTGAGGGGGTATCATGTGCTTTCAGTAAAAAGTCTTAAGTTTTACCGTATATGACCGTTATTAAAAGTACTTTAGAATCAAAAACTAATTGCACGGTTCCAAATAGTTGATCTTATGGAGAAGTACCAGCAAGACACCTGTAAATAATTAATGTTTATTGTATTAGCGGGTCAAGTCCGGTATCTTATTCTTTCGATCGGGCCTAATTTTTTAAATAAAACTAACAGCAGTTTTACATGCGTACGTACTTATAAAACAGAGTAATATTTTTCTAGTCAGCAATCATTGACGTCATTATAAAATTGGATAATAAAGTAAATTTTTTATATTAGAATATATAAAAGTTGATGATATTTCAGAATTATTCATAACGTAATAACTAATCTACGTGTTTGTAGTTTCAATAGCAATTTCTGTACAGTCAACATCAGTTATATCTGGACGCACAAAGTGTGCAAAATTATCTGAACTACTAAGGAAATTAAATTAACTACATCGCAATGACAGAAGTATTGTTCAGTACACTCCAACTGACAATCTGAATTTTATCACATTGAGAAAAGTCTGTTCGTCCCGATATCTTTGATGCTGACTGTACATACAGATACTTAATTGTTCCCGCTCTGGAACTTATTTTTGTGTGTGTATGTACTCATTTTTGTCAGTACTTAGTACCTACAAATAAAGCATCTAAATCAATTCGCCGTCTACATAACATTATTTATTAAAAAGTTACGATTGCTTGTAGTCTATATTATTATGTATTTCAACATCGACCAACATTTCAGGGTGTCTGTAATAAAAAATTATAAAATATATATTCCATGTAACGTAATTATAAGTGCACGATACACATCACAGAGTATCCTATTCACAAAATATATTGTAATTTTTCGAAATAAGAATCTATTATCATAAAAAAAATTGGAAATATTTAAAAGTTTTAGGTAAATAAGATTTACTGGATTGTCTATTTCTATGTAAAAGTTAATTAATACATTTTCTCTTTATATCGACGTTGGCCTAAATGAAATTTAGTAGCAGAAATGTGTACGTACAAAATGTTAGTCGTTTTTGTTCAAAGGTGCTCAAAGTCGCAGCCAAATTTTATTAGATTGTCATTATTTTTCGTGCAGTTAGATTTACGTAATGCTGATTTTGTACAATTTAAAATAATATTTGTTTGTAGACGAGACTTACCTTTTTGGTAATTGGTGCCCAGTGGTGGTGATTCAATAGTTTGCAAACGAAAATATTTACTATCACTACCTACGATTTATAACGAAAAACATGAGGAAGGATAGCAAATATATCGTTGTTTGACTTATTCTGAATATTTTCTACCTTTTTCAATAACATTCGTAGAAATAACTTTTATTTGCAATTTCCAATGCCAATGCGACCAGAAAAAAACTGGTAGCTTTTTATTTTATTGTGAAATATAATGATAATAATATTATGCTGTAAAAGATACTATATTGTCTCAATCTCATTATTTTAGCTTTATTGCGCAAGTTAATTATTATCTATGATAAGTATTTATTAGTAATTAATGCTCTTTAATATTTAGAATGAAGGTTGTCAATCATTAATAAAAGATGTTCGATCGTATATTTTGTTTTTTTTAGACAGTAATATCATTAAATGAATATTTTATCATATTAATAAGTGACTGTAGCTTTCTCATGTTTCATTTTTAGAAGTCTAATTAAACTTAGCCTTATTGGATAAAAAAAATTAAGACCAACCTTAAAATTTTTTAAAGTGGGATCTTTTCGATTATCGTCGGTTATAATATCTGTGGTTATTAATATGCTTTTTATCTTATATAAAGCTTATTAGTAAGGGTCTAGAAGCCCACTGTAAACCATAGAGAAGTCATGGTAGGAATGAGGTCGCAAAATGAAACAACTCATAATTATTACAAGTATTTAATGTACCTTATGAATGCCGTATAAATATTTCAAAATGTAAAACAGTGATAAAATTCATATTTCAACCAATATAACTGCAATCAACGTAACTAAGTATGCGAAATTATATTTCAATATTCAAAATAATTACAATGGGAGATAGTACAGACTTATCTAACATTTGCAACATATGGATACAACGGGAAATTATTTATTGTTACAATATCCTTAACTATAACATTAATAAGCAGGTACCATATTTAAATCTCTTAGTGCATTTACAAATCAAAAGAAGCTTCGGAATTCAGTGTTAAATGTAAAATAGGTAATAAACTTTGACACTAATTAAACTGTAACGAAACCTGCCAACTGTACAATTGGGGATTAAGTATATAATAATATAAAAACTTGGCCCCAGCATTTGAAAGGGATCCACAAAAACTAGAATTATTTAAATTTGTAAATATCTTTTGCAAAAATTATAGCAAATCCTGTAATTGAATACAAAAGGACCTACTTATGAATGCAGTCTTAGTACTGATTGTATATTCATCAAAGATTGTTAAAAGACATAGGTACGCTTATATGGAATGCAATTTTATAAAATTGAATTCTTATATTTATTTTATTTTATAATTAAAATGAAATGATCGCGTCGGTACCCCTCGTATAAAATTAACACGTTGAGCAGTATCCTACAATTATTGATAAACATGCTACTTTTATGTAATACGCAGTAATGATTGATTATAACAAACATGACCACTTGACTTTACACCGAATTTGGCAACTTGGATGAACACTTGTCTTAGGTAAATTATATATTAATATATATAATATATTAATCTGATTTTCCAGCATAAAAATGATTAAATATTTCATTTTTCAAGTTTTTATTAGTAATGTATCTTTTATTATTAATTTAATTATTAATAATAATAGAGATAAAAATAATATATTTACATGTATTATTTATTTGGCTGTTTTTTATTTGCAATAATTATTGATAAATATGTTGTCGAGTGATAATTCAGAATCACATGCTCTGTGTAAATTAGCCAGGTGTAAGAAAAAATCCTAATAAAAACTTGAGAAATAGTAATTACTGCCAATCATGTTAAATACTGTCGTTTTCTTTATATTGATAAATAGGTATGTTACTGATCGTTATAAATATTTTAATGGTATTTTCGCTACTACTCCATCACATTCTACAACTATCGAACACTCGCACATTACATTAAATTAGATTAAAATTTATATACAAGTTACATCTAATATATCTTAACTAATCAACCCTACGTAGGTTAAATTGATACCAACAAAAAGTATCATGTATGGCCTCTGACATTATATTTGAAAACAATAGATAAAGATGGGTATTTTGTTTTTGGTACTGATTATGTTTAGACAATCCTTTACGCAACATTTCGTTCCTTAATTAGCATACACGGCAACATCCTAACGCTATAGTCGCTAATTATATTATTTTACCACAGAACAGCGAGTACAAAGTTGAAATGGAAACGACCGCGTCTCTTGCTAATTCAATACATTTCACCATTAGCAGAATATAAAATCCTTCACATTCATTGCATTTATAACTAACGTTAATTAATTGCATATAATAGCTAGGTACTTATATAATGCTGCTCATAATTTATTTGCAAAGAAATGAAAAAAAAACGCTACAGTTCCAATATCAGTCGAATAAATTTTGACTAAGACGGAATCAACTCACCACAATGTTATCTAAAGATTTAAAAAAATGGACCAACGCACAACCGCAAGAACAATCATAATTTCATAAATAATGTCACCACAATAGAATTTGTATAACTAAAGTTAACAAATTGAGCTAAATCATTATATTCTTTAATGAATTAGTTGAATATAAATTTAATAAAACACAATGCGTGTTTGAGAATAAATAGATATTATTTTGTCTTTTATTGCGCATGGAAATTATCTATACTTAATAAAAACTGGAAGAATTATTTTATTATTCGATTTTATGCTTATGATTATAACAACTAGTTCTTAGTCATGGTGTTCTTTCGCCTCGAGCATAAAAACGAACTTACAAACTGTTTAAAAATGGTAGAAAACTGTTTGGTGACAAATCGTTGTATCAAATCGCATAATCCACGTAGATCGTCAAAACCTTTCTATTATTTATTTTTTTACTTTATTTTTTCCAGGAACCTTCGCCGATTCTGATTTTCTTTGACGTAAAGTGCTTATGTCTCTAAACGCGGCGAACTAAATTGATGTGTCGAATCTTTAAAGAAAGGACCCTGAAAATCTTTCAGTCCGTGAAATATTGACGAGTGTGATGAATTTAAATATTTTTATGACATGTATTCTTTGTTTATCTTACGTCATACAGGTTTGCCCGACCATTCCATCTTTAAATGTTATATTTTTGTGTAAATAAATACATTTATTTATTTATATTTTGTTTATTTGCAGAAAATTGTAAAGTATGAGCCTTGGATGGATGAATGATGATTGATTTTAACCCTAGGCTGCTTACTTTTATTATTGCTCTTCAGCAATTATATTATTACATGATCCTCAAACACACTCGTCAATATTTCGCAAAGGATTTGTCACCAAACTAGTGGATTATTGCTAGCGTTGTTGCGCCCGCGCCTGGTGCTTAGCTGGGGTGCTGCGCGGCGACCTTGCGCAGGCGGTAGCCGCCGGTGCCGCGCACCGTGTACAGCACCACGATGGCCACGGCCACCACGGACATGCCGATGGCGTTGATCACGATCGCCTCGTTGTTCAGCGTCGCGTATACCTCGCTCCTGTACACCGCATGCCCCAATTAGTTAGTTGACATTTTGTAAATACACGGATCCAGAATGGTTAGAGGGGTGGGGGGGGGGGGTGTATTTTCAACCGACGAAAAACCGGAAGATATTCTTAATTCGACTGTAGGATTCGTATGTGTTTTTAAACAATAGCAATACTTTTTATTGTATTGTTGCAGTAATAAATGCTTAGGGCCTGTTTCACCATTCCTAGATAAATTAAAAAAATAATAAGCTTACCGCTGAATAAATTAAAAAATGGAACAACATTTTTATGAAATTATCTGCCAAGTGTCTATCGGGAAATTACTAGGAGGTGAGGAAACAGACCCTAAATATCTTTAAAAAGATATATTTTTTTTAGTGGATGCAAAATACGATCTCAGACAGGGTTCGAACCTGAGTCCCTCCGGTTCGGATATAGAAAAATAAGCTTCTGTATAATTAATTAAATGGTAGATATTGGCATCAATCACCTTAAAATCTTTACGTTAGTACTTAGATTATAATAAAGCGTATATACATATAGTAGATAGGGTCAGGCAGACGTGTAGATACTAATATAGGTACCTATACTCACGATTCGCCGGTAGGTACCTATGTGTAATAAGTGGCGAGCCTATTTCTATTAACCGGGCACAAAGCCAAACTCCGAGCTGCCACTAAGAATTTTACAGAAAATCCCAATAACACTGCTCGAATGGGAATCGAAACCAGGACCTCACTAGTCGCGCTTACGACCAGTATACCTATTGAAATTGAATAACATAAAATAAGCATTGGATAAACGTATTTATGTAACATTTACCACATTCAAATTGTGTTAGTAAATCGGAATATAGTGCAAAACCACAAGCATGAACATAGATGAAGGCATTTATTTACAAGCACATAAAGCGAGAAGCTTACATAACATAAAACACTACCTGGGACCATTTTATGTAGCGTTGTAGCTGTAGGTACTCTGTATTACACTAATATTATAATGAGGAAAGATTTGATTGTTGAAATCAGTCCAGTAATTTCGGAGCCTATTGCATTCAAGCAGAATAGGCTCCGAAATTACTGGACTAAATTGAAAACTGACTGACTGACTTTCATCGTTGGGAAGCTACACTATCCCTGGGTAACATAGGATATAATTTATAACAGACCACGCGAGCGAAGCCGCTGGCGGAAAGCTAGTATATAATATATGTACATATATGTACCTTAGATTTTGTATAACTTAAACTCGAAAAGGTCCTATTATATTCATCATAATATGCGGCTGAACAACTCTGACTGCAATGGAATGCTAAGGACCTGTTCCACCACCTCTGGATAGCCGCTAACCGTCGGATAAATTCATAAATGGAACAACATTTTTATGAAATTATCTGCTAAGTAATTTAACGGGAACTTAATAGGAGATGGTGAATCAGGCCCTAAATCCAAGACTGTGAATGTTACAAGTAGTTGTAGTGTAATTAACTACTCATAGAGTTTGATAGAAAAGGATGGAACTACTCATGCTGTATGGCGACATCCCACTCACAACAGCGATAGCTCTAATGGTATCCGTCCATTAACATAGTATCTTAGAGGCTTTAGCTGCGTTCGCAAATATTCGGCAGCTTTTGAAACTCATATAAACAAAGAATAATTAATTATTTATTTATCCGTGAATGGTATGGCTTACTGGTCAGAGCCTAAAATTAAATAAAAATTAAAAGTCAATCAGTAACTTAAATTTACTTTAATGCAACAAAAATACAGTGTAATCCTTAAATTACGTAGTCATTTAATTTCCTATAAATTTATTTTATTTCTACTATTCCTAAAATTACCTATAATGCCTAAGTTATTTTGATCTGATACAGATCAAAGCTGATACAATAAAGCCTCCTTCTTGTATTTCTTTGATAAATGATTTAAAAAAATATCTTCTTTGTTAATTAATTATTGTGTGTTTCTTTCATGACACTTACGTCGGTAGGTACGTAATATTTATGATCTTCAACTATAGCAAGTGAATCGCAAAATGTTTCGACTTGGTCGCCAATTGCACTTATGTACATATTTATATTTAAAAAAAACTATAAAAATGCAAGTTACAAATGAATTAATACTAAAAAAATATTCTCTATCTGTATCAATACGCTGTTGTTACATTGCGTGTAAATATTCGAATTATAACATGCTACAAAACTGCCGTTGATTAAAATTACATAAATAAGTTTTTACTTAAAAGTCGCATTTTAAACTATACTTACACGTGAAAGCAAAAGACTAACCATTGGCTCTGACATTCTTGAGTTTGAGTTTCTCTGTACCCCTCTGAAGTTAGCCTTACATCGTCAAATACGAACCTAAAACTGGTGACTGACCTGACCGATCATTTAAGCGTAATGTAACATACAAAGTGAACATTCGTATAGCGAACTGAATCATTTGCCGGTTGCGAATGTCACGTAACACGCTCGTTGCGAATGTTACAGTTCTTGCCAAACTTATTGTCCGGCTTAAAATTGGCACGAGCTAGCTTCAACCCGGTCTTAAAAATGGGGAAAAGAAAATTATTGGATTGTAATAAACAAAAACGAAAGCTAAAGTCGTAGGCTGTCGTTTTCAATTATTTTAATCCGATATTTTACTCTCTCCAATTTGTAAGGCCGGTAAGTTACCTCGTGCCAACTTCAAGCCGGACATTAAGTTTGGCGAGACCTGTACGTTACGATAAAATGCTCAAGTCAATCTCCAGCCTAAGGAAATTAAAAAAGCGCATATACTCTGTTTTAACGTAAAATACTGCGCAGCTACTTACATACACCTTCATAGGCACGGCTATATTATCAGTATTTGAATTGTGTAATAAATAAAGATTTAAATCTAGAGGTCCACGGAGGCCCTTATGTGTTGTCCACGGGACTCCGGCGTGCGAAACTTGTCCCTCGACAAGATATACATGACGACCGCCATAATGGCGATGCAGGCGACTCCGATGGCGTTGATGATAATCCCCTCGTCGACCATGCCGCTGTACCTCTCCGCGCTGTGGATACGGACACTTACAAGCAACTCTCACAAGACAAACAGAACATAGCAAGGACAGTTCTACAAATAACATGCACTAGTAACAACGAGCATACGTGCTACATACATATAGTGGGGTCTATTTTAAAACCACGGCTAAATGGCATAGGTAAGTACCTACATTATATAAGCAAGTACTGCAAACCAAAACAAAATAGAAAGCTTGGCGTCTTATGGAAATCGTTTTAACAGTCGTGGAAAAAACAAGAAAAAAAATAAAAATTTAAGGTACAAATCTATTAAGTACTAAGTTCCTAGATGTTCATTCCACTTTTGGTAACAACGTAACTAAGTAAGTATCGTTGACCATTTTATCGTACAGAATGATTTAATTCACCCTTGGTTTTTAAATAGCCCCACTTTACGCTGGTCAACAAAGACAGTGCATTGCTCAAAATGACGAAATTGAAATGGTGTAGGAAATAATTTAGTGACACAGAACAAGTAGAACAACTACCCTAGTTAGACTGTGATGATAATTTTATAATTTGCACATGCTACCATTTCGAATTCTCAGATTTCTACCTCTAGTAATTTTGACGTCATAAAAGTCAATTTAAAGTATGTCTAAGGGAATTACTGGAACTAAACGTAAGTCTAAAATAGATATGACCGAAGCAAATAATAATGGTTTCCTGTTCATGTAAAGACTTTTTACATACCCGAGGCTGAAGATTGCCTTCTCAGTAAGTCCAGTAAGGCAGGCGCAGACTCCAAGCACGAAGGTAAGGATCCCAAAAGCCGCGTGAACTGGCACCAGGGAGGCGCGGAAGCTAGCAGTTCCCTTATTGCAGATCAACAACAGCAGGAAGCTGAAGAAACCGACGGCGTACTGGGAAAAATACAAACACACGATTAGGGTAGGCTAGCTAAGATTGTAATGAGTCTCGACTTGGCGAGTAGGACTCGCGGTGGCTCAGACGATTCTAAGCATAAACTTACGCTTCCGTGTGTCAAATTGTAATACAAATTTGACATACGGAAGCATTACTTTACGCTTAGCATCGTCTCTGAATATTAGCCTAAGAGTTCATAGTGTCTAGTGTATTTTTAATATAATACCTATTCAACTAGTTTTATTTTTGTCGTGTTATGCATTCTAAGCTCGACTGTGGCCAGGATTTGAACCATATTAACACATAAATTATCTAGGTTTATATTAGGGTTTATATCTATTGGACTGTTAACAACTTATTCTTATGTATCATCTAAAAGCTACTACACAACTACTGAGTCAGTGTTGTTATACGAGTAATTATATAAATAGTGGCAGGTTCCTCGGAACATTAATTAAGGCAACCTTTGATTGTGGCTCGAGTTCTCGAAACGTGATCCTGGCACAGCGGAACGTGCCGCTGTTTTAACAAAAAAGTATATATCTATAAAGAAACTTATTGCAAAAACTTGGAAAGCCTAACCGCAACTGTATTCCCGAAGGAGAAAGAAGAAGGAAATGTATTCTTGTCCTCTTATAATGGAGGGTTAGCAAACCTATCACCGGACCCAAATCCAAACTACGAGCTGCTACCGAGGATTATAAAGAAAAAACAGATGATTTTATTTAATAATCCGAAAATATTTGGAATATCGAAGTGTAAGTAATGCGTGTTTCCTTGTTTTAACCTTTCATATACATATAACAATAAACTTTCAGACGTCATCGTTCAGAAATACCGGTGTTCGTAATTGGAGAGCTCTCGACAATCTTTTGAAGCAGATCATTCGCCACAGAACAAATTAATTTCGTGCGGCATTTCATCCACGATTAGCTTATCTCATCCTGTCGTAACCGACACTAACGAGCGGGCTGCTTATCTGCCGCTCTGCCTCACTTAGCCATTATCTTCACGCTAATTTTGCGAGCAAAACTTAGTGATATCACCACCGAATGCTTTTTAAGGAACATAATATGTATGCATACATAATTATAGTGTTTTCTTTTTCTGATATATCTTCCTTAGAGTATGTAATATGTATTTTTATATAGTTATGTGTCTAACTACAGAAATCATACGACTGCGGAGAGCCTAAATCAAGTCCGCAATAGGTACCGAAGCAATTTTATCTTACATTAGGTAGGTGGGTACTTAATTTTTCTTTTAACATTAAGTACATCAATTTCAAATATTTACCTGTATTCCAAACAGTCCCATAGCAACGAAGCCGATCCAGCTGTGTAGCGAGTAGAAGTTGTTGATGCCCTTCTTGTTGTGGTAGTCGAGCACCGCCAGGAACCCGATGACGATGCAGGGGAACGCCAGCGCATGGAAGATGGCGTGTAGCAGCTTGACGTAGATGCGCCTGAAGCACCGGCAGATGCGGTACAGGAGCACAGCTGTCGGGAGAATATAGTAGTCATTTAGGAACATAGGTAGGTACGGGTTATATTATAGAGCCAATTAATAATAGTAAGGGCCTGTTTCACCACCTCCCCCCTTTAATTCCCAATTTCCCCTTAAATTACTTGGCAGATAATGTTGCGTTTTTTTATTTTTCCGGCGGTTAGCGGTTATCCAGAGGTGGTGAAACAAGCCTTAACATCTAATGAGTTATCAGATTGTTTAAAAAAATTTAAATAAAGTTTTTGGAGTTAGATAAGGCGCCAGAGGGAATCGAGTATCCAAAATGTGAGAACCGCAGTCTGTACACAGTTTTGAACTCAGAAAACCATCTGGATGTTGCCGGGAGGTTGGCTGGTCCATTTTTTTTTAATGAGTAGCCAATAGTGAAAATAGGGAGGCTAAAAATGTCTATTGCCTAAGGCTAATATTGAGAGACGACACTAAACGTCATTAAACTAAGGCCGAATTGACATAACGAAGCGACCTTCTCACTCACTCTCTCAAAACATTACAACTACCTACACCAACAAACTTTTTTATTTATTTATTTATTTTTGGAAAACCAACAGCTATACAAAAAAAAATCTAATAGTTAGCTTAGGAAGCATTAAGCCAATTATAGGTTTTCACGGGTAGATATAGAAAAACACTTATAGTTACTCAGGCGATCTTATAAAGATGAAATTAACTCAAATATATAAAATACTAACAATACATGTAGATAAAATTAACTAGTACAGTTAGCTATATCAACTGAAATATATAAAATACTAATAATATATCTGGGTAAAACATAACTAAGTATTATTACAGTTAGCTATATTTTAAAGAAATCAAGGTTCAGCTGTCTGCGAGCTACGCCGCTCCTCATTAAATATGTAATACCTTCGTATTACATATTTAATACATATAATGATGTCATTAGTAGGTGCATGGTATTCATTTCTAGTTAAGACGAACTCAATATACAATTTACATGTAGAATGTACAATGTGGGAGGTCAGTATATCCTGGAAATGTATAGCTTGACTTGAGCATTGTGTACTCGGAGTCAGGTCTAATCTAGATCTAGTTTTCTACTTACAAAAACCGCTGAAGGTGATGAACCCAGCCACCATGAGCGTGGGGTGCAGGTTGAACTGCTTGTCGGGCAGGTCGTCGGCCCAGGCATAGCCCTCGCGGTAGTAGAACACCCAGAACACGGTGAGGGCTGACACGCCTATCAGCAGGATGGTGGCGAGCGTGATCACCAGGGCGTACTCGCACCACTCGCACGCCCCCCTCTCATGGTCGTCCGACTCGTACGAACGACTGCGTTGGCTGGAAAAGAAAAAGGAATTGTAGCAACCGTAGATACAAGAAACTTATTACAAACTAGCATAAGCCCGCAACTTCGTCCGCGTACAAGTCGAAAATAATTCTAATAGGATTTTAATTGTTTTATTACGTTATTAATTTTGTTATAACATTATGTTAAAATGTTTGAATACTTATAAAATAAACCAATCTTTACTATTAGAGATTTTAAGGTTAAATAAGCATGAAATTAAAATACAAGTTTGTTACATACATTTTATTTTGATGTAAGTTACATGGGGGTATTATCTATTATCTTTTTACAACGAAATCGAAACAGTACACACATAAAAATAAAATTGTTTTTCCTTCGGTTGCTGATATTTACAGGCTACTCTGTGCGCTTACTCTGGAGTATGCCACATACTCCGCCCGCGGGAGAAGCAGCTTTCCCTTGTCTTCTCCCGCTACAAGAGTTTGACCTCAAGCTTTGTTTATGGTCATTGTGAAGGAGACTTTGATGGGAAACTGTATCCTCTTGAATTCAAAGGGGTGATTTGATGGTGTTAAGGGAATCCTAGGAATAAATACAGACTCTCCTCAGAACAACTGATTAGTGTAGTTGCCTCGATTAGATTGCGATGCATGTTTTCACTTGAAATCTGGTGCCATTGCATAATTTTTGCTGGATTTACATTTCGCAGCAACATAATTGGCGCGCTAACTCTCAATTTTAATATTATGTGTTCCACCATTTTCTATTTTAAGGTCTGAGAACTGTCCGACAGTAACATCTCCCCTCAGATGGATTCTCATATTTTTGGTAAGGCTCAGTTTCGTTACTGAAGGCCACGAATGAGACCGCTTCACGCACGCTTAAACTTAGTCCACTCGCTTTTTCTGAGCTCTACCGGTAAAGTCTGTCGGAAACTATTGTCAGCAGGGGCACAATAGGGGGGACAATACAGTTACCCCCTTTATGAGCCATAGTAGTGACATCCCTAACAATTAATTTCGTTTTGCGGAGTACTTCTGCCATAGTAGTACTTTGTTTGGTATATTGCAGAGTGGGGTTTTGGTTTATATCAAATCAAGAAGAACTTTGAACGCCGAGTGTGAAGTTTTACCTCATGGCAATAGATTGTGCATATTATTTTATTGGATTAAAATAAATATTTGTTCATTGAATAAGCCTTCACTACTTGACATTATTTACTGCTGAGGAATTGACATATTTCATGTGTCAAAATTTTTATTTTAATCTAATTTAAATAAAAAACACTAAGAAGTATTGATATCAACTTGGAAATAAAATAACTTTCTACCCCCTTTTTAACCCAGTTAGAGGATGAATTTCAATAAAATACGAAACACGTCTTCCATCAATTCTGTTAAAGAATGTTTATGCAAAATTTGAAGTATATTGGACCAAGGAATCACGTTGTCCCATACAAACTTTTCCCCCCTTTTTCACCCCCTTAGGGGTAGAATTTCGGAAAATCCTTTCTTATCGGATGCCTACGTCATACAAAGAACACATCATCCAAGTTTCAAGTCTCTACGATTAGCGGTTTAGGCTGTGCGTTGATCCGTCAGTCAGTCAGTCATTCAGGACAATGCATTTTATATGTATAGATAAACTTTGAACTCCAGTATTTTACATAACATACCATCAAGCCAGTATTCTCCGAAAGGTTATGCAGAGGTGTCCTAATGTACACCCACATTTCGACGGTATGCTAACATCCCAGGTATTGGGGCGAGTCTATTTTTACATTATTCCCGGGATTCGAACCCAGGACCTCTAGTGCAGCAATCGTGCTTGGGACCACTAGGCCGACGAGGCAGTATTTTATGAAATTCAGTCGGTCATGAAGATCTATCAAATACATAGTTTACAGTTTCAGGAAATCTGCTTTGAACACAACGTAGGTACGCTTCGATATTATGACAGCGAGCGAACTGCCAGGTACATTGTCCCTCGGCTTATCAATAACCTACCCTCGAAAATACAAAAGTAAAGTAAGTCAACTAAAAAATATCAAAATTAATCAAAACATTTTTTTTTATCTTCATTAGGTTTCAGATTTATTTTAAAGACAGGCTCATGCTTATGAGATGTGGTTTGAAACTTTGTGGGTTTAATTGCTATTATTATATAAGTAAGTAATTGTGATTATTCTTTGCAGGAGCGATAATTTTTTTTTTTTAAATATAGATATTAAATTTCTGCGCCCTTTTCCAAATCAGGCCAAGTTTCAAAGTGTTAAAGCTTTGGCGAGTATGGTAGGACATTTGTTATAAATATGATCTGCTTAGAAAAGATCACAATAAGTACCTAATTATAATTAAGATAATTATGTGTACATGTTTCGCAAGATAAACTATTGAACTCAATTCTTTTATCCACTTTAAAAAAAACCGCACGAGATAAACCGGAGGACTTGAATAGACAATATCAACGTGTATATTGGCGCTTGTGTTATCAATAATACAAGCGCCAATAGAAACCAATAACTATACCTACCTAGTCTGGTTATACACGGAGTATGAAAGCCTCATTGAATACTCCGCTAAGCTAAGCAGGTTACTAGATAGGAAACGGTAGCTCCATTGATACTGAGATGCTACCTATGTACATACCTAGTTTGACTGTATGTGTAGTGTCTTAATAGAGCAGGGATGCATACCAACGGAATCTTTATAATGCCCCTAATTAACTATTATAATTGTGTAAAGCCCCTAACTCACGGATTCGTAGTATTGGTTCGAGCAAACGTGTCGAGTGAAAATCACGACACGGGGTTTTGCATGGAAGTGAATTTTGCGGTCCATACTTGACAGTTTTAGTCGCTTTCGATTAAAAACTCGAGTCGAGTAATATAGTCTGTGAATATGTTAGTATGTCATAAAAATGGAAAACATACACAGACACCTTTTTCTTACGAGGGTAGGCAGAAACTATAGGTAGATCGCTACACGCTACAGCGTTTTTCAAACTTCTTTTGTTTCACTTCATCTTGTAATGTCAACAATGAAAAGTGCTCGAAATAGATAAATGCCCTTTATCTTCTGATTGGGCCCGGGCCCTTATACGTGTATATTTTTTAAAGGTAATATCTATTATAGGGGCTTGCCATCCCTGTTATTGTGTTCCTGCAGACCACACACAGGTATCGAATAGCGTGAGATCACTCGCGCGACAACGCCGGATGCTCACGCGTCATGCGACGATAGACAAGCTTTTTCTTACTCTGTATATCGTACCCTTTTCAATTTAACAAACTAAACAAAACATACGATGTATTTTCTTCGTAAACTTACAGAAAACAAGTAATAACTGTCTGTAGCAAACGTGTTGCCGCTGAGAAAATGTAGCAATTTTTCATATCCTCGCGTAAACCGAGCGAACTAGAGTTATTTGAATTGTATGCACGCTTCGCTATTTTTCTTTTCACTATTTCGAATAGTTGAGGGGCTCTAGAGATACCTTTGTTATGTGAGAAAGGTCATAGTGACACAGGTGTACGAGACCCTTGGTATAATTTATAAATACCTTTGTGTTATGTACAGGTCACTAGGCTGGTGCGTATGACGAGCTAATTCTCACTGACCTTTATATCTAAGCGAAAAATGTAAGATGGAATAAACAACTGGTAGACGTGCTCACAAAATTTTAAACAAACAGATGATAATTATGAATTCTATTGTATTTCATAACACAATTAAGTAATATAAAAACATAAGTATGAGGTCAGTCGAGCTTTAGACAAGAATTCATTAAACCTTATCTTGGATGATGCTACTATCTAACAATTCTATCATTTACCAAGAAGCGTGACCATTTTGGCCTCGAACTGTATTTTTAAAACCTGGCCTAATATAAAAATAAATGCCCGGACAAAGCATTACCTGCAGAAAGGTCAGAAGGATTTAGTAACAAATATATAAACGCACATGAAATGCGGCAGCTGGCGATAAAAGATATACCTTTCACAGAAGCGACAGGGTCAACTTTTGCTGATAGGTACCTTTTATAGCTAACCCTTGTAGGTAGAGAAGTATGCCGAAATTAAGTTAATTAAAAATGCTTGATGGATGTTCCCGGGTAAGTAAATTCCTTTAACAATCCCTTTTTAACCGGCGAAAGAGAGAAGGAGTGTCTTTGTTCGGCTGTATATACTTTTTTGTGTATGTTCACTGTACCCTCGAGACAGTCCTATTTAAATATGAGAGATAGGTAAATGTTATTTTATTTTTCGCTTTTCTTAATTCAAAATTCTTTCCACGAAATAAGCCGTCGTGGTACCCACCGACATTTTGCATACCTCACTTTTACCTATTCAAACAATGTCACTGTTTGAGTTTTTACCGTTTTTATTTTAGGAGTCATTTTTCGGTTGAATGGCGTTGATACATTCGTCGTATGTACATCGACCGTGAGATGATGTGTGCCAGTGTTACTCACTGCAAGGTGAAAGTCGGGTAAGGCAGAAGCGACCACTGGCCCAGCTTAGTATAGGTACTTGCAGTAGCTACCTATTTATGTTGGTCTACGGTACCTTGTTCGAGCACACATTGGCTTTCTGCCCAAGCTTCGCAGTTCTGTGACTAGGACACGACCAACAGGAGTCTGGACTTGGCAAACATTTTCATATTCATATAGGTACAATATATTAATGTACATTGTTTGAAGATAATCGATAGATAGTCGAAACGAGGTGGGTTTTTTTAACACCTACAACTTTGCATACCTATATTCTGACAAAATAATTAATGTTTATTTCTAACTACTAAAGAATATAACACCCGTATCAAATTATTGTTTAATATTATCAAGATAATTATCCAACACTAGTATTGCTACGTACAAACGTATGAACTATAGAAATATTTTGAATAAATATTATGGACTGAACGTGTATTTTCGAATCAAAAGCTATGATTACCCACGCAGAGTTTCTTGTGTACCAAGTTTATTTACTTGCCTCGAATCATAAACAAGCAAGCTCTTTCGATTTGCGAACTCATCTTAGGAACAGTGACGTACATACATCGGTACATGCATGATTATATATATTTACGTAAGTATGCATCGCTCTATGCTTTGAAACACAATTTAAGCTTTCTCCCGAAGCGTCTGCATTCATTAAAGATACGTCTCTATAAAAGCAAACGTTCTTACATAACTTAATGTAAAGGCACGAGATAATAAACGTTTTGCTAGACTTTCGCATAGCATTAGGTTTTGGTAAATTAGGTACCTACCTAATGTACTACAATGACATTACCGATATTTCATTATTTTACTATAAAAAAATTACCTAGGTAGAAAGAAAGCAGGAAAAATTTAATCTATTTTATTGACAATTATTTATTGGCAAGTATCCGTTCTCCTACCTACAGTGGTGTAGAGTAAATAGGTCGAAGATAATAATGAAGTAAAATTTATTTGAGTAAAAACCATTTTTTTTCTTCGTAACTTGGTGCAAATGGATTGTATGCAAAAATGATCGGTTGATTTGTTGCGGACGTAAAACAGTGACCAGAGCTGTGATAGGTCAGTCGAGAAAGTGGCAGAAATGCAGGTAGTCATGCTAGCTTGCTTCGGGCTTTTTACGTGCCAGCTTCATACAGCTACATCGTATTTTGTTGCAAGTACTCACGAAAGACGTGACTTGAATTTCTGAGGCGAGTGTGTTATGTTTACGCCGTTTCGTTCGTCGTTTGTGGTGGAAAATGAGGTTTCTCGTTTGGAGTTTCGATATAACTTTATCATACTATACTGTCACTGTGGAAAATACGTTTCGTTTCCCCTCATAATGTCGTATTCGCCATTTTATTGTTGACTTGAATGGTAGTTTTATTAATGAAAAGAGAACTTAATTCCACTAATTGAGTTCTGGCTCTCACCTTGACGAAATACAGTAAACTGTAGTAGGTTCGTATTAGGGACATGACTGTCAAGGTGGCAACTAGCTTGGCGGATCAAAAAAGCTGTAATAAAAAGCAAGAAGCAGCACCCTATTCGAAATTGCAACCAATAAATCCAATTAAAGAGTAAATTAACAATCGGTTTGGTCACGTCGGTGCAGCCCGTGCCGAGCAATCGTTCAGATGACTCGATTAACCTCGATTATGATCCGTCCGAGTCATTTCGGGTCCACTCAGCCATCCCATAAAACCGCAATTACCGACAAGCTAAACAGCTGTAAATTACCATAGTTACAATAAATACTAAACAAAAACTCACTGAAAATCAAGTACCCTGACAATAGTATTTCTGGTTGGAGTAATAGCTCTTTTAAACTGTGTTACGTGACAGCAACGGTATGTTTTTAAACTCCACATATACATCTCTTCGCAGTAATGGACACACGAGCTGTGAAGCATTACTTTCTCCTACTATTCAACCAGAGTTCACACATTAAAACAACAATTAAACAATTTGAGACAAGATCAGATAACTGTTTCGTCGATAAAGATTTCTACATTTATAAAAAAGTCAATTTAAACTAGTTGTTATCCGGGGGAGCCACTTGCAGTGCGCCGGAGTGGAGAAATGTATACCTATGTAGTTGTACAGGGTCTAGAGTTGATGCGGTTGGGGTGGGGGGAGGTCGTCGACCCCGCCGCCCGTGATACTCCTGGCCTACATGGGAATCGAATAGCCCGAGCGATGGCTCTTAACATAACTGGTATTATGATTGACATCAACGATAAACAACTCAAATATTAAGGGAAAGAACAAAAGACTTGTTAGCATTTGCTTATATTGGAATCAAATTCCCGATGAAACATTTCACAACTTTGTTTTATAATCCTTCTTTTGACAAATGTTTGCAAGATTTGCGTAACTT
Source organism: Acronicta psi (assembly GCA_946251955.1). Lineage (NCBI taxonomy): Eukaryota > Metazoa > Arthropoda > Insecta > Lepidoptera > Noctuidae > Acronicta > Acronicta psi. The sequence goes on along the minus strand of OX276472.1, from coordinate 5,826,392 downwards.
TTAAGAAGAACCGTTAAATTAACCACATTCATTCGGAAAGTTCTGAGAAGTTCGCCTCACAGTCTCTAGTATCCTTACCCAGTAATTAATTTGCCAGACGAATGAAGCCCTGTAGAAGTTGGTTCTTTGAACTCTAGTGAAGGGTTCATAAGAGCCACTTTCCTTTGTACGCTCCATAAGTCAAATTTACATTAATAAGTTATAGGAGAAATGGAGAATTGCAGAACGGTACGTTTAATCGTCGAACGAACAGTAACTTTTAAGCTGAACTTCAATAAAATATAAGTGCACAGCTAATGTAACTTCAATGTTCCTTCATATTTTTTAATTGCACAATTAAGCTTGAGACAGCAGTTGATGGTAGAACAATAAGGCTCATTGAGACATCGGAACGTAGATAAGCAGGTTCGGACCTTGAGCCTACCCAAAAGTATAAACCTTTTGAAAGTCCAGTTACAAACCAAAAATTATTGTTTGCGCAAGACACGCGGACCGCGGTGATTGAACTTTTGTCTATACAATACCTTATTTACCGTTGAATGACTACAGGTTTTCTTAATAGTTATACCTAAAACAGGTAGCAAGTATATGATTCCCGTGCCTTTAAATGCTTTAGGAACTAAATACATTGCTGTTTTATCCTTTACGTCTAAAGTAGTTTTGTCCCTCGTTAAAATAACAAGAATTTACCATCTGTAATATGTAAGACATAATGCCATAATTATATGAATCAAATAAAACTATCCCACAACGAAAAAAGGAACTAAGTTAATTATAAATTTTCAATTTTATTTATCACTTTTATCACTGATACAATTTTATCACTAACCGGAATCTGAATTATATAAGCATTACATTGACAATGAAAAAGTGTTACAGTTTCAAACAACAACAGTTGAAACATTGCGCGTGCCCCTTTCCTATAGGTAGGTAGGTACATTCACTAAAACCACGAACAAAACGTTTTCAATAGAGATGGACCAACAGTTACGTTACGACTGTTACCAATGGCCTACATAGTATCCACTGAGTTGATTTACTGGAAGCAAGTATAGAGTTTTCTTTGCTATCTTAGCGAGTTGAAAGCTAATTCTTATCTAGGCACTGTTAGGTTTCTACTCAGGACTGCTCTCAAAGAGTAGTATCCGTATTTTTTCAAAATTGAATTATGTAAATTTACGTTTCTTGCGGTTTGAATTACTCATCATATCAGCCAAAACAGGTCCACTGGTTAGACTTCCATAAGGACCGGTTATAATTGCACTCTGCATCCAACGACTTCCTTTCAGCGACCTTTATCAGGTTATCTGTCCATCTCGTTGGAGGCTGTCCAACGCAGCGTAAGACAGAAGTTCTCGAGTGGAGACTCGAGAACTTTTTGCCCCAGCGGCCATCAGTTTGAATTATTAATTCAGATTGTCCGCATTTTTCTAAACGACCTTAGTTATATAAAATTATCTTACGATTGTGTTTTGTCGTCAATTGAAACTAGAATCGCAAGTCAAATCGTAAAAATCGATTGATCGCTGAATCCGAAACGAGCGGAACGTTAACTGAAACTTCGTAGTTCCAAATTCGTAGTAGGCCACACATCGAAGGCCTAAACCATGAGGCCTTTCAGCAATGTCGCGATTTGTCAACAGCAACGGTTTACAAATCGAAACTGTCGACATGTGCCGACAACCAGACGACTTTAGCGTGTAAAGCCCCAACCCCGCATGTTATATTACGCCAGATTCTTAGTACCAAGTCTACCACACATTCCTTTTATGTTCAGACAGGTATGGGTTTATTTTTTTTAAATAATACCTCTTTGTTCTATTCAAAGACTTTAGAATTGACTAGTAATTGCATTTTGCGTATTTTTTTGTTTAAATGTTATTAAGTACATAAATACACTCACTTCATTAGAAGAGATTATTTAATATATTATTATGTGGTGCTAGGTATTATCCTATTTATTTTTTGATATATAAGGTAGCGTTATCATTTAGAACTTTCAGGTAAATATAATTATCTTACCTTGAAAAAGTTTCAACCTTTGTACTATAGTCCTAATATTATTATTATTATTTTTTTAATTATGTTAATTGATTATTTTACTATGATTTTTATTTTATTTGATTTTTATTTGAGAAATTTATCTGCCATTTTTTTTTTCATTGAGAAACGAACATCATTAACTGTAAAGTATGAGTATTCTGCAGGCCTTGATGTTTCTTTAGTTACCCATTGATGTATAATATAATATAAACCAGCCTAGCCCTGCAGTTTGAGCTTGTCATGCTCACTTAAATGTTCTGCTGATGGTGGCGTTGTGTGTCGGGTCTTTTTATTCCCTATAACATGGTTGAGTCAAACGGCGCCGATACACACGTCATGCTCGTGAACGGGTGCTGTCTGTCGGGACAGGTCAGCTCTTACTGCTATGGCTATTTTCTTTTCCTTTCTATTATATTAATCCTTACACATCGAACTGCATTAGACTCATATTATTCACAACAAAAAAATGTTACTGTCTCACTATCTTTTTTTAAAAGAGTAACTATGGAGTTTCTTGCCGGCTCTTCTCCATAAGTCCTACTTTTTTTTGGAACCGAGCAACTAGTTTGACTGTTCAAAAGTGCCTATTTATATGGTCTATTTGAAATAAAATATTTTGAATTTGAATTTGAATTTAACTTTCTGGTTCAGTGTGTACATAAATAAATAAATAAAGTTTTGTGAGACCTTTAACATGTTGAAGACCCAACACTTTGAAGTAGTTATTAACTTTTTTAAAGTTGTCAGTATTATTTGGCTATTTAGTTTATTATTATTACCAATATTAGGCCAGACCTACGGTTTTATGTAACAGTACCAGGCGCTCTCCTAATTAGCTAGAGAACAAAAAATCTTACAGGAATTTAATTGCTGTTTTTAATAGTTTATGTCCGTGTAATGACAAATCAAGTTGTACTTAATTATAACTTGTTTTCTCTTGGCATTGAAGTAGATACATACAAACTGTCGCGGTATTTAAACTAGAACAAGTTCTGTTAGGTTCAACTTGTGTCTAAGTAGCTTATGCTTGATTTTGCATACTTTTTATACTTATATAAGTTAATGGTAAAGGTACTTGTCATTTTGCCTTATTAATGATAAGTACTTAAACAATATACTCGTACATACGAAGAAAATATATATAAAGAAAATTTTATTCGGAAACATAACACAAACCGCCTCCGGTTCGTGTTTTTTTTAATTACCTCCAATTTCGAACACGATATTATTGATTTCCCTTTATCTTCCTTTTCTTAAACAGAACTTACTTGTACCTATTTTAAATTCTACATAAAACAAGGTCTTATATTTTATGTCGTTCCTTTTTGGGTCAGTTCTTACATTTTCTCATCTTCCATTAACAAAACCAGATTCTGCAATCTGTTCGTAGAGGATAATATTATGATGATGATGAGCTTTGAGCAGTATCTATCATCTATAACTTTTACTTCGGGTCTCCTCTTAGAATGAGACATGATTTAGAAATGTCCGATGTGATATTGGAATTAAATAACACATTTTTTTTTAAAATCATGTGCATAGATATTAATTACTTCGATAAAGGAAAGAAAGAAGAAATCATGAAGAAAAAACGGTGCTTTTTTTCGTGATTTCTTTTATGTGAATCTCGACGGCATGTGAAGTCTGCCTACCTGCACTAAACCAGTGTGGTGAAGTCCCTCTCATTTTGAGAGTAGCGGTGGGACACTAGAGTGATACTCTAGTGTTATGTCTGCACTGTTGGTAACTTAGTGCTCAACTACGCTATAGCTATGCAAAATTATGGAACTTCTTCTACCTATGTAAAATTTCATGAATCCAAACCCACAGTTCTCTCAGTAAGTCATAGTAACACTAGTAAGATAAATACTTAACAAATGTCACATATTAGGCTATTAGTGTCGAAACTTTCTTCATTTATCAATATAGGAAAGCTACCAATGTCGTATTGAAAAGTTCATTTCCCAAGACAGCCGGTCAAAGGCTACCTAGCGAGTTAAGCCTACTGACACTAATGTGTTCTTTCTAGATACCTAACATATTATGCGTGTTAGATTCGAATAGTACCTACTACTACATGTAATACATACAAACACTCACGCCTCATTCTATCAGGGGAAGTCAGAAAGAATCTGCAGAACACCATACTTCTTTTTCTTTGTATGGAGCATCTTCATGTACCTAGTATCTTTTTTTATATCACTAAGGTGGCAAACAAGCAAACGGCCCGCCTGATGGTAAGCGGTTACCGTAGCCTATGGACGCTTGCAACACCAGGAGTATCACTCGCGCGTTGCCGACCCGAAAAACCTCTTAAGAGGTTTTGGAGAATTAACTACGCCGACAGTTTGAGGGAATATACCTCTTGCTGCCAGCGCATCCTTAGAAGGAGCTCTGGCGACCTTACTCACTGCAGGAACACAACACTCAATAAAGTGTGTTAATGTGTTAATGTCAATAAATGGCTGTGCCCTACCTCTGTTATCTTTTTAATTAATGTCAAAATGTCAATTTCAATAATCTTAGCCATTTTTTTTATCATTATTTGATTTCTTTTTGTTATTTGTTATCAGGTTCAACTCCTGACTCCTGACTCGGTAAGTACACAATATAGGGATCGACAACCTATATTATTGAGCTCTCAGAGAGTCGAACACGTGTTAAGAATGCTGCCCATCCAGAGGATGACCGCAGTAAGTGCAGAACCTTCTTTATTTGAATTCGATTTGTAAAAATAAAGGCAGGTTTACATGCATAAAAAGTGTCAATGATAAAAAAATGGGAATGCAATATCTCCCCGTAGCGTCGGATGAAAGCTGTCGCGAGAAGCAGACATAACTAGATTTCCATTGATGCCGAGTTAGAAAGTGCTAGCGCTTAATATAGGTACCCTAGCTATGGAAAACTGAGGTAATTCACTGTAGTATAGTCCCGACGCGTAGAGTTTGTGTTTATTTAATCTCAGAAACTACTGGACTGATTTTGATCTGATCTAAGAAATTTAATGGTAGGTATATTTTCGCAGCCGGTTTTGGTCGCTATTGGAACATAAAATGTTATGGCGACAAGTTCACGTTACCATTTCATTGAGAAAACGTGTGATTAAAATGATTTCTCAAAATATGGACGTCTCAAATTTTGTATAATTAATCTCTTCGTTTATTAATAAATACGTTTCGTTCTCGACTGCAATAATACTCGTGAAGGTTTCAGAAATATGATATTATTGTTTCGAATACTAAAACATAATTTCGTAAACATGAATATTAATTCTTATGCCTATTGGTGAAATAGTATGCCAAGATCCATTGGAATGGTTTTAATGGGAAAGAATCCATAGAGGTACTCCTGGGTCGAATCACTGAATGCCAATCCTCTTTTTATGTAAACAAAAAAAGTTACGTATTTGAAATATGAATTGATTTCAATGGAAATGCTCAATGTGGCAATTTCAGCCAGTTCTAAGTACAGTAATTATTTGTGAAAACAGCACTCGACTCAAAACTGAACTTATTTAATAACCTTTGTTTGCTGGAGTGTCCGTCTGCACCACAGCTTTTGTTTCTATGCAAGAGAGCGCCTCACAAAAGCGTTCATTCATTCGCTCGCTCTGCGGTTCGTTCCATTTAATGAGGAAGTGCTCTAGAAAAACTACGGCACAATTATTGTTACGAAATGCTACCGTTCCGCCGTAAGTAATTTGTACCGCTTACATAGTCGCGTAAGCAATCTCCCCATGTGAGATTTATGTTACAATCTATGATAAATTACGATAGTAAGTGTCTCGCTAAGGAAGTGATTGGCTAGCCGAGATTTCAGTGTCATGACTTCGACTTTGAGAGGTTTACGTCCTAACACATGTATATGAATGTATGTAGTATATTAGGATACTAAAATAATACTATTTATGTTTAATAGACATTGAAATACATATACATAGTTAGTAAAATAAGCAGCTAAAACAATTAAGGTATCTTCCTGTTATCTAACAATTCAAAATTACCGGCAGATAATGGTCTAATTAGAATAAAATATCTGCCTCTAAAATATAAATAGATCTTCTAATATATAAAATTCTCGTGTCACAGTTTTAGTTGCCATACTACTCCGAAACGGCTGGACCGATTTGCATGTAATTTTGTGTGCTTATCCGGTATCTATGAGAATCGGCCAACATCTATTTTTCATCCCCCTAAAATGACCCACCCCCATATGGCAAAACAACGTTTGCCGGGACAGCTAGTATAATATAATATCCATTATAATCATGTAGCATACGGGTGAAACACTTCGAGTCAACCAAAAGGTTGACCTAGCTCAGCTTTTCGTTTCTTATTCCCATCCCATGAATAAGGGAATAGGAACGTGCAAACACGGGTATAAAGGACGTCGCATTTATGTCATATGGCGACAGCATCATGTTCGCAGAATAGTAAGCAAATGGAGCGATAGTGTATGAGAAATAAAAGCGCGGTGCTGAAGCACAAACTCTAGCTTTTCCTATAGTCCTCGTTTATCTTGGTGCTTTATTTCTTAAATGAAACAACCTGACACTAGGATTTTCTTCTGCATCGCAGGTATAGTAACAAACACTAATGTCTACTAATGACCAGATCCGCAACATCACACAAATATTTATTCCGTGCGGGGATATAATCCGCGATCCCTGCAACATCTGATTGCACCAACGTACATTGCAACAATGTTTTAGATCACAAAACTATACCTACCTACCTATGTTACATCCAGATAGAGCCTATTGTAATAACATTAGCAAGATAATGATTATTGCCAGCAGATACATTTGCATGTGATGCTCTCTACCTTCACGTAAGATCGCCGACTGACCTTAAAGACAGTACAACGAAGGGCAAGATCTAAATAAGGTAGAGGGGGGGGGGGGGGGGTGGAAATTGGCTATAGCTACTTTTATTTTCACTAATTTGTCAATTCCAATGATGGGGATAACGCGAACTCCATTTCCTCCATGATCATTATCAGATCAACCGTCGACTCGGCCGGCATTGCATGCGTACAGTCATTTGAGAACCATTACATGCACTACACTGACCCACTTCTCACCTAGACACATAACATACATCTAGTATATTTTCTAATCACTCTTAATTCTATGGCTGAAAAGTGATGAATCATGAAAAATCTTGATTGTTGACTTCTTGTTATTGTTGACTGATGGGTCATTCTCACTAATTCTGACGTTAATTGGTTCTAGACGCTGATACCTCTCATTCAATGTTGTCGATTCCCTATCGACAATTTTCTTATTATTTAGCGAGAGATTTCAATTCATTTAACGTGACGCTTTGAGATGTGGGAAACAGATCGATAACATGCTGCGATAAGATAAATATAGAATTTCCAATGTTTATCCACTTTTCTCAAATTATTTCATCTCTACGCTCTGTTTTTACTTGTACCTACTACCAGGCTGGTACTACTATGACTTTAGTTTATTGCTTAACATACCTAGTAGGTACCTATTATACTATAAGTGTTACATTTACCAATCATACAAAAATGTTTAATTTGCAAAGGCCACGCATTCACTAAGTCATGAGATTGCGTCATATGATGCGCTCTTAATTACAAATATCTTAATTACAAAATTAAAACATATAACATTGTGGTGGTTGTGCAAGTAGCTGCGCAGGCGGCGACTGTTCAATCGACGCATGCGCGGCAATCGCCGATAAACAGTATTTATTAATTGAGTGCGGTGTGACTTGCGCGCGGCCGAGTGTTAAATTGAGCGCGCTTCAACATCGATATCCCACGCTCTGGTGATCTTACACCTAACAGGCTAATACTAGAAGTCCCAGCTCTAAATCAAACTGGTGACCATGTCCCAATCGCATAGACATCACTAACTGAAGAACGGAAAATCGTTTCAAACCCTACCTGTTGGATTGACATTAACCTAATCTACCTCTACCGCCAGGGACTGTGGCCTATGCCTGGGCTCGCCCTAGTTACGGCACTGTGTTGAAAGGATGCTGTTAAAATTGGCCGTTAGATCCAATAAACAGCCTTTACATATAAAATAATTGACTATTGTCCACTACACTATTAGAAAAGCAATAATAATGTGCTCCTAGTTTTTATATACGTTAGAATTTGTTACAAAGAAAGAAGTATCCTTCCACAGTCTTCATTCAAACACAATTGTTTCCAGAACTTAAAGATTTTAATCTACCGTGAAAGCAACTGAGTCCACGTAGTAGTGACGTCAAACTTGTTCCTTCACGAACTTCAAGCACAGAACTCAAGTTTCACTGAATAAACTTTGTTTACAGTTGCACCATAAAGTTTCTAGGATGCACCAACAATCACATTAACAAACAGACAGAAATTCTAAAGGTTTTGATATCCAGGAAAAAGTAGGAAGCTTTTAAAATATTTACGTACCGAAGTGGCGCGGATCGTATGATAAAATCGTGCTTCATTGCAGCGGATAGTGGTGATAATGTAAGCGATAGCATATGTTTTCCTAAATCCAGATTATCTTTGATTGACTGCATATCTGATATTGTTTTAGTAAGTTATCTAAGTATCGGATGCCATGCCCCACCTTACGTTGGGAAAATCAGAAACGAGGTTAGCGCATAAAGTCCGTTAGTTAACTTTCCAGATAAAAATGGGACTCTGACATGACCACAAAAAAACTTGTTGAAGTTCTTGCACTTTATGGAACGTGAACTGCTTCAGTTACGTTTTATTTCGATATATTCGGGCTGCTAAACTTTCTGTGTTTAATGTTCCAGTGCCACAAAAGTTTAATAACATAATTTAGTTTTCTTAGACGCGCATTGTAGAAGTTGGCGACCAAATGGCGAGGTTGAAGTAACGCTTGCTTGGCCATGTCAGCCACATGCAACCGGAAAGGTGGGTTACACTAGCCAAGGAGCTGACAATCATGCAATGTTGGTTTAGAAGACATTGGCGAGAAAAGCATTGAGCATTTCAGGCAAGCATGCATTGAGAGGGCGAAAGTGGTGTGCCAGGATCGCAGCAAGTGGAAATCTATAGTCTCTGCCTACCCCTATTGAGACAGGGGTGAAGCTATGTATGTATTTATGTAAAAATACTTCTGTTTCTTACTTACAACATGTAATAACCAAGAACAGTATGCTGCATTAGACGAATAAGCTTGCAAATGACATTGAAATTGTGAGTGCAAGAAACAGGCTTGCGTGCACCTGCCACTTTTTATACAATAATTATATAGTATAACGTGGAAGTGGGGATAATGGTTTCCTCTTATTGATTAGTGTTTTAATAACAAAAATACATTAAGACGTAGAAAATAATATACGTTTAGCCTTTTAGTGTGTCAAGGTTCTGTGTATAATGAATATTCTTTTATCTTTCTTTTTTTCTGGTTTCACGGCAGAGTATAACGATTAGAACACAACATGTCCGTATCTCCGAAGAGATGTACAGACTAAGGATGATTTTAGATCCCATGTAACAAGAGGAGAGTGTATTGTCACAAAGGCACAAAATATCCAACTTTTAAACTGAATCCCAAAAACATTTTACAAAAACCTTTAGGTGAAGTTTTTTAATTTAAACAGTATTCACTGTTGAATATTCTAGTTCAATGTGTATTGAGAAAAGATAATTTATACAGAAGATAATCGGCGGCATCTCTTAAGGATGAAGATAAGATAAAAATAATACATAATATTTTATACAGACAGATATAAGTATGTTATTTTTTATCTTTTATCTTATACTTAGAGAAATATAAAAATACGATCTAGCAAGATTGAATGTCAGATGGTATCAATTTATTTCAACTTGACATTTTTATTTGTGGCATTGAACGAAGTACATCCTTTACAGACGGATACGAAACTATAACAATAAATAAAGCCTTTTGGTACCATACTAGTCTAGTAGTCTATTCTTAATGGAGATGAAGACCAGTGTCCAGCAGTGACATTATTAACAGACTTTAAAATATACCTTAACCATGAATTTCTTAGTACGTTTCGGCGTTCCCCCGCAGAAGTCTTCAGTTAGGATATGCGGAATATTCCCAGTTGTGTGTCCACATGGATTGCCACCAGGTGGCAATCGGGGATAAAAATTCCCAGTTGCCACCGGGTGGCGATTAGTCATCGGAAATTTATTGCACCCAATTCAAATCGCTGTAGGTACATTGCAGCGTGGACCACTGAACCCCATATCGCTGTCTGTCTTACGGCTACTGGAAATTTTATTCCCGATTGCCACCTGGTGGCAATCCATTTGGATTGGACAACTGGAAATATTCCGGAAATGCCGGCACAATTTAGTACTTACTAAAAGTCTAATATTTATTTTACATATTGAAAATCATACGCAAACATTTATAATAAGTAGGCCGTCACTATTGGACTGAATTACTCGGACTTTTTATATCTCCGTTGCTCTCTCACGAGTTCCGAAGCAACACATCAGTATCAGTAAGTATTGATGGATTTACTCTCTGTGGGAGAACGGAAATTAAACGCACCACAGTTACGCAGCTTGATGAGCGTGAGAAATACTCGCGGATAATAAACGTAGTATTTTTTTTACCGAGGTCAAGGTACTGTATAGTCAGTGAAATGGCATAAGTATATGTATAGATATTCTGCCTATAATAAATAAGTAGTGTTGTCAACTTTCTGTAGTTTAATAAACATAAATAAAATACCATCACGCCGAGTTTCCTGCACGATTAGACAGAAGTATACTGTGGTAAACTCACATTACTTGTGAAAGAGGGCAAATATTTTATTTGAATGTCAAATATTCGCATAAATCTCAATATACTTTCAGAAACTTTTGCCTTAGAATTTATTTTCTGTAGTTAGGTTACTAGCTTTCCATAAACGTTTAAATAACTTGAATAAGGCCACTGTTAACGGTCTAAAATTCCGTGAAACCTTTAATTTTTTAAATAAATACATAGTTATTAACATAATGCTGCAACGCCTCAACCTTGACTTTAAACATGGAATAATTGCAATAAAAAAAAAGAAAGATTTGTTTATGTCGACACGCGATATAAAGTTTGCTATGTAGGTACCTGTATGCTACAAGTAAGTACTTATCACCTAAATATAAATTATTGACAGTTTCCATATTGCTGAATGCAAATTGAAGTAGTGCATTAAAAAAAGTATCTAGATAGGTATATCTCGTATTGGTACCAGGGAGTTTTTTGGAGCCATACCTACCTACTAGCTACCATCCATTCATGCATAATCTTTTTGAAATTCAAAATTTTAGAAATTCTATTTTTGTACAGAAAACCTACCTTTTAATGGGCAAAGAAGCTGGCGAATGTATAACTATTATATAATATTTCGCCAGCACAACAATTATTAATTTAGCATCCATAAATTCTAACCAAGTAAAAAAAAATGGTACTACTTTTTACTGAAAAACAAGTCTTCAAACAAACTCGTTTTCCTGGCCCACATAACATTAATTCTGTAACCCAAGTGAAGTATAACAGACGGTTTAGCGATGCGCCTGCGCCCAATAATTGGTAAAAAAGTGGCCCACTGACCGTACGCTAACGGTAAAAGAAACTACGCCTGTTTTCACTATCGGTTTTGTGGTCAATCTTGATACCCAATGTAGGAACCAGTTAGTGTGCAGTCAGTCCGAAGATCATTGCAATATGATTACTTAAATCGGTTCACCAGTCAATCGTGGCTACTGAGCTATTTTTAGGCCCGATTTTCAATCCCACCCATGTGTTAGGATGTTCCTAGTTCCAATTATTGGCGACTGTGTTCCTAACCTTTCGCAGAATGTCTTTCCTCTTCTATGAACCAGTAGTTAATTATATTAAACTCTTGGATTTCTAATTCAGCTTACATATGAAGTAGTTGGATGTTTGCGGAATGCATTACCCCAATTTTCTATGAAATATGTTCCGCATCTAAAGTTGGGTGGCGTCGCCTTTTGCAGCGTACGAGGACCAAATGATTCGCTTTAAGTAAGTAGGTAATGTATCTAAATCTACGAAAAAAATATTTCGTTCTTACGAAGTTCGCTTCAAATAAACTTTTTATAGATATTCTATTTGATCATCTCACTGAAAAATATTTTATTAAACAAATTCATTAATTCTTCACTTAATTCCAGTTCATTTCTTTTTGTACCACTAGGATTTTCTCTTGAATCTGCGCAAATCGAATGAAAAGACAATAAAGTCACTGAACACTGTCAGAAATAAACTCGGCGAAGCTAAACAAAGTGCTCATTGGAAGCTTTTCATTAACTAACGTAATCCTAGTGGATATAAAGTCAGTCGGTCGCCTAATTAACTATTCAAAGACACGTGCGCGGCTCAAAGGGCTGTATGCTGCACGTGTACTGGGTATTACCAGTACCTACGTGGTACATGTTGAGCTTACGAAGTAACTTCGTACCCACACGAAGCTAGTTCGTGTGTGTTGCAAAGTTAATAAAGTTGTGTTTATTTCGGGTCGGTTTGTTTTCTACTAAAGCAAATACAGGGTTATCGTTATTCGGAAACATAATATAAAAATCTAAATACGGATATGATCCAATATTTACGTACCTACCTGCATATATACCTGTTATTACTATACATAAATAATTTGAGATTTGAGTGGTCTAGAACTTTCATTACTAATAATGCCACTATATTATTACAACGTATTTTATTACAACACAACAACACCTGTGCTACGTTAGAGATCATAATAATCATCACCTAAGAATTCAACATATTACTGTCATAAAAATGGTATACAATATACCATCAATTGAATATATTATCATGTTATTAGATGCCCGAGGAATGGTCGTAGAATTGATGCGTAAATAAACATTATCTTAAAAGGACATGTTTATTTAACATGTCCTTTTAAGATAATGTTTAGCATTTTTATCTTAACAACATTAGCTTTTAATTTGTACAGTCAGCATTAGTCATATGTGGACGTAAAATCTGGCTAAATTGATCTGAACAACTAGATATAAAAATATGGCAACTGCTATGGTGACTTCTGGCATGAATTTTATGGCTTTAGCAGTTCTGAACATAGTGTATTCGCCCCGATATATTTAATATCGACTGATAAGTCGTATAACTCTTTAACATGTAGTAAATATTCCGTTTTATCATGTGTAAGATGAAACTCCTATCTCTAAACAGCTGAATGGACGATGTGTAAGGGGATTGACGATAGATAGTTGTCATCTCTACCAATAACAATATTTACTTCGTAGGATTGGTACATGGTTAATTTATACTGTTGACATAATATCTCATTCGCCGTGGTGTATATTTGATGCATGGTCAAAATTAAGTAGGCTATGTTTGATTTTATTGGACCCTTTGCGTACCTTTTCTAGTTCAGTAAACTTGCACTTAGCTCGGTTATTCTACAATCATAAGTTAATGATTTTTATTATTGTGCTTAACTTGTCAACTACGTCGTATAATACACATATTTTGCATAATTACTGTAACAGTTTCCAACAATGGCGGTGATTAGTTGTGTACATATTGCGATCAATGTGCATTCTGTGCAAATTGGCACTTTTTGTGGGCACAGTTTGTGCGAAAGTTACACACAATACGCCTTCAACTTCCTTTGGTACATGGAATCGAGTGTTAATCACGCTTTTATGCTTTCAAATTAAAAACTTGACTTGTTCTACAAATAATACTTAGTGAGTTTTCCCTTGAACTTTTTAGGACAACTTTAACAATTTGTGTTGTCCCGTTTCACTTGCATCCAAAAAGACTTAGACTAGATAATATTATGGGCGTACGCCCTTTTATTATCTACCTTTCGCATTTACTATCAAACGTAAATTACATGGTAGGTATCTGTCTGAGTTTATCTTGATTGTCAGAGTCAATTTATATCTTGTAAATCAGACAAGTACTTAGCTATAAATTTATAGTAGGCAATTGTTTCTTTGTTATTTGAACAGTTGCGTGACCAATTACAAGGTGTGACGTGTTGACTATCCATAAAAATATTACCTCACAAACACATTAATCGTATGAAAATAAATTACCCGCATCATATCACCATTAACGGTAAAAAGGATAATATCATTAATCTTCTATTTTTTTAATGAACTCTTGTGAATCCGGAATAGGTTTTGATATGTTCGCTGTATCCGGTACCTACGTGATATCCAATTTTGTATGTCCATTTATGCATGTATTGTAATAATTGTGAGAATTAATGAATAAACAGAAAAATCCAATCATTTGGCATATTTTCTGCACACATATTTTTCCTTGTCTAGTACGAACGGAACTTATACCTCGCATGTCATCTATTATAAATTTTATTTTCGAGAAGAGACTTTTGATTTCTGAATTTCTCCGTGTGTAGCACTGTGTATTAAATTACGTGCAAATTGCTAGTCAAAGGACCCGTAATAGGTCGCTAATCAACGTCTAACCCACTGCCCTCGAAGTAACTATACTCTCGTGACTTCCGTCAGATGATAAGTAGGTAGTACCTATAAACTTAACTTAGGTATAGTTTTCTCTCATTGACCGTACTGCAACTAATATTTATTTCTAATAAAAACTACATTTGTATTCAAAACAGAACGTTTTATAAAAAAATACCTAGTATTATTTTAGATGGTAGTCTTTCCTATTAATCCTACAAAGATACGAAAATCCAGTTCAATCTTTGTTATATGACCTCAAAGGACTCGACTTCTTATCCAAGGCATGACTTGTCGAAATGATATTAATTATCACACCCTTAAATGGTGAAGGAGAACATCGTGAGGAAACCTGCATGTCTGAGAGATTTTCTCGACTGTGGTTAGAAGTCTACCAATCCGCACTAGGTCAGCGTGGTGGTCTATAGCCTATCATGTGCGACAGGGTTGATGATGATGACGTCATCCGAAAAACATCACCTCAACATCATCTAAAATACTTAAAGATTTTAATCTGAATATCAAAAGCGTCTTTAATAAACTTTTGTTTATTAGCAACAAAATTGAATTGACACACTTGTTTTACAAATTGAAACATATGAAGAACGCGCTAACGGTGTCTATTAGCACGTGAGCAATAATTCCAAATGCAAATGAACCAATGCGTGTACGGAGCGAATTAGTATGTCCTCGTAAACGTAAATGGAAATAAAAACGGTAAATAAAAATATAGTTTGATGGACACAAGTCTAAAATTGTCATTCTCCTAACTCTTCGTTGATCTAGTGGTCCCAAGCGCGATTTAGCTACTCTCGAGGCCGATTACCGGGGTCGATTCCCGGAATGACCAAAATATTGTAATTTCTCGGTGTCTGTATTTGTGCCCGGTTGATGACAATAGGCTCGTCCCAAAAAATCCAATTACGTCAATAATCCAAATCTAAACTAGTAATAGTAATAAGGAAATTAAAACTATCCAAAATGTTTTACATTACCCACACAAAATGGGTTATATACCAATGATATTATAATAAATACCCTCGTAGGTCTAGTGTTAGTTATTCAATGCGTCATCTTAATGAGACCACGGGACTTATCATTTTTTAGATTTATTAATCACCATTAAAATTTGTTAATAGTCCCGACATGATTCCTAATACTCATTCGTCTATCTTTATACCATTAGGCATTGTAGATATAGTTTTGTAACAATAGGTAGTGACTATTCTAACACACTCAAGTGTGTATTGCTGAACAAACACCTCCCTTATAAAACTCTACAACAACAGGATACATGGCTTCATTGTACTGTTATCATGATGATTATTCGAATTGTGGGAAAGTTTGCTATTTTTATGTTTTTTCAGGAATTCAGCCTTATTAGTCTGTTGATAGTAGAGCCTTAGGTAGAACCATCTCTAATCCAATTTGGAGCACCAACATTACAGTACCTCTACCTACTCACATAACAAACACCATAAGTACCGTATTCCCTTTAACGTCGATGTAGGTATGTAAGTGAAAGATGTCTGCGTGTTCTCGGCTGCTCAGCATATTAAACAGCGTCCTACTGCGCGTATTGAACTTATACGCACTTAGGAATGTGGTGCATGACCAGTGGAACAATATTATATATGTATTTATCACATTAAATAAGGTTATACTCGCAACAGGCACGTGTGTGTGTATACACAGCAAAAACATTAACAAAAATCGTGTCAAAAGGTGTGTTGTAGTTTCTGCCTACTCTATTCCTACGGGAAAAATGTGTGTGTGACATAAGTACCAACACGCCTGTATTCCCCGAAGGGGTTAGGCAGACTCAGAGGTGTACTAATACTACTAACTTTATGTTCATACACAGCTCACCGATGCCGCTAATTAACTTTTTTTATTTGTCTGCTTGGTATAATGCTTGAATCAAAAATTTAAATTTTCCGCTGCTATTTGAATAATGTTTTATCTAGGTCTAGC
Organism: Acronicta psi; assembly: GCA_946251955.1. Taxonomy (NCBI): domain Eukaryota; kingdom Metazoa; phylum Arthropoda; class Insecta; order Lepidoptera; family Noctuidae; genus Acronicta; species Acronicta psi. The sequence goes on along the minus strand of OX276472.1, from coordinate 5,809,922 downwards.
CCATAAATCTACCTGATAACTTCACTCGTAAATAAACTACGCAACTAATGCTGCAAGGAATTTACTATCATTTTGTTACAATCATAAATCATTAGACGCAATTTGTTATCAGGACAATGTATTCGGTATACGAACCATACTTCTTCAGAGTTCGATTCCCCGACGAGAGGGGGTTAGACCAGTTGCAATTTGACATTCGAATCCACAAACAAATAGAAACAAAATGTATGGAAATGACATTAGTGACAGCCCGATTTGTCGAAGACTTGTGTCATTTCCATATATTTTGTTTCTATTCGTTTCGAATGTCAAATTGCAACTGGTAATTATTGGGTTTCCTATATAATTGTCAGTAGCAGTTCATAGGATTTTCGGAGATATATATCTATTGAATAGATCATAAAAAAACTGATGATGATACAAAATTTGTGATACCTATCTATTCGCTATCTTCATACTACTAGCGCGACATTTGCGCATGTGATCAATCAAAACCTTTAAACAGTTCACAAACAACAAAAACTTCCGAGATGAATGACGATAACACAAGGTCTTTTACCGAACATAAGAGATAATAGATCAAGACACGGTGTGACACTGATAATGAACGGCCTTCGAGATAACGGATGCTGTGTCCAAAAAGACTTGAGCTCTACTCGTTACTGTTACACCTAATTGGGTTACGGTCGCTGTGATTTTTTAAGAATGTACACTCTTTATCATGTGACATTCTAGAGCGGCTTAGTAAAGAATTCTTAGTCACTAAAATTCTCATGTTAGTAATACGTCATGCTAAGTGGACTTGTTTTTGTAACGGAGCATGAATTAATGTATAAATTGACGGTTGATTGCCTAGTTGATGTAGTCTAGATTACAAGCGCTGCAGTTGAGCTCAAGGAAGCACGTGAACTCAGGATTCAAATTTTGGGAGAGGGCACAAGGGGCACGTGTGGAGCGTTTGCCAGGTCGTGACAAGACCTCTTTATTTTATTGAACCTTAGGCATCTGTATCCGTCCTTGGCTCTGTGTTTTACCCTGAGTTCGACAGTCTAGTTCCGGATACCGAAACACGGCAATCGCGTCCTAACATTAACCGGCTCAGCCAAGTTACGTGGACCAGAAAACCTCTTTATTGATAGACCTCTTAAGTGTTACCTATTTGCCTTATATTTTCATACAACTTGTAACATCATTCTCAAAATCGGATCCGAAATGTTACATTACAACCGAATGCTTGTCAGTCAGGGAGACAGTATTGTACCGTGATGTTCAAAATCTGTAACGTCACATTACGGGCAATTGCAGGAGGGAGAACCTTTTGACTTACTGTAAAATCGCAGACAAAAAATACGTGAAAATCCACCAACGTACCTTTATGAATGGAGATATTCTGCAATAATATGCAAAAGGTTGCCAAAGAGGCTCGCATCGTTGGCCCAGATGTTGTCGCGATAACACCATCATTGGCCGCTACGACAACATGATTGTGCATGCGCATACATCAGCGATTCGTGACAGATGTTCGAATTACGAAACTGCGAACAACGTGGGAGGGAATCCTGCTATTGTTTGCAACCTGTCGATGTGGGCTAGGCGACCTAGAACTCAACAAGTGCATAACTTTCTTTGACATACTATTAGTTTATACAAGTTGCTCCCCGCGGCGCTACTCGCGTTCATCCACCTATGCATAATACTACGGTATTTAACCAAAATCCTTTTTTGGCTACTATTTAGATTTATATGTATACCTATTTAGATTTAGGGCGACCTTCTAACCTTCTAGTAAGTTATACTTATGACTCGGTCGATAATTTCATACAAATTTTGTTTCATAATTTAATTTAATCGGCGGATAACGGCTATTCATAGGTGGTGAAACAGGCCCTTATAGATATCAAGTTCCTGTCAATTCTGTAAAGTATTGCTATTGCTATTATATTGTAAATTATAGAGAACGTATGAAGAAGCTCATTAATTCAAATCACATCTTCTCCTAAAGCAGATAATATTATGGCCTTTTTATAATGTTATAAGTATATTGAGACACTTAAACCTTTCTCCGAACGACGTAATTTCCATGTATTTGTATGATATCTGAGTTACACTTACAAAACAATAAAGTTTTATGATAACAGTGACGTAATACAGTCACTGACCTTTACAATTTGACAGTGTTCACTCGGATGGTCTCCGCAAGATTATTTTTAATAAGATTAAGTCACCACGTAGGTATTAAGTAAAAGAAAGAAAGAATACATTTATTGGACACCACAATAACATTATACTCAAAACAGTATGTATCACAGTCTAAATAGTTATAAGTATATTTTATAAGCAGTAACAAATAAAAAGTAGGTAATTAATAATTATGTCGGGTATGTTTGCTGACGCACAAGTGGATGGCTTTAAAGCAATACATCGTAAGAGAACAGCGTCCCTGATGCGCCGCTTGCGGGGCAGCCCCAACAGCTTCCTGCAACTCATTGCTGGGAGAATGGACACTGACAGCTCCTTCATGGAGTACTGGACAAAACAACATGTTAGGCGTTCCTGATCCAGTGTGTCCATTATTGTAGGGACGCAACAATATGTATTTTGTTTGTATTTGTGTGTGTTTTTAATTTTATTATTTATGTAATCATTTAATTATTAATCATAGAATTGTTATATGGATATCTCATGTCTGAAATAAATAATTTGAATTGAATAACATCTGAAAAGTAAGGTAGTCTAAAGGAAAGGGAAATATTAATAAAACAAATTTATTATGCACAATTATTATAAGATTTTATGAAATGGCAAAAGTGTAATACTTCTACATGACAACCAATTTAAACCATATTTTTGCAAATAAGGAATTTGGGGGTAAGCCTATTGCTATAAACCGGACACAAGTCAAATTTCATAGCAAAAAAAAACACTGCTCCACCTGGGAATCGAACCTATTCACATTTTCAATGCAAACTACTTTCTTCGGCTGCTCACCGTTCTCGTACAGTTAGCGTGATGCTTAAACCCCAGATGCAATTGGCAAACACGCACGAGTTCTATATCTTTGTTCTATGTTACGAGTAAGTTTCGTATTTATGCAGCCTATTTCAGTTAGGAGCGTGCCAACACATAGATTCTGCCAGCAAGATAGATAACATTAACTGCACATATTAATTTATTACCTATATTAACTGCAGGTACCAAATGTTCTGTTAATTAATAATGAAGATACGTAGTTATCAAAAATCCTTATCATATAACCTTGAGACATCTGAAGAAGAAGTAGACGGAATTAAAGACGAAGCATAGTTATGCTTAGATTCTTTATCTCGATAAGAGCGGTTTCACACTACATCCGATCTGAATCCGATATCCTGATCAGAATCCGTGAACATACGGTTTAGTGTAGTCCTAGATTTATTTATATGGCAGTTTACACTAGTGTGTCTCTGATTCTGATTTCCGTCATTCGATTTCTCTAGACGGACACCCCAGACCGTATTTTCAAGGATTCAGATCGGATTCGGATCGGCCGTAGTGTGAAACCGCTCTAATCGGCATAAATCTAATCTCTTAGGCTCTTTTCTGAATCTTCTTTCTGCCTTTGTATCCAAAACCAATTTCTCATTTAAGACATCAAGATAAAGTATCTAACCTTATCTGGAAACCAATTACGTAAACCAAGCGCGCAACCCAAAAACAATTAAGTACACTTCTTTGGAAATTAGTTAAGGTTAACTAAAGTCTGTAAATCAGTACTGTCTTATCTAACGTGACTTAGCTCATTAGTGGCGAAGAGGTTAGACTTGGAGAAGTTACTTTAGAGACTTATTGAACAGTTATATGAACTATCTTTTTGTATTTTTTAAGCATTTTTCATGCTAAGATTACAGGTTATTAATGAAGAAAAAAATCGGCTGGCGAGCAGGATTCGAACCTGCGTCTTCTGATTCGGTACAACAGACGCTTTGACCGCTAAGCTATCGCGAGCCGCGCTGGCCAGTCGGAATCTTCCTTCATATTCTAAACTTACGTCTTAAGGTGACGTAGTGACATTTATTTTCATCTAGTGTACCGAACCAGAAGACGCAAGTTCGAATCCTGCTCGCCAGCCGATTTTTTCCCCTTATTAATAATAACCAGTAATTTGAAGTCATTTTGAACATGTAATCCCATTACGCTTCTATCTTTGAAAGGCTATACAGAAGTATACTAATATAGGTACACCCACAATTCGCCGGTATATTTTGATCTCTTGGTTGGTACAAATCCCTCTCCGAGCTGCTATTGAGAATAAAAAAAAAAACTCAAATAACATTTAGCCCCCGCAACCAGACGGGAACCCCTTGGAGGAGGAACACTGCTCGACCTAGGAATTGAATACAGGACCTCGCACTAAACAGTTGTGTTTGCGACCATTTAGCCTATGAGGTAGTTGAAGGAATTTTTGTATTTAATATAATATAATTATGAAAGTTTTATACCCCTGGGGGAAGCGGAGAGTTATCTTAAGTAGGTACAACGAAACAATTATACTTAATCCTGTTTTTATGACCGGCCCAAGGAGTGTCATTAATAAAAAATAAATATTTTCAACAAGTATCAGAAAACTTAATGAAGCATTATTCTGATCTCTTGGGGTCCTCTGGATAAACTCTGAGACAAAAGTGATAAAATATTCACAATTTCATCACAAAAATGTTCACAATTTAGAATTCTCCGCAAACGCAATCGCGGTACTTAGCTAGTATAAGAACAGTGCTTATTTCTTGGAAAGTGAAACCGGGAGTACTCTCCATAGCGTTTACGTAATTATGGAGCGCACCAGCCGTGCTGTGGCAACGTCACCATGGCAACGCTCTGTTACCCTATGAAAGTGAAACTAAGGACGTCGACCCACACCATAAGGTGCCCATAACCAAGACTTTTTATAGAAATGACAGCTTTAAAGGTGGGGGGCTACACAAGGTGCAATTTGACATTCGAACCGACAAACGAATAGAAAGAAAATGATGTATGGAAATGACATCAGTGACAACCCGATTTATCGAAAGCTTGTGTCATTTCCATACATTTTCTTTCTATTATATTTTTATCGATTTAACTGTCAAATTGCAACTTGTCTTATCTACAGGCCCAGCGGCGAGAGAACTGCTAGTGGTTTCAGAACTACAAGACATGGCGAATCAAACCCAGTTCTTCATGCTTAGTATCCACTCTTGCACTCACTAAACCATAAGGTCAGTAGGTCCGCTTCTGCCAACCCTTTGGGGAATACAGGCGTGATTTTTACTATAGTCCTAAAAGTCTACGCCTATTTTTTTATTCCATTTTTAATACTCCCCAGCGCCGCATTTTAACTACATACTTACAAGTCAAAAATATAATAATGTCGTAAAATACTTTTGTCAGGTGACCTTTACGTTTTTCGCGAGTGATAAAAACCTCTTATATAAACCCGAGCTTTTGAAATCTACTAGGTACTCTTTTGTTGTGAAACTCCCCCGAAGTTTACTAGCTGTCCTATCTCTACACTTAGATAACTCATCCTTCAAGTTACATGAAAATCTCGTAACCATAAATTATGAAAATCGTTGATATCTCTATGCTTTCCCTGTGCCCGCTATTATTCATGAAAACCCGATGTCATGCAATTTAGATAAGCCGCCTCGGCCTTTGATGCTCTCGAGAAATTTAATTTACACTTTTAAGCTCCACCGCCAACAAAGCCACGAGCTATTTTCTTGTTGGAAAACCACTATTCAAAATTATACATTTATTTTTAAGAAAAGCGAGTGACTCTAAGCCTTGTAAACGAATAATAAAACTGAAAGAGAGATTCCACAGCTATCTTACAGAATGTCATTGCAGACACGCAAGTTATAACCTATAAGTAAATAATATAGCACATATTGGGTTGTCTCGCTCGCGCCGAGATCAGAGGTCAATCATAATTGAGTTTGTCGAGAGGAGACCCTCCCTCGTGAGTCAATTCATGTACCTTTATACGTACGATATAGGATTTCAAATACAATGTAAGTACTTAGGTAATCTCAGTATGTGTACTTCGGACTGGTGTGGGAAGCAGGCTCGCCACAAAGTTAGGTAACAACTAGTTGCTTGTGTTAGCACATCAAAGTTCTGGAACTACCCACAAACGCCCCAGAACTGTTCGTACGGAACTTGTAACAATACATTGTGGACACCAAAGCGGTGCGCCTAATTGAGGTATTGTAAATAATAACTATGTACAGTTCTCGCCAATCTTTTTGTCCGGCCTGAAGTTGGCGCGAGCCAACTTCAACCCGGCCGTAAAAATCGCAGAGAGGATAATATTGGATTAAAATGAATCAAAATGATATCCTACGAATTGAGCTTTCGTTTTTATTTATTTAATCAAATATTTTCCTCTCCGATTTTTACGGCCGGGTTGAACTTACCTCGTGCAAACTTCAATCCGGACAAAAAGATTGGCGGGAATGTACTTTACTTCAACCCTTCTGCAGCATTATAATTATGCGCATCACGAACCTGCGAGCACGGCCACACACGGCTTCACCTGCCAATAGCTATTACATTCGACATGCTCACATTAGGTACGCTCGACAGAAACGCTTTAAAATATGCAGTACCGTTTGCATGCCGCAGATCAGCTCTGCAAACGTCAGCGATTTAGCCACTTATAGGCTCTTGTAATTTTCCGACATTCCTCACTTTATGGCCAATTAAAGTCGACACGTTTAGTATAGTCAAGACATAGGATGGTTGTGCAACAGTCCGCGCACTCTGCCGCAAATCATCGTACACGATTGCGTCTGCGATTAGAGACTGACCTTTATCGCTGTCCAGGAATTAGCCAACAGACGTACAACATGCCTGAGGCACACCGCGCCCACTGCACTAATGTGATGGTACACATACGGAAACAATAATCGTTTAAATGAATCTGCCAAACAGGTAGACGAGAGCAGTCTGGTGGTTACCAACATACCATTATAATGGACCATTTGATATCAGATTATTTCCGAGTAAACTTAATTCATTCTATAACTCAAATAGCTAGATTGTCACCACTTTTTGAGACGAAATGCAGCGAATGTGTTCCTTGGAATGAAATCCATCTCCTTGCCAAATTTTATCGAAATCTGTTCAGCGGTTTTTGGCGTAAAAAGGTCACAGTCGACGGGCAGTCACTTTCGCATTTATATTAAAAGTATGGAAACTGAATTTTAATCAGAGATAAGCGTATGTTTACTGTGGTGCTAAATCATTTTGCAGTATGATTAAAGATCTAAGTTTCACAAAGTCATAAGACTTGCGCAGGATTGATCATGACAGTAACATTATTAATGTTAATATTATCAAGTAAGTACGGAACATTTCAAGCTGTGTGTACCTATGAACCAAAAGTAATGAATCATTGTTGAAATTATACGCTCCGCAGGCTTGATGACTTGAATTTGCGTCATTTCAGCAAACAATGATTAGATTCTGCCTTTCAGGTAATTCCTTAGAATTTATTTTTCATAAATTTGTATAAATTCGTCATCACTGCGAAAATTTTAGAGGAAAAAACCCGCTAACATACAATCATGCGCTAAGTACTGCGGCATTTCATGTTTTGCTACGTTTTATACGTCGTGTCGCGTTGGTGCTACCTAAGTAGGTCTTTTGAAGGTGGTGGGACCTCATTGCTGGAATTAATGTGGGGTGGTACCCCATTGCCAAATATTCTGCCGCTAAGCAATAATGTGCTAACATTGTTGTGTTCCAGGTAAAAGGAAGCCAGTTACCATCAGGAGAACGGTAAGCCTGTTTGTCATTTTATTAGAAATAAAAAAAATACGATCATTTCTATTCAGACTATATTGTGGTAAGTCACTTTGCTAAAAGACAAAATAACCTTGTTCATTCCAATAGAGGTTATAAAATACCCGAATTCAGGCAATGACTGACCATAGTATGATTCGATTTACCTATTCGACATGCGATAAAGAAAAAAATTGAAATCGATGTTTACAAGGCAATACAACGATAATTCATTGAGTACGACTGCATTCTTCCTGCCTTCACCGGACCACCTTGAATGTACTCGATTGTTAAAACAAGCACTCGAGTTGCATACCTGACTCGATTAGCAATAACACAATAAAAATATGCAGATACTATCTGCGTATTTAGTAAAGTATTTAGTTACAAAATAATTGCTCGAAGTAGCCGCGTGAATATAAGAAGGAATATTATTAATGAAAACAGTAATATTTTGTCAACAATATGTTTCAAAATCAAATAAATAATTCTCATGCCTTTTTTTTTATTGTTTTAAATTCAGGGATGGATACGTTACGTCTTGTTCATAATATACTCTATCCATTCCGATATTTAGTAATACATTTATTGTTATTTTTCTGACTCTTATCTTGACGCCATAATTCGGTTCCATTACTTTTTACGCTTCCTTCGTCATCATTTCATTTATTGTCTAAGTAACTGCTAGGCACTGGTCTCCTCTCATGCTTTCATACCAGTATTACCAGAAGCGAAGTCATGTATAACAAGTTCAAAGAAACTTCTTAATGTATTCTTCATTCGATTGGTTTACACTATTGCGTTAGCATACCTTTCCTGTGTATGAGTATCCGTAATCATAATGAGTGTTATTAATGATTATCATATGATTCGAGTCATGATTTCCATGCAACGTGAACTAACTGCGCACTCGCATTCAATGTCACTGTGTGGTACGGAAATCGAGTACTATTGTGGAAATCCGAACGTTTGGCAATTGTACAAAATGTAAAGTGCATGATTTCTAATTTACTGGAGTCCATTATTGAGTCAATTCTTCTTTAAAGTTTCTCACAAGGCAGGGCGAATCACAAATTGCAGTGCTTACTTTAGGGGATGTTAAGTTTAAAACCGTAGTGTTGTTTATTTCAAACAAACCAACTGTTTCTAACGGTTTTATTTGTATACCAAATAATGATTATTTTCTCTGGAGCTATTACTTTAACACAAAAGTATGCAATAATATGTGCGGTGTCGCCCAACATAGTACACGGCGCGACAGACAAATTTGTGATTGTGTAACGCTATTGGATAACAGACAAATTGTTACAAACACCTGTTCTCACATATCTGCACGCATTCAAGTAGTTTAACACTTGGTGTACAAGAAAATTGGTTGTCTTTCTAAACACTTGACTTTTTCAAATGCTGACTATATAAATTGTACCTACTTAGGTGTCTTTTGGTGGCTTCCATTGTTTGAAAATTCACATGTTAGCAAAAAGTGCAGTATCAAAAATAATTCCTTCATGGAAAAACGAAATAAAAACACGTCGTTATAAAAAGTTACCTAATCTTCAGTGATTCTATGAACCGTCAGGATAAATAAAATTGTAATCTGTGTTCACAATTGTTTAGGTAAAAACAATACCTATCTATAGTTACCCAAAAAAAAAAAAATTTGCCAGTCCAGAAACCCGTGAAGAAATCTACACATATGAGTTATATAATTATTGTAACGCAGTAAGCAATAAAACAGTGATTCTTGGTTTCATTTTCCCTCCCATCGACGATGAAGAGGCAATTTAATTCTACATCTAAATCGTTCAAGTGTCCTTGAGACCACTATCAAAATGATACTTCTATTAGAACATCACAATGAATCTTTCTCACTTGGCTTGTTATGAACTCAATTGTCATCCATTACACGAAATGATTACAACTAGGTCAGTTTTTGATCTCTCCATGTTACAGAAAATGTCTTTATGTTTTGGAATGCCGAAAATCCTCATGGATGTTCTGCCACCCAGTATTTCGGACATTTACTGAATAAAAACAGCACTTGCCTTGCCTTCCTTATAGTCACAGCTATAGGATCCGTGACATGCACCAAGACCATGACAGGCTGTTCTCTGGTACCTACAATCACCGGACCCCATCAAGAGGTTGGAGAGAATAGTTGGGTAAATCCTAGAACTTTCGCTATACGTAGACGGAATACTGTGTGGTTTTAGTAGGTAAGAGAGTCTGAAGAAAAGATTACCCTTTACATATCCCAAATGCTGGGATTTCCCGTAGGAGATAGAGATAAAGAAATAGAGTAATGGTAAAGTAGTTGAATGCTTTCCGAGCATAATATGTTCTTTATATCAAGTGTGAAAGTTGTCAACTGCCAAGAAACTTGATTGTATTGGCGATGCCTAATCGTGGTTCCAAATACCAGTATCCTGTACTAGGGCTGTGAGATGGACTATAGCCTAAACCCTCACTTTCACCAATACCTTCACCTATTCCTGCTGTATCTTTTGTCGTCTGCATAAAATAATATACATTTGCCAAAACAAGCTACCTGCCTAGATTACCTAGTTGCATCGGCTATCACGGTTAGTAGGTACATGTCAGTTTCTACGAAACCAGTTAGCACTAATTGCCCACGAGTGACCAAACATTGTTGTGGGAGTTTAAAAAAAAAAAAGTAATTGAACCGATGCCGATCAAGTATCGTAATTTTGAGCAGCATTTTTGTGTAATGTTCCGTTGTTCGATGAAAAAATGTTTCAATGCAATGAAACCTAATTAAACCTAGTGTTATTTCCTACTAAATTTTGTTAAGCACCGCAGTTGCAATATTTTGAGCAATAAGTATCTTTAATTTTGACTTTGTATAGTCATTTCTGGTACACTGTACCTAAGATATTAAAAAGTAATGCAGGAGAGAAGAGACAGAGGTTGCAATATTATACAAGGTGGAAGGGACATCGAGCACATACGAATACCATGAGTTCAGTACATGATTCTGGACCCATGATTGCGATTTTAGCAATACACTGCGCGCTCAAAAATGTCACTATCTGTAATAACTGATCATTTTCTACATGAATGACCTAGGTCATTTTATTTCTGACCTTAAGTGAAACCCTGTCACGACGTTTGTGCGTCGATGTCCCTTCCACCTTGTATATGGCAACAAAATCTTAGTCGTGTGTATCGTCACATTAAGGTACCTGGAAGTCTTTCCCCAGCACTTCCGAGGGAATAGCCACTGCAGATTACACACGCTACGAAAAAAAACTAAATACAGCAAGGTATCGTTATCGTTAGTACCATTAATATCACTAATCGAATGATAGATCCAGGGAGTGGGAAGGATGTCAGAGCAAGTTAGCTGGCGGAGCTCTATTTACATATCAATTAAAACAACATCTCGCTCTATGGCAGAACTGGCCCTAACAGCCTAACAACAAGCCTTTTACCCGATGATTGGCGAACCATTCCGCATTCTTGCCTCCACCGGCCGGCGCACGCGCAGGCCCACGCTTCCCTTTAGCAATCGTTTCACGTTTAAATATTACGAAACTTTTGCCCTTTGTAAAAAATAAAGCTATGTATTTTTTAATAAGAAAAAAATGTCAAGTGACGTCATTGATCAGCGCTGCGTATTATGTTTCATAATAATCGTTGCGCGGTCCATTGCGTGTTTTATTTGAAACGATCGTTATCAATTTATGTAATTGTTGCGTTGAAAATTAACTATACTAAAACGGTCGTTATAATGTAACAATTTATCTCCAGTTTCTATGGTTATTGTTTTATTTTTAGATCAACGTTTATCTTGTTTATCTTATAGTGAATTTACAAAATATTAGAGACTTAGATAAATTATAATTATTTTCGTCGTGCCAGGATCCTAGCCAGTGGAAATCTATAGTCTCAGCCTATCCCTATGGGAAATAGGCGTGAATCTTTGTATGTAGGTATTTATTTTCATCTTTATTACCTTCATAACTTTTTTCTTGTGATTCACTTATTTCTTGTTAGCTACAAAGAACCTTAAACAAATAGGTACATAATTAGGTAGTTACCTATAACAATATTTATGTACCGAAATACATTTTAGAAGTTGTGAGCACTCGCTATTACGTCGGAAGTGTTACACTCTGACAAATTGTATATACTCGTACATCAGTAGATACCTCTGTCTATCCCTACAGGAGTGAAGATATGCAAATTTTAGGATGCATTAATAAAACCATAGCCTAAAATTTTACTAATAAACCTTCAAAATTAAAATAATTTTCAAAAACGGAAGTGACGCTAACCTTGTCGCCGGTGTCAGTTCCAGATAGGAAGGTCATGAGTTCAAACCGAGCATGGTAGAGGGGCCCGATGATATAATTATTTCACACGAACAATAACATTTTTGTCGCGTTTCCGATTTATTTATTCGTTACCTATCGAATTCGTTTACGGTTAATTTTAGGACAATTAATTGGTATGATTAGATTAAATAGATTTGTCATGCTATTTCAAACGTTTCAGAATGTAAATAGCTCAAGGACTTACAGTTTTCATAAAGGAAACTGTCAAAACAAACAATTCTAAATGTCATATTTAACACAATAAAAAATTACAACATTCAACCGATTTGATCCTTTTTGCTCGGTTGAAAATAGGAGAAATGATACTGGCATGATACTAGTTGTTATTCTAATTCCAAATTCAAATCAGTCCAGTTGAATCACTCCATAAACAAAGGACAGCCTCGTGTTTGGATTACTAAACATCCTGCAATCAAGGAAACAACTAAACTCTGGCAACTCGAGGAGGGTTGAGAGTAGGGTACTCAATTACATAATTACCATCGCCTCGGATACACAGGATAAGTTCAATAAAAGCGGATGGCCCTTGAGTGGTAAGTTTTTTTTTTGGTCGTTGTAAACATCTATTAGACTCGTAAAAAACTGTAATTTACGTAATCCTAAGATGAGAATGGACTTTTATTAGTAAATTTTTCCATTTATGTTATTAATGAAAATAGAAAATAAAAACATTTCATGAAACCGATTTTATTTCTCGGTGTAGTCTTTACAGCTGAATTTGAGGTAATTTGTGGACAATTAGAATGTTAATCTACTTTTTCATCGTTTCATAAAGAATTTGTAAAAATTTCATCGATAATTTTGTAATCGATTATTTTTTTATTGCTTTTAATTGTGACGACATCTATGAAATATGATATCCAATTTCGTTTATTGCTTGCAATTTGATACTTACAAAAAGAATATAAGTATAATTGTTTTACTCAACCCTACGTTATCCCTTAATTAAAATTCCAAACCCATGCCGCAATAAATGATATTATTTATTCTAATTTATGCGTAGGTAACACTTCAGTCGCGTCCATTATGGTTGTCCGACCAAATTCAAGCACAGAACAATTAAGGTCACTTTATGCGAATAATAAACAATTTTTGCTCTCATCTGATGGCTACATTTAACACAATCGTATGCGCAACTATTAGAAACCTACATACCTATTATTTCATCATCGACCAATATAACACCGGGCACGGGTCGCCTCTTAGAAGGGTTACGTTATGCACCCTTTTTTTTAATAACCGTAAAAATAATATGGGGTCACTGTGAACAAAAATTGCTGATGCATTAATTTTGTCGAGTTTAGTGAACCTAATGTAGTTGCAGTTGTTTTTGTGCAACCATGCTGGCCTAATGCGGGTTGGCAGACTTGACAAGCTATCGCGAGATGTTGTTGTTTTGTCTATATGTGAACAAACCACTACATTGAATACCTATGTAAAGTTGTTAATATTTTTTTATTTCGAGAGGGTAACATAAATAGGTAGGTAGGTACGTCATCGTTTAAAACGAACTACTACTTATAAAAAAAAGATATTTCTTTGACTTTGTTTGATCTATTCATCCTGCAAGAGTGAAATTACCGAGAAAACTCGGAAATATCTATGCAAATAGGTATCTTCATTGATTTTTTGTTATTCGCTGGGTGTCGTAAGTACCTTTCCACAAAAACATATGAGCGATACGGAGCTAGAGCTCTATTTTAATAATATATTTTGTTCTTGACAATCTTTCTCTACACCTTATGAACTTTTAGGCTGTGTAAAAACAAAATATAATAAAGTCACAAGGTCCCTAAGCGTTGTACGAGTATTGTAAACAAAACCTAAGGAGCGCTCTATATTTTTTAGCAAATGCGTCATCTATAGGATATCGTAGCGTTATCTAAGTATAATATGAAGGAAAAGCCGTGTTTTTAATGTCAACAAACAGTTTACTCATCAATCTTACTCAGTCTTCATGCTGAAGGACGACTTACCTGAAACATAAAGATACATCTAATCAATAAACAATCAATAAAAGCTGCGCTAAAGGTATACGTGTTTACTTAATACAAGTTTAGTATAGTATAGTTCATTCTGCATAATATGTTCACGGTTCGCAAGTAGGATACTAGGCAGTTTTGCTTTCAAACAAGACAGTTATTGTTTGCACGCCCGACAAAGTTTTCCGTCAAACAATGTATCATATTACAAAACATTCAACAGTCTGTGTACTGTAATGCTTGTTACTTTGCTGTAGCGTCGAAATTTCTACAAATCTCGCTATTTTCTCATACAATGTGTTTCTAGATTAAATCAGTGTACATAGCCATAACAAAATAACATCTCGATTAAAACTACAAGCAGTCTTAGGCTAATATTCAGAGACGATGCTAAGCATAAACTTAGGCTTCCGTATGTCAAATTTGTATGACAATTTGACATACGGAAGCGTAAGTTCATGCTGAGTTTCTTCTCTGAATCTCAGCCTTAGACTTGCCAGTCAGTGATAACTATTATCAAAGCTAGCATCTATGCGCGTAAGGAATGCTATTGTTCACCATTATTTGTGTCACTTTCTAGGCATTGTATTCAATCGGGAGGCATATTGTGATCACTTGCACGTATAAGATTTGAATGTCACAAATAACATGTTTGGTCACGTCTAACAATCGAGTGGTCAGCGGGTCAAGCGTATGCAGCGAGCTTTTGTCTTAGCACGTAGTAAATCTATACGTACGGTCTCTGCTTCAGCTGGTATCTCTGACGCATTGTGACGACGTTTGACTAGAGGAAAGTAACGCTTATAACACAGTGTTGAAGGCGAGATCACTATAACATGGGTTATTCACTAGATAACCGCACAGGACGCCGGATAGCCACAAGCGGTGCCATCAATCGGTGCGGACGCGCACGAAACCGCGAACGAAGCGACACTGGACAGTTCGTTTTAGAAAATTGGCTTGAAAATGTGCTAAATAGCCCGACAATTACGACAGGCGAGGATGTAATTAAGCATTACGGGTGAACGTGTATCAGTCGGTGGGTTGGGCGCGCGACTGCGGCGCGGGCATGCGCGGGCGCACACCTCGCGCCCGTGTCCGCGACGCCAGCCCGTGGCGGCAATCAATTTATGCAAATTACCGACGGGACGGTCTGCTCGCAGGTCCAATTGACACTGTCAGCTATTTTATAGCTAGATCTAGCAATTTTTGCACCCCTGTCAACTACATTTAAAAAAAACTGCAGCTAAAAGTTATGGTACTTTCTTTTTAATGAGCAATGATTTCAATGATTAGTTTAGTTTTTTTAACTTCTAGCTATTTGTTGTGGTCAGATTTAGGAATCTGGAAACTTTTTGCAGAAGATTTAGCTCTAGAGATAATATAGTACAATTAGCAACACTGACTATTAGTTGAACCGGGAACGTTCCGAGATTCAAGCGACATTGGGTGCTTGTTATGACGTTCAGAAATTCAATAAGTATTAATTAGGTTGGGTTCGCTCGAGTGTGCCAACTCGGTGAAATAAATGTTGTTTTGGTAACTGCTGGGTGTCACAACAGTGTCCGCAATTCGGCAACGGTTCCGCTACAGTGAATATTTATGACCGGCAAAGGTTTTTTTACGGTGATACCTAACTTTTTAGTAAGTGATAAGTTCCGATGTGATAAGCTTGTTACTTAATATAGAAATACTACCGCATTATTATATTGGTCGTAAGCGCTTACTTTGCTAAAGGGCACAGGGTTGGGTTCCCAGGTCGAGGAGAGTATTTGGTTTTTCTAAAATCTGTCATATGAGACCAAAACATAACGACGAACTCTGCCTAACCCTTCGGGTGATAAAGGTGTGATGGTAGTATGCTGTACAGGTACAATAAAATTACGTTACGTTTCATGTAATTATGTATAATTTAATTATTTAAACAAAATATCCATATTTATCATAACAAAATACCTTGCTAAGATATTGCATTGTAAGAATAGTAACAGAAATGTTAAAATATTGCAGTATTTTTTGAGATCAAAACAGTTTTCACTTTTACAGTTGAACGCGAGTTCGACGAAAGATAATAAATAATTTGCATCTCAAAAGACCGTGAACGCACTTAGCGTTAAAAAACATGAAGTAGGGTATTGCATTTAAAATGATTGATCAACTTGCAAACGAACAATTTTATAAAATACGGCAGTGTCAAGCGGCGTAAGATTCAATATTCATCACCAAGATTAAATATTTATTAATTAATCAGCACGCTGTCATTATTAAAACTGTGAAGAAATATTTACTCTTTTAAAGTAGGGCCGGACCTCGTGGAAAATGGGGTTTGTTTGTATTATAAAATTACTGATTGCTTACTTACATAGCTGTTGTTCGGGGTTCATTGCATCCAAAAGATTTTTTTTTAAAAAGGTAGCATGTCCGTCCTAAGGATGCAATCTACCTCTTTTCTAGATTATATCGAATGTTATGTTCAGCGACTTAGGTGTCAACGCATCTTTTAAGTGATCATCATCATATCTTCCTGCCCTTGTCCCAATTTATTTGTGGTCGGCGCAGCCTATCCTTTTCTTCCATTCATCACTGACAGCTGTCACCTCCTCACTCCTTTTTCCATCATATCGACCTTAACACAATCTATCCATCTTTTCTTATGCCTTCCTCTATCCCTTCATCCTTCAACATTCAATGTCATCACTCTTTCATGCGTTTCATCCCTCCACATCACGTGCCCATACAAACGATTCCCCTTCAACTTATCTGTCACTGGCGCCACTTTCAAACTTCCTATAGTACCTTTAAGTATTCGTTCCTTATTTTGTCCATAAGCGTTAAGTATAGAAAATCCTAGAGGGGGACACTGGACAACAGTTATTAAAAGACAAAGAGCTCATACAACCCCGCGGCGCTACCTACATCTCAATGTCACCCAATATGTCACTATTCGCAGCCAATAAAAGCACTTCATCGTGTCACGAACAGTTTTCTATTTACCTCAGCTGCGGAGATGAACAATAAACACTTTCATTGTCACCTTTCTCTTCATTTTAAAACCAGCCGTTGGTTTTCGCGACTTTTCTTATTACAATCTCGTTAAGCTTGTGGTCTTACTCGTTTGATAACTTATCTTTTTTTAACAAGTTGTTTACGTAAGTACACTGTTTAGCAATGGTACATGATAGCATGATCAACCAACTTGTTTTTCATCATAATTTATGCAAAATATTTTTTTATTAAAATCCTAGGTAATAAAATAAAATAGTAATTAAAATTTAAAACAATTGACTAGATGAGTGTCACATTTTGAATTTGGAAATTCATCGTTTTTTAACCAACTTGAAAAAAAGAGGAATAATTAAATAGCTTTTTTATTATTAAACATCCGATATTGCGACGTATAAAGTCCACCTCACCCATTCTAAAAGTGAAGACATACTTACCTCAAAATATTTGAAGTCGGTTATTCTTTCATAAGCAAAACAGACGGTAAGTAGGTAGGATGTCTTAGTTCTTTCTTGGCTCTTAAATATGGAACAATCGCCACTGTTCTCTATCTTCTGTCTTACGTATTACCTCTTGATACGACTCAATCTCCACTTTTAACTTCACTTGTTTTATAAAACTCCCCTTTTTCCTTAATTTTTTCCTTCTTTAATAGTTCTAAATAAGTTAGTAGTCTTCGTTTCTAGGTACGTATACCTATATTCATAATACTTGTATTATTCTGGAATGCACATCACTAAGGACATTAATTGATATTGTTCTGGCCTACTTAGGACAAAGCTATATACTGTTCTCAGATACGACGTTTATTTGGGCTCTATATCTATTATGTTTATGTACAAAGTCTCACTGATTAATATGTGAGGTGCATGTAATATTAATGATTACTCGAACCCATTATGTTGTCGGCACGACGCAGCTAATAGCACGAGTTACAAGTAATTAGTACGAAGGTGTAATGTTGAACAACTCACCGTATTGTTTAGTTTTTTTATCGGGAGGAATTTGGACAGACCATACGGTGCTTATCTGTAAGCGCCGTTTGATTGATATTATTTCTGTTGTTGTCTCATCCAAAGATGATGAGTCCTATGGTTTTTTTTACAATTGTTACAATCAGGTAAGTTTCTTTTTGGCTTATAAATGAAGTCCACAGATTATACTCAGAACAGTGAGCGGGAAACAGATGCATTACGATACCACCATTATTTTTTCGTACATAACTTTGTTACTATCAGTGGAGATCCAAAATCTATTGATTTATGGCTTAAAATAAACACTAAAAAGGCATTAGAGGAATTGCATTTCACTCTACTCTGGAATCAGGAACCCATAGAAGCTGCTCAGGAGTTTTTTGACCCATTATTTCTATGCGATTTCTAACTTAGAAAAACAAATCGAAAAAATTGAAACAAGAGTAACCAATCGTCGATAACATTGCATAATGTAAAACGTTAACACCTTACGTTTGAGAGGTCACTGACACTGCAATGTGGTGGCATTCGGATGCATAAGTTTATAGCAACTGGTTGGACGGACAGACAGACGAGTAAAATGGAGGGCTGCACTAATGAACCGCAGTACTTGCCAATTAGCCGGCGTCGCATGCAACATGAGCGCAATTTTGTTCAGAAACGACAAGACTTAAACGCCATTGAAGCGTTTAGAACTTTGAAAGCTACTCTGCATGCTTTTTAAGATTTTAATTAAGTTTTGCTTAGCATGTACTTTCTTAAGATACTTGTAAGATACGAGTAAATTCTATTACAACTACGAGCAAGAGCGGACCCTTAACGAATAACGTAGATTCTCATATCGAGGTGTCTTATTGGGTTATTTCATTAAGAAATCTTCAGTAGTGGAGTTCGGAGTTTGGATTTAAAATTGAACCTAAATCTGCCAAGCCCTTCGTGGAATACAGGCGTGATGGAACAATAAGTGTATCTGTCCTAACATATAACTTCCCAATCTTAAAATGTCTAAATGTTGAAATTTATAAATGTAGTCTCAAAATAAAACAAATAATCAGTCATGCCCTATTGGAATATTTGGAATTCAACAAAATAAAATAAACTACATTCTAGATATCTCCAAGTATTTCTTTAAAAAGTTAGGTACTCCCACGGTCCCTGCAATAAACTTAAGAAAACACTGAAAAGAAAGCACTTACGTTTTCTCTCGTCAATTTTAGAGAGAGAGACTAGAAAGCCCTTGAGAACTATAATATAGTTTCTAGTAAACTAGGATTAACAAACAGCTGTTCTGTGCCTTTTAATACAATAGTGGTATGCAGACAGTCTTGTGGCTGATGGTGGTTACGCCATTTTGTATTTCCACGTAACTTGTGTAACGTAATATTTATTGCTTGATCAAGAATGTGTGATATTGCACTACAGCTGCCATTTTGGTTTCCTTACACTGTTTTACGTCACAATAAGCTTGTAACTTCGTCCTTGTTTAAAATTATGTATAATCCGAGTTCCATTTACACAGTTAATTAAATATTTTGTTAACAAAATATATTTCATTGTCTCGGTTTAACATTTTCATAATCGCATGTTATTCTTTAAAACTAAATCTTGTGGACTTTGACATTTACGTAGGTAAGTAAATCCAAAAGTTGCCTTTTGTAGTGGTCAGATATAGGTACCTGTGACTATTTAGAGATAAATATTTCATTAGTTAAAAAATAAACAATGATATTCCGTAACCTCTACGTAGTTGAGAATCTCCTACAATGTAATAAGTCGGTTAAAAAATCTTAACAGGGTAAATAGTTATGAAATAAACAAAAGATAAATGAGAAAGCCCCGACGCATTTATAAATTACACTGCCTTAAAAAGTTAAGGAAAATCTGGCCCTACCTTAAGGACAAAGCTACAGAAAAGTCTGAGAGCTGATTCCTATCTCCGTCTTAAACAGACGTGAAGTTGGAAAATGGGAACAAAAAGTTAAAGCCGCCAGATGCTGTTTCTCAAGCTCTCGAACAGGAAAAGGACTGGACTACAACAGATTTTATACAATTAATATTAAAAGGTGTTATTAACAGAATATAATTATATTATTATATACTTATGCTTTTGACGCTAGTCTCTCTTGTTGTTGTTGGTAACCACAATCTGGAATTTAGATAGGTATCTATCAAAATCCATATTGTGGTTGACTGACATCGAAAGGCCTCTCAACCTACACACAGCGAAATAAAACCAATTGGTTGGGTAATAAGCATAGGTTCCATTCGGGCTCTTAAATCCAGCGTTTAGGAATTCAAAGCTGGATTTTAACTGATAAAATACTCTATGCTAGAGCACTTTGGTCGACCTGCCTGACCCTTCGGGGAATACAGGCGTGATGGTGTGTTATTACATCTAACTAAAATAAATAAAAATGTTGAGCATGGCAATATCATGGACTTCACATTCCACTTTTTTTATAATTCCAACCCCGTTCTATCTCGTTTAACAGAAAAGAAAAGCGAGGTTGCCATCGCAGACGCCATTGTCATCGAAAAGAAAGATTTTTAATACGAAATGTTGAAATATTATGTCGTAGATTCCAGACTTATTTCTACTCGACAGAATTTTGAAGGCACACCTTAATTGCACTACACAAGCAAAACAAAGGCACAACTTGTCCGATTTATCTTTTACAAGATTAAAGCATTTGAGAGCCCGTTAAAACTCGCCGGATTGTAAATAAATTATTGCGCTCCAAATTCCTCGGCGTTCCTTAGTGTTTTGAATAAATATTTAAAAAGTGTTAGGTTAAATGAACAACAGTCCCTACTAATAGGCCCATAATTTATTCAACTGGGTGGGTCTTCCCCGATAGATATAATCTGGGTGTTTTTAAACCACGGGTGAATCGGTTTATTCTAGACGAGCGCGCTCCATCGTAGAAATGTACTGACGGTCAAGCGCGGCGTAGGTAATATGAATAAAAAAAAACTGAACTACTTTATTGGTCTTTTTATTTTTGTAAATATGTACCTACTTATTTTCTTCATTTTTTTTTCAAGTTTTCGTTATAGTGTTTTCATGGGGAAATTTTTCAGTGTAGGCCAGCAGTTTGGCTTGGTAGCGATTAGATTTATTTTTTTAAACCTAAAACGATGATGGGGTGTTCTTTTTAATTTATTTAAACAGTTGACAATCTCTGCATAGACAACATAGTTCTTAAATTTACTCATTCAAAGTGCATACCTACTTTGTTTGTTTGTTACGAATTCCTTAGAAACCACTTGCTCAATGCCGTTTGATATGAAAACATGAAACAATCATTACTACCGTCTAGCTTATTGTATCTCGTAATCTTATAGATTCTGATTATTATGTATTTATAAACCGGCAAGTACACAAACATAAATGATCAAAGTAACAGTAATGGTGATTCTCTGCGCCATTTTTTTTTTGTATAAATCAATAAATATATTGAGTATTGAGTATTTGCCCCTTTTTTACCAGAATTATGGCTGTTTAGATACAAGAAGATATATCGCGAGGGCTAATTAAGAATCAAACACATAAAAATAATATGCTTAAGTTCTCGAGGAAGGCAAAGTCTCAAGAGATACCTACGTAGCTATACTAGCAAGTGTAATTTCACCAATCAGTTACGTCTGGATGTAATCCCATCGAGTGGGTGTCCGGATTTATGAGAGGATACAAAAGATTGCGCCAAGGTCTGGTGCAGGACAGATGTCCGTCTCAATATAACGGAGTGGTTGAGATCATTGAGCACTTGCCACGATTAGTCGCTGCGTAGTAGAAAAAGTTCTCCTAATTTTAAGCAACTTACTCATAAGTAATATTTAAATACCCTGGAGACAGCGATAAAATACAAAAAATATTAATAAATGTATGAAATTTAGGGCCTGTTTCAGCATCTACGGATAGCCACAAGCTGCCGGATAAATTAAAAAATGGAGCAAACACAATCTGCCAAGTAACTTAACGGGAACTTAGTAGACGATGGTAAAATAGGCGTTAAGTAACTTATCTATAAATATAATAATTTGCTATTTAATGATAAGCGCATAACTTGCCAACGAACAGTTGTGAGCTCGACCGATTTGGCTAATCTTTTTTCAAAACGTTCGACGTTCGTCATAGTCCGAATAAGGTTTTTTGGAAACAATTTAAATTTTCTCTGAAAATTAGAAGAAATACCTACTCTCAGGTAGGTAACTACTTTTCCTATGAGATTTTTGTACGATAGGTATAGATTTTGAAAGTACAGGTCAAAACATGTTGGGTCTAGTTAGAAATTAAATAAAATAAATAAATAAATATTCTGGGACATTTTACACAGCACCATCCAGTCCCAAACTAAGCAGAGCTTGTACTATGGGTACTAGACAATGGATATAATACTTTTCTTTTGTAAATACATACATATAATACATAAGAAACACCCAGACAAACACAAACACTTATGTTCATCACACAAATATTTGTGCCCTGTGGGAATCGAACCCACGACCTCGTGATCAGCAGTCCGGTACTCGAACCACTAGACCACCGACGTCGTCGAATATTAACAATTAACATACATCACAGTAAAAAAATCTCATTTAATAGTTTTATCTGTGTTAGTGTATTTAACAATAAATCAACGATGAAAGTTGAAAGTTAAACGCAAAATTGTTAGAGAAAGTATGCAATCAAATAAATACGATGCAAGCTAATCGTTTGCTAAATCATTTTAAATTATTAAATTTGCCTTATGAAGATTGTTGCCATATTTTAATAATTAAATTATGTTGACCTTCCATAGAGTTGTTACGCTTAATTATGACTGTAGATCCTGCCATAGACAAACTAGATTTTTACAGCACACACACCCACACGTTGGGAAAT
This sequence comes from Acronicta psi, assembly GCA_946251955.1. Classification (NCBI taxonomy): domain Eukaryota; kingdom Metazoa; phylum Arthropoda; class Insecta; order Lepidoptera; family Noctuidae; genus Acronicta; species Acronicta psi. Next base: position 5,786,917 of record OX276472.1, on the reverse strand, counting down.
CACGTATCACACTTACTAAAAAGCTCACAGACAAAATATACGCTAAAATATATTGTTTTTTCAATAGAGCCTTTAAAGATCTGTAAGTATTATGTATCTGTGTGTCGTCATTCAAACTCAAAGATTAATGTCGTCGTCGAAACGTCATTATGTGTTTACTATACTTTTAATAATATTTAGGGCTTTTTTCACTACCTTTGAATAGTCTATAACCGCCGGATAAATTCAAAAATTGAACAAAATTTATATGTTACTCTCTGTGGTAAAACGGGCCCTTAATATATATTATTATCTCCGTCTACTTACTTTACTTTATACTCTAGTAAATACAAACACAACGCTAGAAGTAATAAGCGTGCAATAGTATAAAAACCATTATTATAAACTGGCATGTTACGACTGATTTTCCATCACAAAGTGTCACATTAAAAATATTACATAAATATATAAAAATTGTACAAGGAAATACTTTCAAAATCCTGTCGATAATGGAGCGTCCCTGATTTAATCTGTGCGATAAGTTGTCGTTCACAGCGTGTATGTAATTGTGCAACTACCCTCCCTCACGTGACGACCAGTCGACGGTCATTACCGTCCCCCTATCATTGGTGTCACTGAAAACGTGACAAGTACTCATTTATGCCATGTGTACATATCATCAAATATCACACAATATTGGCTAGTAAGATATTAGGAATAAGGCCTATTACAGGATGCGTTATTTTAAGTCAATCAGTACGTGCTTTTGTTACTTGTTCAAATCAATTCTTACGAATTTGAATCTTGTGACTTTGTGAAAGAATTTAAATTTGAACAATAAAGTGTTGCGTAGATGGCACTTGAATTAATGTTGGGCATTAAAAAGAAAGTGATGGTCTGATGCGCTCGATTCGATGTCATAAACACACCACATACGATTGTACGTACGTAATCGATCTAAGATGTTTATGGACTGTAGTTGTATTTACAATACATTTTCAGGACTATCTAAGTATATAAATAAAAATTGATAAATAAATGTGTTGCTAAGCGCAAAACTCGAGAACGGCTGAATCGATTTGGCTGATTCCTTTTTGTTGTGTTGGATAAAGTCCAAGGAAGGTTTTTATGGAGAGAAAATACGTAAAAACTTTGTTTTAGGGAAATAGGGCAGAACAAGGTCTGCAGGGACAGCTAGTTGCATATAATCGCCATTTGTATATAATCGCATATAATCGCCATTTAATTTCTCGAGTCGCGACATCTCTACACAATCGTCGTCGTTTTATGAGCGATAAATTCCCTTAGGTTCATAATTCCCTGGTAACATGAAATCCGCCTTGTGTACAACAAAATAATATAATCTAATATTGTGTTAGAGAGGTGATGGCCGCTGCAGGTATGGTGGTAAACGGTGATCGTAGTTTATAGACTCTAGCAGCACCAGTTGTAAAATCTCATTTGCCTAGTTAACTTGATACATAATAAAGACAGAGATAAAGACAGCAAGATATCAGTACCTCAACCATGAGTTCTATCGAATGGCTTTCGATAGGTTTTTTACGCATCGAAACGCTGTAATCTCATAGCAGATTTTAGTTCCTTACGTAACCGCTAAAGGCGCTGCAAGGGTTTTCCATACAAACATTTTACGGCGTCGCTAGCAAGTCTAGTGAGAAAAACTCATGGTCGAAGCACAGATAGCAAGTAAAATATTTGGCAAACAGTGGTGTGTGGTGCCGTCCTCTTATCACCCCTATGTACCTACTGCACCCACTAAATGAAACAATTGAATTTTAACGTAATATACAGTTCTCGCCAAACTTATTGTCCGGGTTGAAGTTGGCACGAGCTAAGTTTAACCCAGCCGTAAATATCGGAGAAACAAAATTATAGGATTGGATATGGATTAGGATTCAACCCGGACAATAAGTTTGGCGTGAACTGTACATAACTTTAAGGGCCTGTTTCATCACCTCTGGATATCTGCTAACGGCCGAATAAATTAAAAAATGTAACAACATTTTTATGAAATTATCTGCCAAGTGCCAGCTAATTTAACGGGAACTTCATATTCATGAGTAAGTTGTGAACAGGCCCTAAGGATTGCTTGAAAGAAAATAAGAATTCCTGTCGTTTCTGTTCCCAATCAGCTTTCAAGATAGTTGAAATTCCTTTAACTAACAGCAACAAATGTTGGTTAATTCCAATTTAATTGAAACTGAACCACCGGACGTACGGTTGGTAAACAGGTGTTGAATCCATTAAGCAATACAATCGAATCCTAATTTGCTTCATTTGTTATTAATTTGCATGTCATCCTTAATGATTAGTGTTACCATGAATACAGAAATTGATAGATATACCCATAATTAACTGAAGTTTTATCCGACTGCCGGAAAGAATGTAATGCTTTTCTAAAAATATTCTTCCTAGTAAAAGAAAGAATGAGCTTGTATATAAGAAATATTGTGCACGATTAATAATTTGATGGATTTAACAAATAATTTAGAAGATCATTATTGCGCAAAATCGCGAGCAGGGCAGTGTAAATAATCAAATAACAATTATTTTCCTTATAAAAATAAACTGAGGTCAGGCTTTCATTATTTATATTAATAAAATGACTGAAATAGCAAATAATTAAAGCATAATTGAAATAAATCTATTTCAATTTAAACAAGGTTCATACTAATACGCATTCTTTTATTTTATACGACGAAATCGGAAATAATGTACGACACTAGTTGCGAAACAGTGTTGCAATAAATCATAAGTGTTCTTAAGAGATAGGTTCTCGTCTGGTAACACCTTGATCGGCTTCCGCAATATATCAGAGCAAATGTGTTGTCTGAGTAGATCTCGCGACCGCTGCGGATACCGCCTCCCCAACTCCCCGGCCGACCGGGTGTCATACAACCACTTCTCTAAGCCAACTAACTCTAGTTTATGCCTGTATTGTTGTGAGCTCTTCCTGGAGATTACTTGTCCTAGTTATAGGCCCTGCATAACAGTAACATAGGTGTCGTTGACATAGCTAGTATATTCGTATATGTTAGGTTGGCATAAAGTCTAACACATAAAATGACAAATTATGTAAAATCGCTATTAATTTTCCTCACTGATTATTCTACCATGTTACGTATTGTAAGTAGTAACATAAAATTTTGATTAGTAGTTACGTATGAAAAATATACTAACTACTTATTAATTACATATTTGCCGCAGAAACTGAGAAACTATAGTTATCATTATACCTATCTAAGTATTTTAGAACTGAAAGTATAATTATGTATCACAAATGTTATCGTTAAATTCTCAATCATTTAGGAGCGGAACAAAAAACTTGTAACAAACATTCACACTTTTAAATTTATATTTAGCTCATATTTAGCCTTTACTGTTATTATCAAAATGGCACATATACATAATTGTGATACTGTGTGCAATACAATTTTAACCTTTTTTCAATTAAGTCCAAGGTTAGTTTGCATTCCGATGCAATTACGCGTTATATTTTCTTGAAACGTTGCTGGTTAGAAAGTTGAGACATAGCCTTAGTAATGACACAGGAAGTTTTATATTCGATTATATTATACCTGTTTCAGATTAATGGAATCGATTTATTTGCTCTTGTATTTTTTCCAAAAGATCTTTTTAGCCAAACTTTAGCCTCCTTCCTCAATATGCAATCCATTTCCTTGCCAAATTTTATCGAAGGCTTAGGTGTGAAAAAGTAGCAGACAGATATAGAGTATATGTAGAGTCACTCTCGCATTTATGTTACTATGGAATTATGCAATCTTTTTCAGTTAGAAACAGAAAAATAAATTCAAGTGGTAGGTAAAGCGGTTCAGTCAACTAAACCTCTTTAAACAACCTAAATTCAAGTTTGTTAAGTAAGTCTTTTTACTTGAGATTTTGGGATTAGTCAGTGTGTGGTATTTGCTTTTATATGTAAGTATGTAAACAAAATAATCTCCTAATATTAAAAAAAAACAAAAGTATTCTAGTTTGGAGGACGAGTTTATGCGGTAAAACATAATTATCAACCACAACTAATTCTAGACAACGTAACCAAATATTTAACGGCAGTGATAATATTTACATTAATGCCATGTTTAATGTGTGAAAACATGTCACAACGTCATTGTATCTGCTTTAGGAAGATTTTCATGAAGGTTACGATACAAAAGAGATACACACTGAAAAAGACACTGTATTGATATAATAATAAGGCTGCTAAAATGGCTTCAAATAATATAGGCAATAATATTTTTTTTCGCGAAGGTGAGACTTGGAATACCGAAATATTATTGTTTTTAATAATTATGAATTAAAAGTTTATAGCACACTGTAACAGGGATTTCCTAGTGAGGATTAAATCTGTTATGGGAGTGTTATGATTTTCCCCTGATCATTTAAGTTTACTAAAGTATCTACACCTTTAGATATAGTAATTTTTTCTTTCTATGTACATTTTTTATCATAAACTTCTCAACTGCTACGTGAAATACACGTAATATATACGTGTAAAACTAATATGTTTTAAAGCATAACACATTGGTGTACCATCTCACGGTCTCGTGTGCCCGTCTCCCGGCTGTAATAAATGGCGTCAATTTCGTTCCATTTCCTGAGCTCGTCGGCTCCCGGCTCCCTAGCCTGCGACCCACTCGTCGAATTATTGAATTTAATAAGATAACACGAATACACCCGTATGATGGTCATGGCAGGCGGCCGTTGTGAGGGCAATTTGTAGCAACAAAGCCATTTTGAACCCCAAAAAAAAAACGATTCAGTTGTAATTACCATTCATCTTGTAATAACAGTAATTTAGTAACTAGTTATTGAACGGTATTTAGATTTGATAGACTAGTGGTTTGACCACTTGGCTGTCTCATTCTTAATTTATGTAGGAATTAGAGTATTTTTAGTTTTAGTATATCAGTTTAAACTAATATTCTAGTTCTAAACGTGAAGACTTGTTATTACCTGTCAGATTACTGTTCCAGAATGTAAAGTGTCTTAATTTGCTTTAAGTCTTCCATGCAGGTATGTCTAATGTGTCATGTCCTAATGTGGGTAATAATGGTTTAAATATCATCGTCTGAAATTTTTTTTGCCAATTCTTTCTTATTTAAATATTTGTACCTCACAACAAAAATGGCCGTCATAAAAAGATACGCTAAGTCCCGTAAGAAACATTTACCACCGATAAAAATCAACGGAAGGCTTCAACTGACTTAGATACCGTTATCGCCTAGAATTCATGAATACTTCGTGTCATCCTGATATCAATAAAAACCTGGTCACATTAACGGCAGCCTTACTTGTTGGACGAGCTAGTAAATAAAGTGGCGTAATTACGGACTTCCCGTGTTATTACCGTTCTCACAAAACGTATGGTCGCCCTACCAACTATCCTATTTACCGCATTTATTTATTTTCATAATAAGTATGTATAAACTTTCACTTTGTTATAATATTTGTATAAATTATACATAATAGAGATTCTATTATATATAGTTTTACATAATTAAGCAATTATTGTAATGTATACTTTATTAGAAACCTTTTTATATCTAATTATACGTAATTATAGTTTGAATCGAGGATTTACGAGGATAAGTTGTTTGTCCCGTCATCCCATCCCTGAATGTATGACTGGAGTGGGCAAGTGCGTTTTTTTAAGGGCAAGTGCGGCTATCCAAAGGTGTTTGCCCTTATTTAATTAACTTTTAATTAAAACTGAAATTTACTAAAAAAATAATTAAAATAACAATGCGTAACAATTAATTGGACAGACATAATTATGAAAATGTACTAGGCTTAAATCTCGTAAGCAACGTTATTATCTGCTTAAAATTTAATAAGTATTACTTAACTTCTCTTTAATTTGCTATCAGAAATTAGATTTTATTTAAATAATTAGGTTTGTGTAAGTAGTCCATTTTATCTATAGGTAGAAACAGGATCCGCTTATCACTCTACCAATGCGCTCATTTAATTAATACCGGTAAATGAGGATATACCATAAAAATAATTACAAAAGAAGCAATTAAAAGAACGTGTCTTTAGTTTAAATGTAAGTAATAAAAAAAAACGAATTATCTGAAACTTATTTTCGTAATTCGTATATTATTTTATCTACTACATAAATAATAAATAAAACTAAACACAAAGCCCTAGAAACGAGTTTCTTAATTAAATAAAACATTAACATACTTTTGAGTCTTTCCTCGTGCCATTTCTTCTTAATTGAACTCACAGATCAGGAAACCACAGTCGAAATAAATAAAAAATTATTCGTAAATCACAAAACACTACACAGTCGTTAAAAAAACTAATTGTTCGATTATTAAAAATAAAAAGTTCGAAAGTTAAAAAAATATTTTGGCGGCAATCTGTCACATGAGCATGTTTCCCGCTAGGTGCGTGTCGCCACTCTCCGAGATCTCAACTCGGTCCGGACGCGGCAAGCGCCCTACTTCGGCGTAACCAGTCTTTAGCGTGAGACAGAGATCACCAATTATACTTACGAACGTGTTAGAAAGAGACAACCAATTCTGACGATTTTTATCCATCGTAATTAATTTCCTCTAATACAACCTTAAATTACATGGTGCATTGTTTACTCACAGTCAAATGCACGTGTATACTGTTTCTTGAAGTTTCAGTGATCTATACCTAACATACAAGTATCACCATCTAGCGACAAAGCGCCGAACTACGCATGTTAGCGGCTGGCTTCTGTTCATACAGATGCTCATGCGCCGTAGAGAAGTATAGATCACAGATGGCTGATAAAAAGTTTCGTCAATCAACAGATGGAGGTAAAGCAAATCTTACGCATAACACTAGGATTCTAAAACGGACACACGTTGAAAAATATTGTTATGGGACAATAAAACCGTCACGCTTGTATTGCGCGAAGGGTTAAGCCGAGGTATACTCATGTACACTCATAGTGCTCCAGTACGTTTAGGTCCTATGTACAGGTTGGCGAGAAAACCCAATAACACTGCTAGACCTGGAAATCAAACGCAAGTCCTCTAGAGTCCTTAATTTTTCTTTTCCTAATTTCTATCGTATCCAGTCCTATTCCGATCTAATATCTCTAACTCGTTTTAATTGTGACAAAAATTGCCCGAACGGAAGTTGCCAAAATTAATCAGATTCACAAAGCATGTAGAAATATCTGTGTACAATGGACAGGACCAATTATATCGTTGTCTTCGCACACCCAATGCATCGACCGGATGTTTTTCAGTTAAACAAACTGCTCTGAGAACATTTTGTTTGGGCAACAACAAAGATTTCATTGACTCTTCAATTAATGTCGGGATTTATTTTCACCGCAATATTTACAATAGAAAACCAAGGGCCTGCCTACAGACAGTACTCACGTAGCTTATGGCTTGTTCCACTACCTACTGATTCTCTTTAAATGACTTAGAAGATCGTTTCAGAGTTTTTTTTAATGCTCACTAAACTCAGGCTACAATTGTACCACATGTTGTACCACAATAACATACGATAGTACTCCTTGATCCTTGCCCCTAATCCTGAAATCCAATAATCTTATAATACACCTAAAGATACCCTTAAAGGTTCACTTTACCCAGATACCCAGTATCTACGTAACTATTTAACCGAAGGGATTGGAGTTCGAGGAAAATCAATATCCGGCTTTATTGAAGCTCTTTAGTTATTTACCATTCCCCGGTATTTCCGTTACGCAAGGATAAAATTGTTGCTGAAACAACATTTGCAACACCTAAAAGGAGTAGATATGCGTCGGAAACCCCGAACGGCCTTTTTGCGTTTGTACCCAAAGGTAAACATGTAAAATTACATCACGTTGGATCAGTCGTTAAGATACAAGTAGAATAGGGATCAATCACGATTTTTTGTATAATAACTAGTACCTATATTATTTCCATCGATGTTTAAAGTCAATTCAAATAAGTGCAGTGTTCGGTACCGCTTTGGGTAGCAAATACCGGTAGTGGTAACAAATGTACAAATATACCTTTGCTATACCAGGGCACTAGCCTTTATTAATAACTAGCCTTTGCCCGCGATTTCGTTCCCGTAGAAGTTGAATATATTCCCCCGTTTTTGCAATTATTACTCCGCTCCTATTGATCGTAGCGTGATGATATAAGCCTTCCTCGATAAACGGGCTATCTAACAATGAAAGAATTTTCCAAATCGGACCAGTAGTTCCTGAGATTAGTCCGTTCGAACAAACAAACAAACTCTTCAGCTATATAATATTAGTATAGATTGAATATGGATTAGGTTTTTTTAACTTTAAGAATGTAATCATAAGCATTAAACATCGTATAGTGGGGCGATTATTACCTTCTAAATATACTATTGTTTTAGACATCGATTTTCAGTGTATGTTACTAGTAGGTACAGTCTACAAACTTCGCTATATAGCTCGAGTATCTGCACTATGAATAAAATATCTTGTTATTTACTAGCCAAATTCCATTTGATGTATTTTACAGACACTCCTGCGCAAACAATTAAGATCGTTGAAAGAAATTCTTGCAATTGCTCACTTCAGTACCTAGATATGAATGTTTTCACAATTGTTTCATAGTCATAAAACAAATAAAAATGAACTCAATTTAATGATTCGACTTCGCAATCTTCTGATAGTTTGTTACATGCGAGTTTGGAGTCCATTTTTGTCCAAAGCAGTGATTTAGTCATTTAGCTTTGTAGTCATAATAAAATAAAGGGTTGAAATACTTACATTTTAATTTTCTTCCCCTCCGCTTGCGATATAGTGGCGGGAGGTGGCGGCAGGTCGTCCATGGGTACCTCCTCGTTGGGGGGCGATGGCGGAGACTTGTCGAACTCCGCTATAGGCGCCAGCTCCGGCATGGGAGACACCGAGTTACTGTCCATAGCCGACAACTTTATGGGAGACACTTTGGCTATTTTGATAACCTTTTCAAACCTCCGGTAACCCGGAGGGAGTTCACACAAAAGTTTCTAAACCCGCGGGATCGAACTGAGACCACTCGAAAACCGATTTCACGATAGTTCACAGTTACGTATTTAATCAGGCCTTCGGCACTCGTGTGTGGCAAACAGGCGATACAGCGCGCAACTTTCCCGGTGGAATGTCAGCAACTTTCGGGACAAGTTCCAGTCGAACTTCGGGACCTGGAAGCGATTAAAGAGTTATTTATTATTGTACTTTATACGAACAGATAATTGGAATACGGGACGCTGTATTTAATTGCACGGACATCGTTGACCGGAAAATTGGCAGAAGAAACAGAGCAGTATTAATGTGGTAGTATTTTTCAAAGTGACGCAGGAAGGCCAACGTCCCTCGCCCTATTATTCAACATTCACGTAACGTGACGCGGAAGGTACTGACGGGCCCCAGTCCCCACGCATATGACGTTCCTGTTGTTTATACTACTGCCGGCTCGTTGACCACTACTCGAAAGGGAACCGAAATAGATTCACACTAATGTTATCGTAAGTACGAACTTTATGATTCTACTTCTGGCGAGATGAACCATAATATTTTCATGGCTACATTATGAACAGCGTGTTACCATAATACAGAAATAGGTACTTTTCTCGAAATCATCAATTAATCATAGAGCATACACATTATTATTTTGGGAGTTTTTCTTTTTGTGCTGTTAAAAATCAGCTGCTGAATTCATCTGGTTCACCACATAAACTACCACTAAACAATGATTTGACGTTCTTATAAGAGATTTACATTTCTTAAGAATAAAAAAAACATTATTTTCCGATAGTACCTATTCCATCTACCACCTATACCGTTTTGGGGAGGAGGGGGGCCACCCGGCCCTTTCGGCTCAGTCCGACCCTGAGACCCTAGGAGACTTAATTAACAGCTGAGGTCACACGATGACACGATGACATGTTGCTGGCGACAATAGGCGGCGATTGCCGCAAATAATGTGGTGATCCATATGGACCACCTTGATTTTGATTTTGAAAGTGTAATTAAACAGAATCTTAGAGGAATTTCTCAGTGTGGTCTTGTCTACCCCGTGACTCCACCAACTAGTCTCCGAATAATTTTGTCGTCACATATCACGGGCCGAAACAATGTTGCAACAAGCATGTTAGCCCCTTGGTCGCACATACGTGGCGTGCAACAATTACATGCGCCTGCGATTGCACCCGCCATGTAATCACCATCACTATTGTGCAATTGTTTGTCCAGTAAGGAAACACTAGTTACCACTGGGCATCTACACTACGATAGACTCGTTTTTACGTGGGAAATATTTGCTGACAGTCGCTTATTTTATACCGCTTGTAAATGACGGATGGAAGGGTTATTGTGTTAAGGCGAGGCATTGACAAACTATGAATCTGAAATCGGACCCCCGCACCGCGCCATTCTCTTACACCCCGCAAATACTTCGTGGTTTGCGATCGTAGGCTCGCGCTGTGGAACAGAGACGTCATAGAGTCGCGCTTACTATCTTTATTTTTGTTGCAAGAATATTAATTTGAACAATTATTTTGTGTAATGTTAAATGGATATTTTAAGGGGTTGTTCCCAGAGGTCAACGATTATATAATAATAATAATAAGCTCCAGGACCAGATGAACACAACAATTTTTGGTTAAAATGGCTACGTACTCACATGCTCGCTTGGCGTCTCAATTCCAGTCACCCTTAGAATCTGGGACGCTACCACCTTCCTATTCTTAACTATTGAAATTACCCATTCGCTCCATAAGTATGGTAGTACTGCGGAACTAATATGAATGGAGTGCGTCTAATGTAAGGCTGGTTTATTACTAACTCAAACATGGCCGCGATAAAGAAAGCGCTCGGCGGCGGCGCGGCGTCGCGTAGGTATTCATCAGGAACCCAAAAATTACGCAGCCATCACTTGTTTACCGACGGTCTATAGGACAGACATATATTTTGAGAACAAAAAATATTGATAAAAATTCAATTAAGTATGTCTGCGTTTTAAAAATGGATGTAGGAACGTGGTACTAAGGAGCTACTATAGTACGTAGTAGTTGTATGCTAGTCCCGGTAATGTCTACCCGTGTGGAGTCGGGACGGACCGCTAGGAATTAAAAATTACATAATTAAATTATTATGTACCTAATGTTAAATGTATATTTTAAGATTTATAATTAAAGGTAACATGTCAAAATAGCATGCTAATAAATTTATAAGTTGATAATATAAAATGGTTTACAATTTTCATGGTTGTCATACTGCTGCTATCTACAAAAGGTTCTTAAACAAAAATTATAAAATTTTAAATATGGCAACACATACAGTTGTTTCTGGAGCTCATAACTGAGTTATGAGCCGTTTTGTGTGATGATGTGCGTGTATAATTATACTGGTAACCATTTTTGACATACCGAGACCCCTCCGTGCCTCGGTGAGCACGTCGTAAAGCGCTCGTTCCCTGTTGTCAAGGGCTAGATTCCTACAAGACACAAATATGTGTGATGAAAATAATGGTTTGTGTTGGTCTGGATATTTCTTAAGTATTTATAAATATATAAAAAAAAACTATTTAAGTTTTATTTCTATTGTCTAGTGCTCTACTAATTTTGGGACTGATGGTGCTGTATAAAATGTCCCCTAACGAACGAACGAATACAGACAACTATGACAATTGTTAGTGGTAGTCAAAAGCCCAAGAAAACCTGACAACTTCGAATATCCTTCGAATATTGGTACTGCCCAGAAATTTAGAAGCATATAATATATGTCTGACTGCAGTCACCTCGTGTTCGTGTAAAATATTTGTATTCTGCGGCATTGGTTACATTGGAAGCCTATCCCTACATAATTGAGAAAAAGCTAAGACGATGATCATTCAGTCGTTTTATCTAATCAGTCACAAAGCCAAGCTTAGGATGTACTAGGTACATCCTAAGGTTGGCTTTGTAGGTAGGTAATAATTTGATGGCAAATGGTTCACATGGGGCCTACACATACCAGCAAACTTTTAGTTACATTAGTATATCTCAGTTTATCGCCATAACCCTTGACGAATACAGGCGCGGACGTGATATTATGTTAAGTAATATATGAAAATTGGTGTCGGTATTCGGTATTTTTTCTTCGTATGTAAACCAGAATAAGACAAAATGATCTACCGTTCCTATTAGGATCACACATTGTTATTAGAAATTTATATTACTTAATAGGCTTAGTTGTAGTGTGTAAAAGTGTAGTGTGTAGAAATAGTTTTTATCAGAGTTACCAGAGCTTAAACTTATGTTATTTTTTTAATGTCTGGGAAGATGCCGTGTTATTTATGTAAATTTAATAAATGCGTGGAATTCGGGCTAACGTTTGGTCTGGTCTTAACCAACTTTCGTCCAGGCAGAGCTCGCAAGCCCACTTGTACCTTCTAGTTTATATTATTATTTATTAGCGAGTAACGACCTGCTCAGCTTTGCACAGACAGCAGAGCATATAGGTATGCATTAACCGACGAAGAACCGGAGCAGGTTTTATATTCGTCTGTATATTCATAATTGTATATGTTTTTACTACCCTTGAAATGAACCCTTTCAAATTTTTACTTGAGAACCGATTGTGATGAAACTTAGCACAGTAATGTAGTCCTAATGACCTTACAACATAATGGACATCTAAAGGTGACCTGATGATGGAGACGGAAGACAGTCGAAGAAAACCCTTATTAGTTTACAGCAGCTACCTCGTGTTTGAGCTTATTTAATTCCATGTTACAACATAATAAACACCTAACGTTAACCTGATGATGGAGATGGAAGATTGTCGAAGAAAACCCTCAATGGTTTAAAGGTAGACCACATTAAATAATGTAACCATTTTTTTAAACATTAGAATGGGTATAGTAAGCTATCTTTAAAAGATACACTTATGGTATCGGGAACTTTTTTATAGGCCTATCAAAAAGGAACAATTCTACCATACATTATTTTTTTATATCTCAAAGGGATAAGGCAGCATTTTCCATGAAAGTTCCCAGTCGCCTAATTTTTTAGATTTAATTTTGATTTTTTTTACGTTATTGTATGTTGATGTATAGACCTGGTTACCTGAAATACATTGAAAATATATTAAATATGATAATATTTTTTTATATTCGCATAAGTCCAAAGACGACTCCATTTAGCTTTGTTCTATTTTACCGATTGTCAATTTATAAAGTCCAGTCTAATAAGCATTTACATTGTATAGGCTTCCCGTACACTGAAAGGTCAGCTTATACTGGTCGTGGGAGCTCATCTGACACAGACCCGGCGCTGATAACAGTCCGTGGCGGACTGACAGGAGGCATTCTCCATACAAAAACAAGTGCAAACTAGCTTATAGTGGAAAGTCGTATGCGCCAAAACGGTTTTTCTCGTTTAAAATCTAATCTAAAATGTATTTTAAAAAATCCAATTACCATTTCAAAGAGTCTGTTGAAACTTATCTATACTGAAAATTTTAAGATTTAAATCCGTTCCGTTTCTTCATAAAATGCGAATCCATGTTTTTGAAGAGCTGTCTTCAAAATTTTTTTCTCTGCAGTAAAGTTTAACCGATCGTGTTTCTGTACTACAAATTTATAGCTAAAGACATGAATAATGACATATGTAAAAATCAGATCCGTATGTTTTGTAATGGCTGAGAAATATTAAGATCCATGACCCCCAAATCTTCAATGCGTCGTCTTAACTTAAACAATAAGCAATGAAAATAATTCAACTAACTAATTTTAACAAGAAAAAATACAGTCGAATTGAGAACCTCCTCCTTTTTTTGAAGTCGGTTGACAAGGCGCTCTAATCACGGTAATGATAACACGAACAAATAATTTACTAATAATATAACTAAAAACCTATACTTCAATATGCGGAAATATCTCTGAACAGATTAGGATAACATTTGGCAAGGAGATAGATTCCATTTTCAGAAATAAAATACACTACCTTTTGCTTAAAAAAGTCTTTTGAGAAGCCAGTGAAATAGCAGGAAACAGCTAAACGTGTAGATAAAACTGCCTGAATATTTCTGTAATTCAATCCGAACATTCGTATATAATGGCCCAATATAAAATCAGCATATAATACCTTATTGTAGTCGTGATAAATTAGGTATTTGCCCCATTTTAATACCTAGACTTCATTACTATTATGACAATAACACTAGTTTCTTTTACTTTACTACATTGTGTCTTGTATTGTTATAAGGGCACAGATGTATTACGAAATATGTTTCCATGTGATGAAAAATAATGATTTTTTTCGAATTATTTTCTATCATTTGGTCGGTCGCTGATCGTCAAATCGCGCTAATCTCTCGAACTACAAGTCGGTTTAAATGTTTATGCATTTGATAGCCCAATTCTTAAGTAAATTTATAGTCTATAGTATTTAGCATCACGCTACGAGCCTTATGAGCCAAGTAAAATCGGTGTGGGCACAGCGAGTATTAAATAAAACAATAAATTTTTATTTTACGTCGTCACTAATACCTACTAGTCATGTGTCTCCATCAATCACTTAGTGGTTGTCATAGTTCAATCGTATATCATATGTATACTCATCCAATAATGTAAGTGAAAATACCGCCCACACACATTATTCTGAAAGAAGTGTAGCTCCATCTACGTTGAAACTATTGACACACATGAATAAATAATAATATGTAGATTAATTTCCTGTTTCATTACACCTACTGGACACTTTGTTTTACTCCGTCTGGTACTATTTTAATTCACCATCATCAACCCATATACTGTCCCACTGCTGGGCACGGGTCTTCTCTCAGTATGAGAGGGATTAGGCTAGTACTAGGGGATTAGTCTACCACGCTGAGACTGAGACTAATGCTAGTTGGCAGACTTCACATGCCGTCAAGAAAATCTCTTAGGCATGCAGGTTTCCTCACGGTGTTTAGCGAGTAATAATTACGCACATGATTTTGAAAAGTCACAGATATGTGCCTTGGATTTTAAATCGAGGCCTTTGACTTGGAGGTTCGATGATCATATCACTAGGGTGTCACTCACGGATTAATAATATATATCTTCTCTTTTAATTATTATCATAAAGCACGTAAATAGTTAACGCCTCCAGAGCTTCTACAGGTACATTATGTTATTATCCTAAAATACAAAACTTTTTAAACCCTATTTTTAGCCCCTTTTGTGTCCCACTGCTGGGCAAAGGCCTCCTTAAACATATTCCTTATATAGAACATGATATTTAGCTACATTTTCCTTCTTTTCTTCGTAAATCGATAGTCGACACGAGTTTTCTCTCAGTTTACCCTAAATCTATATCCGCTTGCAAAATATAGCAACAGAGGTTACACATTATTTACCCTTTCTTACTCCTTCGGGATAGGAGGGTTGCTTTGAGAGTACCAAGAACCCAATTTGTAATACGTAGAAAGTAGAAACAAATTAGCCATATTGGATTTTACATCACCGAAAAGTTAATTCTTATTTATGTTTATTCGTATTTATAAACGTAAATAGTGTTACAAAATTGACATTTGACATGATATTGTATTTTTGCGTTAATTTATAATTTAATATTTAACTTTACACAATACTTAATATGAAATTAGGTTAAGCATTTATGGCCAAATTCTCAAACATTTGAGAGTCAGATTACTTACTTATAAGGCAGTGTGCAATCTATTGTAGTTGCTTAATAACAGTAAAAGGACACATAATTCATATAGAGTGCTAAATAAATAAGCGGAAACAACGTCACATTGCGGTTTCCGTATGGAATACTTGAACAATTCCTTTCTGCACGCCTCGGAATAATAATTTCTCGACACTTCCTAGGATTCCAGAAATATATAGGTAGGTACGTCAGCCACGTCCGCTTGTAAGTGCTCTACAAGTCCTTGACGGTATAAGTTTTCAAAGTAACCGCAATTTCTCTCGAGAACAGCTACATAACTATTAAAATGTTTGTGTTTATGTATTATATTTCTCCCAAATTGAATTCGAGCGTACGACAGCTACAACAATTTACTTATTTCTATGCATTCTAGTTTTAATCTTTCGTAATTCGATTTCGATATTTCGCATCAAACAGTATTTCGGCACTACTACAACAAAACATCAGCCATTGACCCAAGAACCTCTGAAATATCAACAGAAACTATTAATTATTGTCCTCAGTTTACAAATTCATTAGTTCTATCCATTCAATTAAGTAAATTGGTCTTTCTACAATTTCCGCGTTTATTTTGTACATATGTACAATTTACTATTTTGCCGCTGTTTATGTGGCTTTCATTAAACATATTATTTCAATATTTTAATTATTGTTTCTATCTGATAAAAATAGTGAAATCTATACGTTTAAATAATGTATTTCCTACTTTCAAGCAAATGCCGTAGGAAAAAATTTGCATGCGCTTTAAAAAAGGCTTTAAGAAATGACTTCGCCCTAGGGCTAGTATGATAAGCACGCCGAGTGTGTTGGCCCGAGGAGTGCAGAGGAGTGAGTACCCACGAGTGGCGAGCCACAAATGAGGCTACGACCCTCGAGCACGTCGATGGCAGCTACCGACTCCTTGCCACCATTTTATTACGGAAAAGGATGCAGGAAATTGTCTAGTTTAGTCTAAAAGTGTCTAAAAGTGTCACAACATTAAATTGGTGTCATGTACCGCTTTATTTTGCTTAGTTTATAGACTTAGTTTAATAGTTAAGTAGTTTCCTAATTCTGCACTGACACACCAATTTGAACGAAACACACGTCGAAAATGGTGTGCCAGGATCGGAATACTTAGTTCTAACTATTAGATTAATGTAATATAGGTAACTGTAATGGCAACTACAAAACCATGTTTCAAAGAAAGCGACATTTGTCATTTCATAGTTTAGAATAGTATCGCAATACCTATTTGAATTGAAGAGCTGTCCTTTATTTTTGTGACCTTTTTATTTACAAAAATCAAAATAAATTGTTGTCAACGGATAAGTGCAGTTCAGTAGTGTCAGTATTGTGTAAACATCGTCGATGGGCCTCTGTTGCTTTATATCGGACATGCATGGTTAGATAACATTCATTGACAATTAAATAAACTACCTACGTCTCGTATTTTTTAAATACTCTGTGCAACATTGGGATTTATCCAACATCGGTTGGGTTTACAAACATAAATCTTAGATGCATAAGAAACACCAAGACAATACTATACCCGCCGGATAAATTAAAATATGGAACAACATTTGTATGAAATTATCTGCCAAGTAATTTAACAGGAACTTATCAGTAAGGTTTGGCAGAAATTTGGAATAGCCTTTGGGTAGCTATCCACCAATGGATCGGTATCTTAACATACTATTACGCCTGTGTTCCCCGAATGATAAGGCAGGGGTGTTTGAAAGTACATCCACAGTTTGCTAGTATGTATTGGTCCCATGTAATAGCGGGTGAGCCTATTGCAATCAACCGGGCACAAATCCAGACTACGAGCTGCTACTGGTAAATGGTAATTTCACAGTAAAACTCAACACCGCTTTGCTCAACCCGGAAAACGAACCCAGGACCTCTAGCAGTCGCGCTTGGGACCACTAGACCAACGAGGCAGTATCTTACCACATATAAAATGTCCTTTGAGATCTTTACTAACAAATATTTGTTCTAAAAAAACATAGATACAGTCGATTTGAGATCCTCCGTTTTAAACGCTGAACTTTTATGCCAATTGAAGAATCAAGGAAACTACTAACAAGCAGTTATCCAATCGTAGATCTGTGAAATGATCAAAATGGATGACGTCATCCCTGACGAAGCCGAAATGGGTGCTCCATTGCAATTCATTACAATACGCCTACTGAAGACAGCGGCTATCTCGACTGTCACGAGAAATAACTTACGATATAAGGAGCTTCCTTGTATTCGCAAATCACGTCAGATTTTTATTAGGAAGTCTATTGTCTACTAGTTCGAGTACCAGACTGCTGATACGAGGTCGTGGGTTCGATTCCCACAGGACACAAATATTTAGGTGATAAATATAAGTATTTGTGTTTGTCTGGGTGCTTCTTATGTATTATAAGTATGTATTAAAATATACTTAAAACTGTCTAGTGGCCCCAAGCGTGACTGCTAAGCTAGAGGTGAAATTCTCAGCATTTCTCGTGGCAATAAATAATAAATAAATAAATATCCTGGGACATTTTTACACAGCACCATCTAGTCCCAAACTAAGCAAAGCTTGTACTATGGATACTAGATAATGGATATAATACTTATATACTTGATTTTTTTGTAAATACATACTTATAATACATAGAAAACACCCAGACAAACACAAACACTTAAGTTCATCGCAATAAATGTTTGTGTCCTGTGGGAATCGAACCCACGACCTCGAGATCAGCAGTCCGATACTTGAACCACTAGACCACAGACGTCGTCTAATAGTCTAATAGGCTCGCCCTATATATGGGACCTAAATATACCGGCGAACTGTGGGTATCCTTATTACATCTCTGCCTAACCCTTCGGGAATTACAGTCGAGAAGTACAAACTAATATTATGAAGAGGTAAAGTTTGTGAGTTTGTGAAGTTCTAGGGAGTAAGTTATTCCTGGATCTACTAAACCGATTTTGAAAATTCTTTCACTGTTAGAAAGGTACATTATCCCTGAGAGCTTTCTACTTTTCACATAAAATTATAACATTAGTTCCCGAAGTGAACGAAGTAGTGTGAGTGAAGTAGTTGTTAATATAAAAGAATGATTTCTAAATATCACTTGAAATTCAACCACCGCAAAATTCGAATTAATAACTAATTAACAAAGCATTTAAATGTCAAATGTGAGCATAAAGAAGTATAAATATATGAAATATACTGTGTTACTAGATCAAGGTCTGCAAAGCTAATAAAATGATTCACTTCAAATATCACCGGAACAATGAACTACTAACCTCAACACCTGCGAACTCTTTACAAACGGAACTATAATAACGACCGATACTTTTCACGATATCGACTTATAACCTTACTCAGCAAAACATAACCATCGCGCCTGTATTCCCTGAAGGGCGGCAGAGTTGTACGCCGGTATGTTTAGATCCCATAAAGAGGGTGACCCTATTGATAGTAATAAAATCTAAACTCCAAATTGCTACTGAAACTTTTATAGGAACCCAATGAGTGCTCGACCTGGGAATCGAACCCAGGACCTCGAGCGTAGCAGTCGCGCTTAGACTCGCCTAACGAGGCAGTCAGTTACTCAGCAAAACGGAAAATGTATACCAATTTATACCAAAACCATTCATCACATCCCTAATCCCATAATTCATCGATTAACAGCGAATGTGTGTTACCAACACAGTGCAATTCGTCATCCCGGTGGCTGCAGCTACTCCCGTTCCCGGGCCCATGTGTCAGATAAAACTGTGACTTATGGACTAGCGTATAGAAATAATAATTGAGTGGCAGTGGACCGAGGAAGAGGACAATTTGTTGTGGCCTCAAATCTGTACGGTGGGGAAGGTTCTCCTACACAACTAGATCCGTCCTACCTCGGGTAACATCGCAATTTATTTATGCAACACATCGGTATTTGTCGTGATATAATGTGCTGTATCTGATTGGAGTATCACGTTTTTTAATTTGGCTTGATGATCTCAGAAGTTGTACGTTTTATGGGATGCCGGTGCGTCTCATTAGGGTTCGTTATGTATATGCTTTTAGCATAGTGAATACGGCTTGGTATATAGATTACTAGACAGAATTATATAAATAAATTAAACAAGACAAGTGTTGTTTATTGACATTTACTATAAAATTCTTAGAAGCAGTTTGGAATTTGGATTTTGCCTGGTTATTAGCAAAAGGTTTGCCCTACATGAGACCTAAATAAACCACCAAACTGCCTAACAAGCGTGATGTATTTAGGAACGTCACTAACGATATATTTTTTAAACCTGTAAAAAATATATTGTGTTCAAGTAAAATAAAGTTATTACGGCGCAAAACAATTAACGTCACTCCTATTAAAAAGGGGACGCGACAAAGGAAGCAACTAACAAGTGTAAACAACATTTTGTAAAGTAATGCCCCCCTAGCTGTCATAAAAATGTGCCCACGGAAATGACAGGAGCGACGTTAAAGGGAATGTAAAATTGTGACGCTCCCGCGTGTCATACCGTGACACGAGTACACCGGGGACCGATGACGGTGTACAAAGTGACAAGTCATTTCACTAATTAACTGGGGAATCCACCCTTAACCACTAATTAAAATAATACAGTTGTAATTTGTATTAATGAGGCAGGAAATGTATTTGCTCGTATGTCATAAATAAATATTGAACTAATTTTTTGTCTACATTTCTAGTTTTAAATTCTAATTTCACAGGTCTGATGGAAAGGTTTTCTTTAGAAATAAGCTGTACCTATACATGTACTGTTAGTCCATATTGTTGATGAATTTCTGTTCAGTGTGTTCATAAATAAATATAATAAACGTTACCCCTGCATTAATATATTGCATTCTCCTCTCGTTTAGTTATAAATTGTATATATACTCCCATTAAACCTGACAAGGAACAAACCAACAATTTATCAGCGTGTATGTTTTCCGAATGCGAGGCATAATAAAAGTATTGCAATAATTAAAACAGCTGCTAAATCGCATTTTATTTCAGAAATACGTAATAATTACGGACGTATACTGAAATATATTTTTTTAAACTCATAAGAGCATAATTAAGACATGAATATTCAGCAGTTAAAACCCCATAATAATTCAACGAGTCTCAACGTTCAAAGTGCGGCGGAAAATGGCCATCAGAGTAAAAGGGCTCACTCGTGGTCCCACTTGATTATATTTCACCGTAAGTACGCGTCACAGGGGTCCCACATTAGCAGCCAAACGAAAATAAAGCATAATAATAATGTTTCAAAATACTTTTTCCTTTGGCATACGTTGTTATATTTGAGTTGACTGGAAGTAGGTACGCTTATGAAGCTACCGGGTTATTTCATATCAAATTAGATTTGTGATAAGGAAAAATTGGGAAGTAAGAAGGTTAATGTTAAACATTTCCGCGTGTAATATTAAAATATTGTAGCTAATATTATTGAAATTTGGCGAACCGCATAAAACCTACTTGCTTTTATGCTCTGTTTGGAAATGCATGACGTCATGTTATACAAAGTGACAAGATTTGTGATTTGTGACGATAACACGATTGACACATGGGTTGAGCAAACGGCCTCTACACTATGGGTCACGCTTTAATTCTCGGACTAGGCAAAATTACGACTAACTTATAAAAAAAAATTGTTCCAGATCTGGGCATTATGCATGAAAAAAATTAAATTAAAACAGAAATAGGGCACGACTTCCGATTAGATCAGCTATATAGGCTTTGAGATGAGAGGAAAATATTTAGTTACCAGTCTGAAGATCCTTTTAAAAGTAACTCTGCAAAAGTTTCTGAGGATCAAAGTTTAAAACCACTATTTAAGTACCATTCTCTTCCTACTATACCTGGAATCAAACTTGTGCAAGCATTTCGTCTATTTTTGGTTCTATCACTCAAAACCCAACACTGTTCCCAGACGACACAAAATACATAAACCAAATAACAATTCTTATAACAATGGAGTAGAGTTGGAAATGAAAAAGCTAAGTTTACAAGAACGGCTAGCCAGCACAAACCACAGGCGTTAACTTCAAATCTTTTAAACGTAAATATTTACAAGAGGGAGTAAGTCTTTGGCACAGCTGTGTGGTCCTTTTATGACTAATTGTTTGTTTATTCATTAACTATTTTAAATTGGAAAGTATTTATAGGTGAGGAGAGGACATCTAAATGTTTCTGCAAGCTATAAGTACACCCTCGATGCTCTTAATCTATACTTCTATACTAATATTATAAAGAGGAAAGATTTGTATTTTTGTATGTAACGAACTAACGAATAAACTCAAAAAGTACTGGACCGATTTGAAAAATTCTTTCCATGTTAGATAGCCTATTTATCGGGGAAGGCTATATATCATCACGCTACGACTAATAGGAGCGGAGTAGTAATGAAAAATGTTGCAAAAACGGGGGAAAAAATTATAAGACCGCGGGCGAAACCGCTGGCGGGAAGCTAGTACTTAATATAATAAAGCTGAAACTGAGTTTGTTTGTTTGGTTCAACGCGCTAATCTCAGGAACTACTGACCCGATTTCAAAAATTAGATTCAGCTTTAGATAGCCCGTTTATCGAGAAAGGCTATAGGCTATATATCATCACGCTACGACCAATAGGAGCGGAGTATCAATAAAAAATGTTACAAAAACGGGGGAAAAATTTCAACTTCAACGGGAACAAATTCGCGGGCAAAGTCTAGTTTATTATACAACTCATAGAACTAATAAAACGAATTACTATACTATTGTCTACTGAGAACGGTTATTTAATAACAGAAATAATGTACCTAATGATAAAAAATGTATATTAAATCGCAAAATAACAATTTTAGTACCTACTGTGGAAGTCCATTCTAAGCAAAACATTATTCAGAGTATTTATTAGACGCACTGCACCAAAATTTCTTGCTAACCAAGTTATTTCTTCACAAAGTAAGGAGAAAATTAATATAACATTTTACACGTCCCAAAACCAAGGTAGCTTAATTTACAATAACCCACTTTCGCACAAAGCGTGCGAAATCAACAAAAGACTGTGTGAGGGATGAATAAAGCCTATAATAAGATAGACTCACTCGCCGACCTTGTAGCGGCGGCGGCGTAGCGGAGGCTTCCCTTGCTACGAACTACGAAACTCGTAGCAAAAGCGCTACGAAGACCCAAAGAAGTAATTTTATATAATTTCGAGGATTTTGACGACGAAGTATGAAAACTTGGGAATTTTTTTGTACAATCTTATTTAATTTTTCTGTAGGAATAAAGTAATATTATTCGCATTTATTTAAGCGCAAGAGTCTGCTAAGTAAAATATTAACTTCCTTATTTTGTTAACTTAGAGATTTGTATTTTATTGCCATCTGTATTAGGTATAGAAGCTGTAGGATGGTGGTAATAACTATGATATTTTTATAATCATTATCATCAACCCATTTACTGTCTCACTGCTGGGCACGGGTCTCCTCTCAGTATGAGCGGGATTAGGTTATAGTCCACCACGCTAGCCTAATGCGGATTGGCAGACTTCACATGCTATCGAGAAAATCTGTCAGGCATGCAGGTTTCCTCACGATGTTGATAATTACGCACATGATTTAGAAAAGTCAGAGGTGCGTGCCTTGGTTTCAAACTCAAGACCTTTGACTTGGCAGTCCAGTGGTCATACCCCTAGGCTATCAATGCTTTTATAATAACTACAATAAAAATATCATTCACCATAAAAATTGATCGCTCAGTCTATAGCGAGAGCACAAAAGAATTACTTCAGCGTAAACAACGCGGGTGGCTGGACAACAACAGGAAATGCTCGGTGAGTGTCGCGCCACCAACATTCCTGGCGTCTTACTATACTATTCCGATTTAGTTTAGATCAACATCTGGGTACAATATGATACAACATTTTTATGTTCAACATAGTTCAATATTAGGTATCTTTTTGAATATATTTTTTTTGCATTTTCACCTTAAAACGTCGAAGGAAAATTTCGAGTTGGCGGGTAGGTCTCGCGGTGGCTTAGAGGTCATAGCGTCTGGTATATTTAACCAGAAGATGCAGCAAGTGGTGTTCTGTAAGTAGTTTCAGAAAAAAAAGCCGAGAGTGTATGTGTAAGAAATTAATGAAATCTGAATCTTAGATCTTCGACTGGGTAAGATTAAGAATAAGCTGACTATCATCAATTTTTTTTTTTAAACCATGTATTAAGACTTTATCTGAGTTCGAATCCAATGCAATTTTGTTTTGGATTTAGCTCTGGATAATAAAATTATTTAAATACAAATAAGACTAGATCAACTCAAACATAGAACAAGTTTCGCTTTCATTTCCTGTTTCTTCGAAATAAATTAAGCGAGCGCATTGCATGCAAATTACTTTTAAATATCAATGAAACAGTTGCGAAGTCATTTCAAAGTGCCGCTGGATTCTCTCCAAAACCTATCCACAATCGTCTTGAATGCAAACGATACGGCGATGCATTTCAACAGATGTTGCATCTCATCACAGTACAGAATACAAATTCGAGTCACAAAATGTTATCAATAAACATTTAGGTGCTACTTGTGATTGCCAAAGTGTTGTCGGCTCGGGAAAGTAATACGCGACCAGCATTGTTTTATTTTACCACTAGCTCTTGCCAGCGGCTTTGCCCGCGAGTAGTTAGGAACTTCGAACCCGTTTCCCGTAGGGACTTTGAATTTTTCGTGATTAAAAAGTAGCCTTTATCCTAATCCAAGTTATAAGCCATCACCATTTCCACTTTCAGCCGAATCGGTTCAGCCGTTTTGCCGTGAAAGAGCAACAAACATCTAAACTTATAACCTTTCGCCTTTATGTTATTAGTTAGATAGAAACTGAGCCAAACGTAGTGATGTGTTCATCAGATATTTCTAAAAAGCAAGCAATAGATAACGTCAGTGTGCTCTCGCTTGTGTCGTGCCGTTTGTGATAACATTCTCTCTAAGCAATATTAAAAAATTATGCGTTTACACGGATCTATTTCCAAGTCATTAATTCCTGTAGCGTAGGGCTGAAATTCCTCCTCATATTTTGAAGGAAATTGAGTTTTCAAAGATCTAAGCTCAGACGTTAAAATAAAATCAATAATAATAAAATAGAGATTTATCATTTAGTATTAAAATATGCATTAGTTTTATTTATACTTAAGTACAATATAAAACTTATGAATGTAATATCTGCTAGAGTTTGTTTCGCGATAAATAAATAATATTTGATGCATAAATTGAAAGTAAAATTATCTAAGTATAGATTGTTATTTATAGTCTAATGCACAATGATTCACTACAAAGTGATCTAGCAAGTCTGTAACCATGTATTTAGCGTACTGCTTATGCCGACAGAATCTATAACCATTTCTTAGCTTGCATAATATTTACGATCAGGAACAGTATAAACTAGTGAAAGTTTATGACCGTCGCGGGCGCATGGTCCAGCAACCGCAAAGCGCGCATGCATCTTATCACAAGAGTATCATAAAAATTTAAAGGTAATCTAGGGACAGAGAAATTCATCCATCTCTATCATCAGGTATGTTGAACAGAATTGAACAGAATGCTTGAACATTTTAAACATTAAACGTTTTTATATTAAACCCATACATGACGACTGTAAGAACATATTCAGATGTTATTCTACCTCTGCCTGCTATGCTATATGACTTCTAGGTCACTTCCGATGTTAAAAATTAAGTGGACTGATGATGAAGGCAATGGGTCTATTTCCGTCAAATATTTTTTTTTAAATCTTGTAGTCTCTTTAGCGTATTACTTTTTTATTGTCTTTGGTATATGAAACCGCCTAATGGTCTAATGGTAGGCTCGGCAAAGTAACAATTAACGTAACACAAAGACGCCATCAATATTCGCGCTTTGTCTTCTTGAGACTTAAGTTGTAAAGTCGAATTTACTCACTAATTTCCCTGGCTTCAGAGCAGTAACTACCCTTAAAACCAGATAGTCTAGCTTACACGGTAAGTAAAGTACCTACGTATTCTTATGCAGTACCAAGTACAGTGAGTATTCTGAAAGAACTCGTTAAACCAGTGATACGATGTGCAGTAATAAATCAACTGACTGTGTTATGGATAATTTCACCCGTACTTGTTTTTTGTTCTTCAGACGTTTTACTTTGTAGATATAGTCACACCGTCATGTAATGAAGGGAAGCAATCATTCTATCGAATTGCTCTTACGAATAAAGTTGCTAAAAAATATTAATAATCGAATATTCATAATGTACATTATGTTCGATGTATTTAAATAATCCCCTGGAGACTGAGGCGGAGGCGCATTTACCTATGTACAGTACACATTTCGCCGGTATGTTTAGGTCCCATGTAATAGAAAGCCTATTTATTTAAAGAATTAATCACGTATATTTATGCTGCGTGAATATTTGCCTGAAGAATGTGTATCTATGTTATGTTTTAACTCACCAGTAGGTACACGGAATTTAGTCTGTTTTAAATACAATAAAATAAAATAAATTATATGCCCTATAATCTAGTAAGACACGGTCTGACAGTGTGCCATCGAATCGGTTAACTTGTAACATTAAACTCTACACGCAAGTTGGACCAGTTATTGTGCACTATTGTTTAATGTTATGTCACTTTGGCAAAATCAAGCCAACGGAATTATACTTAGAATCTATACCTACTCCATTTAATTATATTTTTTATAGTTATTATATTATTATGATAACATTTTATAGTAATAGAATTGACTGATTACTATTATAATTCCCATTAAAAATCGAATGATTAACTTTAAGTACTTAAGTAACATCATAAGTTTATATTTGTTTCGTAGGAATAGCCGGTTGTATCTCATAAAGGAAATGGATAATTTAGTTTTCCGCTTACGATTTACAAGTGCAAATCGTAAATGAGATCGGTAGGTTTCGGTTGCAGCCCCCCGGTAGAGATAGCAACATGGCGAGCGGGCGGATGCTGCGCGCTACAGCCTCCGCCGCGGGCGTAGTACGCCGCGAACAAAGCCGCGTCCCACCCTACTCACTTCCTGCCCGTTTCAGCCTCTTCCGGTCAACTCGTCCGTAGCACATTTTCATGTATGAAACTAGCACTCAAATGGATATTTAGGATGGAAACATTCACTTTATAATTAGATGATAGTACCGATATTGACGTACAGTGATAGATAGATGCGGATGAGAAGCAGCAGCGTGTGTGCGCGTGTATCGTCGAGAGCGCGGTCCGCGGGCTACTGGCGGCAGCCTCCGAGACGGGGCGGCGGGGGCGCGGGGCTGCGCGGCCCACGGTTTTCATTAAAGAACTGAGCTACGCCGCCGTAGCAACGGTCGCCGCCCCGGCCACGGGAAAGCTCCCGCCCTTGAGATTTATCCCCATAACGTCCAAATAAAATCAGTACTTTACGCTTTTGCACAATTAAATGCACTTTCATGCTTCAAGCAGAATGTAGATGATACTATAGGAACATCGGAGTTGCCCAAAACCTTCCGGAAGGTGGTGCCTATAAATTACCTTATATCTGTCGCAATCTGTAAGCCGCATTTTAAGCTTAACATTTTGTATGCCGTGATGATTTTCTACGAACGTCTAAGAAACAGAACACAAAAAGTAAAAATCAACCAAATCAAAATACAATCCATATCAATAGCTACCACCGATTCTTTGGTTAAAGCCAGTTGTTATATGCGCTCAAGTGATGTTGATCAAATAATAAAGTAACATACAATCACGGCTGTATTACTTTAGAAGGATTAAGCAAGTAAAAAGTTTAAACAATATTCTGTCAAAATTTTACCTCTACGAGTAAAACGAGATAAACTAGTAACTCTATGACCCGTATAAACACTTTTTGACACAAGAAATCAATGACACATTTTCTTAGCGATATATTTTTATATTATACTTCCTTAATTACAATAACATCATAGAATGAACAAACGAGAAGCGGTGGTATTTTTATTTACCATCGCTCAGGAAATTCAACATTCTTTTGTAAGTCCTGTTATATTCTTTACACTAAAGGATTATGCCAAAGGCATCTTTGAGGCCCTCGTCGATATTCGCCAAGCTTTACTTGAAAATGCTTCACCCAAAAAGATTTCAGACATCATATGTTCCTTCCATTTTAAATGGCTAGAAGCTGTTCAAGATGTAGAAAAGTTTAAAAAAAGGGTTAAGGAAACTCCGCGTGATTTTGTCCTTAAAGCCATAGATTACACCATGGAATGTACCCGAGAAAGATTTTGCCACCTGCGGAAGTATATTGACACAATGCAACCTGCTATGTCGGATGAAGAACATAAAATAATGCAAGCAGACCTTGATGTTATAAAGGAAATGCAAGATATTCTCAACAGTACTCTGATCGATAAACAACAATATATCCGTTCTCAGGCAGATCAAACGGAATACCACGTCAAGATTCACGACGAAATAGAAGAACTTCTGAACTGGTTAGATAGACTAAACAATAGTCTGGCCGTGCAATTCTGTAAAGTACTAAATTTTAAAGTCCCCCTTTCCCCAAGTGACCTTACAAAAACTTTAAAACAAATCATAGATGAAGTTGCTTCTGATCCAACTCCAGAAGCTCAAAGGGTAGCTGAACTAATCCATATCAGGGGTAGAATGTTGGGTTCCAAAGTTCGTTCAAGCTCGGTTAACGAACTAGAAATAGTAAAAGTAGTAGAAAAAATTAAAGCATTAGAGGATCGTATAAGCCGACTACAGACTCAAAATTCTTCTGCTTTATTAGCTTTGAAACATAAAACAATGTTCTTAGAAGAACGATTGCAATCTCTTGAAAATCTAAAAATGGCAATGAGATCGCTTAAAAGAGAGAGTGCCGCAGCAGGTGAAGCAAGCGAAAGTACTGACAACTTACATGATCATAAAGCCCGTATTTTCAATCATTTGCTGCCACATCACGATCGTTGTCGTCTTGTTGAACAACTAATACAACTTTGGAATAGTGCGATTATTGAACATGATCATGAATCCATTATATCTATATTAAGCGTTGCAGACCTTAAAGAGATATTCTCTGACGAAAAAGGAAACTTTACAGTAGATAAATATGGAAGAAAGATTTACACAAACGCTAACGACAACATTTTATATCAATTAAATGAAAATAATGAACTGGTGCCTCTAAAAGATGATGAGAAACATATATATTTCTATGACTCATGTGGTCGATATTATATAAATGAGACAAGGGAACGAATCTACAAAGATCACGATGGCGCCAGTGAATATATCTTAAGTAAATGCGGTTACCTCGTAAAAGTTCTGGAAGAAATAGACGGTGTTGAATATTACTTTGATTGGTTGGGTCGATATTATATTAACCATGAAGGGCAACATATTTACTGCGAGGAAAACTCAACAGAGGAATATGAACATGACGGTTTAGGTAATCTAGTAAAAATTCATGCAGAACCATTTTACTATGAACCCTGTCCAAACGAGCCAATGACTATGGAAGAAACCAATTATTTGAAAGACATCGTTGGGGACGCTCTAAAAAAGTGCATAGCTGAAGTAGTTGTACACCAACCAAGTGACCCTATAGCTTATTTAGCAGATCGATTGGAAAAATATAGTGACAATATAAAAGATTATCAGAAACGTGTCAACGATGAACGAGAAAGATTAGAACAGAGTCAATTACTCCATACCACCAGGGAAGAATCGCTTAATCTGACATATGTAGAAGATGATGAAGCTGATGAAGATTTCAACTTCATCAACTATGAACACGACGCAGACGACAGTTTCTAAGTTAATAATTTTGTACGACATTATTTTATTGTCTTGCTATGGCTAATATTTTATACCTACATAAATACCTTCTTTGCCGGTAGTGAAAAGACCAACGCAACCTAGGTACATACAAAGAATACTTTTTAAATTACTTGCTTTTGATCTAATTTCCGTGATTACAAAAAGCCATAACATACCAGACCTAAGAAAAAATATTGCTTCAGAACTCGACGTAAGAGGTGGGTATTGTGAACAACCAGTAGACAATATTCTCCGCAAGACAGAACAATATAAATATTTTTTTTAGATAATATTGGCGTTTGTTAATAAAGTGGTATGTAACATTTTCATATAGATAATATTATTTTAGATAAATTAATCATTTAATATTTCAAATAAAAATATGTTATTTAATTTTGTCTTTACTTTAAATTATCATTTTGTATTTTTTAAGCATTTTCTATGCTAAGATTACCAGATACTTAGCGGCCTGGTGTATTAAACCAGAAGACGCAATTTCGAGTCCTGCTCGCGAGTAATTTTTTTCCGTCATTAAAATTAAATATTTACATTATATGTCTAAGTATGTGTTAATATAATGTTAATATAATACTTATCAAGTTATCATGAATATTAAATTATTAGCAGTGAAACTTTTTAATAGGACCCCGTTATTACCTATCTTGTAGTTATTGCATTTCCTTTTTTACCCGACGACACGGCAAAAAGCTAAAGGAAGGGTTTTATAGTTGCTAGCATTTTATTTTAGACTATAGATACTCGACCTTTCCAAAGATTACTGTTAAGCTAGTCTACTACCCCGTCATGGCCGTGGTGAATGTTTCTAATCCCATGGCCATGAGTGCCATGACGCAAAGGGCAGGTGATGACAAGTGCAGTTTTAGTCGGTATGAAGCCGAGGACACACCAGGGGACAAATGTCGCACGACATGTGTAAACGACATGTCAAGCAAAACCAGGTTTTCGCTTGACATTATTATCAGGCGACATCGCGCGACTTAGCACATCCGTAGCATCCAGACATGTTGTCAACGACGCACAACTTCGCCCGACGTCGCTGGCGATACATATCGCAGGACATTTGTCCCCTAGTGTATCCCTGGCTTTAGTCTGACATACCCTGACGCCTTCCCAGGTGGCGGGAATCCAGGAGGATTTTCCACACCCAATAAAAAAGTTTCTACGGTACTATAGCAACCTATTCCTCTTTATTCGAAACTATAGCTTTCCGCCAGCGGCTTCGCCCGCGTAGTCTTATAAATCATTGCTACTCCGCTCCTATTAGTCGTAGCGTTAGGTATATAGCCTACTTATAGCGTTTCCCGATAAATGGGCTATCTAACACTGAAATATTTTTTCGAATCGGAGAATTTTTCAAAGTCCAGTAGTTTCGGAGCCTATCCAATACAAAGAAACCTTTCCTCTTTATAATATTAGTATAGATAAGATTGAAGGCACGACTGGCGTAGTGGTTAAGCGAGCTTCGTCTCCAGGGGTTGTAACTTCGATCCCGGTACGGAACAAACAATTGTATGACCTACAGGTAGTTGTTTCGGATCCGAGACTCCAATTGTTTATGTGTGTTTGTAAACGCACTCACTTAATACACTAGAAAATCTAAGGTTTGGGCAATGTCTATAACAAAATAATGTTACAAGGATAGAAAACGCCTAATTTTTTATTTTAATTGGCCATATAGTCAGGGTGGCGATTGCGGACCGGTTCTGAATGGCGCGATAACTTTTGAACGAATCAACCGATTTTGACGTACTTACATAACATTTGACATAGTTTAACGCGTCTAACATGTCACAGAAATAATGAACTTATTAGCATCCAGTGCTAACTAACTTATAACTAAGTTCATATAACTTTTTAAGGTCGCAAGTTCGCAACAATGGGAAACCTATTGATTTAATAGATAAACGCATACATACTACATTTAAGGTATTAATGTCAACTGTCTAGTGGTTCTTAAGATTTATTTCCAGCCCGAGAATTGTTGAGATTTTCTTATGAATTTCGCAGTAGTAGTTTGGATTTATGCCCGGTTATTGGCAATATTGTGAATACACATGGGATCTAATCATACCAGCGAACTGCGAATGTACTTACATAAGTACACCGCGACAGTACCCTTCGGGGTATACAAGCGTGGTATGTTAAACATAGTAGTTATTTAACCGAGTTCAGAATACTTACTACATCTACCTCCTACCTAGTATCAATTTAAAGTGGTCCCAAGCGGCTACAATCGCAATAGTATAATATCATAGTATGATACCAAAAGAAATAAGATTATGATAAAACAAAAAGTTTATTATGAATAAAAAAATATTTAATAATATATTCATTTATAACAATTTCACTTATTTTTCTTAAATTTTTTACCACCTGCTTGACCTTTGAAAGGTTTTTTATCTTTGCTCGGATTTATTTTACCGATTTGTTTCTTCTTTTTGTTAAATTTCTCTTTTAATTTTTTTGAAGCAGCCACTTCTACCTTTTCATTAATTTTGTCCTCATTTTTGCTGACGGCTTGGCTCTGTGGGATTGGAACTTGTTGATTACCTTTGTTCTTTTTATTCTTCTTTTTCTTTTTATTTGGACTTTGATTCGTTTCTACGGCATCAATGTTTTTCTGAGGCGATTTTGCGCTATTTTCTTTCTGTACATTTTCTGGAACAGTCACTGGGTTTGCATTTTTTTTCTTTTGCTTGTTGCCTTTGTTTTTGGGAATGTTAGGACTATCTGATGTTTTATTACTGCTGTTTTGAACATTAGCTTGTTGTACGTTGTTTGCGTTTTCTACATTCTGCTTATTTTTGTTTTTGCGATTTTTCTTTTTATTTTTCTGTTGACTACTGTTTTCGGTGGGCTGGACTTTAGTTGCAGTTTGTTGATTACTTCCAGGTCTGGAAAAGAAAACAACATTAGATATATTATAGAATAACAGAGTACCTACCACATGCCCTTTAACTGTAATATCACGATCCACATTCATATGCTTTCATGGTTCATTCAAAATTTATGTTATCATTTATGAGTAATATTATGTACCCAGTAACCCTTAAGATTTAATCCATTCAAAAATCTCCTAAAACGCCACTTTTGGATCATCTGAATTCGAATAGATAGTATTAGTACCCATAACTGCCAAATAAATCCTAGTAATCCTACTACTGAAACTCTTTTTGATTGAACATGGACTAGACTGGCCCATGAGCGTAGCAACTAAACAAACTACATACAAAGGAGAGGCCTATCAAAGCAGTGGGCGAAGTAGGGCTGCGGGTGATGATGATATTTATAGATAATACTCGGTAAACTTACGCTTTTTGCGCATTGGGCTTGTTTTTTTTCTTTTGTGGCTGAGCACTATCGGCAGGTGCTGGTCTCTTCACAGGAGACTGTTTCTTGTTTTCTGTTTCGTCTTTTCCTTCATCTGACTCAACATCTCCATTTTGTTTCGCCTCTCCTATTTCTTCGTCATCCTCGTCTTTGAATGGTTCCGGCTATAACATAAGAGTCAATATTTAAAAACATATCACTGCATAAGCCAGCCTTCCTAAAGGAAATGCATAATGACTACTTACAATAACATTAGAAAACTTCTTGAACTTGGCTACGTAAAAACCATCCATATTATGAGTGTGTGGGTAGAACCGCCTAGTCAGCTTAAGTGACGGGTGGAACCTATGATGCCTGTATTTAACAAAGCCTTCAGTGCCGAAATCAAGTCCTGTGGGCACTAACTTCACGTTTCTGCGTTTCAGTGCATAGTTTACTACCCATTCATTTTCTTCAGGTAGAATAGAACAAGTTGAGTATACAATGTAGCCACCAGTGCTAGATTTTGCACTGCAACAGTCAATGGCCGCAAGTAGAAGTTGCCTCTGTATGTTGAAACACCTCTGGATATCTTTCTGATCTTTAGTCGTCTTCACACTAGGGTCTTTAGCAATAACTCCAGTACCTGTACATGGAGCATCCAATAACACTCTATCAAAGCCTTTCATGACATCAGGGAACTCTCTGCCATCATGGTTGCAAATTACAGCATTGACGACACCCAACCTATGGAAATTACCGACTATCGCCTTCGTCCTTTCTTTATTAGCGTCATTGGCAAATAATGTCCCTGTATTCTTCATGATGGCTGCAATATGTGATGCCTTGCCACCTGGTGCTGCACACATATCTAATATCCTCTCATTCTCTTGTGGTGCTAAGGCCATTACTGGCAAAAAACTGGAAGCACCTTGCAATATGTAGTGCCCTGCCAAATATTCCGGTGTAGCGCCAACTGGTACAGTTGAACTGTACACAACAAGGCCTACTTTGCTCCATTTACCTACAGGATCGAGATTGACACCTCTATTGATAAGAGCTTGAGCTAAATCTCGCCTCCTAGTTTTAAGACTGTTGGTCCTTATAGTAACAGGTCGCGCAATTTCACTGGCTTCCAGAAATTCAACTAACTCTTGCACTGGAAATATCTGCATAAGTACTTCCATAAGGAATTCATTATAACTGTAATACAAGCAAAGGTCCTTGAGGAGTAAGTCAGTATATTCACAGCGAGATCTATTTTCTTCCTTCAAACGATTGAAATCTCCTAGAACTGTTACAACATCTTTGATTCTTTGATTAACATCTTGAAGGCTGGTTGGATTTTGTAGCTCTTCTTCAGACGGAAATGCAAATACGTCTTGTTTAGCAATATTCAGTTGCATTTCATCATCAGCAAGCTTCTTATCAATTTTCTGTTTTTTCTTTAATTTCAAATTGGCCTTTTCTATAGGCAACATGTCATCATCATCATCGTCATCATCATCATCATCATCCTTATCTTCAACACTGGAATCAGAATCATATTTGCCACCACTTGCTGCACCTTCATCTTCTGAGGTCACATCCCCATTTTCATTGTCTGAATCTTTGAATAAATCATCTAGTGTTCCAACCTGAAATTGTTATGAAATCAAATATTTTTGTCTGTACTTAATATTATAAACCGGAAGAGTTTGTTTGTTTGGTTGAATACGCTAATCACAGGAACTACTCGTCTGATTTGAAAAATTCTTTCAGTGTTAGATAGTCTGTTTAATGAGGAAAGCTATATATCATGCTACAACCAATAGGAGCTGACTATAGATTAAAAAAGTTGCAAAAACGGAGGAAAAATTCAATTACTATGTGAATGAAGTCGCAGGCAAAGGTTAGTTAGAAATATAGTGAGTTGGGTTTGAATACTATCCCATCACATACTTTATTAAATTTCTGTCAAATCATAATTCAATAAGTCTAAAAGTACAATTATTATTACCTTATACTTTTCACTCTGACTTTTCTTCTTCCCTGCATTATTAGCATCTGAGTCTTCTTCCACATCTGAATCTTGATTGTCATCTTCATTGCCATTGTCATCATCCTCTGAATCAGATTCCTCCTTATTTTGTATTCCTTTTAGTTTTTGTTTGCCTTTCTGTTTAGGTTTAAGCCACTCCTTATTGTCATCAGTGTAACCTGTATGAATTACGGAGGAAATATTTAAGCCTAACAAATCAGCACAACACACAAGGGCCCTGAGCAAGAAATCAGAAAAGACAGAACTATAAACAGAAGGCAAAGATTTTTTGTGTCAGTAATTTGTTAACATACAGTTTGACAAAACAAACTTACAATACACAATATTAATCTGGAAAAAATTAACCATTTTAATTATTATACCTTTGGCAGTCTCTTCATCTGAACTGTTCTCAGCTTCATCATCCACTTCAACCTCCGTTTTCTTTGTAACATTTTTCTTAGCTTGTTTTAATGCTTTCCTTTTTTCAGCAATTTCAGCCCTTTTCTTTGCTCGTTTGGCTGCCCTTTGCTTTTGTCTATGAGTGAGTTTTTTTTCAGTAGTATCATCTTCAACTGTAATAATTTAACGAAGGTATTAAATCCCAAATATTAACCTTTCTAAAAACAGGCAATTTAACTGTCATAACTAAATCTTTATATCATACCTAATATTATGATAATAATGAAATAAAATCTATTTAAGAAATTAATAAGTACATAAAGGTAAATTATTTTTGTATTATAATGACTGTATAGACAAACCTATTTACTGAGGTTTATTGTTTAAACCGTCGTGGTAGTAAGCGAGTTTAAAAGTTAAAATACTTATATTTTACAAATTCGTAAATATAATAAAATAGAAACAAACTCCAGTATATTTTAAGTACAAGGGCCTGTGGAATATAAGATTATTTCTATTGATATACTTACGCAGTTCTTTTTTAAACACTGGGTCAGGTTGCTTGCGAGCTTTTCTGCCGGGTCCCTTCTTTACCTTTTTTGTTTCATCAAACTTTGCTTTACGGCCCATTATACGTCACTTATTCTTAGGAAATCTATAGCTACAAAAACGCTGACTTCTACCAATTTACAGACTTTCTTTCAGTAAAATTAAACACATGTATAAAATAAAGTAACCACACTACCACACGTGTTCGTGTTCACGTTCAGCTTCAGCTTGACAGCTACTCACAACTTCACATCACACTGTTCACTGTCAATGTCAAAGAATTGAACGAAGTCAAAAAGGTTGACAATCGACAGTCGTTGACAGACAAACGCGACAGACGATGAGACAACTGACACTAAAATTTTGAATGACACGTGAATGAATACTCTCATACGAGCTCTCAATAAAAAAAAAACACCACCAAATGGCCACCGCAATTAATATGCTTTCTTTACTATTTCGCACCACTATTTTGACTTTTAGCCGAATACTTATTCATATTTCCATGTTCGTTGTTTGCGCATGCCATTAGTCACAACGATGTGTGGTGCCAGCATTCTCGCCAATCTTATTGTCTGGCTTGAAGTTGGCACGAGCTAACTTTAATACGGCCGTAAAAATCAGAGAAAGAAAATTATTGACACTTGTCGAGAATCTGTCTGTGGTCCAGTCCCATGGAACTAATATGTCAAACTTCGTTACACTTCGTTTCCATCCGGAATGCGTACTCGGCTCAACAACTCAACGTAAAACCGACCTTATTGCAATCGATTAAACTTTATATTTAAACCGAAATACGTTACGGTCAGATAGAGAGGTTAGAGTAGGGGATTGTGTCTCGTTTTAATAAATTGCCATACAAGAATTTTCTGATCGTCTAGTAGATTTGCCCCGAGGCTAGGGTATCTGATCCAAAAAATATTATTGAGTTATACATTGCTAGATAAACTACTGCGTAAAATATCTTTTTATGAAATAAAGATAAGAAAAGTCAAAAGTATTTTTTTTGAGTAAATTCTTGAAATATAATAGAACTTTTTAGGTTTATGGTTAGTTTTGAAATTTTGATATGACAACTTTAAAACAATGGCAATGACATCGCGTCATTTTCGTTCCGTGATTTTTTGTTGTTATTTTATTTGTGAAGAATGTATAAAATAGTGAAAAGGTGTTGCGTATAAAGGATGTGGAAATTAATCATATACCCGCTATAAGAAATCCACTCACAGGTTACAAACTTAACCCACCAATGGTAACGTAAATGTCTACGAGACCGGACGTATCGAAAAATTCCAACTATTTCACTGTTTAACTGTTGTTTTTTATTATTTTGTTTTTTTATTATTTAAGTGAAATCGTATAAACACTAATAAACGAGCTTTGTTATTAATAAGATGCCTTTGTTTTATTATCAATATATTTTAATAACCAAACTATCAACCTACTTATACTTTAAATAATCATGATTATTCATTTTGCTGAAAATGTTGGTAGTATTTATGTTTAAAGTTAATTATTGCAAAATCTAAGACTGAAAATCCCGGTACGCGGGACCCATGAAGGTATAGGTAAACATGGAGACCACACTCCGAATACCTACTTGAAGCATAACTTATGTATCGCTATCTCGCTCACTGTGGAGTAACCTTCTCTTTCTAAGTAAGGTAACCTTTGTTTTATTTTACCTAGGATATTACGTAATTGCTTTCCATTTAGTGATTTATTTAATTAATTAATCTACAACACTATTTACTTCTAAGACTTAGCCCTAGCTTAGGATTGATGAAAGATGTGTATAAGTGGAAGTTGGGATGTTTCTGATATTTTAAATTAGGCTGTTTATCATTTTCAATCACGCAAAAAGACCTAGGTCGTATTCGTATGTACAGATTTAATTATTTTTTTGCGACCAGGGGTCTGTAGTCTATTGAATGTAATTGTTATAGAGGTGGGTAACTCATCAAAAATACGCGAGCTGCAGATCAGCTCGTGACTCAGGCGAGTGAGCTGATTCAATGAATCAGCTCGCAGATCAGCTCAGTTTGTACCTGTACAGGTATATGATTCTACTACGAGCCGCGAGCTGAATTGAGCTGAGAGCCGAATTGAGCCGAATCGAGCCGACTGAGCTGCGGCAGTTGACAATTCGTTTAACTCTGACTACTCGATGTATTCCGATACATCGGTTTAATCGATGTTTTGACAAATATTTATTTATCTTTTTGTATTTTTTTAAGCATTTTCCATGCTAAGATTACAAGTTATTTTTAATAAAGGAAAAAATAAAATATTTATTTGACAATATATCGATGTATTTAGTTATAGAAACATCGAATCTTTGATGTTTTATTTTTTATCGGATCTATTAAAAAAAACTTGGTCTGATTAATAATTATAATGAAAATGAAATTAAAATTTAACACTACTGATGATATTTATGATACGATATATTTATTTATGATAATATATAGAGATTTTAATACTTTAATTTAATAGACAAAAAGAAACCAGAGCTTTTTGAGTAACAAATCAATAAAACGTTTCAGAACGAATGACTCGTTCAAAAACTTACTTTCTGGACTCATTGACTGTCACTGAACAAGCCTCAAGTAGATCAGAATCACAGATCAACTCAATTGAATCAATTGAATCAATTGACTCATTTGACTCATTTGACTCATCTGTCTGTGGAGGGATTCAAGGATTCAAGGGAGCTGAATTGAGCCGCGCGAGCTAGTCATTTCGTTGCTGAGCTGTAGCTCAACGGCTCAGACCCGTGCGATCTGATTCATTGAGCTGACTCAGAGCTGAGTTACACACCATTAAATTGTTAACAATTACAAATAAACTTTTTTTTTATAAACTACACTGTACTGCATGTAATGTTATAGAAGACGTTGTTCATATTATGATGGAGTGTGTCCGTAACGAAGATAACGAAAAAAAAGCCTGCTAGTATGTGTATACTAGAATGACTAACAAACATGATATAATTAATTAAGGTTCTACGGAAAGTCCCAGATATATCCTGAATATGGTCACACTACTTCAGTATAAACAAAACAAATTAAATTGAACTAAGTCCATGAAACTCAATGTAAAACTATATGGTCTTATATAGTTCATTAACTAATATGTTCAAATAATTGTTCAATCGTTATATGAAGTAATTAATTGTTACCGTTGTCTAACTGGTCCACACTAAGAAGAGAGGTCGTCCCACAAAGAGTGAGATAGAGATACGTAGGTATTTGACTCAAGCTGTTGTTCCAAGTGTGGCCTCCATGTTTACTTATACCTTCATGGCGGGACCGAGTCTACCAATAATATAATTTAAATTTACGTCACAAATGGTGGGTTGAGGGGCCTTCCGGGTGACAATGTTTTCAAATTATGTCAGACTTTAAAAGGACATGTATGTTTTGACGACAATCAAAAATATTAGTTATGTCGACTATAATTATTTATTGATGATTACGAACGACCAGTTGACTTTTTGAGACGACAGTGGACGTCTGGGCGCCATCGCGCACTACACTTCGGTGGTGCCCTCTTTAGCGCATTAGACATGGTATAATGCATATTTTTTGGTACATACATAAAAAACTCCCAAACTTGGGCACTTACTAAAGCGCAATCAAGAAACTAGAAACATGCCAGACAGCAATGGAGAGAAGCATGTTGAATATAAAGAAATTGGACAAAATCAACAATAAAACCATTAGGAAACGGACAAAAATAGAAAACGTCACAACTAGAATAAGAAAACGCAGAAAAGACGGGTAACATATTAAGAGGCACTGAAAAATGAAACAAAAATATTGTATTTTGGTATCCTAGAAATAGAAAGAGGAAACGAGGTAGATAGTTTCGAAGGTGGGAAGACGAAATAAAGGCAATAGCCGGGAAAACATGGACTAGAAAAGCGGTAAACCGGAGAGAGTAGAAAGAATTGGAGGAGGCCTTTGCCAAAGCTGGGCAAACAGACCAAGTTGTCGGTGTCATCGACTCACCAGAGTCGTCAATGTTAAATTAATGCAATAGTTGTCTGGATAAAGGCTTATATTATTATTATAAGATACTCCCAGAACAACACAAACACTTGTGCTTATCACATAAATATATTTATCTCATGATCAACAGTTCAACGCTTTAACCAATTTTTATGCGACAGACGGCAAGATGCAATTACAACAACAGTGCCTATGTTTACTGCAAATATTTTTCTTTAGTAGAAAGAAAAATAAACTAAAAATAAACTGTCTTATAACATAAAACTGACATGGTTTCTTGCATGCTCTCTTGACGACAAAAATCATGGTCACTCTAATAGAGCGAGATGAATGGCTCCACCCTAACTATCTCGCTTAGACCGTTTTTCTTCATAGGTGCACATTCCTATTGTATACTAAGTATACTTACTACTTCCATGCTCCAGACATATAAAGCGCCAGATCCACGTATGGTTTTAAAGACCGCGGTCTTTAATCTTGCGTACTTACTCGGCTAATCGCTAGTTAAGGCTTCGAACTTACGGGCTTTCGCCTTAAATTCAGGGGAAAACAAGTGTGACAGTATTTTTAGGGGCATTTTTATTCACAAATATAGACGCTAGAACTAGTTGGCCGCGCCTTAGGTATGTGAGCGGCGGGACGGCGGGCGGCGGCGAACATTTTTTGGATTTTTACGGCCGGTATAAAGTTAGCGCGTACCTACTTCAAGCCGGACAATAAGCTTTGCGAGAACTGTAATTTCTTAAAAAAGGACCTGAACACTACCAGGCTCACGACTCGCGGCAATAACGGTCGTCGAGCCGAGTAAGCCGACGAACTTACTTGGCGGTTTTAAAGCTCGCGATCTTGTGGTGACGTGCGAGCAGGTTCGTCGAGCCACAACTACAGTTCTCACCAAACTTATTGTCCGCGTTAAAGTTGACACGAGCTAACTTTAAACCAGCCGTAAAAATCGGAGAAAGATACATATTAGATACTAATAAATAAAAACGAAAGCTGAAGCCGTAGGCTGATGTTTTATATAATTTTAATTCAATATTTTCCTCTCTCCGATTTTAACGGCCGGGTTTTAGTTAGCTCGTGCCAACTTCAACTCGGACAGTAAGTTTGACGAGAACGGTACGCTGATTTACTCCGTACTCGCCCGTGTATTCGGCCTTTAATACATTCGTCATCATTGGCTAATTATTTATTTTTATAGCCGTGGATACGTGTCCTTTTAGTATAAAAAGATCAGCTA
The DNA here is from genome assembly GCA_946251955.1 of Acronicta psi. Lineage (NCBI taxonomy): Eukaryota > Metazoa > Arthropoda > Insecta > Lepidoptera > Noctuidae > Acronicta > Acronicta psi. Next base: position 5,745,914 of record OX276472.1, on the reverse strand, counting down.
TTGCCTATTGTCAGTCAGTGTTGCAAAACCTTAAGATTTTTGAGTAGATTTACCGAATTTGTTAATGATTTACCGAAATACTATATTATGGTCGGAATTGATCGCCCGCTTTTTTATATTGTTCATTAAAAAAAATGTTATTGTGACTGTTTAGTGTCTATCGAGGACTACGATTTACGCCCTCGTAAACCTAGATGATAAAAATTACGAATCACTCCTTTTTCGTGAATTATGTGAATATTATAATAGAGATTATATACAGGGTGTTTGGTAGAACGTTGAACATACGAAAATGGTGGTTAGTTGGGGTCATCTGCTACCCACTTGGCCCAAATTATTTGACCTTGGCCGCACAGTTTTCATTTTTACTTTTTTTAATTTCACAGAAAATTACCAGTTTTTTTTACTTAAAATTCGAATATAATTAGACATTAATACAAAACAACATCCTGCCTGTTTTACCCATCACAAGTAAAGATATTCGAATTTAAATTGATAAAAAACTGATAATTTTCTGTGAAATTAAAAAAAAGTAAAAAAAAAACAGTGCGGCCAAGGTTAAATAATTTGGTCCCAGTGGGTAGCAGATGACCCCAACTAACCACCATTTTCGTATGTTCAACGTTCTACCAAACACCCTGTATAATACAAATGTGAATCCTCGCTATAGTCACTTGTAAAAAACTACAAAATTCTACTTATTTTTAACCAGTAATCCTACCGGATAATCGATTCTAGGTCTTACAACACCGAATGTCACTGTCTGTTTTTGACAGTTAAAAATAAAATTCGCGAAAAGTCGTGCGAAAACATTTGCTAATAAAAAACAGTAATGGAATTCTTGTAAAATGCTTTAAGTATATTGTTCTTGGAAGCAGTTGAAATTTAATATAAATTAGTATTTATAATGGTTTTATCAAAAAGCTGTTGCATTGGTCGCAGTATTCTCTTTTCGAAACATATTTTTCCAAAGTACGTATTATTTATTTGGTAAGATTGAGTTATTGTAGTGTTTTGTTCGTCAATTTTTGTTGCTTTGCATGTTAATTTTATATTACACCTTAAATGAAAATAATCTACGAGCACCCACTTACTAGGTCTTCCTGTAGTTTTCAGGGTCATTACGTAAATAGACATTTAGTCGACGTTGAATGTCATTGTCATGGCAATGAGCAACAGAAAAGAACCTTTATTAGCTTTCCACAACATGCCAGAACTCGGGAATACTGTGGGAGACAGCTTGTTGGGTAAGTTACAAATTAAAATGTATCTAATTGCAACAGGTAGTGAAAATTCACAAACTAAATCAACTTGTAAGTTAATTTATTGCTTAATATATTTGCTTCTGGAGGGAGTTGGGCTGGTAAAAATAAAATCCCCACAGAACACACAGTATACTTTAGTACGCTCAATTAGTGATCCTGGTATTTATGCTGGGGATTGCCTAATTCGTGATTCTCAGTTTCTCTTTGGTTGCCTTAGGATTCAATTTATCCAATATCCATATTTAATCCAGATAAATTCAAATTTATGGCAACCTTTTCATGACAATTACTGACTCACTGCACAGCTGAAAAGTATTTGCATAATTTCCTTCCTACTTGATTTATTCACATTTCAATGACTTGAAACTTATTTACATAATATTAGGATTTACATCACAGCATAATAATTTGTTATCAGTATTTTCTGAATGCATGTGAAAGTTTATTAATTATTGATAATTTAGACTGTTATTGAAATTTTCAAATAATGTATGAAGTCATACATTATTCTTTTTTAATTAAATACTTCTCATACATTTTCAGACATACAATGGAACAAATGTTTGAAGTTGTGTCAGATGTCGGTAACTACTACAATTTTCTTCCATGGTGTAAAAAATCTATAGTATTGAACAGAAATCACAATAACCTTAAAGCAGACTTAATCATTGGATTTCCACCAATAAATGAAAGCTATACCTCAAATGTTACCTTTGTGAAACCACATTTGGTGAAAGCAGAATGTACAGATGGGAAGCTTTTCCATCATATGTTAACTCTTTGGAGATTTAGTCCAGGGCTGAAAAGGGAACAGCAGTCTTGTGTAATAGATTTCCGAATTACTTTTGAATTCCGCTCTGCGTTCCACTCACATTTATCAAATCTATTCTTTGATCAAGTGGCCCGACAGATGGAAGGAGCATTCATCAAAGAAGTTGGTAGACGCTACGGACCTGCTTCCATGCAGCCAAGAAATTTGCTACTCAATAATGCCATAAAAAGTTGACAAAAAACTTAATTAGACAAAAATTAAAACTTATAGACCATTATTCAATTTGAATTTACATGTGTAAATGTATTTATTGTGATTATTATTTGTGTTTTTAATTATTGTGATTGTGATTGAATAAAACATTTAATTTTATGAATGTTTTTATCAAGAAGCTAAGCTTCCAATGTTGTTACTGAAAGAAATTAAATAAACATAAAGCATTGAAATAACTTTTATTTACATTTGCCCACACTGTGATATTGTAACTGGTATTTTTGGTTTGTTGTTGGGCCCGGTGGGAACATTTTCAATCTTTCTCATTACAAGTAACCCGTCAATAACTCTTCCAAACACTACATGCTTATTATCTAAAAAGTTGCACTTTGCACATGTTATAAAAAATTGGCAACCATTTGTATCTTTACCACTGTTGGCCATGGATAGCAATCCTGGAGAATCATGTTTCAATACAAAATTTTCATCTGCAAATGTGCTACCACCATATATACTCATGACACCAGTACCATCACCCTGAAAACAAATGGTTATATCAGTAAGCCGACGTTAGATGATAATTTATCTTGTTTTAGAGTGGTATTTGGTGTACTTCCACAAATTATTTTCAAAAATTGTTTTTATTTCTTCCATTTAATTATTTTTACTATTGAAGGAACAATGAATACTCACATTGACAAAATCTCCACCTTGGATCATGAAGTCTTTAATTACTCTGTGAAAAGTAGCACCTTTGTATCCAAGAGGTACACCATCTCTCCTATATTCTCCAGTACAGAATTCTCTGAAGTTCTCGCTGGTTTTTGGTACTACATCAGCAAACAATTCAAATATCATGCGACCTATTTCCTAAAGGTTAAAAAGAACGGTTTAGAGGAAGTCACGTAATATAATATATCGACTAGTTTAAAATATTAATACTTACTGTTGTCCCCACTGTTATGTCAAAAAATACAACAGGATTGTTTGGATTCCGAAGTTGTGACTGAATTTGATTCCAAGTTGGCATTTTAAAGTTTACCTTTGAAGTATTTTTTGTATTGCTTTAAATAACGAAATACACTCGGTATAATACCATTCGCTTTATGCGAGAACAAATAATAACAGTTTTATTTATTGTATACTTTGTAAACTAAAGTATAACCTAAAAGTGAAATGACAATTGACAACTAAGTTAGTGATGCGACTCGATCACTCGAGTAGTCGAGGTCGAGCCGCTTTTCCTCGAGTGACTCGAGTGAAATTAATTAAAAACGACTCATTTGAAGAAAATATTGAATATTGAAAATAAACAAGTGCACTCGGACTCCAGTCAAAATTACAATGCCCGAACTTTCTTACCTGCAGCACGCGCGGCTTTGTGATTTCGGCGGGAGTTCGCTTGCGGCTTCGAAATGGAGTGGTAACATTGGAAGCGCCGGTAAAGTCAGCGGCATGTGTGTGTTGATCCACCTGCACATTTATTTGATTGATGTGAGAAATTGAGAGCTTTTCGTTTTAGAGACAAATAACGAATTCGAAGTTATCAACTCATCATGAAAGATTATGAATTCTAAAAGCACCCGAGTGACTCGTTCACAGACCACATGGAAATGGAACCCACTCGATATCTCGAGTAAAACTGGTAGGTACTAAATTGTGATTGTGAAACGACAATAATCACTGGCTGGCTGGAGTAGCATCACAGATGAGTCAACTCGATTTACTAACTCGAGTTGGGCTTGAATTCTCTCTAACTACTACTACTAATTTTGTTTTTTTTTACTCACTATGGGCTTACGTTTGACCATTGGCACGGTAAACTAACGAATCAAGCTAATTCGCGATAAATTCATTAGCTACAAATGTCACACTCACAACATTGAAGTTTGAGTTTAACTTTGGAGTGCTGGTTATTGTTGTTAGTTTTTGTCTTATTAGTTACTAGCTTTCCGCCAGCGGCTTCGCCCGCGTGGTCATGTATTATACATATAAACCTTCCTTAAGAATCACTCTATCTATTAAAAAAAACCGCATCAAAATCCGTTGCGTAGTTTTAAAGATCTAAGCATACATGGTGACAGACAGACGGCGTATAGCGACTTTGTTTTATACTATTTAGTGATTATTATTATGCATTACTATTAAGTAGTTAAGTTGCTAAAACAAAACAAACCATTCAATCAGTTATCAGTTTCACCTAGTTAACTTGAGTTCAAATTCAAGTTAGGTGAATTTCAATTCGAGTTAAATCGAGTCATGTTTATTACGAGTTGGCACATCTCGAGCATCACTATGCACTAAACTGTTTCAGTTTTATTGATGTCAAAATACTAGGGATGTCGGAAATTCAAAAAATATCGATATATATCGTATCGATATTTTTTTTAAAAAATATCAATATCGATATTTATATTTTCAAAAAATATCGATATATCGATATATCGGCCAACTTAAAACTAAATTATAAAACAGCCAAAAAAAAAAAAAAAAGGTCATTTGTAATCTTTTAACTTAAATTTTTAAAAGATTACAAATAAAAATATCGATTTTGATATCTTTTCGATACTTGGAATTTTATATCGATACATCGATATATCGAAATATTAAATATCGCTCAAAAATATCGATATATTGAAAAAATAATATCGATATATCGATATATCGATATTTTTTCAACATCCCTACAAAATACAGTTCATATGAAAATTTCATAATGAAATTTATTGTCCGGGTTGAATTTGGCACTAACTAACTTTAATCCTGCCGTAAAAATCGGAGGAAGAAAAATATTGGATTAATATGATTTAAAATAACAGCCTACGACTTGAGCTTTCGTTTTTATTTATTACAATCTAATATTTTTCTCGTGCCAACTTCAACCCGGACAATAAGTTTGGCGAGAACTTGTGATTTGTTTTATTTTTTTACTTGGATACATGTATTTTCATCAATTTAAAACTTACAAAGTTACAAGTCAGTTCATGAGTTCTCCAATCTGTGTCACTGTCAGCGTCAGATCATTCAGTCATCAAAGTCTGACATTCATTTTAATTTTCTTTCTCTTTTTTCCAAACCTTTCAATTTCAAGTTTCAAACTTTCAAATCACTCATCCATCAGTCTTTCTGAAAAGTTGAAATTGAAAACCAACGAAGTTTGTAAAGAAGTAAGAAGTTGAACTAACCCTAAAATCTAAGTTAAGAAGACGTGTTTGTGTTTAAATTGTTCGTTTTTCCTACTTCTAATAGCTAAAACAAAAATCTTTGAAAACTAAAATGGTTACAGTCAATGAAATTAAAGGTCTTGGATAAAAGTTACAGTGAGTGAAGTAAATAAGTGGCCTTCGACGATGACGATGAATGAGAGGTTGGTGTTGGTGTGATACTGAAAAAACTGAACATCAGCGCGATGACCACTAGAAGGCAGTAGAAGGTACCTACTTTTTTCGGCTACCTATTATAACGTAGAACAAGAAACTTTAAAGGTCCCTACCGCCTACCTACTTTATTATGGAAGAACAACAAACTTTTGTTGATTTTTACAAAGTTCTCGAGTGTGATAGAACCGCGACAAATGATGAATTAAAGCAACATTACAAACGTCTCATACTGTCTTCACACCCTGACAAAGTTTGTAATCAAAATGATGAGACATTTCTTCTTATACAAAAGGCGTGGTCAGTTCTTAAAGATCCTCTGACTAGGAAGCAGTATGATGCGGAGCTTTCGTGTCATGAACACAGTGAGTGCTTACTGTATGATACTATTTCTTTAACGGATATGGAGTTCCACTCTAGTGATGGTGCCTACACATACCCTTGTCGGTGTGGTGGCACCTATGTATTGGACACTGATACTATCCCATCGCAAATTATTATTGGCTGTGATGAATGCTCTTTCTCTATTCAGGTTAATAACCAATTATGATATTTAGTTACTCACTGCCCTGTGGGCAAAAGATATGAGTGTATGTAAGTAGTTACTATAGAATATTGTAGATTGATGTAGTATTTAGATTATAAGCAGGTAGCTATATATTATTCTTATGTAAGTACATTTATGTAGAATAATAATCTGTAGTTTTGCCATTTAACCCCTGAAATTTCCTCAAAAACAAAGATTATTGCATTGATGTGAATGACACATAAAGTATGGGCCATTAGATGACCTGAAAGTATACTTTTCATCTGCAGTCAGACAATAAAAGAGTTCATTATTTAAGATTATATCATGTGCTGTCTAAAGAGCCTTTGGATTTGGATCAGTACAAGGCTGAATAAGACAATAAATAATAAAGGGGTGGTTCAATGGCAATTCTACAGATATTTCTGGCAGTGTAGTTAATGATTGTCTTTAATTATATCTGGCCAATTGATTAAAATTGAATGTAATGATATAATTATTGAGTTAATTATTGTGGTATTTATGATGAAATATACACCTAAGTATGTTATATTTTATGTAAGTCAAGTGGTAATCGTAATATTACTCTACTTGGAAAATATTTTACTTGTATACATGTAACTATGTATATAATTTAAATAAATATAATTAAAACCATGTCCTCTGCCTACCCCTATGGGTAACAGGCGTAATGCTATGTATGTAGAGAAGAGCTGAGAAATTCTACACTGCATCCGTGTGAAGCAGGGGCAGGTCGCTAATCATTTATAAAGCAGAGATTGGTCTGAATAGGATACCAGGGACTAAGGAAATATGTATGTTTCATGTAGATTTTATATGTACTTATTTATAGTAACAACAATATTATATATTTAGGTGTATATCAAAGAGATTTAAAATGAAATTCTGTGTAAATGGTGTTTGTGCAACAATTACCTATGTTGATTTAAATGCTAATACTAATATTTAAATGACTTTAAGATATTATGTAATGCCAATTATTACTTATCTATTTATTATTATAAATATTAAAATATTCTATTTTTTGTATTGCATGTTTGATTTAAATTCTGTACACCAACCTTTTTTAGCTTAGGTAGTTATTTTATAGCCCCTTGCAATAAAAAGCCTGCTTTTCAACTATGAAGACGATACCTCCCATTTCTGTGACTGAAAGTCAGGGCTCATATTATTGTAAACACGCTGGTCCGACTGACATTGACCTGTCCAAAATTTGCATATAAATGCGACATAGTATAACCATTTCAATTTCATCTATCATCTACTTTTGAATTTTTGAATTCATCAGAAATTGGGAATCTGAACTTTTATTACCTTCAAAAATATAGATTTTTTATGACTGCCTACCTGAAGTATATTTTATATTATTTTATCACTAAATTGCGATGGGAAGCAAGGTCTTTGATCTTTCAATTTAAAAAAAATACCCACATGAGTATATTTTTTTACATAGATAGGAATAGGGGAAACACTCCTTTTGGACTTTTTCCAACACAGGCACATTTCAGATAATTGCAATAAGAGTACATAGTCAGGTTTTAAGATTTGCAATAAAGGTAGTCAGTATTTTATTAATGCCATTTATTTCGTGGTTAGAGCTAGGCTAGTACATAAATACAAGGTTTTGATAGAATACAATGATTTATATTAAGGTTAACTCATAAGAATGACTAAATTAAAATCTACATCTACGGTAAAATTTTGTACAGGTTCAAGTAATAGTAATAATATTACTCAGCTTGGAAAATATTTTTAATGTGGAAATGAATTAGGTACATACACGACATTTCGATACTTTCGAGAAAATTTATATAAATATTTTATACATTACAGAAGATCTAAGCTATCACATAGTGTGAATTAAATTTCGTTTTATTTTGCTTTTTACAAATACTTCATTGGCAAGACTAATTATAAAATAACATAGGACATAAATTCATTGTAATATAGAATAGAGAGTGAAAGGATAGAGAGATAATAACATATTACCAGAGTCAGAGATATAATAAGCAATTTGCCATACTCCTACAATAGCAAACTGCCCTATTTAACTAAATATCACCACCTCGTGCGATGCTCTTAAAGCATTGCAGGGTGACAATAACTTCTCGTAACAGCAGTAAAAAATAATTCACAAGCACTCATTGAGATTACGATCTTATTTAGATTACCAATAGTAATGTGGTTACGCACATTGAAAGTTTAAATAATAGCCATACACAAAATATATACACATTGTGCACATGTTTGTACTTTAAAATTAGATTCACATAAATATGTAATTTAAGTCCAATAATGCAGTCACTAATCATACACACTCTGCAGCATGTTGGCTTGTCTATTCGTTCTTAAACAAACGTTACACCATTATCAGTCAGCACAGTCTCACTTTGTTCACGCATCTGTCCATGAAGTTTCTCTTTCTCTTCGTCTGTGTGGCAGCTTCTAAAGGCGTGGGCAAAGATAATTGCGTGTGCATTTGTTCCTCGGCTTCTAAAATGCCTTCGCAGCTACGGCATCTACGTGATGGCTTCTCTATTTCGTGACAGTCTATGTTATCACTACTTTCAGATAGCATTTCAGGTAGACTGTAAAGTGATTTTTCAGGAGATGTGTTCTTAGATGTACTACTACTAGTAGGTAATTGTTCGCAGCTTTGTGAGGAGGCTAATAAAGATTTATCCAAAGAGGATTGGCGATTTCTTCGTGGTCTGAAAAGAGACAATTTTTTTTATTTTTATGTTCAACATACTTACAGCTATGATGTGGTTAAAGCAGTGGCGGCGTAAGACCTAAATTTTATGTGGGCAAAATTCATTTTGCGGGGCCCTCTGCCAGCGCAAGATTTGCATAATTTTTCGGGGCGCGAGGCCCCCTGGGTCGCGAGGCCGTAGGCGGTGGCCCACGTCGCCCACGCCTTACGCCGCCACTGGGTTAAAGAATTAGTCGTTGATATTCTGAAATGTACCTAGGTAATTATTAAGGATAGCAGTCTCTCTTAATCTAGAGAAACCGTATTTTTTTTACAGCACAGCGTCTTTATTAAAATTTTAAACACCAAAAATTATCTAACGGCGGATATGGATGCAATCTTCATTTGTGAGAATGGTAATTGTAAGTATTCATTTGTTAAATGGTATTGCAGTTAAAAAGTTGTAGTTGTAGTGCAGTTTCGACTTCCAATTATCTATTACAGAGCTTCCTTTAGATTTTAAATCTTTCTTTCTTTAGGCTTAAGAATTAATGGAAGACATCATACCTAACAGGCGGCAGTGTGTGTATGGGCGGCTCTAGTCAATCTGCTTTATCGCTTCCTCTACTTTCGCAAGAAGCCATACGTTGGTAGTTCGGTGGTCCTCGTCCTATAGTGGCAGTTCCAGGTGTCTGCGCATCCCCACGACCTCTCAATTGTCCATCCAGGCGATTAGCGAGATTTGATTTTCCTCGAAGGAAGCTGTAATTTATTGTTTAGAAAAAATTAACACAATAGATTAATTCTAATTCCAATGCCTATTTAAAGAATTTGGTTGATAGATTCCTTCATTAATAAAAATATGAAAGTATTACAAGAAATGAAGTTAAAGGTAGCGGTAATTATAAAGTGATAAATGAAGTTTGTATATTCACCTTTCTAACTTATCAACACAAGCGTCTTGATAATCATGTATCCATCTCACTCCGTTGAAGTGACATACAGCTCGCATATCCTCGGGAAGCTCTTCAGCTTTCGGCCATTCAAAGTTGTCGATAATTGGTACAATATTGCACTGTGATTGCAACGCTGCCACTATCTCCTAAAATAATAAAAAAATCATTATTAATACTGTTATCATTATTATTCCTAATTAAGATTTTGATATGGTTCCAATAATAATTTCGATAAGTCACTAAAAACTGAAGATAAATTACTTACTCTGTGAACCCAGTCTTTTCTTTCAGTATCTTTTTTACATCTATCTAATGCATTTGGTGTGAGGACAAGTAAAAAGTGTTTTGCCTGTCGTATACTTTGCAGTAGATTGTTGTCAAACTTTCCAGCTTCTAGCCGTTCAACATCTATGAAAACTGTGAACCCTCTTAGCTGAAGATGGACTTTGAGTAAACTAGCCAGTTGCGATCCATTCGACCTCCGGTAACTAACGAATACATCCAAATTCTTTTCCATATTTTCTTCGCCTTTACTTAGCAAACTGCATTCGTATGCTGGATATAATACATAGAATTTATTATAATTACAATATTTACAAGTGCCATATTTAGTTTAATTTAATCATGAATCATAATCGTTTTTTTTTAATGAAGGAAAGAATCGGCTGGCGGGCAGGATTCGAACCTGCGTCTTCTGGTTCGGTACACCAGACGCTTTGACCACTTAGCCACCGCGAGCCTTGCTCGCCTGTTGAAATCTTCCTTCACATTCTGATTTACGTCTTAAAGGTGACGTAGCGACATCTATTGTGAATGCTTCACAACCGACACGACTAACTTTACAGGTAGTCCGATGTCGTACGATGCCACCTTACCTATTATCTATCTTTTTGGATTTTTCAAGCATTTTCCATGCTAAGATTACAAGTTATTTTTATTTTTTTTAATGAAGGAAAGAATCGGCTGGCGGGCAGGATTCGAACCTGCGTCTTCTGGTTCGGTACACCAGACGCTTTGACCACTTAGCCACCGTGAGCCTTGCTCGCCTGTCGAATAAAAAATACAAAAAGATAGTTAATAGGTAAGGTGGCATCGTACGACATCGGACTACCTGTAAAGTTAGTCGTGTCGGTTGTGAAGCATTCACAATAGCTGTCGCTACGTCACCTTTAAGACGTAAATTAGAATGTGAAGGAAGATTTCGACAGGCGAGCAAGGCTCGCGGTGGCTAAGTGGTCAAAGCGTCTGGTGTACCGAACCAGAAGACGCAGGTTCGAATCCTGCCCGCCAGCTGATTCTTTCCTTCATTAAAAAAAAAAAATAACTCGTAATCGCATGTAAAATAGCATGGAAAATGCTTAAAAAATACAAAAAGATACATAATCGTATTATTTGTATCCTATAATAATTATAATATTAGAATGACAAGCAATCTGTCGTCAATCACCACTATCATTTGTCGTCATTGCATTTTCCAATTATAGAACCACTGATACGTTGTCTGTAGATCATTATGTACCTAGTAGGAAGTTTGGCTTTACGATTTTAGATAAAAAAAATTATTAGTTAAATATTAACTATTCAGTAACTCACCTCTAATCGCATTTAAAATTCTTAACCTATGTATACTATTCACAATCCGACACTCATTCTCCAGTTGCTCATCACTCAGTCCTCGAATAGATTCTTTGTCAACGCCAGCGTTTAACATTGAATATGTATAGATAGTGTATTCTGGTCCAATGCCTTGCAGAAAGTCGTTCAGACTACTCGTGTCTCTAGAAGTGTAGTCTGCCATTTTCTTTAGTTGCTGGAGTTCTCTAGTGAATCTGTAAAAGAAAAATTATAAATAAATCATGTTTTCAGGAATAAGTAAAATTCAGGTAGACTTGGAATGAAGAATACCTTTTGCGTCTGATTCCATTTTGCAAACCAATATCTTCTTTAAGGTTTTCTTCACTTATTTGTAGTAACAAATCTCCATCAACTCGACTCTCGTAAAAGTTTGTTGCATATTCTAAGAAACCAATTTGTTTCACCCATTCGCGAACATCTTCTATGGACCAAAGAGGAACCTGCTGTGATAATTTATGTGGCACTTCCTCGCCTATCAGCCGTAAGGCTTGTGCAGCGTATTTAGACGCAACCGCATTTGGGCAACTAGCCACCTTTTTTAACGATTCTATAGCTCCAATCTCTCTAAATATTTCTGTGTTACCCTGTTGTTTCTTGATTCCAGCCTCCATGCAAAAATGAAAAGCTGCTAGATTTCTTGCTTCTTCTCTCTTCGAACTCAATACAGGCACTAACCTTTTTAACCAATTTTTGCTTTGACCGTGAGCGTGCGCAAGATTTGAGCGGGCAAATTCGGACGGATTGTGCGAAGTTACAAAAGGTTCCACTAAATCTAATGTCCCCGACTTAAGGACGGCAGCTTCTATTTCTTTGTTCGCAACTAACACGGCGATAGCTAAGCAAGCGTAGTACTTGATGTTATCATCGTTGTGAAAAGCTAATGGGAATAACCACATCGGTACTTTTCTCTTAATCATCGCTTCTTGATTTTCAGCTCCACCATACAAAGACAGATTAGCGAGTGCTGTTGCACAGTGCCTAAGTGTTTCGACATCATTCTTCCTACACTCAAACAAAACCGCGTCTAAACCTCCCAATTTAATAACGTCACCACACGTGCTTTCACTGTGTTTGAATAGGTGTTCTAAAATCCCTGTGCCTATTCTTGAATGATCTACTGAATTCGCGTGTTTTGTACACGAGCAAGCAACGTTCACTACTTTTTCAAGTCCGTTCTCTACGACATGAGCTCTATTTTCAGTCGTAAGACATTGTTCAAGCAGTTTTGCAGAAGAGAATTGCAATTCAGGATTATTATACTCCAAACAATTGCCCATTAGTATGTCAAGCCCTCCGGATTCTCTTAAAGTGTTGCACAGGGAATATCCAAGTTCATGACCGTAGGTTGGCACTGCCCACGCTTTCCGTAACATTTCATTGAGTTTGTTGAAATGCGTTGATGCATTTTTCATATCCATTTGGTTATTTTTAATCGACGCTATGAATGCACTCATTCTTGATGAATATTTTTGGATGGCCATTTCTACATCTTTCTGGTTTGAGTTTGTATTTAGTTCATCTAAATCTTCAAAAGTTAAATTTGTAAGATCTTCATCGCCTGGTTTAACAGTTCCGTTTAATAATTGACTCAACTGAAAAACAAAACATAATTTTGTACATACGCGCATTTTATACATATCAAGATTGTATTATCATTAAAGCAGCATGGACTATTGCTATAATTGTAACCAACCAACCAACCAACCCCAATAAAACCTCTCCAGTAAAGAGACAATTCATTTATTCATAAACAAATAATTCCATTGAGCATTTAATACTCGTATAAGAAAACTACTAAATTTCCTTGCCTAAGTAGTCTCATTTATTTTTATCAATATCTTATACTTTGTTTTTTTTTATTAATAATTTGGGATACGGATGTGCTTTATAAAAATATAACAACAAAATCACTTACCTGAGAGGTGTGGAGGGTGGATTTGGTTGACAAATTTTTGCTGGAGATCGTCATATTAGAATGAGCTACGCTGGAGTGCTCCTTATGACTGAACATTCCGCTTGACGTAACTGTTTGACGTGCCTGTGCTGAAGCCATTGCCATTTTCTCGGCGCTAAAGGCTTCAGTTTGTAGTCTTGAACTCGAAGCTGACATATTGTTTGCTTCTTGTGCTGTTACTTCACCCGCTTTCAAAGATCGTTGCTCCTAGAACACAATAAAAAAAAAATTACACCAACTAGTTTGGGTAGGGCTACGCTAAATTAAAATCTTCAGTTGCTATATCACTTCTAAAAAGAGACACCCGTGTTATCACTTAAATCACTAGTAAACGTAAACAACACATGATTCACAAAGTAAATATTTGATAGTTACGGCAATAGCGATACGTAATTTCGGTCTTGAACGTCGTTTTGAAGACATGGTTATTATGTTTGAATTAAAATGTATCACACGTTCGTCCCGGAATGAAAACTACTTTTATAATGGAGAGCAGTTCGCGTCACGGCTCGGATTGTACGTTATTATAGTTCCTATTGGATATAGGCCAAATGTATGAAATTCGTGCGTTTTCTAAAGATTTGAAGTTTGTGTATACACGTCACGTTTTTTGAAGGTCGTTTGAGAAATTTTCCGAGGAAACGTAGTCTCACCGAAGGATTTTGCGGCTGCGGATGAAAGCGTGATAGGACGCCGCGACGTACCGGCCACGGGGCGGACCCCCCTCCTGCAGACATTCTGATTCTAAATTTAAAACCGACTATTCGAGTACTCGTGCGCGCACGCGCAATAATTGACTTCCGCGTGTGCTTGCGCGTACGACGTTCAGGCGCTGACTGAGAAAAGCGTGCTTTAGTTACTGCTGCGATAAGCGCCGGCAGATAAATGAGCTCACCGCTCCAGGCGATCCTCCGCGTCGCAGCATCCTGCCAGTCCATGCGATAATTCGTGCAGCCATAGTGCGCGACAAAACTATCGCGTGATATTAAAAACATTCACATGTTGGATGTTATCGTTACAAGAAATCCCACTACACTGCGCGCTTCACCGTAGTAGAGGCGGTTCTCTGTGATATCGATCGGTCGCATTCACGCGAGGTCGCGTCCTTCGACGCGCCTTTTTGGCTCCACAGACGATATTGCCCGACGTCCAAATGTGGTAGTCGTTTGACCTACTAGTATATAATTTTTAAATCCTTTTAATATTTGTATGTGACTTTTGTAAATATTTTTTGATGTAAGAATCAATCCGAACTAAACAAGATTTTTAATACAAAAGCTACTTGCACTTATTTTAATATTTAAAAAAATATTTACTTACTTGAAGAGATGCAGCATTTTGTTCTGCAGTTAGGCCCTCGGCTTGTAACAACCGATGTGAAGCACTAGCTGCACTGCGTTCTGCATATTGCATATCCCCATGCTGTAACCGACGCATTTTTGTACTGTTTGAGGCAGATCTTGATGCACTATATCCATCAGCGACAACTCGAGTAGAGCTTGCAGAAGTCATACGCGCTGCACTGTATTTTAATTCATTAGCTGCACTTGATCCAACAACTGCACTATTTCCAGAAAGGAGTGATGGTTTCTCGGTTATAGGAGGTGGCGTGTCAGATTCCGGAAAAGTTACAAGAGGGCCTTCACCGGAGAGTTCCCCCATTTCACTCATGTCACCCATGTCATCCATTTCACTTAGGTCTCGAATGACGGGCAGATTACGGTCACCTAAGTCATCCTGATCTACTATGTTTTCCATTGAGCTTCTTAATCTGAAAATACAACAATTATTTGTATTTACGTGACACTTTCACTAACGTAATATATTCTTGGATAATAATTGTTTTTTGCGCACGAAGGGGTTGCACGGAAACTGTAGTGTTGCTATTGTTTGTCGGCGTGGTACTGCAAACATACAGTAGAGAAACAGCGGCTGGGAATTGGCTGAGAGCCAAGGTCGCTCAGGTGAGCTCGCCCATACAGGTTCGTGGGTAATGGCAAAAGTATCTTTAATGTTCTTAGGAAACCGTCTGTGTTAACACCTATTGACCGAACATGAAACAAATATTGGCACGTTATGGATTATCTTATGTAAGTTGTGTAAAAATAATTCAATGTGTCATTTGATGTAAACTAACCTTTGGCCAAAATTTTTTGCTGCTGTGTTGCTAAGGGTCTTCATCTCAGATATAGAGCTTTTGAGTTCAGTAAGGTCAGACTTCATGGAGCTCGCTTTCCTTTCAGTGTTGGCCATGTGAGCAAGTCTCTGCGATGAACTTTGCAGTCTTTGACTCGATGATGCGCTACTGGAAGTTGTACTCGACACCATCTGCAAAAAACATAATGTTTATTCACAAAATGTTCAACCACTTGTGTAAATAATGCAAGAAGTAAAAATCAACCTTTCTAAGTAGTTCTAACAGTGATAAGACACTGATTCCGATTTGCTACTGAAAAAATTTGAGGAGGCAACAACTTGTGTATTATTCCTAACAACACATTATCAAGACTGGTGCTACAAAGGAGTTCAGTGCCAATGCTAGAGAAGATTGTAGGTTTGGGCGTCACACGTCTTGGCGCACCTACACGCACGAAGTAAATAAAAGCCAGGGCTAAACAAAATAGAAATACAGAAATAACAGGGGCATTTTAAAATTAGAACACGTATGAAAAATCCACCTATTATTACATTGACGGCTCATTGTTGAGTTACCAAACTGGGTATATTTGTTGTAATGTTTTCGCGTCAGTTTGCACTACTTTCGAGACCAGTAATACACTGTATGGTAATTAAAAGAATTATTTGATTCATAACTATTATGTGTACTATAGAAGTATATTAATCGTTGTCTATAAACTATAAAGACTGCTTTTAATAGTACCATATTTTGGCAATGAATATTGTGATTGGGAAGCGAAAAAATGATTCAGCGCGTGTGGGCGGGCGGGATGCAACAAATCATGCCCTTGAACCTCGTGCGTACTTATACTCCGAACGGTGTAGACCCGTTAGCGACGGCGCGGACGGTTGTCTTTCATTGCGTGGGATATCGAGAGAACGATATTTTTTTTTTGCTTAAATTGTTTGCCAGTTTTATTTTCACAAATTGAAGCAACGATGTGATAAAGGTGTATATTGTATGGATTGGAATGTTGGGTTACAAAACCCAAGGTTGGGATGCATGAAAGGAAATTTTTTGTAGCTGAATTGGGAATGAATGGTTTAACAAGAATATATAGGGCATGGAATGGGCAATGGCAAGGGTATGTAAGAGAAAGTCGGAATGTAGCGCCAGCGACTGAATCCGCTATAAAAAACGTCTAGGGAGACACCATAGAAGCCGTTTGTTATGATATATGTGTAGCGCAGAGAGGAAGCATATGTTACCTAAAAGATTTTAAGCGTTACTGTGGATGGATATAAGAAAAGACTAAGACCTTAGAAAATATCGATGAATTGTGTGTAAGACGGTATTCTTCATAAGAAACTAAGTGATAAGATAACGGCTGATAAAAACATAATAATACCTATGTAAAAAAATTACGTAAGACTTACTTCGCCGACCACAAATAAACTAGGATATGGGCAAATCATAAGTCAAGGTTTGATACTTTCGTACATCTATGTGTTAAGATATATCTGCAGTCTTTTTTTTACTATTATTATTTATTAATTAATTATTTACTATTTATCTCCTAGAAAAATTTAGGGAAATATTGGATTGATAGTCCATAAAATGTTTGTAGTGCAAAGATAATCTGGCAAATAATTAATTTTATTTATATTTTATAAAAAATAGCGATACCTCCGTCTATTTTATATGCCTGTAGGAAAAATATTTTTGAAGGTAATTTAAAAACAATGTCCGACATTTAGGTATAAATAAACGTCCGCCAACGAATTAATCTACGTTGTATTCTTTGGGAGTTCTTTAAGCTTTGATAAGCCCTCGTGCAAGAGAGAGGTCAAGCTTACCTTGGAACCTATTCAATTAATGGAGAAAAAGTGTTCAAGTAACTAAAAACTTTTTATTGACAGTAACATCAAAACCTATTTAGTGCGTACAAGACGTCAACAAAGTAACAAAATTTTGAGATTGTACGTATAGACTTAATTAAGGTGAAGGGAATGTATAAGGTTGGTACCACGTTGCGTTAGCAGTGCGCTGAACCAATCTCCAAAGGTCATTTATGAGTAAGAATCTTAGATTAAATTTGTCATCATCCTCCTTCCCTTATCCCTATTCACTTGGGGTCGGCGCAGTATGTCTTTTTCTTCCATACATCTCTATTAGCCGTCATCTCATCATTCACTTCCTTTGTGGTCATATCCTTTCTCACACAGTCCATCCATCTTTTCTTTGGTCTTCCTCTTCCCTTATATCCATCCACATTCATGCTTAAAACCTTTTTGGTAACATGCTTTTCACTTCTACGCATCACATGTCCATACCACGCTAAGCGGTTACTGCACAACTTTTCAGTAACCGGTGCTACTTTCAAACTACCTCTTATATACTCTTAGATTAAATTAGTAAAAAAAAAATTTTTTTTACTATCTGATAAGCACATTATATACAAGTGATATTTTACATGTGTTATAACCATGACATAGGAGGCCCTTAGGGAAAATACGTAGCGTGTCGTCCTACGTTACAACATCTCGCGATGCTCCTTGGCAATGCGCCAAATACAGTCCAACATGTCGGTTC
Source organism: Acronicta psi (assembly GCA_946251955.1). Lineage (NCBI taxonomy): Eukaryota > Metazoa > Arthropoda > Insecta > Lepidoptera > Noctuidae > Acronicta > Acronicta psi. The sequence goes on along the minus strand of OX276472.1, from coordinate 5,727,792 downwards.
ATGACGTTCAATGTTCACTTGCAGCTGATATCCGGACAGACACATTATATTAGGTAGGTATAGCTTTATGCGGCTTTTTTTGCTCTGACATGTCATTGTCCACGGATTACGTCTATGTTTTGAGAAAATAACTCGACCATTTACTGGCGTAAGATATATCTTGCCATTTACTTAATACGTGGTAATTGCTAAACAAAGGTGCGCTAATTTTGTACAGCTTCGAAATAATTAAGCGTTCTGACGACCTCGTTGTCATTAGTTAGTACCAACAATAGATATGTACCTCTAGCAGGCGGAGCGGCGCGAAGTCGCATTTGCGCAATTTTAATTTTCCCGTAACTCGCGTTGGGCGAATTCAAAATAAACATACACTGCTTTATAAACCGAGACGCCGAGGCTAATAATACAACCCACTCGCTATATTTAAACCTCAAAATTGTGTTGAGAATAATTTATTCCATAAAATATTTTTCCAGAACGTGATGTGTAACGACTGCCCATAAGTATTTTTATTTACTCGAAATAATTTTATTACATACGTTATACATACATACCGCCATCTGCAGGGGTTTGTCAGAAATAATCTCATTCTTGTAGTTATTTAAAACATACCATGCATCACGCCTAGTCTGTATTCCCCGAAGGGTTTGTGTAAATGTGTACTAACATGTAATAATAAGAAGAATAATGTTTTTAGGTCAGGGTTTTAGTTTTATAAAAAATTCTAATAACACTTTTTTAGATTTAATTAGTCTCTTATATACCTAACATCTATACTAACATTAGAAAGAGGTAAAGTTTGTTAGGTTGTACTGAACCGATCTCTGGATCTACTGAATCGATTTTGAAAATTCTATCACTGTTAGAAAGGTCCCTGAGAGCTATACTGCTTTTACATAAAATTATACTCAATAATAGTATTAGTGCGGTTCGTAAATAATAATTTGCCCGATATAGTTGTTAGAAGTGTTTGTTGCGATAATGAATCATCTTTCTCGGGTGACTCTATCATGTCCGGGATATCACACTCTACTTTCTATGCAAAGTCTTTCACTGTTTTAACAATGTTTAATATAATTATTTGATGATACAAAATATATTCAGTTAAGATTTTCACACTTTTAGTCACTTCCACAAAATAATAAATTCTAATTCGAGTTCGATTTCCTTCGAAAGAGATCTCTGTTTTATTTTATATGCCTATGTACGCTTAAAAATATAATTTTCAGTAAAATTATGAGAAAATATTTTACCGAGTACCATTACCGTAATGTAGGTCACAGGGTCATGTTATCACTACAGAAATAGAGTTGGCAATTCTGACTGCGAGTGATAAATGTGAAAATAGTGATCTCTCGAATGCATAGAACAATAAACATTTATTTCTTAAATAATTTATTCAGTACGTTTGTATTCAAGTCTACTGAAGGCCTTTGTCCTATTTTAAAACCTTTTGTACGGAAATCATTGTATGAATAAAATTATAATATAGTACCTACTTTTTGCTGGTAATATATATATATATATATATATATATATATATATATATATATATATATATATATATATATATATATAATATAGTATACCCATGCTAATCAGCTGACAATTACACCCGTTCCTAGATACTCTCGTAGCCAAGGACTAAGTATAGTTTTTTCTGCTTGTTAGTAACTTGTAATTAACGACCTTACGTGACTTTCACAATTCAATCGACGTTTTAATCTGAATAAATATTTCGGTGTAAATTATATTTGAAAGATAAACTATTTTAATTTGTAAATTATTCTAACGATCTTTTATCTCGCACATAATACTGAATGAGTCGGAATTAAAAAAAATATAGGTAGATATAAAAACTCACTTGCTGTGTCGAAGAACTGGTAACCTGTGTATTGAGTGTCTGATTTTGTCGAGACATTAGATTGCTTTTCTTTAGGTTTTCCATGACGGAAGCGAGGTCTTTGGCGCTGCCGTTCTGTTTTATACTGTTGTTCCCATCGAGCGAAAACTCTGGTATCTGTAACAAAGTAAAAGTAAAGATTAAATTTATTTATAAACTGAAAAGTATTGCTGGTAAAAAAAACGAAAAATTCAATATCTTTAATAAATATTTAAAGTATCAGCCCTAACTAAATAAACGTCTTTGATAACATATTTCAGCATTTTTAAAATTGATTGATATTTTTATTTATACTGACATTAATATGCAAATGTTTGCCTTTAAATAGCATAATTTTAGTACCTAGTCCTACACATTGTAGTTTGCTTTATTACCATAGTAGGCCAATTTTATTGTTGTTCTTGGAACACAGTAACTATAGAGAATTTAGCACAAGGACAATCTACTGCACTTATTGAACCCGTTGATTGAGGTCAAAGGACCCATTGGCGGTGTAATGTAATATCAATGCGTGAGTCATCGGATAGTCCGGTAAGAGGGCAACGCTATTAATCAGAAACTCAGCTCACGCGTCCGATTGTCGAACGCAAAGACATGCTCGACGCATATTGATGGGGCCGCCTACGATACATCCGTGCCTTAGATTGTTTGGTTATGCCTACGATATGTCAAAATATTTAGTCAACAATTCATACACCACAATGGATATTTGATCAAAATATTTTCAATTGCCATGGATAGATTAATTAAATATATCCCGACGCCGAAATGCTACGTCGTTTAAAAGGTTGTTTAATTGAGAAACGTTTAATGTCGAATTCCTAAAAAGTAGGTACCGTATCAATTAATGGTTGTTTGTCTATGAATAACAGGTAATTTGAAATTGCGTAACCTAAGAATTGCTAGAATCGTAACGTCATCTGCCGTTTATACAGACTATTCTAATTTATCATTCTCATAAACATAAGATTTAAATAATGATAACGTTGTTGATTGGCTGTGTGACACCGCGATGATTAACCTATCATGTGGGGAAACGGTTTGAGATTCGCATCGGATGACGCGCACTGACGCGGTGGGTGCTGATGTCATGGCCACGCCGGCCGTCGCGGCGTCATCAACATCATATAACGTAACTACTACTTATGATATACAATATGACATAAGATTCTATCTAACCAAGGATCAAAATTTGTACGGGAAGAAATATTTGATTTTAAAATTCTTACATCAGTAGCTCCTTAAATAACACCTTAAATGCTTTAGACTTTGATAGTGTCATAGTCGTTACGTATCTCCATTGATTGTGTGCGTCAGGGCTCCCAGCCCCGCGTGCCTCGATGAGTAATGTTGATGCAAAAAAGAAGCTATTCAACTCTCGAGTTATATACAACAGGTCAATCGTGGTCCGCGAATGACTCATAGTTCTCAGAAATGTCATCACAGTTCCAGAAATATAACATATAACGTTTCTCTATGTAGGTATCTGTTATGCAATTAGATCACTGATTTCAAGTGTCAATTTAACGTCACAGGATATGATACAACACTTTGTTATTAAACTGTTACAAACGAATGATAAAAGAGTTTTCACGCGTGTTGATAACGATAGCGATTGCGTGATTACTAAAACTCGTATAGAGAGCTTTTTCAAATCGTAAATGAAGATTTATTCGGAGAACCAATAAACATCATAATAGTATTGCATCAACAGTAACAAAATATGGGTATAGTTTTAGGATTCGTTTTTTTTCCAAGATGTTATAATGTGACGTTATGGTGGGCACAAAATACTTTAGCCACGCACAAAATATAGGTTATTTCACCTCTTCGGGGAATATAAGTGCGTGGTATGAATACAAAGCCAATTACTTTTCCTTTAAATTTATGCCATACAAACGGGTACGTACGTTTAAAAGAAATCGAAACGTTGTGTTATCCACACATTTATTTTTCTTCCTATCCAGATAAACTTTATCGCCAAAAAAAACAGTTTTACAAATATGTTTTAAAGCACTATTGATAACAATGTTACAGTAATACGAATCATTATAGTGAATTCTCTTTATTCGGTCTCCCGCCTTATTGCCCCAGAGAGCTGACCATGACCCCGCATCGTCTTTTGTTTGCTTGTATTGGCACTTACTTGGAGACCAACTCCAAGAGCACCTGCTGGACTCAACTAAATATTACCCTCAATTAACCGGCTAGTAAGGGGCCAAATTCACTATCTGGCCAACAAACCCTATACTTTTCAATCTGATAAGTATTTACCGTAAAAGAAGTTATATCATTTGTTATTAATCCACAAAATAATCACATCAATCGAGACCAGAATTATTCCTAACTTTTTTTTACCAGGGACAACTTTGATTTTATTGTTGTTACCAGTTATCACATGGTAAAAAAATTACTGACAGCATGAAATTAAACTTTGGCCAAAACGCTTGATATCAGAAGGATTATAAATATTTCGCGAACCGTATCGACAGTACCGCTCTTGTCATCCGTCTCGTTGAATCTATAGACTAATAAATATTGTGGTCGAAATTTTCCAAACAATCGCTCTCACCTGAGATAGTCGCTAGTTATAATTCTCTGTAACAGTTGAGGATAAGCTTAGGTTGGTGCCCAAATACACGTTAAATCAAAGGTCCACAAGGGGCCTCTACGTGTTGGACCTATTCGCCAGTGAAGCCTTTCGAAGCAATTTATAACATTCAAAATGTAGATGATTTTAACGAACATAGTATTAATGTTCGCTAATACAACTGAACGAGGTTTAGACTGTATTTAATCTAATGGACAAAACATAAAACCTATCTCTAGTTATTATGAGTTACGATAAAAAAACAGTTGTCAAAACGCTACATAGTAAATGATAATTGGAAAACATGATGTTTATTATATTGACATTGCAGGTCCTGAGGTCGACAAAATATTGCGATTACATATTTTTATATCTTTATTCTCTGTGCCACTGTTGGTCTGAGTCAGAATTAGATAATAAGTTTTGGACTTTATACATATTTTATCCAATTAGTGACGGCATACATTATAGAAATAAAAAGATTTTTGCTACTTGGATGATGTTATAGTTTTTGGAGTCTTTTTCAACAACATTATTAACTGTTACAGTGTATTATATACTAACCAGCTCTCAGTTATAAATATTTACTAGTCCGATCATATAACTGATTGATTTAGAAACCACATTTTTATTTAAATCAAATCAAAGGTTTAAATGTAGATCTACATGTTGGTATGCTTCAAATGTCATTACCAAGGTAACATAATATTTTTCCTTAAATTATGATCATAATTATTATTCGTAAATAAACGTATATAGGATTAAACAAATACCTAATAATAATACTAAATTGATTTATGGATCATTTTAATTTCAATATTCAATATAACGTCAGTAGGTAATGTGGATGTCAAAGTCGTTTTTGCTTGCATTTGAATTCAGTAAAAATTATGACTTATTTAATTCTAAATACTCCTAATACTTTACTTAACCTATTTGTTTCTTTTGAAATATTTTATGATTTTCCAGATGCAACTATTAATAACTAAACCTACTCAAAACAAATATTACGAGTATGTTCCTTATTCTTATCTAAACTTAGTCTTCTACAAGTTGTATTTTCAAAATTTTTTAATTTAATAATATGTAACTAGGTAGGTACAAAAATTTCAAACGGTAAACTACATAAAAACAACGTCGATTACTAAACATGAATATTTTACATTACCGGTATTTGTATGTTGTTGTTCATTTGAACTAGGCAAAAAAATATGGAACCGTGATGTGCGAAAATTTTCGTTAATTTACTATAGTCTGTATAATGAACACATGTCATGGATTTGCTGTTTTAATTGTTTACAAAATAAGAAGTTACTTCTTCCTAATGTGCGAAAATTATAAAAACAGATCTGCAGCTGTCTAAAACAAATATACTTACTGAATCCTCGTAAACATTAAATATAAGCAAAGCGCAGGGCAGTCGCGAAACGACCAAGAGTCAAAAGGTATACGACATAAATCGAAATTAATGAGCAGGAAAATAATAGCGCAATGCCTATGCCCATCACGTCAGTGTACAGTGCTCACTTCTGAGAACAGCTTTCACAGCTAACTATTCTGCATTTTGAAATTGATTTTATTTTCTCGCCACTCCAGCTGTTTACCACTTCGAAATTGCATCTTATGCCTTGTTGTATTGACGTCAAGTTCCTATGTACGGTTGACCGAACATTTATAATGCACCTTAATGTTCTGGCTAATGCCAGATGCAGCACATTGCAGTGACCGTTGCATGCCGATCAAGGAGCATTATTACCGAAGGTCAGTTTGGCATGCACAATCATTTTATATGTGGCATGATAAAGAAAACAAGAGAGCTTTATTACATAATAAATATTATGGCTTTGCATGTAATTTGTATGCATACCTGAGGTAAATGCAGGCACATGTTAATCAGTCATCTAATCCCGATAGTGCGTAAAAATTCCTACGGTTAACAGTGCCTTACGGTATTCGCAGAATTTGAGTTAGTCTTAGTACTCGATGTATGTAGGTAGGTACTAGGTACTTAATCATTTGACTTCTGCGATGCAGTCTTGTCTATAATTTCTGATATTTGATTTATGTTACGAAGATACAAATATATTTTACGTTATATAACAGCATTGCAATGAGTTAAATAGATGCCAAAGTTAAATGCTCAAGCGTTCATTACAAAATGTTGTCTTAATTTACTATAAGTAATATTATTGTTAGTATTGAATATTATAGGCATGAGCTTCAAGATTTATCAGCTGCAAATATTTACATCCGAGCGCAATGCAATTAATGCAGGCTCTCTTAGTTAATTAGTCTAAAGAACTACTAAAATTAGACCGGTTTTGTTAGCATATTAAGTATCTGCGGTATGTATGGGTACATAATCACCAAGTATATCTTTCATATAAATATAGTTATACATAATCAATTAACTTCTCTTAACAACCAATCAAGATTTTATTGTAGGTATTCTTATTAATTAAAAGCGATTTTCTTATTAATTAGAAGTGATTTATATGCATTTTTGGTTTAGTGCAAGGAATTTTCGTTCCCGCACAGTCTTTTATTAAAACACAATCAATACCAGACTGCAAGCTAAGTGCATACCTACATTGAACATGGATTTGTTGTATCCGCTGATAGCCGTACAATGGTCCCAGTTTTAACAGAATACGAGTAGATCATAATGGCTTTACCTTGTACTGCGCCAACAACTAACACTAATAACGTTGACTAAAATGTCGTCTGACGATTTGATTCACATAATGGTAAAACCAAAACGAGATAAAGTTGGTTGTTATCAACGGAGAGCACTGTCGATCACTTATCGTCATCACAGTCGCGTGTCGTGTATACGGACTTATTACGACGGTACGTGTCACTGTAGCGGCGGCCCCGGCGTGACTGCCGGCCGGCCGGCCGCAAACTTTAACCGGCCGACCACAATGGCTAATTAGAATGGGCGAGCCGAGCGAGGCGCGGGGAAGAGGGGCTCCACCCACGGACCTTTGCATCCGCTTTACGGACAACTTCGATGAGAAACTTGGATCTTGGATCCATACTGGAGAACAAAATTAGTTAAATTCATTATTACGAAAAAATGCCAATGAAATATTTCAAACAATCAAAGTTTAACAGGAATATTCATAGTAAAGAAGGAAAATACTACACTTAACTGTTTATTAAGAGGATTTGAGGATAATTAATTATTTTAAGAAGCAATGCATTTTTAAATTTTTGTTAAATGTAATATGACACGCTTCTGAAATATAACATACATACAATAGATTATGTTATAAAAAAGCTCGACAAGGGAAGGGAGACCCAGCCACTTCTGTCGTCCGTCGTAATAAGTCAACGACCTTTCAATGTCAGCGAGATACTCGCACAGCGAATCATCAGCACAGATCATTAAACGAATATTATAATATCTGATTTCCTTTCAAATACCGATTTCAGCAATTTATGATGACAGAGAATTATTTATTATGGCACTCTATTTAAATGGAATTATAAGCTGTATAGCTATTGCCTTAAATGGGATTTAATGTCTTTCATTAAGCGATAATTTCGGTATATCGAAATAACATCAATTTATTCTTTGAGTTCATTTTGCTCCTACGCACTGCTTGTCGACTTATTCGCCTATTGCACTAATCGTAAAGTTCACGCAATACGTGTACTCAACAAAGGTGAGAAAAATATTACTTTTGCTGTGGTCGCTTTAACTGGTGTTTTGGCCCTCAATTACGATGATAAGTAGGTAGTTAGGTACCCTAATTGTTTTATCTTTATTATGCCTATTAAAATTGTATTTATCATTGTATAATAGATTAAACGTCATCCTGGTCAGTTAATGAATGATTATATTAATTTATATTGACATATCACTATAAAGGCCACTCCTTTCCATCGACCTGCATTCAGAATAATTTGGAATAGCTCAATTGAAAATTTAAAACTAGGTCTTGTATGAACGAATTCCCCACACAGTCAATAAAATTTCTTGAGAGCAATAAATGTATGAATCATAATACGAGCAAATCGTTAAGCCTATAGGTACACAATAACACGATTCGTCTCAGGCCACTGTAACAAATTAAATGTTTAGTAAATTTGTGAGTAACCGTCTTATTCATACAGTTTTATCGGACTACCGTCGGTTATGACTTTTATGAAACTTCCAATTTAGGAAATTTTCGTGTAGTTTTAATTAGCACAATCTCTACAATACAACTCTTACACCTTTTTGTAAGTGCATTAAACCGTGTGTCCCGCAGTCCCGCTGTCCCTTTACTCTACATAATAAATGATTCCAGTAACTTTGTACTTATTAAAAGTAAATTAGTTAGATGAAAAAAAATAAGTGTTCTTGTAGTAACACATCACGATAAGTTTTGCAAATATTTATCAAAACTATTATTTCTCGGTTTACAGCGTAAGCAAAAGTGGAAGCAAAATACCTAGTAAAATATCTATTGATATCAAACAAGTAACGACAGTCAATTCTACGCAACGAATGACTATTAGTAATATTAATTACTTATAACAAACGATAACGTAAAACAAACACGAGAAACAACACCTACGTTATGATTACTTGAGTCATATCGAGAATTATGCAGTTCTATGTACCGCGTAACAGTTTCACAGATATATGACTAAACCCACTATGAGTGGTTCCATTCATGCTTTAAGTTTAGTGGTCACGAGCTAAGGTAGTATTTACGAGAACTTTATTGTCAATGGAGCGTAAAAATTGTGTCGTGTTTGATAACATGCATTAGGTTTTCTCACTCACGATCAAGTAAAAATGTTACCTACGTCGTTTTTAGGGAAGTGCTTCGTAATTAGGAACCATGAAGTCTCATAATTGAAGATACTTACAGGATTGTGTGTAAGAATTATTGTAGTTAGAGTCTAGGTCCTACTTTGAAAAGAGCAGTTGGAAGATTTATATTGAAACGAAACAATGATTATTGTAATAGAGTATTACTATAAGTTACATACAAGATCATTCACTTCTCTACAACGTAAATATTAAATAGAAAGTTCAAGCCTTAAACTAAAACAATGGGCTGCATTATTCGATAATACATTAAGAAGTAGTTAATTGGTGTATTAAAGTATTGTCAAGAGACGATAGACAAGAAAATGTATCGTGAAAATATAACCGATTGTTGGGTAGGCAACTCATAATAAACGTGCATTTCGTTAGTCGTAGGCTCAGTAGTAGGCTGTTCTTATTTGCGGTCGTTATTAAAATATATTGTACTAGCTTATGCCCGCAACTTCATCCGCGTAGAAGTCGAAAATGGTTCTAATAGGATTTTTAATTTAAAAAATGATTAATTTTTTTACGTTATTCATTTCGATAAAACATAAATTAATATGTGAAAATGTTTGAATACTTAAAAATATCACAATTATTATGTTGTAGGGATTTAAAGTTTAAAAAAGCATGAAAATAAAATAAATTAAAAATGGACATAACAAAGTCAGATAATTTGATACATTATATATTTTATGAACATTAAGCTCGGTCTGGTGTAAGTTACATGGGGTTATTATCTTTTATCTTTTTACAACGAAATAAAAATACTACACCTGCCACAGTATTTCTTTGTAACAATATTTTTTTGTTTTTTCTTCAGATGCTAGAATCAACAGGCTACTCTGTGCGCTTACTCTGGAGCATGCCACATACTCTGCCCGCGGGAGAAGCAGCTTTCCCTCAAATCTACTCCCGCTACCAAGAGTTTGACCTTCAGCTTTATTTATGATCATTGTAAAGCAGAGTTTGATGGGAAACTGCACTCTCTTGAATTCAAAGGGGTAATTTGATGGTGTTGGTGGAATCCTAGGAATAAATACATACTCTTCTCGAGACCAACTGGTCAGTATAGTTGACTCGATTACATTGCGATGCATGTTTTCACTTCTGGTGCCATTGCATTATTTTGGTGGATTTATATTCCGCAGCAACATAATTGGGGCGCCAACTCTCATTTTTTTATGTGTTCCACCATTTCCTATTTTAAGGAACAGGTCTGAGAATTATCCACAAATGAGACCGCTTCAAGCGCTTTTACTTCTGAGCTCTACTGGTAAAGTGTGTCGGAAATCGCCTGCTATCAATACAGTAATCCCCTTTAAGAGCCATAGTACTCACATCCCAAACTTCTGAATAGTACTTTGTTTGGGTACCTATATTGCAGAGTGGGGTTTCGGTTTGTATCAAATCGAGAAGAACTTTAAACGCAGTTTACCAGTGCAGTTTTACCTCTTTCCAACAACGTGGCAGCAATTCCGGACGATGCAACCGCGATATCACGATTGCTTCTGTCTTTGGAAGATGTTAAACTCAATAAAAGTCTTGCCTGTTACACCAGGAGCACTCAAAAAAAATATCACTACGTATTATTATACTGGAATTTATTAAATCTTTGTTTATTGAATAAAGTCTTCACTACTTGACATTATTTACTGCTGAGGAATTGACATATCATGTGTCAAAATTTTTATTTTTATTAAATTTAAATAAAAAACTCTAAGGAGTATTGATATCAACTTCGAAGAAAAATAACTTTTTACCCCCTTTTAACCCAGTTAGGGGATGAATTTCAATAAAGTACGAAACACGTCTTCCTTCAATTCTGTTAAAGAATGTTTATGCAAAATTTGAAGTAGATTGGACCAAGGAATCACGTTGTCCCATACAAACTTTGCCCCCCTTTTTCACCCCCTTAGGGGTAGAATTTCGGAAAATCCTTCCTTATCGGATGCCTACGTCATACAAAGAACAAACACTCCAAGTTTCAGGTCTCTACGATCAGCGGTTTAGGCTGTGCGTTGATCCGTCAGTCAGTCAGTCAGTCAGTCAGTCAGTGAGTCATTCAGGACAAAGCATTTTATATGTATAGATTAATTAAGTGATTAGTTTACGAGCGGTTGATAGGTATAAGGCAAAAAAAAACTTGTTTTTTTGCCATTTCTAAAACAGACACTATACTTTCAACTTTAGTTATGAACATGTGAAGTTCATTTCAGATCGCGACTTTAAAAAATTAAAATGAACTTGTTTCTATTTGCGCGATAGAAAATTTCTTCCGCATTAATTATGCGATTGAACTAATGAAGTTCGAACTCGTTTGCTGAGTCATCAATGGTTCACGTGGCCGCTTATCACACTACATACATATTGTTATTACGGCACTTATATACGATGTTACCTGCGCGTGCGCCGATTACAACTAGCTATGACTCACAGTATATCCTGTTCGCCTTTGTGGGACTTTCACAAATATTAGCGCGTTTGGAAAGCTTTTTTTATGAAGTTATAAAAAACGGATGAATGCAATTTGATCAATTACGGTATTAGAAATATCTAAGTTTGATAAATATAATTAGGTAATGCACTCAGCAATATTGACAATGTTATCTTATCAGATTATTGTATAAATAATTATTAAAGTACCCGGAATCAAATGTTTATTTATTTGCGTACGTAGATATATTTCACATTCCAACGGTTATAACACAAATTCCATCGGTGATAAAATACCTATCTTCATTTAAAAGCACTCGTGACTCATATGTAGTTTGGTCGGTCGATGATGATAAAGGATAAATATTTCTACTGAGTATTTCACAAAAAAAAAATTAGATGAAGTCATGCAATCATTGATAATAATGTAACTCAATGGCATCATCGTATGATACCTACTTTGATAAGCAGTAAAGACAGGAAAAGTAATATTGATTTGTATTTCGCGATGGATGACAGAATTCCGGAATGTCAAGTGGGTTTCTAACAACGGAAATTTGAAAGTTACCCCCAAACTGCTTGCGAATCCAGCTACAAATTATGATTAAAACAATGAAACGCGAACTAGATACAATACATGATCGCCATATACGATGAAATAGTTTTAAAAATCAGTCTTCAATCAATCCATAACCGATTGTTATCGACGGGAGAATCGATATATTCCTTACCTCTGTACTGGGACCATACAACATAAGACATGAAAACGTCGAGTAAAGTGACATGTACGTACTTAATCCTGCTGCTGCTTCAACTTCGTTTTACAGGAAAGATAACAGCCCGCAAATACTACCTCATTTACAATATTACGAGGCAGCGTAATTATTTATAAGCCAAACTAATTATCTAGGATTTGGAAGAATAGTATTAGTTTGAAATAAACGGATGTTTACATTATGCGGTACGATTATTATTCTAAGGAAACTTATGCGGTTATCTATTTTTTTGGGCATGCTTATCCATGTCTTGGGATAAATCTAACTTAACCACCTATGCTATGCAACTTCCGGTCTAACTTTTCAAATGATTTAGCGTAAATGCATCCCCAATTCAGTGGTTTGATCAGAGCAAAAATATTAAATCTAAAGAAAAAGGTGAAGCGGAAAGTAAACGGGAAAAAGATAGAGTCAAAAATTACTGTTTGCTTGTTTGCATATTTGATTGTTCCTATTTAATCTATTGTTGCTTACTTAAAGGCAAAAGTTTACATGCTTAGTGCTTACATTACATGCTTATGCTTCTATATTTACATGCTTTCGCTCACATGCTTTCGCTCTCATGCTTTCGCTCACATGCTTATGCTCACATGCTTACACAATCACGTCTTCATGCTTTCATTGCTAACTTTTCTTCCCTTGCTGTATCGTATCAAATTACACGAAACTGGCATCGACAATTATATTATAGTAGCATATTATTCTGTACATTGCGCAAATACAGGGCCAATTAACTAGCAAAACTAATTATCTTAATATTTTTTTTCTTAATTAATCTTCTAAATTAGGCAACCAGCGAAAGTAATAAAAAGCTATAAAGTTCATTAAAGAGATTTTATATCGGAAATTGATGTATAAATTTCTAAAACATAGCTTCGTATTTTTTCTGCAAAATATCTACATCAATGAAGTTATTCAATATTCAAATTTATTAAATTCTTCGAGATCTTAAACGCTCATATGCGCCGATGCATGCAAAAATCTGGTTATATCCAAGTAGGTATGTTTAAAAATGTGTTAAATTTATGGTCTTTGTTGCGTTGCGAGCGCGAACTCCACATGTGTTTGCTTAGTGACGCAGCGGCCACAATACGTTACAGAGGTATGTTTCGCGAATAATATGTTACTCACCGATCCCTATGAATAAAAACTTGTTTCGTTGATATACTTAGTGAATTAGAATGATTCGCTTAGGTAAGGAGATTTTCGACGATAATAAATAATTTATAAGTAGGCGTTGACATATAAGTATATTACGTGCAAACACGTACTCCTTTCGAAATGATTGTAAGTCAAGTTTAACCTTAATTTGCCATTCATTCAAGGTCCCCAGACGACTTATTAATCTATCTATATGTCTCATGTCCAGGTTTGTTAAATCGTCCTATGGTTTCCCCTGTGCAAGACTATAGGGCAAACGAAGGTAAGTGCGGTTCTAAGTCGGCACAAGTCCGACATGCCATTGTATATCTAGGATTTCTGCCGCCTCCTCAGGTGACGGATCCAAGATGATTTTCTGTATCTAAAAATTTTGTTACCTACCTTTATTTAACAATAATTGTAATAATATAAATAATTCAGTGTGCAACGTAGATTCTTTAATAATAAATAATATTGTGATTTCTGTACGACAGGTATAAATAAAGAGCCATGCCAGTGCAACATACTATGTACTGTTTGAACTAATGAAGTAGTACTTTTGAATAACATTCAATACATGATACAAACTTAGCTTATTATAGCCAGCCCACCACCTAATAATAACAAGCATAACATACCCATCGTGCATTCTTTGAAGTTTTTTCCGAGGCAAGAAGGGACTCTTCCGAACGTACCTAAAAATGAAAATTACATGATAAATACAATTTGCCATATTTATTAGTAACACTAGGTTTTACAAGCAAGAATATAATAAAGGAAAAGTTAAGATAATTATTTAAAATAACGTAGAGTTCCGATGCCGATGATTATTTTATTTTTTTACCATGGACATAAAAATATAATTTATATACAAGCTTGTGCCCGTGATTTCACTCACATCCTAATATAATTAAAATGTTATTGTAAGTACGTGGTTTCCTAAAATTAGAGTAGCCAAAGTTACTCCTTATAATGTAAACTATCTGCCAGTGAAAGTCCCCTAAAATTTGTCAAGCCATTCCAAAGAATAGCCGCAATTATATTCTAACTAGGAAATACTCAAAAGCTGGTATTTTCACATTTAAAACAGTTTTTTTCCCGAATTCAACGATTTTTTTATTTTTAATTAATGTTTATGGTCTCACTTGCCTGTTTTTTAAAACATCTCTTCTGTGAATTGTATTTACATTTCGTCGCGTTTTGTTCTATCTCGTAACTAAATATAAATATTTTAATTCACTAACAACAATAAAGGATGCCATTATTGATGCCTAGCTTATATTGGTTTAGGATCAAGCACCCCTGCGAGTGGTTTTGAAAGGGTGACAAGGCATCCCTTACGAAAGATAGGCAGTCGTGCGTAATTACATTTTATTTATGTCTCCCTGTGCATTATCTGGCTTCTCGTTACATCTATGGTATTGTTCTGTGTAGAGGCAATAATAAGATAATTTATTCACCTAATTTCTGTGGCTATCGGAGATAAAGAACTACCTATTACAGATTTTGCCAACCCCACTAAAATAAATTTTATTAATAGTAAACGTAAATATCAATTGTTTCTTTCATCATCACATCAAAAAGTATGGATAATGCTAAAAACTCCCGACTTAAAATTGTTTTCCTATTGTCTGATGGATTAGTTACATATATCAGGGGTGAGTGCATTTGCTCATCTGTCGTGAATGTGTTGACTCATCAAAATATTTCTGAATCAGTGACGCATAGTTCGTTTACCTGCTAATGTTTACAACTCACTTGAGTTATTGTATATATCAGATTTTCGATCAGAATATTGGCCATAATTCAAAATACAGTCAACTTTTACTGTATTGTTCAGTACCGTTATTAATATTTTAAGTAGGTCCAATATCATGACGTGTTAGTGTTGGAAAGTTCATCCATTATTCAGAAATAAACCATAGATGAATAAAGGATGAAAGGAAATCCTTTCTGAGAATGTCCACTAACAGAAACACTAATTAATTAGTCAATTAACTCCCGATTTATAAATCTTTTACAAGGAAAATCTGGTTACCACAGCCACTGATTGACTACTGACTGAGTAGGTATTATAAAGTAGCTTTACTATCGTTTGTCATACTAGAGAGGTAAGAACTTAATTAATATATTTAAACTGAAGCATTAAAAAAATGTTATAAAGATATATTTTAATTCAAGTATTAAATTACGAAAAGTACGATTTCTGTAGTAACATCGAACCAAGAAACTATTAAGCTTAGCTAGTATCATACTATCTACTTTGCAAATAGCTTCGTCACAAAATTCGTATTAGTAACATTTAAAGACAAACTATCTCTGGTTAATACTGGTATACGAACATAAGTATGTAACTAGACCGAGAAAACAAGTCAGCAAGACTTCATTTGACTTCATACTTTTTCCGATTACTTGTTTATACGAGTATACTTAAGAACACAACATACGGAGAATTGTTCGATGCTTGGACCTTAACGGTTTTTACTGAAGTATTCATATTTTTTGTTGAAGTTGATTTCGAAACAAAAAAAAAACATTAATGTTTTATTTGTTTACATAAGATAATTATTATAATAAGTATATAAAGTAACTGAATATTTCCTAAATGATTTATAAATCCTAAATTTTCGATTAAAACCTTATAAGTACTAATACATGAATATAGTCAAATGTTTATGAGTGGGAAAATAAAATATTCGTTTCTTAAATTATGACCAAATTTTTGTTTGAAACAAGAAAGTTTAAAAACCATTGCAGCTATTTTTCTTACATATCATTTTACCCTATGGTAATAATGGTTGTATTTTAAGACCAAAATAAATGTGGCGTAGTCACTAATTCGCAATGGTATTCAGCATTTGCCATACATCCAATTTTGTTTTTAATTCCGGTAAGAATTACAAAAATACAGAATACATCTCAGTTCTTTGAAAAATAATGCATTGCCGCGCCCGCCGCCGTCGAGTTCCTAATTTGGTTTTGTACATAATATCTGCGACCTACGCAAATGCAGTTTGCAATTTAATCTTGCGATAAATATTCTGCCTCTATAGGCACTTAGGCAGTAGTAGGATATGCGTTTCGGTTTTTAAGTTTTAACTCGTTCTATCTGCAAATTCGTATACAGAGCGCTAGTGGCGCTTCCAGACATATCCAGGCTTGAAACTGTTTTGAACCTTTTTTTTCGAAATTACAAGATTTTGTAAGAAATATGTTGCGTGACCTGACCGTCATCAGTGTATCAAGATCGCGCTTCTTTGGAATCTGTCTAATGAATCCCCTTAATGGACAATGATTTCAAAGTATGAGCAATTTAATTCAGCTTAAGAGACAATGCGTGGGCACATTGCAGCTCATAAGTGCGTTGTAAACTCAATAAGCGTCGAGACAGCTGTAGGCGGCCGGAAAAGTGGACCGTCGAGTGTTAGTCGACTTCCTACTTAAGAGTGCTCGCTGTTCGGCGGAAACGCTATTTTTGGCGCCCACTGTCGCTTCCTCCGAGGAAAGTTCACTTGTTGAATGCAATCGCTTTAGAATTTTAGATCATATCGGAATCATCATATTTCTTTACATCATTTTGTAAACGATTAGAATTTATAACATTGAAGCACTTATGTCCGTACAAAGACAGGAATTAGTATCTGCCGGAAAATTACGTTTGTCGCACAAACGACACTGATTACGTTTTCTTACACAGGAAGTAATATACGAGTTGTTAATAGAAATAAATGATACTAGCAGTAGTATCGGTTCTATAGCAATCATTCTACCCACACAGCAATGATAAATCGACGTGATAAAACAAAATCCGGAACATCGGTAACCTAAAATACTGTAAAAGATTAATTCATTTTCATATCGCTACCTGCTTAGTATAATGCCAGTATACATAATGTCAGGAAGATGTTTAGTGCATTCCTGACCACATATTTGTTCCCTTACGGATCCCGGTCTGCATTCCCTTCATTGTGTACATGCCTATATGGTATGTGTTGGCAACGCATTGGGTCTCCATTCACCGGAACACCCAATTTTATAAAACAAAAAAATAATGGGATATTATACGTTCGGTATAGTTCAAGCTATACCTACTTACATGGTTATACTCGTAATTCCACAAATTAATCATATAATAAAATATCATTTTTAAACGTTTTAAACTACGGTTTTTTTTTCAAACCCCAATTTTGGGAAACATTATAATTACTTGCCCAAAATTTTATTTAATTATTCAGAGATAATTGCTGTTACAGACACCTACCTACTTGTCTTATTTTTGTTTTAAGAATTACTATTAAGTAAATAGGCTTTTTAAGAAACTTGTCTTTTCCGAAAACAACATTTGCGATATAAGCATTATTAACTTAATAACTGTTATTAACAGTCTTTGTTTAGGTAACAAAACAATCTTCTTAGTTATCCCAGAAATTGAAATGGCGATCTAGAAATAGGTTAAGGTACGTAAAGAAACACCTCGACAATTCTTATTCATGATTTTTTTTATTTGCCTTTGATTCCTCTCTCCAGTTGGCAATGACAACCATGGCCTATATAGAAGACTATCAATTATAATTTGTGCCGTATACGGCGAGACTGCAGTTAATGTATAACCATAAAGTTGGAGGTCTGATGTGAATGCGCAGTTGACTCTTATCACAGAGCGCGGTAATATAAAAGGGAATTAAATTATTAACGATTTAATTTCTTGCCATCACAACAACAAGGTTTACATTTATTTGTTCCACACCACTTTGTCCAGATGTGGGAACTGTTTTACCCTTTGACCTGCTTGCACGATGGAAGAATTTAGTCCTTAACAACGCTGACTCTGAGTTCAATCTGACGATTCAGTGCCTTTGTAGGTCACCGATATTGCACAGGGACCTTGTGTAATAACCAGTATCTCGAACGAACGCGGATGCAATGTGTGAACAAGAGCGCAGAGAAAATTAAGAAACTTAAATTAAAACAGGAAATAGGTATATAAACACCACTTTTAGCATCATCATATTAATTTAGGGCTTCAATTTCTTCAGTTTAGTTAATACTACATTAACTAGCTAGCATTGTTTGCGTATGAATAGTGGTACTTCTGGTAAACTATCAACTATACTAACAATGGCCTGCTGCCATTACTGAGAATCTCGCCAAGGCCAAAATGTGAATATTTCTGAAGTAGGTCGTCTAAGTGGAACAGCTTACACTTTAACTGAATCATAGGTTACGTGAAACATATCATTCATATGATGATAACTATCTGAATACACCGTTTTTTTAGTATTGCTATAGGGAATAATATAAAGTACCTACATGTGCCTATGGGTAGAAAACAGTTTTCGTAGTATTTGCTTTCATTATAAAAAGGTTTTGTAATATTTTCAACAGGGTTCCTAAATATATGTGGTTGATCCATTGTTTTTCCTTTAACTTATTATTATCTACATCCGTTATCCGGCTAGCTATGATACTGGCATACCTACGTTTTTTGCCTTATAGTTTTTGTAGTAAAATGACCAAACGAGGTAGTACCAGATGTAAATATTATTTTGCTTTATTATGAGTACAAATAAGACTTAAACTTTTTTTAAATTTATTTATTAAGAAAATGGTTTTTATAGCAAATAGGTGATTGCGTTTGTTACCAACCTGACTCAATTCATATACTAATGACAGAACTATAATATTATGCTTCATTAGGTTGAATTATAAACTTATGCAGAATAATTATTATAAAGTCAATAAGGTTTTGTTTGCATCGTATTTTCTTATCTGTTACCATGTTCTTGAATGTTAACATAGAGTCGTGTGATAAGTAGAGGAGTGTCTTACCTTCTTAGGAAAAAATATTTTCGGTTTTCCCGTGTATGTGGAATATGAGGCCATGTTATCGACTTTGGTCACAACCATAATTTGAACGAAAACACTAAATTTAAGACGAGCAAACACTACCCACAAAGAGTAATACGTAAAGAAAACGTATTTTTTTTTGTATTTTCTAGAGTTTTCGATGATCACGTGTTTGCCGCGAGAGTGAATCTATAGTAACACTTTATGATTACTGTAATACGGTATGTATTAACAACGCCACGAAAGTTTTTGTTCGAGTAGATTTTCGTCGCAATAAACTTTTAATCCTTGGACGCGACGCGTCCACGTCACCGTCGTCGTCGCGACGGACTGTCTCATACGCTTCTGCTCGCTCCAAAATTCATTCGTACACACTATAAAACAACATTAATATGTTATTCGAAGCACTCATACAATATCGCTGTCACATCTTAACCTCGTCGCGATTGTTTACGAGCCACGTTGTACGGGACGCCGCGCGCTGTTTCTTTTCAAACTGAATTTTCGTCGCATTCAACAGTTGCTTTTATCAATTCATACGTAGGTTCTCCCCCCCAGACTCTTTGTTTCGCTCGCACCTTTACGTTTAACGCTTGCTTGATAGCATACCGCTCCCCTCACGCATACACATATTACATAACCACGGCAATAGTAGGTATGTACAGAACATAATGCATGGCATACGTTACTTTTAGTACGTATGTATATACAGACGCTATGTATGGTAATACCGGTATTTGTGGATTTAAATGTAGAGCCATAATCATAGAGAAACATTTTAGAATAATAATATTATTAACCATGCTAATAGTTAAACTGGTTTGAAGACTTGGTTTTGAAATCACCATGATATTATAATACGTATATTTTATAAGACCTGTATGAAATTAATAAAAAACCTTAATTGTGTCTATAAAACTGGAATTCAGTACTTAGGTACTTTGTAATATCTTCGATCATTGAGATCTTGCAAACGCGCTTTTTTTTATAAAAGCAGGTGGTTCAATTGTCATGTCGTCATTCATAATAGGTTATTTACTAAATACTCCGCGAATTAGTAGGGATATAGACCAGCGCTATTTGTAACAAAGGGTTATTTCACTAAAATCTGTGCCTAATAATGTATAAAGTAAAGATAAAAGGGGTGAAGTAAATACACGAATAATTCAGAGGAAGGACCGATTATTTTTATTTTCTTCACCCCTGTCATGAAGGATGAGGTATCATAGGTGGTACTCATTGGCGCCTGTTTGGAAATAGAAAGCAGTGACACATCAGAGGGGCGACAACTGGCGAGACAACGGCCGCCGACTGGCGCCGCCCATGCAAGGGACATGATACATTAGGATTTATATTACAGATAGACTGTTATATCCATTATTGGCGTAAATAATTGTGAGGTTCAGCTCACTTGTCTCTTTAAGAATACCTGTTTCTTTTATATGCTCAGTTATGCCCGTGGGTTTTCTGAGGTACCTAGATGACATAGTGAAGGCTACGAGGGTTGAAATTATGAGATGCGTAACTAAACTGATTTTAGTGTATTACTTCCCTGAAACTTGTAGCTATGAAAAGCGATAATAAGAATTATTATGGGCGTGATAATGTTATTATAAATATTATTAGATGATGAGTTGATTTAGCGCTACAAATTAAGATTCTCATGCACTCTCCCTTTAGCGACGACGAAGAGACGGCTTTATCACTCTACTGGGAATTGTGGATACTATTACGTTATCTGAAGGTTTAAGCTGTAGACCATCACTATCAGGAACCCTATTTCTTTATATTTATATGCCAATGTTTTGTAAAACGTGAAGAAATTCAGTATTTTTACAGTGTGAAAATACAATATAATTTAACTTATTATTTTAGTGTAGTAGGTATAGAATTATAGAATTATTAACACATCGAGACCCCTCCGTGACTCGGAGAGCACGTAATGCTGTCGGTCCCGGTTGTCATACGAACACCTATGATAATCGTTAGTGGTAGTCAGAAGCCCAAAAAGCCTGACAACCAGTCTATCCTTCGACTATCGGTACTGACCAAAAATGGGGTTGCGGAGGTATGATGGCAGTCGCTCCGTGTAAAATACTGATATTCAGCCGCATCTTGTTAGACTAGAAGCCGACCCCAACATGGTTGGGAAAAGGCTAGGAGGAGGTATAGAATTATAGATAGTAGCTCATTAACCCTGGTCATTAGAGCGACTGCTACGTTAGAGGTCGAGGTTGAGTGGTGGTTTTGATTCCCGGACCAAACAGTGTTATTGGTTATGAAATTCTCGGCAGCAGCTCGGAGTCTGGACCTGCTGATTGCAATATAATATTTGGTTTATGCCCGGTAAACCCTTGGGTTAACGACTCTGCTTAATAATTCGCAAAATACAGGCGTAATAGTACCTACGTTATGTTACAGATTGTTAGTATAGGTAATAATTTTTGGGGTGTACCTATGTACGTGCATATTTATGACTTAATGGCCATGTATACACACAAAACGCAACCTAAATTAATAAATGTAGGTATGTATTTAATGATTATTAGATTTATTTAGCAGATAATGTTACCTAAATACTTATACTTACACCTACTTAGAGGTTTATTGCCGATCCATTCATGAATACGATAAGATATTAAAAACGGATGACGCAAATGAATTTTTAAATAGACTAATATTTCGTGTTTAATTAGCTGTTGTTATTATAACACAAACCAGTCCGCACATCTGCGCTTGTTGATGTCAAATAACTAAACGGAATAAAACTTATGCTTTGAAAATGTTGCCATTTAAAGTAATACATTTACTCAATCGCTAGTACTGAATAAAGGTAACTTATTGTAACACAAAAGTAATATGGTGGAACAGTAAACAAACGTAATTACCTGCGGCACAACTTTGGTGCTGTACTTGCAAAAAGAATTTCCTCTCATACAACATGTCACCGTTTCCTTCAATTTCATATCACAAGAAATTAAAACTTCTTTGACAAAGACCTCACGAACCACGCAATAATACACACGACACATTTGCGTACGACTGTTTTAAATAATGCTACGGTCAATTCTGTCGCCAAGTGAAACAAAGAAAATAATCCTGACGGCGTATTTCATAAAAATCAGCGAGAATCATTACTCGACCGACTTATTTTTGCTGTCTTGCAACTTTGCTCCTATGTCTTATACAAAAAGTAGTACATGACATTAAACATGTTTAAGTAAGTACCATCTTGTTACATTGCCCAATAAAGTGGCGGTGATAAATATTCTGACGTATATAAAATGTAGGCTATGGGTTTTGTATTCTCTGTTAATATAGTAAACAATTAATTATGTTATGTGTGCATAAACGTTCTCCTAATTATTGTTGAACAAATCGGAACGATGAACTTTGCTTAAAAAGATCACCGAGATGAATGTTTTGATACATTGTCTACTTCTAAGTTTGTTTGGATTTAAGTCACGCATGTTTTTAATTTATTGAAACGTTAGTCACGGCAGGTACACTTCCGAGCAGGGTCAATGTACTGGCGGCTATAACGTCTAATATATCGTACATGTTTTTTGATACCAATCAGAATAATGCAATTTAATCACAATACCATGCGAACCGAAAGTACACGTAGTTCCTTTACTAGCGTAGTAAGTAGTAAGACAATAATAGAAAACCGCTCTATTATGATATAAAAGCGATTAAGATTTTATGTTACCTGTACTTTGAGATTTATTTTCAGTTTAATGAACTAATTTTGAAAAATACTCGAAGACAATAAAGCACAGATACCTACGTAATAAACTAAAATTTCCGCTATACATAATTATAGCCTACCATAAAAGAGATCTACCATAAAATTACCAATAACTGCCGTAAAATTTAATTTGTAATATTTATGCAGATGTAATTAAATCTCTTAGTAGTTGATCACAAATGTTGAAATTGGAGGGTCGTTTAATGATAATATTTCAATAAAGGTATAGAATTACACGGTAATAAGGTAGAGTCGCACTTTACACACGCGTCGCCATTTGCCTGAGCCGTGTTGTTTACATTTGAAGTCACGTTGCTGTTGAGATGCAGTACAAACGCAGGTCATCCGGAACAACCAAACTTGTTTGTTCAGACTAACTACCTTTGACTAATGGATTTGCATGAATAAATGCTAAATATCTTTGAAAAGATAAATAGGTATACAAACTTTTTAGTAGGAGAAAAATACGATCAGGCTAGGTTTGTTCGAACCGTTCGTATTTTTTTTCACAAAAAAGTTTATAATTATATTTTTTAATCTCTGTGTGGTGCAAAAACAGAAATTGTGCAACCTATCGAACTACATATGTAAACGTAATGATACATAACTATGAGCTAGGAGTAAAAGGGACATCCTTTTTTCCTTAATTATGTGACAAACTGTTGACCAACATGTAGATACGGTACATGCAAAGTGTCACGTAGTTAAAACTTTTCTGAAATGCCCTATAATTTCATCAGTAGGTAAAATTTTTCAAGACGAACCATTCTATACTAAGCTTTAATTGCTTTACTAATTTGATACTTATTCTAAGATCTGCGTAATTTGCTCTGGGCGATAC
Organism: Acronicta psi; assembly: GCA_946251955.1. NCBI lineage: Eukaryota > Metazoa > Arthropoda > Insecta > Lepidoptera > Noctuidae > Acronicta > Acronicta psi. The sequence goes on along the minus strand of OX276472.1, from coordinate 5,703,698 downwards.
GCAATCTTACGCAAAATGTTAGCAATATAAGCAAACATGCTATCGCTTACTTAAGGGAAATCAGATACCTACTGAGGACATTTATTTAGTCTTGGAGATGCGTGGGAAACAACAGAAAATATCATCTTGAGGTAAAATATGTCACGTAAATCATATCTGCCGTAGTCTTGCGTTAGGTAGCAACAAGGTTAGGTAACTGCTGAAATACCTAATTAAAAATATTTGTCCGAAAAGAACATTAATTGCAAATCGAAGCAAATTTTCCTAATCTGTGAATTTTCGTATATGCCTGTAAATTAAGAACAAGAGCTTCACATTTAGCAAAAAATTATGAATTCACCTTGAACTGAAATAGTACGATCTGTGTTATATTTGTAACTGTAATAGAGTTTTATAATTTATTGGTAACTTAAACACAATCTTATAAAAATCAAACAAAGCATCATCAAGGCCCAAGCTACCTATTTACAAAAAAAACTCCGTTAAAATATGTGCAGAACATACTGTTATTTCGTTTTAGACATACTCTACCCAAAAAGAAATTTATGGTGACCGTTAATCTCAGTAATGTGAATGGTTTAAAAAACGTGAGTTTAGATTGTAAACTACTTACTGCTGACAGTTATAGTGTTATCTGTAAAGCACGTGCCTCTAGTGTCAACACAGATGGTGTTCCGTGTCGTCACGGGAAGTGCCGACTAATCACTTTCATATTACTAGTCAAGTACCTACAGTCAGCATCAAATATATCGGAACAAATATATTCGAAAGAAATTAAACTTTATCTCTAGGTACTTAAGTAGTAAAATTCATGTAAGTTGTATACTGCGTTAATTCTAAAATATCCCATTAATTGCTCAGAATCAGAACATTCTGAACAGTTGGTACGAACACCAGATATGATTATGTTATGCTGTTTGAACGCAAAAAAAGTAAATTTTCTTTGACGTTACTAACGAGTGTCGTTGTATGCGTTTTTCTCAAAAGTAATACTTTTTTACTTTAAAGCATTTACTTCAGTTTTCAGCTATCGTTTCGGATCTTAGCTAAATAGTGCCGTCTTGACTGGTTTTTCAAACGCGTCAAAACTTTCACTTCATCGGATAGTTAAATTTTAGAACAAGGTAAACAAGTCAACTTTACGTGCGTTTTCATATTTAAATGAACGAGTGTGTTATAAATATTAAGAGGCGTTGAATTTAAACAACGTCTTTGTACACGCTGTGTAATGTTCATAGGTACATTATATTAACCAACTAATTTAGATACATTGCAAATCTTATACCTTATTAAATTTAAATTATTGGAAAAGTAAATAGGAGAGTAACTTAACCACTTTGTTCTAAACATAACAATTGCAGCGCCGTTTATTTTCTTACACAAAGGACAATCCTAATAACATACTTATATTTTTCAGAAAAAGTATGATTAATATTTACCTAGTAATTACACAAAATATCTAAATAATGTAGGAAACGATAGCAAACCTTCGCCCCTACTTAGTCGACATCTTCGCAGGTGTAGGTACTCAATATTGAATTACCTACTTGCACGTTATAAAAACATTAAATGCTGACAGAAAATTATTTGATTTAGAACGCATAATTCATTTAGACACGTTCAGTTTAAGACTGAATGAACTGAATTTGATACCCCATAATGAAATGGTTTTCTATGCAGATTGTATCATCAAGTTGCGCACTGTACCTAATGCTCGGTGCTTTTCCCTCACCAATGTAATGCTCGAATCTGTAACATTACAATTTGCGCACTGTAATGCTCGATATTCCTCCCTCACTGATGCTCGATTGTAACGTTACATAACAGGCGAATGCTCCTGGTGAGGGAGCAGTCGCCACTGTATTCGAGCATTATGCCACTGTATTACAAATATTAGAACAATCTTAGGTATAATTACCCTCCGTTTGTATATGCAAAGTTCGTCACAGCATAGGTGAATGCGTTCACACGGACGCAAAACGGAACCGGATCGAAATTGTGAAAACTTGATGACTAAATCTCCCGTGGAATATCCCCAGGGCCCCATGTTGTAACAAAGTTCCCTTCGCTTTGCTGTTGTCAAAATATTTTTATATTATGAAAGAAGATGTATTGAATCAAAATAATTCTACACAATAACTCTAGGCTAGCTTTATTAGTAAATATAGGCAGATCCAACCAAAACAATAAACGGTTCCACGCTGCTATCTCATTGACACATACACACCTGTGTTTGAGAACGGCTAATTGTATATTGATAGTAATGAATAGTAAAGGCAAGGCGATTATGTACCTAAGTACTTGTTGGAACTGAAGCGATTTGTTGATGAATAAAATAGGTACTCTATGGAAATAATTTTAATAAGTATCTAAGTTTCTGTATTATTATTATTGGTAAATGTTCTTTACATAACAAAGACATTTTATTTTGGAAACAGCTAAGTGTGTACGACACATTACAAGTAAAGTATGTTATGATATTTTGCTAAATAAAAAAAACATGTTAAGATTCACTGAAGTATGTCTGAGCTTCATGATTGACAGTCGAGGTTACAATAAATTCTAAATTGAATAATTTTGTTTGACATTGCCTTAGCGTCCTTAACGAATTTGTAGGCGTTGACTTAAAGCCTAAATGGTACATAAACATAATAGCAGTCGTTTTCCAATTGGGAACACAAGTAATACAGTGTCGCTATTATACCGTGATATCAGGATTGTAATCCGACACACTTGTGCACAGCGTGTTTAAACCATGTTGTACAATAAGCGCTAGTGCAAATAAACTCCTCGACCGTATCGTTGGACAGGACATCCCAATAGAGTCGACGTAAAGTTATTTGTTTAAGTTTAGTGTCGTCCCACGTTGTAACTACTCAGGGATATATTACAATATTATGGTTTTATTGTACCTACCTCAGTTATTGTTCGCTACGAGTTTTTTACTTCAACTCTGTTTTGGGACATAGTGTTTTTTAATAGAGGGAATAATTAGACACTATTTAATTGTGAGATGATTTGATGGTTTGATGTTATAGTTTTTGTTAATTCAATGACGTTATTATTATCGGGCAATATTTTTTGGTATCCAATTTTGCGCTTAACTAATTATGATATTTTTGAATCTTCTAGTTGCTAATTTTTGTGTATGTGTAACACACCAGTAATCTCCAAGACCGCGACTATGAAAATAACTGTTTTAGTTGGGACTACTAAGTATTACTACTCGTACTACGTAGTCAAGTCTTTTAGTGTAAGATTTGCATTTAAGTTAAAATTCAAAACAACTTGCTCAGTCGTTTAACCTCTATGAAATTGGGATTTTCCGTGCGTCACTGCTTATTTGTATGCATTTTGGACACCGATCTACCTACTTTTTATTTAAGGAGACGTACTGACTGCTGAGTTCTAACAGTTGAAATTCAACCTCAATGCAATCGTTACCTACTCCGAATCTATCAATTATTGTCATCAAACGGGAAACTGCGGCGTTAGGTAGGTACTACTGTTAAAATGTTTTATCACTTGATATGTATTGGTTATTAATGAGGAATGCGTTTTCCTTCTTCCTTCTTTTTCTTATCAGAAAATACTAAGACATTATGAATGAATGTGCAGTCAAGTAAACAATGAATGGACAGGACAATATTACAATTTAGTGAATCATTACAAGTAGGTACTAAAATAAAATATTTCCTTGTAATTGTTTCTTCTGTTATAGCGAAGTCATGCTTACAATATAAAAATATTTATTCCACACAAATGTCTTTAAACGTTATCTTCTGTCAGTGTAACGATAAAGAAACAATACGTATCGGTCAATAGACAAAGCGTATTTTTGGTTTACGTTTCTATGTATCTGTAAGATTTCTAGACAACTTCTTGATAAAACTTTTGTTCTGTAGATAACGGTATCAACATAACTTCCTGGAAACTAAGCAAATAAATGATTGTTGAAATAAGTTCCGGGAGGCGCATTAGCAACAAATTCAAACAAAAGCTTTAAAGAACTCTACACAGACAATACTTTTAGACCTAAACCTGTATGTTAAGCTTACATTAATTGGTAATTCTTCTTAATTGCTCCAATTACAAAATTGCAGTGCAAAAATTTTGGAATTTAGTAAAGTCTTCGGGCCGCGACAGAAATTCAAGAACCTACCTACATCCAGTTTTGTAATTATTCTTAACACTTGTTCTCATACATTCTCTTATGTTGTTTTCTTAGGTATTCAATCATTAAACATTTTTACATCGCCATGTCTAAAATAAGTACATAGTGTCATACATTCTTAACTGTCTTCATTATACACTCCATGTCACATGTTCTGGTTTAACATAACTAGTATCAATAAAATTATATGAGAACATAAATATCTGCTTGTTATGTATATTTACATGTACCTACATACCATAGGTGCAGGTAGACTAGATAACATTCTTGTGATACGAAAGATCAAATATATCCTTTTGTCTTTAGCACAAATGTTTATGATATCACCATATTAATATTCCGAGTGCAAATTTTAGAATGTCGCTCAAATTATTACGTGTGTGTATAATTACTAAATTCCTTTGGAGCTGTTTAAATGAATCACTAGCTTCAAACGATGATTTCATTAGTTCTTACTACGTAAGTTGATGTCAAGCGATCGAGTTCATTCATAAGCGCAATGAAATTATGTCATTGAGTGTAAAATATGTGTATGTCATTGTACCCTTTCTATTAAACGGTCGTAAAAGACTTGTGAATGAATGATTACACAATTTATATGTAAAGAATGATGTGTTAATTTGCAACTGCATGATTATATCAGATATCGTCAAACGCCACAAAAATAACAGCTAAAGCTATAAAAGAAGATATAAATCGATTAGAGTATTAACTTCTTCCTTTGTATCAAAAGTTCTACTCAGCTATGTTGCAAAGCTTTGCAACACATACTTTTTAAATTACATAGATGGTGGGAGCATTGATCTGAACAACTTCCTGTACATTGACCAATTTTAGCATTGTTTATGATTGATAAGTGTTAAAACCATGAACTGCCCACTTCTCGAGCTATTTCTAGACCATGCGCCCCGCTTTTAAATTGGCACCCATTGTCGTGGGAAAAGCTACATTTATATCAATCAAATAGTACAGATGTAATACTGTATGCCACCTACGCCCATTGTAATTTATGATCTAATATGGAAATAACTGGTTACTGGTTTACTTACAAATTGCATCTTTTACCTGTTATGACGATTTTGCGTGCTTCTACGGAACTGAGTCACATTACTAACGATTTATATCGAAATGTGTACTCACATTTCCAAATCATTTTCTACTGTAGGTATTTGGCTTACCTGAAAAAAAGTCTACCACAAATTTTAACCCTGAAAATAACATTGCGGTATCACTATCGCATGATTCATGGTGTTACTCAAGTTTGAGGTTAAAACAAACCATGTTTGTATAGTTACTAATACTAAAACATACGACATTGTTCACAAGATTAAACTGAATTACGACAGTTTAGTCAAATAACTTCGTGGTAGTGTCTAAATCCTTATCGAATGACATTGAATAGATCTGTGTCATATTCTATGTAGCGACAGTTATGTCCAGATATGTAATCTGCAGTGGCATCATGATCCAAAAATACTCAGACCAATCTTGGTTATGAAAAATCTTTGAATATTTCAAATACTTAACAACAACCTTACAATTTACAAACGATACACATATTGGATTACTTTTTACATAAAATTATAATAATAGTACCCGAAGCGAGGGCGGATCGTTAATGTTCTACAAACTGTCGAACTTTATTAGACTCGGCGAGATGAAAAATTGTTGCTAGGTTTCCTTTTCATAATTTAGCTATTCAATCGTCCATCAAGTCCATGTACCAACAAAGTAGTAGTAGGTGCCCATCTATGGTGGAATTTTTAGGTCCTCTGTATGGGGACGATCATATTGATGGGGTAAAACCCAAACTTGGAGGTGCTATAGAATAAGAATTGGTCTTGTAGTTCTTGTATTGTTTCATTTAGAAAAACCCATTTAACACTACTTGTTCGCTTCACTATTGCAATAAGAAACCAGAATCTGAAGCCTTGACCAAATATTGTTAGGTCATGTGTCTCAAAGAAATTTAAAATGGTTTTAATGGATAAAGTCAAATCTATTGTATTTCCACACGTCACGTACCTACCTAATCCCTCTCTATTCATTGTGGTTGTCGAAGCGTGTAATTCCTTTCGTTAATTTTTTATAGACTGAAGTAATATTTTTGTCACAAAACTCCATAGTCCTATGGTGAAAACCAAGGTAGATTGATTTCATGCAGTCAACTTCGGACCGAAAATTAATAAACACGCTAATACTGGTGAAATTAACTCGACTAGCTATGCAAGTACGCCCATAAGTACATATGACACAGTGTTAGAACAGAAATAATATTACGTAGCTAATACCGAAGAATAAAAGGCAAAATAAACCTACATTCATTCATATATTGGGTAAGAAGCTACAGCAAGTTATAAAAATAAAATGGTATAAAAATCTATTTCGACATCGGTATTTAGAGCACATAAACAAGCAGATTGTCTTGATCCCAAGGAAATACATAAAGGGATTTTTTAGCTAGACAGAGAGATGTACTTTGTAGATCAAAGAACATTGATAGAGTAAACGCTTATAACAAAAGAATATCAAATAAAATTAAGTGACAGATTTTCGTAATTATAACAGTTAGAAATGAATAAGGAAGGTATTCATTAATCTTCTTCGTTTTTAAAAAAAACATATTTTCATGATTAAGGAAATATCAAACTAGGTAAAGGAAGAAATTGTGTTCCGTGGCGTCTGTTTGTTCCGTTCCTTATGTGGCAGTAGCTAGGTCATACGACAATGCGGCGCCAGCACACAAAGCAACCCTGTTTTCTATCTTAGTCTTAAGTTTTCAAGGAACATTGTTGCTGATTTATTCGTCTGTAAACCGAGAATTGATATTAAATCTTTGTCCAGTATTGTGGAATTGTCTCTACATACACTGTAACCTTTGTAATAAATAGTTAGGTAGGTATATTCATAGGTACCTACCTATTGGTTTGTTTTCCTTAGACGCGGTAGAGTAGGTGTGTCTTCGTGGGATTGTTTACCAATTGGTCTACTATTAATTTGTTTATGCACGACCATGATCCGAGTTTAACAATATTAAGTACCTAAGTACTTATAAGTACCTACGTATAAATTATTCTATAATATGTAGTTATATGATTTTGAAAATGTAATTACTGAGATAGATGATGGCATATGCTTCTTGTAAATACTGATATTCAGCCGCATCTAGTTAGACTAGGTGTGACTGTGACTTCAACATAGTTGGCAAAAGTCTAGGAGGATGAATAGATCGAGCTATCACCTCAGACGAAAAGTAGAGCAAAGAACCCCAAGTAAATGCCGAAGGCAATGATTATAATATTAAGGACTGATATCTATATTTCTAAAAAAGAGGAAAATAGGTTGATGTTTGATTAAAAATATCTCAGTATGGAAAAGCCTATGATGAATAGGTACCAGTAAATGTTTGACTTTCGAATTATATGTATTACCTACCATTAACTAGGGCAGGGCCAGGAACACGCAACGCGTAAGAAAATAATGTGTGCACGCTGTGTGGAGCTAAGTACATATTTATTAAATATCTAAAATAAATCATGTTTTAAACATTTAGATGATATACTCACAAACCTGAAAATCGGATTGCCATGGTATATTACTTTGAAAGACAGGACCTAGATGTACCCTTTTCGGAACGCCTGACAAATAATGTAAAGCAAAATGTGGTTCGCGTGTGCTTAGTTGACGTAAGCATTGCGGCGCTGTGCCAATAAAACTAGCAACTAATTAATGTGTTCGGTATGTGTACGTAGTGAGTAAGATATCCATCGATACGTTATACTATTATAAATGGCAATGAGTTAGGTATATTTTGATAAAAAGGTGCAAGGTCATGAGTTAACCGTAACTTTCAGTCTATTCACTTTAGTAGAAGGTTCCTTGTTATTTTATTATAACTGCTGCACATTTCACACATTATACTTTTCAGATATTTATTGTATATTTGTTAATTGATTCATTACACCAGTGTTCATTAAAAAGTGTTTTGTCTGCGATACTGAATATGAAACAAATAACCGGTTAATAAGTCTGAATGTGCAAAACATAACTGCATATTTTCTATGAGGCGCTTTATCAAATTTTTAAAATAAATTGAATGAACTTATTTCATAAACAGGCAGTGAAACCAGGATGCTTCAGTTTACTCATGTTGTTATTTAAACACTCAAAAACTGCAATCTTCTGAAAAAAGATTTCTTTACATGTAATGAATTAAAACATTCCGACATATTTAGGTCGGCACGTGCTCTGGCCAAACGAATTCGTAAGTCGGTTAATGCCCACGCTGTCCCGCAAACCGGACATGTCAGTCTTGTGCGGACGCAGGGAAATTGAATAAAGAGGAAATGTGACACCGGCTACTTATGACAGAATTCGTGTACCTAGGTTTATAGTGTACTGCGCCGGCGTCGGCGACGCCGCCAACGGTCGCTAGGGGCAACGCACTTTGTTGAAATGAATTCTAAACTAAGGTTAAGTACTTTGCGCGATTTTGGGAAACGAACTCGACTTTGAAGTTCATCAAACATAGAAGGCCATATAAGATTGCTTAGATATTTACTTGGGAGTTGTAAGATCCACATTCCCAATAAAAACATACACAGAAGATGATTAAAATTGCCTTCGAAAATGATTTATCATCAGAATATAACAATATGCCTTGAAAATTAAAGTTCGCGGTAGGTAACCCTAGAGGCCCCTGGAGACAGGAGGCACGTGCTTATCAGTTAATCCTCCGCTGCTCAAGTGGAAACGTCGCTCTACTCTTGTCTTCCGTTTCACAAGAATAATTGACAAATTACAAAGCGGTTGAAACTATTGTTTCGTTGCACAAAAATTTGGTCGGAAACAAAAGAAAACGTTTAAACCAAACATTTTAACATGAGAAACTCGAATCATGTAACAAGAACATAATTCCTATTTTTAATTTACTGAATTGAAATCAACAACAAAAGGAAGTGTTGTGTCCAGTTTGTGGCCGTGGTCGCATGCCACTATATCCTGGGGATGCAAACCTAAGTATAATAAGGGTGGCATGCGATCACAGCAGTTTCTTTTGTTGTTGATTCCAATTCAGTAAATTGTTTATCAGGATGGTGACATAGGAATTATGTTCTTGTTACATGATTTTTAGTCTATTTCTTCCGTAGTCGGCGGGTTGTAGTTTCTTAAACTTAAATTTTATTGTATGTATAGAGAAAAATGTAACTATTATTATTGCACCAATTGCAAATGCAATTTCAAAGTGTCGTGGTATAGGTTTCCGCCAGTGGCTTCGCCCGCGTGGTCCGGGTATTACTTATAAATTATACACTATGTCACCCGCGGATAGTGTAGATCCCAACGGTGAAAAAAAATTTAAAATCGGTCCAGTAGTTAACAGACAATAAAAAATTTCCTCTTCATAATTTTAGTATAGATTAAACAATGGCTTAGCTAGCTGATAATAACAAAAACCCACTCAAAACATTCAATTTAACCACTGTTACTTAGCTGCTGATGAAGTAGATATTGGATACCTTAAAAAACTCCTCGTGAGACTTTCCTCGTTAAAATTTTAACTTCTTAATGTACACAACCCGAAGCTTAGTTTAACGAAGACCTACTTAAAGTTAACTGTCTAGACTTGCGGATGTAGCGTGGTATGGACTACAAAAAATTTACCAAGTGAAGCAAATAATGTAAATATTTTTGTACTGAGCATGAGCACGATTATTTAGTTTTACGTAAGCAATGCCAGTCTGACGTGTAAATTGTATGTACATATCGTTATTACCTACTTATTTTTATTTGGATAGGGTTGTCAAATCATCAAATATCAGTAATAACCATTGCGTAGTGCCTACCACAAAATATAACCTGTATAAAACATGTTTGATTAAACTGCTATATAGTTACTTAATCTATTAGCATTGTCATGTGATTGACATCCTATTACATCAATTATTACAATCACATCGCCATTCATTAATCTTATAAACAAAACTGTGTAGTAACAATTAAGCGGGAGTCGTGAATGACCAGCGGTCGAGCTAATTCTAAGCATGGCTTTAAATAAGATTGACACGGTTTATTAAGATCGTCAATGAAACGACCTCGACTCATTGTTATGTGTCGGAGGCAGCCCTATTAATTTTAGCCACTCGATCGGCGGGACCACACGCGGTATAGCAATGAAAAGCCAACGTGATAATTGAGTGTCAGATGTGTTTGCTGCAAATGAAAACCCGTCACGTTATTACTTTTACACATGCAACGTTTATAATAGCACTTAACCTTTAACTTTGTACCTAGGTACTGTAGAGACTCAAGGAGGTTTCTACAGAGGCTGCTTCGTAAAAGCCGGTTGGCATTAAGAGCTGTTATCATTGTTAAAAAATATGTTTTGAATTTAAATCGTAGTTGAATTGTTTAGAAGACTTGAAGAAAATTTTGAATGTTATTCTAGTACTAACCTTCAGATTGAATATACCGCAGCATCAGCTGTGTTCCAAAAATCGTGTGTTTCCTTTTGTTTTAGCTTTCAGGTAACGCTCCTGTGGAAAACTGGTAAGCCTCCACAGTACTCTTTACAACAGCATTTTATTCCACAACATGTTTACCAAAATACTTGAGTATGGTTGCTACACGAAAGAAATACACAAAAAATCAGAAACGTTATCAGTATGCCTTCCACCAGTGTATATAAATACATAAATATGGTTGCAATAAGTTTGTCATACATTGCACGTGTATTAAATCATTCACACTATAAATTAGGTGTAGATACTCGTACCACCTACTCACTCATATTACTGCCAACTTAAATATTTTACGAATGTTTAACAATTACAACAATAAGTATACTTATTGTATATACTTATACACATGAAGATTTCTAAAATTCGTTAGTGTGACGGTGATCGGTCAATCTAAAATCAGATGGATCCATGGTCTTTTGGTGGCATCGGGGTCATATTAACCATAATTCCCTAATAATTCCTTTAATGATCTCACTCTAAGGCCATTCTGGCCGAGTCCTGGGCTGTAAAAGCTGCAATCTACCACAGACTCCTTCCTACCTAGCTCGTCTAAATTACCGCAACTAAACAAATGCCAAGTTGGCAGCAGCAGTGTGACGATATTGTAGTTTTCTATTTTTCGTCGCATCGGATTTCTAAGATCGCATGCCAAATGAAAAGACGATGATAACAATATGAGACAAATGTTTTGCCGCCAAAAGCGTTCAATTTCATGATGATTTTGAAAAACCGCATTTTCCATATAATGTCATGGCCATGGGATCAGACTCAGTTACATTCAACTGGTTACGACCTACGTTTTTTCCAAAATAAGAAATTTGTGTAATTTGTCGAAAACAAATACACTACGAAAAAAAGTAGTTTTGCCACAAAAATCAAACATCACCTCGACCGCAGATTGATTCAATAACCTCTACAAGTTAAGTACGGTCTGCTTGTCAAAGGGTATTGCGCAATGAGAAATATAAACAATTCATCAATGGTAATGAACTACGACGTATTCAACTTTAAACGTCGGTATATAAACATACTTAGCATTCAATTCCAACACATCACTCATACAAAATTATATCTATACTGTACAAAATCATGACTACATGTATAATTGTTTTTGTGAAAACACCAATCTCTGGAACTACCAAATGGGATTTAAAAATGTTTGCATTTGATAAGCCATTTAACATCACGCTACAACTCTTAGGAGCCGGGCAAAAAGAAAAAAGGACGCGAATGAAAGCGTGGGCATCAGCTAGTAAGTTTTACCGGAGCAACTTTTACCTATGTAAAAGTTTCTATGACTTCTATGATAGAACCGTGAACTGCTAAGTCATAGGACAGAGCTGACTTAAAAAAAGGTCAAATATTTTTTTTTATGAACTTTATCGTTTTAGAATTATGTCTATGTAGATGTTTTTTTATATTATTTCTTTTTTGATGAGAAAATAATTATTAAAAAGTCCAAAAAAACTGTTGGAAATTGATATCACTTGAAACGCAACACTATCGGTCAAATGGAATATGACGCCCAAGTCTACTAAAACAGTGTCTGTTGTACGTGGTTGTTTGGTTGAGAGAACGTAGACTTAGACGTCACGGCAAGCGCGCCAAAATCGCGGGTGTTTAAAATGCCAATATCTGTCTCATAATTTAATAATTTTTTTTGTTACTTAATTTTAGTTTGAAGGCGCTGGAATTTTTTTACGGCTACATAACGATATAAAGTATCGTTTAAAAATATAAAAAAAAATGTGCATATTCCCTATTCGAATTGAAGGCACGGACTTTTTCCGTGTCTTTTCTAAATAATGTGCAGTTGCTTATGAAGTCTGCTATCCCACTAGGCAAGTAATGGATTATCATTTTGAAAGATGATCGGAGCCCAATTGTCAGACATTAAATAGATGGATGACGACGAAAGATTTGTGAATAGTAGATAACTAGATAGATAGATTTGACTAGCAAACTTTGATACTTTACCAAATATTAACCGATCAAGTCAGCCCCAATAACAATGCTATAAAAATCAACAATCGGCTATTGTCGCATCAAGCTGTCGTAATTGATCATAATTGCGATACACAAGACCACACAAGGTCAATCGTAAATTTTAATTATTCATTTTAATGTTGATTAAATGGTGCTGGTATCCATCGTGGGCGATATTTATATCTATTTCAATTGCTCATCTATAAATATAGTATCTGGATGATTCATACCTAATCGCAACAGTATGAAAAACTTCGCTCTACATTGATTTGAAACGTCATTCCGTATAACTGTTATTCTGTTAACTGAATTTAAAATTATATTGCTTCGTTGATCACAAACGCGGGTACTAAGTGTACCTAAGTTTGGGGTGCGGTTATCAGGTTGAGCATATTTATTGCGTTTGCCTATGAAATTAATTGTCAGTAGCAGCTTATAGCATTTTTTCCGGTTAATGGCAACAAGCTCGCCTCTCAATACATGGGATCTAAAACATAACGGTAGATCATATCGTAGTGGCTATCATAGTTTTACTAACTACTTAATCCTTCGGTGATATAATTAAAATACCTACCTCCTATATAAAAAAAACATACCATTTAATTTTTTATATTTAGTTCATCCAATGAGGTTAAAAATGGAAGTCATGGTTACACAGCAAATAACTGCTACTACTTTCTACTACTGGAAAAGCCGACGTTCGGGAAGTGATTACGTCTACAGAATAGATAATAGTACCTAAGTATGTATCTACTTTGCTGCCTATGGACTTCATGTAAACTCCTATGCAGTTGGAACGAAAAATGTAGCAGACGGTTGTGATATAATGGCGATAGATCAATTTTGATGAGAAGAAAGCTAGAGCTACGGACTAAGGACTTAAGGGCTAAGGACACAGAGTAACTATTAGTGTCAAAGAAAAGATTTGACCGACTAACCTTGCCTACATATCTAGATATTACAGCTTTAGGTACGGTTTACTAATAGTTCAACTAAGTTCACATATTATGTCATCGATGTATGATTCATATCTTATGAAATCTAATACAAATATCTTTATCAATATACTAAGGGCACCGCAAATCGTTGACAAAATGTTTAGGTATGTACGAATTTATGTTAGGTATACCGACAATCTGGGAGTGCATAATTATTAATAGTTTATACTAATATTATAAGGAGGTAAAGTTTGTGAGGTTTTAGTAAGTAATCTCGGGATTTTCTTTCATTGTTAGAAAGGTACATTATCCCTGAATGCGAGGGCGGATTGCTAGTTAGTACATAAACATATCTGCTTAACCCTTCTGGCTGGTATTTTTTAACAATAAGGTTTTATTTACTTCTACGTGTTGTTGGTATTTTTGTGATTTACGGATGTGTTAGTCTAGCGGTGACAATGTGTCACCTTGTGTCCCTTCGCTGCGTACAAAATTATCACAATTACGTAATGCGACAATTATTGCGATGATGATCACGTCGCTATCTGCGTGCTGCTGCCCAATAACAGGTCGACACGTCACGACCCACGCTGGTGATCCCCAGTTGATACAATGTATGTCTGGGTTCTGTTTTGACACTGATTACCTACCTACTGATAATTAGCTATTCAAAAAGCTGATCGGATATTGATGGCACATTCAATTTTGAAAGATATTTATGTATCTTTTTATTTTATTTAAGTATGTCTCATAGTGTAAGTAAATAAACAAATAAATATTATCATACTTAGGGGAATAGAAAAGTCCAAACGACTCAATTAGTTGAGCCTCGCAGTAAAACCTAGAGTTAGAAACGAAACGTACCACTAAATGAAATTAAAACATGAAACATTTTTTCAATTTCGTCGTTGATATACTACTTAATTAAATAAGTACCTATAAATTCTTTGGATTACTTAAGCACCATTGCCATAAAGTTTATTTTTCCCTAACAAGAAAACGCATATTATTTGCATGACACATATTATGTAGACTATACCTACAAAGTTGCAAGTTATACATAAACACAAGGCACAAGTTAGTGCATATTTGAATGTCCGAATATTAGTCCTTTTTATAGCAACATTTGGGTAATATCTTCACTGACATACATCAGGAACCGGTTCCCGACAAGTCGCAGGCGCGCGATGCCCAGACATCCACAGTAAAGCCCATGGACATAATATCATATTCTTAGTATGTACATAATGAGTGTAAAACACATTGTGAATTGCATTAATGGCTGTTAATACATGTCATGTCCACGGCTTAAGACAAACGTGATCATTGTGTGTATGTACATGGTGTTAGAATACATTATCTATTGACTCTTTGAAGTATGTGAGAAAAAATTTTGGAGCATTATCGCGAGGCGAGAACACGATGCCTTTGCGCATGAGAAGTTGAGAGCTTTATTTTAAGGTGTCTGAGTAATACTATACTGATATCTGCCAAAAATACTAATCTTGTCTTGGGTGAGGGCCTGGTGATCAGTAACACAGGGTTTCCCTAGTACTGACTCCAGTCTCTCACAAAGGAGTTCAACAATGTGCTATCTATAATTAATATTATTCTACTTTATATATGCCTTTGTGAAGAGAGAAATAAAATCAAATCAGTCGATAGAAGACAATCAAACAACAGAAACAAACTGAACTACGAAGGTATAACCTGGGTTTCTCTAAGCCATCTTTTGTTCTAAATGGGATTAAGATTAATCATTTGTTCAACGGCAGAGCTTGATGCGGACATGCTATGTAAACAAGCGGTGAACAATGGAATTAAATGGCAGTCGAGATAGAAAGTTGTTGGACTAGCGCTAACATTGTTATGATTTCATTGTTACATTCTCTTTATTATGAATATTGTCTTAAGTACTAGTCTTCGCTTGTAAAACAGTGTGTTCCAGTGGAGCAGCCCTATCTGCTGCCTTTACAAGGAAATACATTGCAAGTACAGTGCGTGTGGCATAACTTAGTCGAACTGAAGTTAGTTAGCAGTGATACCATTAGACTGCCAAGTCAAAGATCTTGAGTTTAAATCCAAGGCACGCACCTCTGACTTTTTGAAATCATGTGCGTAATTATCACTCGCTTTAACGGTGAAGCAAAACATTGTGAGGAAACCTGCATGCCTGAGAAATTTTCTCGACGGCATGTGTGAAGTCTGCCAATCCGGATTAGGCCAGCGTGGTATATTATAGCCTAATCCCTATCATTGGGAGGAGACCCGTGCTAATGTTTCCGGAATGAAGCACGACTGAAGCAGAAAAGGACCGTTTACATAATTATAACTACACACTTAGGCTAATATTCAGAGACGATGCTTACGCTTCCGTATGTCAAATTGTCATACAAATTTGACATACGGAAGCGTAAGTTTATGCTTAGCATCGTCTCTGAATATTAGCCTTAGTCCAAATCATTGTGTGTGTGTGTGACCATGATAAGGTTAAAGATAAACATGTCTACACAATTTCGATGAAATAACTGTCTACATTTACGTGTATTCTAAAAAAAGTAAGTTACTAATCTTTCCCACTCACGCTATTAAATAAACATAATGACTCATTTTAAATGAAAATAATATTATGATTTCTGTCTGTAACTGTGGGAAGAAAATATTCAAAACAACGTGAATGCATCGTCATCATTCTAGCCTTTTCCCGACAACTGTTGTGGTTAGGCAAAGATGCAGCTGAATGTAATATTAGCTGTACCATGAGTTCTATCGAATGGCTTTCGATAGGTTTTTTACGTATCGAAACGCTGTAATCTCATAGCAGATTTTAGTTCCTTGCGTCACCGCTAGAGGTGCTGCGAGAGTTTTCCATACAAATATTTTACGGCGTTGCTAGCGAGTCTAGTGAGAAAGCTCATGGTCGACGTACTGATATAAGTACTATCAATGAAATTATATCGCGTGACTTTTGTTGACCATTAAAGTAAACGAAAACTACACAATCTTCCCATCATTGCCAACATTTTTGTTACTCTGGGTTAGGCCACAAATAGAAATAGGGTTTTGGGTGCTATTAGAAGACTTCTTCATAAAAAAAAATTCAGCAAATATGAGGCTTATGAACAAATATTTAGTGAGTTGTAAATGTTGTAATGTTAACTATAAAAGTGCAGTCAGAATGGTAGTTCTAGGTAAGTCTTAAATAAAAAAAACTTGTATAACCTTTTATAGAATGGATAACTATCAGAATTCTTGATAATATCTTCCATTCTAATTAAGAAATCACTCTCCGTAGCATGTTGAAATATTTTTTTATTAGGTAACAACATAGCCATTCCAACTTAATCGCTACGATTTATAATGTTATCTCGTTACGAAGTTTTTGAGATCATGTTTTGGGTGCGGCCATCTTTTAAGCTGCATGCCAGTCTCATCAGCGAATCACGTATGAATACTGATGTATTTACCGAAATTATGACGTCACACGCCATTGACCCGCCGTGCCTGCGTCTGCCTCGATAGGCGAACAAACGGTTCACTTGACAGAATCGCTGTGGCAAATAGATTTTAAGATGGCAAAGATAAGTAAGAGAAATAATATCAGACAGTGTAATAATCTATGATAGCAATGAAAAAATACGATTTTCCTCTCTCTAGCTTTACTGTCATTGTTTGGTACTAGCGAGCGGCTTCATCCGCGTCGTCTTATAAATTTTCCCCCGTTTTTGCAACATTTTTCATTGCTACTTCGCTCCTATTAGTCGTAGCGTGATGGTATATAATCTATAGCATTCCCCGGTAAATGGCTATCAAACACTGAAAGAGTTTGTCAAATCGATCCAGTAGTTTCGGAGCCTATTCAAACAATCAAATCTTTCCCCTTTATAATATTAGTATAGATTGACATGTCTCATTTTAGTGAGCTCGCATCAAAGACTTAGATCTACGTCTATGGTTCGGGTAATAGACCATTGAATCTTATCTAAAAACAAGTATACAGTATGACACCTCTGCCCAAGCAGGTAGTAAGTACTGGTGTTACGTGTATATCACAAGTCCACACCAACTTTGATCTCTGATGACAGTCTACCAGTGACCATGAACGCTGTAAAGGGTGATTCAAGACGTGATTTAAACAATACCCATTATCTTAAAGTTTCTGCGGTCAACTTATGTAGGTAGTGTATGATTTTCATACCATTTATTATAATTATCATTATCACATTTATATTTATACTTGAAGGAAAATCTTAGTAGGTACACTTTTTAAACGCGCATGGAAGGGTATAAGATTTGCCCTAACAGGAGTGCAGAAATAAATAAATGTAAAGACAGTTTTTTTTGTCGGATAGATATGGGCGAATTTTGACAATCGAGCGCAGAATATTATGGGAATTGATAGACCATGATATCATCATCATCATTAGATACTAATCACTTTGGTATAATAAAATTATTTTTATTATTGATCGCTTAAGTACTAGATGATTTGGAAACTCAGCGTTTTTTCTTCAATTGGTTTTACTTGAGACTTTAATTCCATGTAAATATATAAATATCAAAAACAACCCGTTTGAGCTTTGGGTCCAAACTCAGCTCCCAGACCGGCTAACTATCAGTATTTTACTCGACACTTTTTGTGTGTTTAGTATGGTCAATAGCTGTAGGTAGGGCCATCAAATCTCCATAACCCAATTTTTTGGCAATACCAAAATCTTAAGGATGAACTGGCTATCATGTTTTTAAATACATTTTATGAGCGGTTAACTTAAGTGAAAGTCTAGATAAAATCTTTAATTTTGTTAAAAAAGCTGGGTAGCGGTTAAGCCTAATTCAAATTTTATGGTTAATCTCAATTTTTAACAGTATAACAATGACTTATCTAGAGTAAATCTAATGTATTAAAGATTTAGAAAGTGATTGAGGGAAATTAAAAATCACAATTTCATGGGAACGTTGTAAAACACATTGAAATTATTGGTATCTGTTTTCTTACGATACCTATCTCTTTATTTGACGATTGATGTTATACATATCACACACGATTTACTATAATTTTTAAGTGTTTTTTCTAGTTAGTAGAATAAAAGTTTCTGTTGTAACAAGTTCAACTGAACCAACCGTTAACAAATAATAATGTGTTATTAATGCGAAAGTAACATTGTACCCTCTTCACTCCTAAATCGCTGAACGGATTTCGATAAATTTATAAGGATCAAGAAGATATCTCCTTGCTTCTTTCCTCCCAAAGGTAACGATACCTACCTAAGTACCTATGTCTCAAAGTCAAGTCTCAAGTCTCTTGTCCTGTAGGGACCCGCATCAAAAGAATCTGAAGAGTTCAAAATTGTAAGAAAGAACTCGTTGAAATCATTCATCTGTTCTACCACTCCTGAGTAGGTAAAACCGTCTCCCCTTTTGTTCGACTTAGGTATACCGATGTTGAACTAATTCTCTCATATTCTTCGTCGGAAGACGTCTAGATAGTCCTTATTGTTATAATACAGATAAAAATGTCCAAAAGTGAGAACTAGGCAGTTGAAAAGGAAGTACACAAAGCTAAATGCACATTACCAGAATTGTTACTAAGAAAATATACTAACATCAAAAGACCAGATATTCACGTGCTTCCAAGATATTGCTTGGCACGCTCTCAAATCCGAATTTATAATTGCTATTTAAAAAACCAAAGCGGCGTGTAACAATTTAATGTATTGGAGTTTTACGTGTATGGTATTACACAATATTGTTCACTTAGGACAGTATAAGCAGGTCACTTCCATGGTGTAGGTCATGGATAAAAGCTACAATACCGACGTTACCGCTTGTAGTTGAATCGATCGATCCTTGAGGTTAAACTCGGATTAGCTACTTGCAATCCCTAGATAGGTGACAATATTTACATATCGAAACTCACCCATGACAAGGATGAAAGGTAAACTTTTGGTCGTAAGTTAAGGTATGGTACATAAAACAGTTTTTTATAGGATACCTTATTAAATTTATACAGGTAGAGTTAGTATTGCCATGAAATAAGAAAGACATGGTTAATTAAATGGCACTAGCTCCGCTTATTTACTGAAATCGAATCTTCGACACTATTCACACGTAGCAAAAAAGTTGCCTAATCGTTTCTTTGGAAACAGAAAGCAGTAAAGTTGTTATAAGAGAAGCAAAACAGGTATAGGTATTTAATATTGTACTTTTTTAATTTGATGTGAATATTGTAGGAAAAATAAACCGACATCTAAAATTTTTTCCACAAAAATACCCAATAAAAAGTAAAACCTTCGATATTTTGTTGTTGTCCTATTCAGTATCTAACTTAATTATCACGTTGATGAAGTTGTGAATGCGGGTGCTAATTAAACTAATCCATTTTCTACGCCTTCCAGTGCTATTATTTTTCGGAAGCTATTTCGAGCACGTAATTTTTCATAATTCTAAGGGAATTTTAGTCCCTTTGTCTTACTTCCAAGTTTGTTTAAATAGACGCGTCTATTAATGGTTGTGTTGATTAAAACGAGGTAGTTCAATCCAAGTTATCGCCCAAGGCTGTCTTTATTGTGCTAAATGATAAAGCAAATACCCTTGAGTGCCGCGAAGTGGTGTTTTTATGTCGGAATAGTAAGTACCATCGCACTATACGATTAAAGCGCGTCCAATTCAAACTCTATTATAATTAATTTAAAAAACAAATTCCAATACACCTAATTTTATTATCTCATTACTAATTTGCTTTTGGTTGTATATATTAAGATTTCGTCGAACATAAATTAAAATCGATTTCCAACAGGTAAGTATTTTATTTTCAAAATAAACTGGAAAAATCAATAAAGCGGCCTTATACCTATGCTTAGGCAATACATGTTACCCTTACAGGATATAAAATAAACATTTTACGACTGGTCAGTCGTGTTGGAATGGTATATGCACTATATGCACTCAAACGTAATGAAATGGACTTCAACGCACCCAGAACCATCAAAGTGAATAATAAAAACAATGGGAAATCGGAAATCAATGAAAATATCCACTTCCTTTTTTTCCCTAACCGAAACACTGACAGAAATTTGCCTAAGTAGTTTTCTGACTAATAATTAGTCAGAATACTACTTAAATGTAAGTGTCATATTATGTTGGTACAACACTAGTTATCGTATGTTAAACATCAATGATCAACTGCTAACAATCTTTATATGGAGATGATTTCATTGACTTTAGAATGTTATTGGCTGTCGTAGTTTATATTCAAGTCCAGTTGAATAATACAACAAAATATTCACATTAACTTCTTAAATAAATGAATTCATTTGTTATTCGTTTTGAATAAACCGTGATTAATAAATATATAGAGACATCGTATATTATCGCTCTGTTTTTCTTTGCTGCAGGATATTTTCAATTGTTTCTGAAGAAACTGTTTTTCTTCTGTGTGAACTTCTAGAAACTGGGGCGAACGCACACAAAGGTGTTTCGTAGTAAGCGGAACGAACTATTGCAACCACCAATGAAATCTTGCACTAACTCGGAACAGTCGAAGTTATTTCGGGAAATCGTCTGGACTCTCTCCAAAAAGTGGAGGGAGTAGAATCAAAATCACTCGGTCACTTTCCTTCGTTGAGTCAATGACATGGTGTGAGTAAGTCAAGTCCAGAAAACCCGAAATCTTAAAGACTGGCGGGAGCATTTCAGAGAACTACCTATATTTATAATTTCTTCTTCATGCTGACGTATGCATGTTTAATTTGACGCGGGATAAGGCGTGGGCTTCGGGAAAAAACGCCTAGGCGGAATTGGTGATTCAATTCAAATAAATAACCCGGACAGAGTAGATAGAAAGCAGGCAGAACGTTTTGTGAATGTAAATGGAACATATGACTCAGATTTTTGTTTAGGAATAAGTACACAAGGCATACTTAACATATATGTCTTAAATGGCACATTGCAATATTATGTGAGTATACAAAACATGGACGCTGATACATACGGAATTGGAGACATGAGGACGATATGAAATGTAACTAAGTCTCACGTAAGTGCAATGCTAATATAATTAGTTTATGTACACGAGTAATCCACGTGATAATGATAAAAAGGTTTCCTACGAAAAATTACATTTGTGAATCCAAAACTGAACACGTCGACACCTAATCAGTATACATAATGTATGCTTTGTGTGAAAAATAACAAAGAAAGGGGAAACACCCAGAATCTTAATTAATATGCTTGACAGAGTATTTTTACCGACCCGACCTTTAAACCAATGCAAATTAAAGTCCTTCGCATCAGCGTTGAAAGATTTACGTTGCATGTCGTACAGTTTATTTCGATTATTTAAACTTTACAGTTAATCGGAGAATATTAACACTAAATATTTATTTCCACTGCGATTATCTATAGCATGATAGTCCTTGATAGTTGATAGCTATAATAATATATGCACATTAGATCATCAAAGAACCTGTTCAGTAACCTTTAAGTACAGAACACGATTGGTAATGAAATAAGAGGACGTATTTAAAAAATTGTTAGTAAGGAACATCTTCGTTTATTACTTAAGCAATATCTGTTAATTTTAAAACTGCATCATCTCTATATTATTAATTACTTACCTATTATTTGTAGAGTTGCATGCCTGCACAACAATGTTTTAGGTCCTAACTAGTTATTCTGTTTTTATTTTTCCAATCAATCGTTTTAGATAAGATACCAGTTGTTGGCCATTAAAATAAATAGGTATTGTAATGTGTTTTTTTACACATCTCAGATATTTCTACTATTGTCGTTAGTAGATAAATAACTCAAATAATAAGGACGCAAGAACTAAACGTAATTGGAAAAAGAAGCCTCATTTTAGTAATATGTTATTCTAATTAAGCCTAGTTGTACAAATACATTGAACGCATAGGTATTACTTATTCGTAGAATTAAGAAAAGCTATTAAAAAATAGGTTTTTTGCGGGCGGTCTTAACCTCTAGGAAGACGTTGATTATCGTTTATTTTTAGTCCCATTTTATAGTTTAAGTGTTTAATTAGGTAATAAAAATTTAACGTTAAGAATTAATATTAATTGCAGAGTATAACGTAGGTGTTCCGTGGCCTATTATATTGAAGAAATCCGATAAAAACATACATCTGTTTTATTGCCGCCAGTCAATACTCTTAAGATAATGTACGTAAACAGATACCGCTCAAGAGTTATCATAAGTACAACATTAGCTGATGTAAAGCAGAGCGACCTACGAGTCGGGCAGATTCGTTCCGCTACGATAAAGGGATTAGCTCGTCACGCCGCGCGGCATTTGTTATACTCCTGTTGCTATATCTACGTAATAAGTATGGTAGTTTTACGGTTAAATGTGTCGATAGGTACCTGACCGAAGAAACGTTCCCTCGCAGCCGCCATACTCTCAGAACGCGGAGAATTCGATCCTGAACCAGTGTCATTGGTGCTGTGTGTTGCGTTCTCTTCCTGCTGAGGAGGTTCCCCGTCGGTGACATCTTCGGAGGGCGGTGCTGCCTGCACCAGTGTTTGGGCCGGTGCTGCCTGCACTAGTGTTTCGGCCGGAGCTGCTTTTTCGGAGCCGTCTTCTGCCATCGTCACCACTTTTTGCACGGCTCCGTTGCCTTTGCCACCACTCACACCGTTATTCTTCTTACCGATACTCTTAAGTCCTTTATCTTTCTTCTTGTTCTTCAGCTTCTTAGGCGGCTTGCCCACAGGGAAGCGTCCGCTGGCGCAGCACTGCACGTTACCCATGACGGTGCGCGCGCATGTCGCGGTTTACTCGGTCGGCGGGAGTCGGCTCGGTCGGTCGGTCGTTCGAAGCGCGTCGGCGTCGGCGCCGACTCGCAGAATGAGAGCGGCGTGAGAGTCCCCGGCGTCGCGGCGCCGCCCACCCGCCCCGGAATTTTCGACGTACTTCAGAAACGCACTGACCGCTGATTACGCGGATGCCGTCCGCGAAGGATCGCACCCGAAAGCCGAACCGCGGGCCGGCCGCGCTGGCGTCATCGCTCGCCCTGCCTCCCGCGCACCGCAAGGTCAAGGCGCACTCATTGTTCCCAATGGTGCTACTGGCTAGACGCGCACCGCTCCGCTCAGATGCTCGACAACTATGCCAAGCGCTACACCACCACCACCACAACACGCGACCCTCTTACAACTGCTATCGATCACGCGATGTTTATGTTTGGCTACCACGGGAACGGCGCTGTACCTACTCGACAGCGTCACGCCATTTGCACACCCCCGGCTTGCATATCGGTAACACCAAACGAGTTCACTGCAAAAGAGTGTTGATTTCTGCACTTGCTACGTGTAGTGTCAGCACGAATGCTTAGTTACTAGTGTTATTGTGGCGTGCAATGTTTTGTTATCGTGCGCGCGGGAGGCTGATAGCGACTGGCGCACGTGTTGTATCCGTCGCCTTGTAACCGTAGTAAATAAACCGCTGCTCGTAAACGACATGCGTCGAGGAAAACTATTGCTAGAAGTCTGCAATGTTACCATATTTCGATATTGATATCAATATAATGCATATAATTGTTATTTGTTTAGCTAACAGGATGTTTAACAGCGAATTATATTTTTAGAGTAAATGTTACTAAACACAGTACTTAGGTACATTTATTTCCCTATTGTTTAGGATAATATCATGTCGGTATTGTTGGCAAGCAATGTACAACTAGCTAAAGAACATTAGGAGCGGAAATGAAAACTAATATATATAAGTGGAATCAAAATACCCAATTAAATTAGATTATCAGATTGCCTACTATAATAAAATTCTGAGGAGAATATAAAATATTTTTCTTTACCTTATCCTACTTTTAGTAAAAAATAAAGTCTGCATCTGAATAATTCCAGAGGGAAGAAAGATATGAACATTCATATCAGGCCTTACTTTTTTTTAGAAAATGAATAAATCCGTTTTAATTGGTTTCTGTAAATTAATGTCCTAGTGAAAATATTATATTCCCTTTAAGATTAAAAAGTTCAAACTATAAATAAATTACATACAAAATTTATATAAAAATGCCTTGGTATTTCTACTATAAACAGGGATATATTGGGATTCCGTGTCGTTATGTTGCAATCGCAGTACCCACACACGAGAAGACGTGGATGTGGAGCGCAGCAGGCGAGCTTTCAGCAATCTTTTAACTCAACCTCGTTGACACCGTCTCGTCGTAAAAAACAAGCAGCTACCTATTAATTTATTACCTTCATGTTTTTGTTTTTTGTTTTTACAAAACACTACGCCCCACTCTTGCCAGCAAAACTATCTCATCATTTATGAATCATAATGGTTCTAAGAAATCTCTCTGGGATATATTTTAAACCTGGTGACTTTTTGAGAAATGATAAATAGTTTTATAATAACTGTTTTCGTTCATGAAATAAATTATTCAAAAGTAAATTAATCTCTGCGTAGTATGAAACAAAGTCGCTTTCTGTGTTTGTCTATCTAGGTGTAGGTAAACCACGCAACGGATTTTGTTGCGGTTTTCAACATTACAGTATATTATGTATAATGTATAATTTCTAAAAACACCCAGTTACAGTTGGGTGTAACAATGCACAGTTCCAGAGTTCCAGTTTCTGAACGCACACCATAATAAAACGAGTTACCGTGGCGCCGCACGCGCACGGCGAAACACTCTATTTACGATTCAGATATGGGACGCGATTTGTCCGAGAGCGATAATGTTTTATTTATTGTGTGT
This sequence comes from Acronicta psi, assembly GCA_946251955.1. Classification (NCBI taxonomy): domain Eukaryota; kingdom Metazoa; phylum Arthropoda; class Insecta; order Lepidoptera; family Noctuidae; genus Acronicta; species Acronicta psi. The sequence continues at coordinate 5,678,345 of OX276472.1, read as the reverse complement.
ATTAAAAATATACCAGACACCGTCGAAGTAGCTTTTTATACGAGCTTGAAGGGCATAGAAATGATATTATGCTCTCATGTATCAGGCCTCGAATAACTCACTTCTTGAAGCATTTCATATCACCATAAATTTTATTAATGAAAGTTGAATAAAATTTTGCCTAATACAGATACAACTCTACTCTCTCAGAGTAAAAAAATTTTTGACTTCGTATGCGAAAATTTATAATGGTAGGTACATACACTACATACCTACCTAATATTGGTTTTGGTGTGCAATAAAGAATATTCTATCTATCTAAGTACCTATATAAGAAAAAGGTGTTAATAAAGAGATACAAGAGGAATCGACTGCTGTACATAATAGTCCTACATATTTTTGTATGGCGTTTGAACCTTGGCGGTAATGGTCGTTATTTCTTAACGATAGTAATGGACTGGAACGTCATGGTTTGCTTGAAAGCATAGAATAAATAAAGAACTCACACGCCAGAATTTCAAAGAACTACACACATAAAATTCGTAGAAACCGTTCGTCAGTTTAGTAAGAGGTAAAATCACATAGGGCTTGAAAATCGTATTCATTTATAGCAACGAGAACAATTCTATATTTGACAATCTAAGTATATTCAATGCTTCTATTTCGGGCTAAGTCCAACTGGCTTAATTGGAGCGCTCTGCTCAAACTTTAGTACTCAAGTACCTATATTGTTATCCACCAATTATAACAAGTACCTATCTACTGGTGAATTGGACAACACATCGTCATCATCAGCCCGTATTCGTCCACCGCTGGACGTAGGCCTCTTTTAGTGAAGGCCACAGAGTTCGATCTTCAGCTGACAACTCAATTTCAAACAACTATTTTTTTTATAGTAATAATAAACTTACCGTATCAGCATCACTCTCCTCCGTAGCCATTGCGACTCCTTTATCCAAATGACACTCAGCGTTATCCAACTCCCTGTCCAGTTCTGCAGCTTCGAGTTCCAATTGCGGAGACGACTGCAGCTCTTCAACTCCTGGTGATGGAGGTTCACGATTCGTGTGCAGCATGTGGCGAGCTGGCATCTTGACCACCAGCGGCCTGAAGTTCAGGCGAGAAGCTCCTGTAAAAATATATAAAGACTATAGGAAAATGCTACGTAATGACCATTACGTCAACCATAAGTTCTATGGAATAGCTTTCGATAGGTTTTTTACGCATTGAAACACTGTAATCTCACAGCAGATTTTAGTTCCTTACGTAACCGCTAGAGGCGCTGCGAGGGTTTTCCATAAAAATATTTTACCCCTAGTTTAGTGAGAAAAACTCACCATGAGTTTTTCTTCGAGGCTTCGAGGCACAGGTGAACGGTAATGAAAAGTATTTTCAATAATGTTTAATCATTCTGTTTTTTAGTTGGTAGTAGGTAGGTACAGTAGTAGGTAAATTAAATTCAAGTAAATGGCGTCTACCTTTACCAATATAAACTTTGATGACCTATAGCTATTAGCTTCATAGGTATTAGATGAGCATATTGTAAAACGTTTAGATAAGTCACTTTGGTAGCGTAGATAAAGAGGTACAATTACAGGAAGTTCGTAAAGACGTAGTATGTAATATAGTTACTTTATATTGAAGAAATGAAACAAAGCTATGCTATAAGCTTTGAATAGGAATTATAAATTGAAAATAAATAATCTGAGTGCTTTTAATTAATACTAGCTTTTTCCCCGCAGCTTCGGTCGCGTCAAGTTTGAACCCCGTTACACCCCATTGGTTTTGTTCGTGAAATTTTCTGATGTTTCAATAGTTATTTTGATAATCGGGGTGGAAACAAATCCAACAAATCAAAGATCATGAACATTGGTCCAACAGTTCTCGAGTTAAAGGTACCTAAGTGTTTTAACTGTAACAAACCTGACGCTGTTTTATAGAAGAAGATGAATTATTTTAAACCATGTGCTATAATATCATCTGTCTCTGATGTCACTCCTACACAGAAGAATGGGCAGTTAACGTAACCGTCACTCAACGCGTTTATAACAACACCTACCAATAGTACCTAAGTAGATATTGACACTCAGTTTACGGTAATATTTGCAGCTAATTCAATGTAATAAGCATTTATTAGTACCTACGCTAATGCGTAAATTTTAGTAACATTGACATTTTAATACTAAACTACCAACATTCAGTATAGCATTATTTTAACTTAATCTTTACGATACGTAAACGGCATTTAATGATTGTCGACCTAAAGCTCTTTAACGGTTTTGTAATTGTAAGTTATGTAAGCAAAAGTTACGGATAATTTATTTTTAAAGAAGTGCTGCTTTGAACTTTGCTTGAAGTCTTGTACCACTTACATACACTTGCTCTAATCTGTCTATTGACAAAGTAAACACGTTACACAATCAAACAGTAGCCTTGATGTGAATTAGCAATGGTGGTTTAGTTAGACATAATGTTAGGTTGTGATTAATTACTTCGAGGTTTTTGGGAAAAGAATTGTGAACATGGCATAAATACCATGGCAAAAACGACAACGGTTAACTGGTAAAATGACCAGTTACTGCAACTGTTCCCAAACTGCATTTTGCAGCTGCAACTGGGTCGTGGACCACATTAAACAATTTACCTACTTGAAGTTTGTAATAAAATCGTTTTGGGAGATTCGGGCAATATTTTCACGTCACTTCAATTTTTTCACGTCAATTTTGTGTACGATGCCGCAGTACTAGTAAAAGATTTAGGTATATCCACTCCTAAAATAAAATAAAAATATTTCGCAAATGGCTTGGTAGAGCAGCACCTAGCCGCTTGCTTTGTGTCTGGTAGTTTTATCTTATTTTCATTCGAAATTAGCTCACATTTCTAATGAAAAAGTAAATATTAATTAATGGTTTGAAATTAAGAACTTACTTTTCGATTCATCTTTTTGCAGCTTCAGCATAACCTCTCGTGCGCTATGCAGCGTTTGTGTTGCAGTAGAATGTATGGGTCTTATAGACACACGTTGCAGCCCGCTGCCTGGCAAAATAGTTGTCACAACTTTTCTGGGTTCTTCTCTTTCAGGGCTTCTGTACTGAGTAATTAAACTGTCATCCTGATCTGCGTCAATATCTATAAAGCACTCCTCGAACTGCTCAAAGTTTTCCAAATCAGAGTCCAGTTCACTTCTGGAGCCATGCATTTTTGGTCTATAAAATGAATCTGAATTTCTTCTGTAATCCATCTGTTTCTGTTCTGGTGAAGAATAGCTTCGAATGACATACCCTCTTTGCACGTTTTGTGACGCTGCAACGTCTGGATCGTTTTGTGCTGGCGACGAATAGCTTCTTGGCAGGAGGCTTCTCGAGCTCTGTGTTTTACGCTGCTGCTGCTGCATCGTTCTTGTTGATATCAAGCTTTTGCCGCGGCCCGCACTCAGTGCCTGCGGTGGGTCTTTACGCCGCATGGCAATGTATATTTATCGCGTTTGATTACCTCAACGTGTGAAACTGTATGAATCTCGGGACCAACTGACATACGGAATTGCACAGCTCCAGCATGTAATTTTACTTTGTGAACTATGGATATCGAATGGCAACTGATCGATTTACACTATCATGTAACAAGGCCGGGTGCAACCAGATGATATATCATATGGTAAGCAACGGTGAACACGACCGACTTTCTGATACTTCTACACAAATGACAATTTATTGTGATTAGCAGGACGCTGGTCTACCCACGCGCTGATCTTCGATAAGATTCATAATTTAATCTGTAGTTCACGTTTCACGACAAGTTATTACTAAGGTTGATTCAAATACAACATAAGGTCTTGACCACGTGCCCGATATCACACATCCATATTGAACCGCAGTCTTTTATCGGTCACTTATCTTCGACACTTAACGCAATATAAATTTTCCTTTTGCGAGCACTGATTGTTTCCAATTCACACGCACTTATTAACAATTTATGCGACATTCCCAGCAGGTTGCTAAATAAATACAGTTATTAATTCTGTTTGCAATAAATATAATCGAGTGTATGACGTGAGATAAACAGAATACTACTAAGCTTGATGTATTAAAAGTATTACGAAGAGCCTTGCGTACGCGCACCGTGGGCGGACAACTTTCTCTTTTTAGGCCAAGCTCAATGAATATTATATATCCAAGCATAAACCATATTATGCACTCATTTTAATTTTGACAGTTTACTATCTATTTTTTTTTTATATTACCTACGTATTTAGCAGTCTCTTAACGTAGGTATAACCTATTATGTGACACAGTTGTACATATAAAGCTCTCAACTCTATTAAAGAATGTTATGATTATGACCTACAATAAAGTTATGGTATGCAACTATTTAGGTAGCCACTGTGTAAGGTAGGTATACATACATTATTACTTACATATAGTCTATACTAGCGTTTGTCCGCAGCTTTGCTCGCGTCATGTTTAAACCCCGTTACATCCCATTAGTTATTTTTCGTAAAATTTTCTGATGTTTTATTATTTATTCTATTATTCAATCCAACAAATCAAAGATATTGAAAAGTGGTCCAGCAGTTTTAGAGTTATAAGTGTTTTAAAAAACCTGACTTTGTTCTAATTAAGATTTATTTGGTGGAAAACCATCGGCACTAAGAATATATTTAGGTACTTACATAAGTATATAAATAACAAACAGTTGTATGTTAATACTGTTAATAGACATAGTATTCATAATTAATTAATTAATTTATATAATGTATAAATAATCAACCAGAGGATACTGTAGTCCTACACCTGTACAAAACATAAACAACGAAGATTATTAATTTTAATTTAAAAATACTAGACATATGGATTTATATTTCAAATTTAAATGGGATCACCTCGGGGTATATTCCTCCAAACAAAAAAAATATATTTTATAATCGGTCCGCAATTGACGGAGAAATCGGTGAACATAAAAAAAAACATACATACAGTCGAAAATAGAACCTCTACGTATAGAGGAGTAGAGAATTATTAGTGTTTTAAATTAAGTAATTAATTTCTTTACCACGCCATCTATACAAATCAGTAGCGACTACAAGAAACACTAACAAACTAGTTTACATTATCGTTCTTATGTATTCCGCTAGATGGAAATACAGGTACCACCACCTCGGCTCTTGAATCCAATTTAATTTATTCATTTTATAACTATGGTAATCTATGGTTTCTAGATTATGCTATGTCAAGACGTATTCTTCGTGTTTTCATTACTTTCTGCACGCACTGCACTCACTGTTACGTAATAATTTTTGTAACTTTTGTGTGCTGTACTCTCGAATCTAATCAAAAGTCATTAACCAAACTGTGAATAGATTTGGTTACTAGACATCGTATTTTTGTTATAAAATATTTCTATACCTAGGCAGGTATTAAAATAAATAGCTGTCACTTTTTTCTCGGCTTCATCATGAACCTAATCCCCCATGGATCCGTGACACCTGGGGAAGTGGCAAGATGTGATGTATATGTTAGAGTCGATTAAAAACCGCAGAAGGGAAGGCCCTTGAACTATAGTCACGGCCGTCATCAGCCTAGGTCAGTTGGTCTCACGTCGTAGTGACGGTCACAGTACTTGACGTTATAATTATGGCTAACAAGCTCCATTTGCACCCCATAGGACTTTTTAAGACAAAATCTAGCCTATGACCTATCATAGTTCCTTGGCAAATTCTAATAAATTATTGCCATTTATTTTATTACCTATAGAAATATTTTATAATAGACTAGCTTCCCGCCAGCGGCTTCACCCGCGTGGTCTTATGAATTTTTCCCCCGTTTTTTCAACATTTTTCATTGCTACTCTGCTCCTATTAGTCTTAGCGTGATGGTATATAACCTATAACTTTCCCCGATAAATGGGCTATCTAACACTGAAAATCGGAGCCTATTCAATAACAACAAACAGTCAAATCTTTTCTCTTTATAATATTATTAATAGAGAAGTCTAGATTTGTTTACGATAAATATAACATCTACCTACATGAATTTGCAGCCCAGTGGACTTAGTGCCTAATTATAATGAACACCAAAGCAAAAACAATAAAGTTTTAACCATTTAGACCTGAACAAACACACAGAGAAAGTTTAGGATCTTACCTACTGGTTGTATTTGTACAAGGGATGTTAAGTAGTGTAATTTGTCCATATCGATAAAATAACTCTTTGGAGTACCTACTGTGTTGTGTGTTTGTCATGTTTATCTGATTTAAAATCCAAATCCAAATTTTTGATATATTTTTAGCTAAGAAAACTTTTACTTATGACTTAAGTAACTTATTAAGTTATAGGCATAGTCACGAGCAAAGATATATAAACACATACAAAAGTGCTATACCGATTTTTGCATGAATGAATGATTGCAACTTTGAGATAGCACTAATTTCACTGTAGTGTTCGTTCGTAATGCTACAAAATTTCGACCGTTACTTTAGGAGAAAATCGCATTTGAATTTTGCTCGTGTTATATACATATTTATGCTCGTGTCTGTACTTAGTTTAATTCAAGCGTTATAAAGCGTATGAAATGTTGTCTTATGACTGTTATGTAACTTATAAATTGTACCTAGTTTAAGTAATTTAAATGTCTTATAACTTACACGCTAGTTATAAGTATAAATCATCTTGTCCTCCTTATCTGTCAATGTTTACAGCTACTTATGCACAATTTCACTAAGTTACAGAATATGTCAGTGTTAAGTGATGACACCGATTCAAACCGTCTTATTTACTTAAGTAGGTAAGTTATTGCTAAATATTTTATAAGTGTGCCTATCGACAAATAAAACTCCTTCCTTACGGCATTCCTTAGTTCGCGACTTGGTGTTATACAACGTCAGTTAGCATGCGCCCGCGCACGCCACGCCGCGTCTCGCACTGCTGGATCACTCGACATAACCGGTGTTTACGCGTTCTGAACAAATTTTCACTTTTCGTTGCGTTTATTGAACTATTTACTTAAATAATCTGCCGTTCGTCATTGCGGGTGGTTTAAAATCTTGTGTGTGATTCTTTAAAATATCGGATCTTGGAAATTTTAATGTAAGTATCAATTTGTAATTAGCGCGCTCTATCAACACAAATATAGTGTAAGTAAATATTAGTAATTTTTTATTTTTTTTATTTTATGAATTCTTTTAAATGATGTACTCCCCGAACGACTTCTTAGGAAAAATTGCAATTTCGTTTCTTTTTTACAAATGATAGGCTTACAGTAAGGGCTTACAAATAGAAACTAGGGATACAGACAGTATTTCCAAATAAAATTATAATTTAATTGGGTAACTAATAACTCCTTTACTCATAACGGCAGACGATTATTAACAGTTCGAAAAAATATTAATCATAGACAAGTATCCATAATGTATTAGCCGTAGGCATAAATGTAGCTGGAATAAATACTTAGATATTATCTTTACGCAAATACACGGAACGGAAGATCCTTCACGTGTTTCCTCCATCCTTACAGGATGAGTTACTTAACACAAAGTTACAACATAAGTAGGTATATATTTATAGCTTAAAATTTGAAAACATAAACGGATGTAACATACAGTTCTCGCCAAACTTATTGTCCGGGTTGAAGTTTGCACGAGCTAACTTTAACCCGGCCGTAAAAATCGGAGAAAGAAAAATATTGGATTGTCTATACTAACATTATAGAGGAAAGATTTGATTGTTTGTATGTTTGTTTGTATTGAATAGGCTACTGGACAATTTTTAAAAATTCTTTCAGTGGTAGATAGGTTATTAATCGGGGAAGGCTATAGGCTATATACCATCACGCTACGACTAATAGGAACGCAGTAGCAATGAACAATGTTGCAAATACGGAGGAAAAAATTTATAAGACCACGCGAGGGAATCCGCTGGCGGAAAGCTAGTAATAAATAAAAACGAAAGCTCAAGTCGTAGGCTGTCGTTTTAAATAATTCTAATCCAATATTTTTCTTTCTCCGTTTTTTACGGCCGGGTTAAAGTTAGCTCGTGCCAACTTCAACCCGGACAATAAGTTTGGCAAGAGCTGTGCACAGCGCATGTCTTAGATTGTTCGTATATTTTTAGACTGTGGCTTAAACAGTCGTTGTGTACAAAGTTCCATGATCTGGAGTTTTTGCTATCGAAACCCATTTTTTATCTCATTTTTTACATACCTATTGTATAGAGATTTAGTAAATTAGATAACCTTATCGTAATTAAAGATGAAGTAGGTACACTCAGTAGGTGTATCTAACCAGAGGTCGTCATAGGTCGCTCTTTTTAGGTCCCATGTAATTAGGGGGGCAAGCTGTTGTCATTAATGGGCACAAATCCTATTGCTGTCACGAAAAAATTTCTTATAGAAAACGCCACTAAACTTGCTCGACACGAGACACTGGAGGAGTCTCATCACCAGATGCGTTTATAAGTGCTGATGTGATACTTCAATTCGGTATGATAATCCGAAATAACACACCATCCTCCCATAATAAATAATTTCTTATACAGGCCTAGGCTAGTTTGGGACCATTGGAAATTGTTAAATAATGTAAATTGGGTCATCGAAATCGGCCCAAATGATGTACCGAAGGTACACTTATTGGAAAAAATACTCTGTATTACGCTGGTTACAACTCTTCGTACGTTTTTTTTATGTTTACTGGAGTATGAGAAAAAAATTAATTTTAATTTGAGAAAAATCACGTCATTTGGCACCCTATTATCTGTTTCGTAATGATCTCATAGTAAAAACTGTCAGTGACAGTTTCGGAATGTCAAACGCACGCCATTTCGGCAGATTATTATCAGTTTCATAGTGATTTCATGGTAAAAAGCAGTAAAATTATCAATTTGACAGCTGTCATGTACCTCTGGGTACAAATTTGGACTGAATTGTATGGGCTTTCGCTTTTTGCTTAAACTAATGGAAATGACAGTATGTACTAGATAAGGCTCTAGACAGACGGACCGATTGCAATAGAACTGCAAACCAAACGTGCAGTTCGAATGCAGTCGGTGTGCAGTTCAGTTCATACGATTGCACGCCGACTGCAATTCTGCATCCGAAATGCAATTTGCGGTTGGATTGCAGTTGAAATGCGGTCCGTCTGTCTAGAGCCTAAGTGTTCGGGTTTTTCTATAGATTTATCACACTTAATACTTTGTACTGATACTTTGTACTTTGAACTGATGCCGTAAGATATAGGTAGTACCTACAGTCAGTATTTTATTTCTTCTATTGATGGTGAGGCGAGTCTATTGTTGCTATTGTCATCATTATTCGGGAATCGCACCTAGGACGAAGCTCAAAGCATTAACACTTTCAATGAGTCATTGGTCATTTTAGTCTACATACTTATTACTCAAAATAAACCGATTTGCAACAGTAACTGCTTAGATACTGAATAACAAACTGTAAAGTTAAATTAGAGATTAGTATGTATACATACAACGGGAAACTTCATGCTGTTTAATAGCATAGAGTAACCGTTATTTCTGCAAATAATATTGTAGCTACACTCCTTTTTTAGTTCATTAAAATTAATTTGTTCGTTAACCAACTAACAATTTTCAACCGACTTCAAAAAAAGGAGGAGGTTCTCAATTTGACTGTATTATTTTTGTTACCTTAGAACTTTCGACTGGGTGAACCGATTTTGATGTTTTTTTATATTCGAAAGCTGGTGCTTCCAGTGTGGTCCCATATAAATTTTATCGCAATCCGTAGAACGTTTTAATTTCACTTGTTAAGCAACGTTGCACTAGTTGTGAATAAAGTGATGTTTTGGTTTGTTACTAGGCGTCTTCTAACTACCTAGGTACATAATATATGTACCTAGGTAGGTACTTACTTATACTACCGCGTCACGACTTAGTTTTTTTGTTCCCTAAGGACAAGCTCCTACAGTAATTGGATAAAGATAACCGTTCCATTTCATAAGGCTGTTTTCAAATTAAAATTCTGTTCATTCATATTATAGGTAGTTAGTTGTAGTATTCAATTTGTCACTACCTAACTAATTCAAACATTATAATTCAAATGGTTACTTTCTCAAACAACTGTAAACTCTGAGCACTGACACATTCATTCATGGTTCCCAAGTGAATATGCTATAAACATTACGACTTACGACAGTAAGGCCTAACAGCTGCATATAACAATTAAAATAACCATTAAATTTAACATAAACGCTTTAACTTTAACACAGTGCACAACAGCAGTCAAATGGTCATGCTAAATCAATTCTACCTATAAATATTTATTATTTATTATAGAGATTTAAAAAAATATTGACTTGCTTGAACAAAAGCTTTTTTTAAAGTTTTTTTTCAACTTGCTTTGTTATCGAGAAAGGACTGAACTGATCTGAAATTCTCAAACTTATAATACCTATCTATTTTGGGGAGTTTATGAGACAGAGAGCAGCCCCTCAACCATGAGTTCTATCGAATGACTTTCGATAGGTTTTTTACGCATCGAAACGCTGTAATCTCATAGCAGATTTTAGTTCCTTACGTAACCGCTAGAGGCGCTGCGAGGGTTTTCCATACTAATATTTTACGGCGTCGCTAACGAGTCTAGTGAGAAAAACTCATGGTCGAGGCACTGGTAAGAATAACTTAGTTATGGACGTCGATGACTTCTGTCACGCTATCACAATCGGACAAAAGGACATCGACGAGTCGACAGTTTATACCGCAGTTGGTTTGTATAGTGTTTAGTTAGGCAACCATCCATGCCCCAACCAAGAGTTTGACTCAAAGTGTTGATAGCAAATCTAGAAAATCTTTTATTCTTAAACTGGCCAATTCAACAATAAAATTACCAACCTACCTAATTACACTCACTATTTACCTGTCACAACAGGCTGTAGGCAGTACCTTAATTAACCGAGCCTTGTCACAGTCCGATCTCATATCACCGTAATAAATTGAGGTTGAGGGCAATGTAGGTACCTAACCCTTGTTTTGATGACCTTGCAAGTTCGCGATGAATCATAATTACTTTTAGGTACGACAAAAGCACTTGCATCAGCTTCTTGGTAACATAGAGTGACACTGTCAAAATGCTCTCATTAGCCAACCGTCAACTCGAACTAATAATTCACGCGTAATTTACGCATCTAACTATGGTCCCCACTGGTTTTACATGTCACAACTCCATTTTACGCAACCCACCTTTAAGCGAGGTAGAAGTGGTTTGAAAACGATGCCGTTAAATACGGTGTCAAGACACTAAGCATACTATAAAAAGTATTTAAACTTTTTATTACATAATGAGAAGGCCATGAATGATTGATCTATGAGTAGAGAAATTCCCCTTCAAGCCCTTTTTGAAATCTCAGAAAATCTTGCACGGTTATTATATAAATCTGTGTGACCCAAGCAAGATGTATTTTTGTAATTTATAATGTCACAAAAACACGTCAGCGTAGCGTAAGTGTTTGGTCAAGGCAACTTTGAAATATTACCCTCTGTAAATAAAAACCTAATTCGAGCTTTTTGAACCGCTTCTTCAAAGCTGATAGTCGGACAACTATAAAATCTATGTGGGGTCAACAAGGAAGTATATTATTAAGTATGTCATCTCATAAAAAATTACCAAGGAAATTGGTTTACGATCTAGGAAAATATGGGGTAGGTCATGAGCGTGCACAGACATTTCATACCGGGTATGCACAGCTAAAATAAAAAAACTTATAAGTGTGTAACTACTTAGTTTCAGCCTGTTTCGGTCGTAGACCACCATAGTTACTCTTCCGCGCGGGCGGGCGGCGCGCTAGGCGGACGCGGTGCCATTGGTTTCGCATGATGTTTGTTGCGACCATTAATAATAGTTAAATAAGAGATTTATAGGTACTAAAAACGCATAAATGATACATCCAAAGTAGCATTTGAAAGGGCCATGAGTCGGGTAGGTAGGCTACACAAGGCAAAAAAATACAGGCCAATAAATTGAGAACCTTCTTCCTTTGAAAATGTGCTAAGCCCGCTCAGTCTGAGAGGAGACCCGGGACAGTTAATGGGTTATGCGAGTTGGTAGACTTCACAAACGGATAAGACTTGAGATGTATATTATATTTCTCACTATTTTAATATAATTTGTGCGCTTTTACAAAAAAATATCATAGCGTACAGTACCTAAATACACGCGGCATACCATGACCGGAGTAGGCCGTTTAGCTAATCCATAAAATCCATTGCGATTTCAAACGGCTAACTTCAGTCCGACCAGGTTAGGCCGCGCGTACTGTAAACTTGCGTTTTTAACTTTAAGTATTTTATTCTTCTTATTTCTTTATGGCAAATGTTAAATTTTTTTGTTTATTACCTACTTTTGACACTTGACAGTACCTATAGTCCATTTTTTTTAAATCTCAGAGACTAGATTGACCATTTGACACGAGAAAACTAGAGATTCTAGATTCCAACATGGTTGTGGCGGATCGCCATTTTGCTTGTTTTTGAAATATTTTACAAAGTACAACAATTTATTACTTGTAATATTATTTAAATGTACCTATCCACTTTGACATTGGCAGAATTGTCGACATCGGCACCAATTGCCATAAATAAATAAGAAGAAGAAGAAGACCATTTGACACATACAAATGTCAAAATTACAAATAATGATACCAGCTTTTTTGTGTAGTGTTGTACCTACGATACCGGTTTGTTGAATTGTAACTTTTAGACGATTCACTTAAAGGTTTTTATTCCAAATCGTAGCATTAAAGACTAAATAAATTGAAACTGTTGAAAATCGAAAACTATATGAATAAATCGCTGTAAAAAAAATTAGAAGACTATATCGAATTCGTTGTCGTTATTTAGGCCTTAAAAACTTTACCAATTCCGACCCATGATTATTACGTTTTAAATTTTTTTCGGGATAACTCGATTTAAAAACCGATACTTCAATTTATTAGCGACAATTTTCGATAGTGGCACATCACTATGCAAAAACTGGCATCCCACGTAATGTCACTTCAGTGTCTGAGATTAAAAAACGGACTTTAGTAGTTATATTTTTTTTCAATGTAAGTATTTGTGACAAAGAGTATTCATTACTTTTCTGTATATTTTAATAATTATTTTCCTTCATTAAAATGAAAAGAGTATTAATTCACGGTAAATCCGAATGAAAAAAAAATTTAAGGAAGTAGTCTTGTTTGATCAAAAATTTTTTGGTCTCAAATAAGTTTTCATCAAACAAGACTACTTATGTACTTAAAATATTAATATAGGTACCTAACCTATAATAGTTTGTAAGAATAATAACGCTTGTGAAGATTTTTCTTCTTCTAGAATTCGAATTTATTGTTACAATGCAGTGACCGGCTCATAAGACTAGCACTGGCCGTACAAAAATTTCAAGAAAAAAAAAACATTACAAATTGACATTTCATAAAAATTGGCGGGAAATTAATTTAGCAAATTACCAACTCCAAGCTTATTTAAGTATTTTGTAATTATTTTGTATTTGTAATAAAGGAATAGCCGAGGATTAGCATTACTGTAAGTATTTTTTATTTTAATAACTTTTTGTATTTTCAGCTCAAAAATGACTTCAGAAGTAAATGAATGGTACAAAGGGCGGAAGGTTCTTGTGACGGGTGCCTTAGGATTAATGGGGAAGGTCCTGATAGAAAAGCTGCTGTACAGCGTGCCTGACCTAGGCTGCGTGTACGCATTGGTGCGGTCGAAACGCGGCAAGTCACCGGAAACACGCATTGAAGAAATGTGGAAACTGCCTGTGAGTGCATTCTAATGAATTAGTAATCGGGGTATTAATTTTAATAACGATGAGAGTGCGAGTGTGCGTGAGAGTGCGTAGGGTTTGTTGGCAGTCCGTCCGGCAAGAACACCGGCAGAATGCGGGGGACCTGAGATATTTGACGTTAGGGAGGGGCGGAGAGTGGCCATTCTGTTATTATTTATTCTGTGGTTTAGGTCCAAATTCAAATATTCAAATTATTTTAATTCAATTAGACCATATAAATAGGTACTTTTGAAACGTTAAATTAGTTGTCCCATGTACTAGGGCGCGAGCCTATTGCCATTAACCGTGCACAAACACTTAATTCCCACCGGAATACTGTCGTGTCTTTTTTAAGCGTAATAGATATCTAAATAATGCTTGTAATATTACAGCTCTTCAAAAGAATAAGAGAGGAGAAACCTCATGTTATGAAGAAACTCATCCCAGTGACCGGGGACATCATGTTTGAGGAACTGGGCATTGATGCTGTCCACCTAAAGGAGATCTATAATGAGGTAACTGACGTCAGTAGATGGTATCTACTGACGCGTCATTAAGTCTTCTTATACTACACTCTTGTTTAATCCCCACGACGATTTCAATATCAAAATGGAGAATTTCCATGTAAAAAAGTCGGGGTAAAGAGCTAGAATGCCAAAAGGGCACTCATCTGGAATTGGAAAATATGGTACTTATTTCATATTTAGAATCTGGATTTATAGGAGCGGTATTTTTGGCCCTATTCGTCCACTGACCATATTGGTTATTCATCTATCAACTTTTTCAAGCCATTAAAAAGTCTGCCATTTTCACGAGGTTTAGAGACTGACGTCAATACTCGAGCCGTCAAAGGTCGAATCGGCAGAATTCTCAAAATTATATTTCTTTTATATATTGTAATTAACAAACCCACATCCTGAGAGAATAGTAGATGCCCATAAAACCAGATATTGTGTAAACAGTGAAAGTGGTTTGCGATGTAAAGGAAAGTGCAACCTCGTGCTTAAATCACTCTTGATTCTCGACGGTGAAACCTGCCGGCGTAATGGCGAGTATCATTTGCCATACCGTATAGCTTGCTTATGAGGAATGCGTAGGTACCTCGAAAACTAGGTATTTTAATAAGTTTGTTGCGGTCTCTATCGATCGCAATGCGCGCACGCACGGTGATACAACTCTATTTTATTGCTTTCCGCGCGTATTTATATGGTATTACCGTTATTGCGTTTATAATCTTTTTGATATAGAATACCTATTCGTTACACTATCTAGGCTCGCAGCGCAGTTATTACAAAAAGTTCAGATTGGTACATTTTTTTTGGAAATATTGCATAAAATTGGGCCATTTTTTGTCGTAAATTAAAGATATTTGAGCTCGTGTTATTTTTCTGTTAATTTAAATTTAAGTTTTACACACCATACGCACGTATGTCAGTGTCCAGATTGTGACTAATGAATGCAAAATAAGACCAAACTAGTCTTGTATGGAAAGCGTTGCGGATAAACTCTCAAACACCATCATGAGCAAAGCCCACAAAAAAAAAACACTTCGACACCCGCCGCATTGAATGCTAGACTAGAGAATAAAAATATACAATAGTGATTGTAAGATTACGAAGTTGCCCTGCATATTCGAATGACTTGTATAACTGTGACATACTTACATAGCCTCTCAGCCCATTCATAAGTATTTTTATGATGTTGAGTATTATATAATCAACCATTTTAGATGTTTTTTGGTTAGTAGTAGTAGCAGGCACTTACAACACTCAATTGCCTTTAGAAACTTGAATGCCTGAGAGATTTTCTTAACGGTTCCCCGCCGCCGCCCCGAGGAAGGCGGCGCGGTGTGTGGGACTCCGTCTTGAAAAGGACGTATACCCACTAAAACCAGACGGGGTGTTCGCCTCATCACCTTTGGGCCGGGGACACGGGAACGTGTTGACACTCTTCCGCGACCCCGGCGGTGGTTCCAACTAACCTAACCTAACCCCTCTTATTGTGGGAGGAGACACGGTGCCTAGCAACCGTAAAATATATTTATGTCAATTTTATTAAGTTTATATAATTAAGTTTTTAATTGATTTAAATGCTGGGCCGTAAAAAACATAATAATTTAATTGCATCCATTAATTAAGCAGCAGAATCAGTACTAAATATTACACAGTCATTATGCCGAGACGACGATGGAAAAAGAGAAATAAAACATATTACGTCTGTGGTCTAGTGGTTCGAGTACCGGACTGCTGATCACGAGGTCGTGGGTTTGATTCCCACAGGACACAAACATTTATTATGATGAATTATAAGTGTTTGTGTTTGTCTGGGTGTTTCTTATGTATTATAATTATGTATTTACAAAAAAAGTATATAAGTATTATATCCATTGTCTAGTACCCATAGTACAAGCTCTGCTTAGTTTGGGACTAGATGGTGCTGTGTAAAAAATGTCCCAGGATATTTATTTATTTTATTTATTTTATATGTAATGATAGCGTGGTGCTTATAAATAATAGCTTGATAATCAAATGACCTCATAAAAGATAAAATTCCAAAGAAAAAAAATATCTTTTACCTAAACTCAAATCTAACGAATTAAACTACAGTATTTTTTTTTATCATTTTTGATTAAGTAGAACGTTACAGAAACGTACAAGAAAGAAGGTTGTATTATTTTATGGTTTTATTGTATGGCGCATTCAGAGAGGCTAGATGAATCCGTGCTAGTTTTAGAAAGTTACCAAACATTATCTCTAAGTAGTCAGAAGCATAATAGAAATATTATTTTATTAATTCAATAACGGGACATGAATTAATTTCTTTCTAGGTATCCATTGTATTCCACTTTGCGGCTAGTTTGCGGCTGGAGGCGCCTCTGAAGGAAGGTCTGGAGATGAACACTAGGGGCACCTTGCGAGTGCTTGACATGGCCAAGAAGATGGACAAGCTGGTCGCTTTCATACATTTGTCTACAGCTTTCTGTTACCCTGATTATGAGAGAATGGCTGAAAAGGTAAATTCCGTCAACATGCTAATAGATTTTATCGCGTTATTATATTAATTAAATCCTTACGTTTCGGACCCTTTACACCGTCCTCTTAGTTTACGCGTTTTGATGTTAAACTAAGTAACAGCTTTTTTCAAAGTAGTTTTATTTCAATGTGTAATATACGCGTGTCAGAAACCTTTATGCTAATAAATAGCATGCTAAATATCTATAATTCTATACAAAACAAACTTTATAAAGGACATCCATCTTACTATAGATATTATTGATGGCACGAATGGCGCAGTGACTGTGTCAATGCGCAAACAATCGGTTGCGCCCTACAGGTACGACTCCAACATGAACCAAATATTTGTGGCCTTCTAGTATAACACTCTTTCCCAGGTATTTGATCCTCCAGCAGACCCTCACGAAGTTCTCCGTGCAGCTGGTTGGCTGACGGAACAGCAGCTTAACCTCCTCGCACCTTCTATATACCAGAAGCATCCCAACTCCTACACGTACTCCAAGCGCCTGGCAGAGGCACTGGTTAGAGAGAGCTACCCGCAACTGCCTGCTGTTGTTGTCAGACCTAGCATAGGTGAGATATAAAGAAATTATGTATATATGAACATAGTAAAAAGTTCTTGCAGATCATGCCAGAGATGAATCCACCAATAGGCTGTGCTTGCTTCTTTTATTTATACCACAAGGGTGGCAAACTTAGCATGCGGCCCGTTTGATAGTAGACGGTTACCGCACCCTATGGACGTTTACAACACCGAAGCGTCACTCACGCGTTGCTGACCCTGCAAAAACCTCTTAGAGGCTTATGGAGGATTCACTGCCCCGAAGTTTAAGGGAATGTTCCTTTTGCTGCCAGCACAACGCATCCTTAGAAGGAGCTCTGGCAACCTTACCCACTGCAGGAATACAACACATAATAAAGTGAGTTATATGGCTGCAGTTTTCTGTAAGGAGGGAGGTACTTCCCCAGACGGGCTGCTCCAGATTTGAGCGATAAATTTCTGTACCCTACCTCTCTTAAACGAACCCCTATCGGTATCTAGATTTTTGCTGGTGCACTGCTCAGCTTCCTAAGGTCTTCTCGTCGAACTGCCTCGTGGGTCTAGCAGTCAAGAGGTCCTGGATTAGATTTTCGGGTCGAGTCGAGAGTACTTAGGCTTTCCATACTATGACGGCTTGGAGTTTTTATTATATTTATGACCAGTTGATGGCAATAGCGTCTACCCTTATTACATGGGACCTAAACAAATCGGCGAACTATTGTTTTACAGCAGTACTCTACGTAACTCTTCTGGAAATATAACAGAAGTCATGTTATGTTAAAAATGATTCCCATCTTTTTCATAAAATTATATTTGAATTCTAGTAACTCCGTCGTACAAGGAGCCGACTCCGGGCTGGGTGGACAACCTGAACGGTCCCATCGGCCTCATGGTGGGCGCCGGCAAGGGCGTCATCCGCTCCATGCACTGCTATGGACACTACCACGCCGAGGTCATCCCCGTCGACATTGCTATCAACAGCATCATCATTATCGCTTACAAGACTGGCAAGGATACTCAGAGGTTAAACATAAAATTTTTGATAATATGTTTTTGCTCGCAGCTTTGTTAGCGCCAATATTGAATTTTGAAATCCATTCTAAGCAGATCTATGTCACAACTATCCAGTCCAGTTCGTTCTGTGGCTTGCACTGTGTGTTGATCGAACAGTCCGTCAGTCGGTCATCTTTTTCATCACAAATTATTGGACAGTCATCATCATATCAGACAACTCAAAAGAGGTCCACTTCTAAACAAAGGTCCCAGTAGAATAATTATTTTCAGAAGGACCAGTTACATACCGCCTTCATAATACAATACAATACAATTCTTAACAATAGCAGTAATTAAAATTATTAACTAATGTTTAACTTAAAAAGTGTGCATTCAATGGAAATATAATCCATTTCAGGCAATCTGAGATCCCTGTGTACAACATAACAACAGGCGATGATCGTAACACTACGTGGAAGGAAGTCCTGGACATTGGCAAGGCGACTGTCCGCAAGTTCCCCTTCGAGGGACCTCTGTGGTACCCTGACGGCAACATAAGGCATAACAAGTTCATCCACGACCTATGCGTGTTCTTCTATCACATCATACCGGCCTACTTCATCGATTTCCTGCTGTTTTTGTTCCGGCAAAAGAGATTGTAAGTTCCTTTCATTTTTCTTGTTTTTTTTTATCTTTTATAGGCTTGCGCTTGACCACAAATCGCCTTTTTAGTGTGTCAATCGACACAAAATCTATATTAGGTAGGTACTGCTAAAACAGAATATTTCTTTAATAGGCATTCCTTTTGAGTTTCGCCGTAGTCGGGTAAAAATAGTATTGTAGACTACCTTTTGTTCTGAGAAGGTAGAATATTTGAGGACCTGTTTCTTCTTAGGACTTCAATGAAAATTACTCAGCATTATAATACCTAGTACCTATATAAGTACCATTTGCTATTTTTTATATTGTTCCTAAATTGCCTTTTTATATTGTTCCTATAATCCTGTTTTCTATATTGGTTTTTGGTGTGCAATAAAGAATATTCTAATCTATTTTACCATCACGTTTGAATACCGGCAAAGATAGGTTCCACAATTCACCGGTAAGTATGATTTTAAATTCTATCTATTCTTCCTTACGACTTACACACTTGATATAAGGGTCGTGGTCGTGGGTTGTCTTATTTATAGCCTCCACATATGGAAGAAGACAACCCACCTATTAGAGGGGCAAGGGAATTTTCAATAACCAGAATGACGACTCTTATCTCCGAGGTGGTACCAAGAATTTTATAGAAACACTCGAATCGAATCCACTCGAATCCAGGACCACACAATAAAGCGTCGGCGTTTGCTGTCATTAATCCAATTAGTTTGTATCAACGATACAACGTGAAGAATGTAAGTTTGTACGTAACTAGTTGTACTAGGAAGAAGGGTTAGCGCTATTGACCTGATAACCCTGAGAGCCAACAATGTTGTATTCATACAATTATCCGCAAATTACCTGCTTAGAAAAAAACAATAATATTATGTAATAGGTGTATGTATGTATCTTCCAAGTTTAATTAGTGACTGCGTAGTTGAACCGTTCATTATAGTTATACGTGGCATGACTAGCTAATTAATACATAAACAAAAAACAAACCGCCTCCAAAAAACACATAGACTAACTAACACTAAAAAGCAAAAAATAACATATTTACATTATGATTTCTAACTAATTTGGAGGCGGTGCCAAACTACAAATTTAATTCAAATATGACTTTCGTTGATTGTCTGTTTGGCACCGACTTTTTTTTGACACGGAAACATTCATTCATTCATTTAAAAATAGGTAGTTTATTACTATAAGACCAAAGGAGATGGTGAGCTCTGAGTGAATCAGATCGCTATTAATTTACAAAAAATGTAGGATAACTGTTAATTGTAACATCAAGCCACCCGCCATCTTAGTCAAGCCGTGACAATCCAATGTCGGGATTCCATTAATCCTTACTAATATTAAACGCGAAAGTTACTCTGTCAGTCTGTCTGTCTGTCGCGCTTTCATGCCAAAACTACTGAACCTATTTAAATGAAATTTGGTACCTACTTTTTAATGCGAGAAAAGGGCTGTAAGGGGTTGAAATAGTAGATGAAAGTTATGAGAACTACACAGGTTACGCGGGCAAAGCCGCTAGCGGAAAGCTAGTATTTATATTAAGCGATAAATAATCCGTAAAAAATAATGTTATTCCAATGTCACGTTTCTTTTCTCAGTATGGTACGCATCCAGAACAGAATATCTGTTGGTTTAGAAGTCCTCCAATATTTCACTACTCGGGAATGGTGGTTCGATACGAATAACTTCAAGGCGCTGGTGAATCTATTGAACCCAGTGGACAAGGAAACCTTCCCGATGGACCTCACCATCATAGAAGATGAGCCGTATATCGAAAGCTGCATGATTGGGGGGAAGCTGTATTGCTTGAAGGAGAAGTTGGAGAATCTACCTAAAGCTAGGCTGCAGAATCATGTGTAAGTTTAACCTTGATTTTGTAACAAATAATACAGTATAGCTACATATTAATTGACTATTGGATTGCCGAGTTAAAAGTAAGCTAAACCTGCATGCCTGAAGAATATTTTTGACGGCGGCGGCGTGTGATGTATGCCAATCCGCACTAGGCACTTGAATGGGTTGATGATGCCATGATCCGAACCGCACTGCAATCCTATTGGTATTCAAAGATAACAATTACTTAGGGCCTGTATATCAAACTCTGGATTGTCGCTAACTGAAAAAATTTACAATATTTGTATGAAATTATGTGCCAAGTACCTAATATAACGGGAAGTTATTAGGATGTGGTTGAACAGGCCCTTACCTCGCCAATCTTGAATATTATAACCACTAAACTAACGAAACAGTTATTTCATTTGGTTTAAAAAATATTATAAGCATTTATCATATTAACTATGTAGATTTTTTTTTATACTTCTAAGGTGGCAAATAAGCATACGGCCCGCTTGATGGTAAGCGGTTACCATAGCCTATGGACGCTTGCAACACCAGGGGTATCACTCGCGCGTTGCCGACCCTAAAAACCTCTTAGAGGTTTATGGAGGGTTCACTGCGCTGATAGTTTGAGGGAATATTCCTCTTGCTGCCAGCGCAGCGCATCCTTAAAAGGAGCTCTGGCGACCTTACTCACTGCAGGAACACAACACACAATAAAGTGTAGGTACTATTTGGCTGCAGTTTTCTGTAAGGTGGAGGTACTTTCCCAGATGGGCTGCTCCAGATTTGAGCCATAAATGTCTGTACCCTACCTCTCTTAAAAAGATGATGTTAACAAAGTTAATATTTCAATCATCATCTTGCTACATACCTACCATTGAGTACCAACTTCTAATTGTAATACAGCTATAAACATAAAGCCAACCATAAAGTTATTGGTTTTGTAAAGAAAATATTCTATTGCTCGTAATCAAATACCTATTTGCATTCATATATTCGTATACTTTATTAATATTTTCAATGAAATCATAACTTTATTAATCAAATAAAGTTCTGTTTCCTAGATGTTCTTTGTGACTTCGTACAATGCAACAATTTATTTTATTTTATTTAAACACTACATTTGATCTAAATACTACGTAACTAACCTTTTATCAAACAACAATAATAAAAAGAATTTCGCAAATGTTATCAAACGGTCTCTAATCTTCATATGCAAAGAACTCGTACGAACAAATGAATGCGGTGAATCCCACAAGGTAGCATACTGGGACCCTTTATTTTAGTATTATTTTTACTATTACACATATTACGTTACGCAAAGAGACGAAGGGGTGTGAAAAGGGTAGACTCCGTGATTCGACTAAGAAAGCGTATGTCAATTGTATTTTTGTTGTAACGAATGATCTCAAAAACTACTAAACCGATTTCAAGAATTCTTTCACCATCAGAATGCTATAATTATCCCTGAGTATTATATATTTTAGTACACGGAGCGAAGCGAGGGCAGGTTGCGAGTACAGTGTCATGTAAAAAGAACGTTGGAAGAAAGTGGTGGGTGTGTTTGTGCGTAGTGTACACTCGCGCAAACCTCCTCCACTTCCTTCCGATGTTCTTTTTACATGACGCGTACTGTATCATTTCATCATCAACCCATATACTGTCCCACTGCTGGGCACGGGTCTCCTCTCACTATGAGAGGGATTAGGCTATAGTCCACCACGCTAGCCTAATGCGGGTTGGCAGACTTCACATGCCGTCGAGAAAATCTCTCAGGCATGCAGGTTTCCTCATGATGTTTTCCTTGACCGTTAAAGCGAGTGATAATTACGCACATGATTTCGAAAAGTCAGAGGTGCGTGCCTTGGCAGTTGAGTGGTCATACCCCTAGGCTATCACTGCTATACTGTACATTTGTTTTTTTTGTTCTAGTCTATACATACTGGATCGCCTGGTTTCCCTGCTGTTCTACCTCGTGCTTCTCTATTGGATCGTGTCTTACTTCGAGCCGGTAAGAGAACTGCTCTCATATGGCGGCCCAGCAGTACGATACCTACCTCTAGTCGGTAAGGCAGTGTTTAAAGACGTATAAAATTATATAACTATTTAGAATTAGATATAAACTTATATTTTGAAGTTGATGGGGTTGTACGATCATAATATTAGGACTAGATTGTGAGAGTATTTTGGTAAATGCTTTATATATTTTATAATTTTACATAATAATATGTTATCGTAGCTATCGTAAATACTAATGTAGTTTGTGGAATAATGTTTGTAAGTACATAACAATATTAACAGACTTTTAAAATTATGGTGATGTTAAGAATTTACTGAATCCGTCCATAGATTATTACTTGTTTTTTTAATAATTGAAAATATATTTATGATAATAATTATGTATTTAAGTAGATAATAAGTCTTAAGATTTTGATATTATTATATTGTATCATATTCATTAAATACACTTTTAATATATTTTTGTATTAAAATTCGTACCAAATATACACCGAATAATCTTGGGGGCTAGACATGTTGCAATTTGACAATCGAATCGACAAACGAATGGAAACAAAATGTATGCAAATAACATTAGTGACAGCCCGATTTGGCGAAAGCTTGTGTCATTTTCATACATTTTGTTTGTCGATTCGAATGTCAAAATGCAACTTGTCTAGGTCCCCTTATATGTTACAAGGCTATAGAAAGACGTTGATATTATAGGCCTGATTATTTCCCAAGGAAGTGCATATGCATGTGCAAGCAGTATTTATTACATAATGTTATTATAATGATCCAATTAAAAAAAACTTCTTTAACCAAATCTTACTGCATAGGTACATCATTATAATTATACACACACCTTTTTCCGTTGGAGAGGGTAGACATTACAGAACCACACTTCCTATCAGTTTCATATTCTTAAGCTTCGTCCACATTACAACTTAAAAATAATGCTTAAATGAAATCAGTAAACGGGTGCAGATATCCCAAAGTTTGAGCTGCGCTTGTTCAAGTCCACGTCATGTTCACAAATGAATATGCTTTTGGTGTCACAAGTAATGTCGTTGAGCAGTTTGTTGTAGGACATTGAGCCGCACGCCTGCCCAGCTCCGCCATCGGGTTGGTTTTCGTCCCAATAGTTGTAACCACAATCATCCATTGGTGTACCTACAAATAATTTTAAAATGATAAACATTAAAAAAAAATAGGAAATATAACTGAGTTCTTAAGTTAAGGGGAGACGCATCATTCCTGGCGTCCTAGACAAGTTGACATTGGGATCGACAAACGAATAGAAACAAAATGTATGGAAATGACATTAGTGACAGTCCGATTTGTCGAAAGCTTGTGTCATTTACTCATTTCCATACATTTTGTTTCTGTTTGTTTGTCAATTCGAAGTCAAAATGCAACTTGACCGGTGATTGTGCTGAACTAGTCGTAATCTCTGAGTCGCGGTGAAGATTATTATGTATTCTCGATCGGATATATTTAGAAAGGCTAGCGTGGTTTTTAGATTTTCGACAGTTAGCATGCTCTAAAGATTTTTGAACATTTACGATGATTTTTCCACTAGACCTTTGTAAGTCGTAGGTTGAGGGTACAGTCAGGCCCAAAAGTCTGAACATTTAAATGCAATCTTCAAAAAGATTTTACATCTTTATTAACCAAGTCTTTCTGTCCCGAGAAGGTAGTACGAGTTCTGTATATATAAAACAAATATAACCAAAAATCTTGATGCTCTGTGTTTTCAAACTGTGTTTAGCGACTCTGGGCGTTGACCGTGATTATAATAATAACTCAGAAAAAGAAACTTGCTACGAACCTCTAACAGTCTGCCAACCATCATCGAATCTGTTATGGAATCCCGAATGGATTGCCCCCGTAAGATAGTTTCCTTTCTCGTTTGTCGGTACAGTTTCCGCCAATTTCACGTGATACTCAGCCTCTGCTGGACTGTTAGCCACGCTTAAATAGGACTGCTCAGCAGCGCATGTGGCATACGCATCAACCCAGCTTTTTGGCGTAGTGTGCAAGTTGTAACATTTGCCGAGCGTCTCGTTGAATTTGTAATCTGTAATACGAACAACCATTTATTATTTTTAACCAAAGCAAAAGGTAAATGGAGGAGGTACAAACATAATCAGTTCTAAAAATTCCAGAATTGCGTTATTATGGATTTAGAAACATTGGCTTTTTACGAATGGTCCTTTTAATTCGTTCCGCATTCGCATTGTTTGTTCCCAGTTCTAACCTTTTTTTTAACGTCTGGAAATGCTTTATGCACCGTCACGACGTATATCCAATAAAACTAGACGAGTGTTCGCCTCGTCACCATTCGGCCGGGGTCACGAGTACGTGTGGACATTCTTCCGCGACCCCAGTGGAGGGGGGTGAGTGTGGTGTGCACCCCCTTCTCTCCTTCCAATCCACTGAGTGGGTCGCGGCACACTCCGACCGCATCGCCTACTCGGGCCATAGTGCTGGGCGACAGACTTCCCCAAGTCTGCCGCATGTGGCCACTTTAAGGTGAATGGAACAGGGCACGGTTTTGCCCTGTTCCTGCGCCCTGTTCTTTGGGCGCGGATTGGCAGGGTGGCGGCAGCGGACTCCCTTTCTCGCTCCCCCTCCTCCTTCTGCGAGATGGCGTCCTCGCAGGAGGAGGTCATCGCTTGGCGGGCGTCAGGACTCCCGACCATCTCTTTGACGTCGGCCGGGATTTCGAAGTTCCCCA
Organism: Acronicta psi; assembly: GCA_946251955.1. Lineage (NCBI taxonomy): Eukaryota > Metazoa > Arthropoda > Insecta > Lepidoptera > Noctuidae > Acronicta > Acronicta psi. The sequence continues at coordinate 5,652,796 of OX276472.1, read as the reverse complement.
TTACTGCAGCCTTCAAGACACGGCGCTGCTCTGCCCAGGCGGGGCATTCCGCGAGCGTGTGTTGCGCCGTGTCTTCGGGGCAGTTCCTACAATGGTGGCAGTGGGCGTCCGGCTCCCTCCCGGTGATATGCCACAGGTAACTGTCGAAGCAACCATGCCCCGACAGCACCTATATCAGCCGGAAGGTCAGGACGCCGTGACACCTGCCCACCCAGTCCGTCAAAACAGGACGGACTCCCAGTTCTAACCTAACCGGTACAAAGATGGTCACCCTACAATAACAATCAAAATGTCGTAATTATAATAATTGAACAAGTTGTCAATTTTGCCTTTTGTGTATTGCATAACTGCGATCGTATTTCAGCGGACGACGTCGTGTACAATGTGCCTGCGAATACAAGTAGGTACCTACAAATAATTTTAATATATTGCTTAAATTATCCTGTTATTCAGTAAGTATGGTCCGTAGACATCAGTAAATAACAAGTGTTAAAGGTCAACATTGCATTATCTTTGTTCTTAACAGCACTGGGTATCTCCCGTTAACTTCTTAATTATAAATTAGATAAAGTATGTACATAATTATTTACGTACAGTTTCAAAGCCCAGACTATTTTTATTGGACACTAGCTTCCCGCCAGCGGCTTCGCCCGCGTGGTCTTATAATTTTTTCCCCGTTTTTGCTACATTTTTCATTACTACTCGGCTCCTATTAGTCGTAGCGTGATGATATATAGCCTATGTTACTCGGGGATAATGTAGCTTTCCAAAGATGAAAGAATTTTTAAAATCGGTCCAGTAGTTTCGGAGCCTATTCATTACAAACAAACAAACAAATCTTTCCTCTTTATAATATTAGTATAGATGAAGCGGCTTCCAGTCTAAACAGTTGTGGCATAATAACAGTATTTTACACGAAGCGATTATTGCTTTCAGACTTCTATTCTAGGCAATGGCGTTACCGATATAATTTATCAGCTTTTGACTACCACTAACGATAACATAACACGTTCAAATGGGACCAAGCGTCCATGCGCAATCGTAGCTTAAACTTGCAGCTAAATTGATCGGCATTGGTATACCACCGGGCCCTTCCTTTGTATGAAAAATTATTGGATTTAAATCATACATAATATATGTACGTGTATGTGAATATATTGATGTGTGAAGGGAGCTCAATAACTAGTCGTTTGGACGAAGCTTTTTAACTTTAAACTATTCTCAATAGTTTCATTTTATTATTTTGTTCGCGGCTATCGTGTCACGTCGACCCTAGTAGGTCTATTGTGATCGCCGCTTGATGGTTAAAATTTAGAGTTCACTACAGTTCTTAATAATATCAAACCTACGTAAATTTGGTAAATTGCATTCCTCGTGCCACTGTAACGACTTGAGGGTCTTCTTGCATATAAATGGCAACCTAATATTGCATGGTACATCATTATAGTGAGCTTCTTTTTTCATTGCGACGCAGTCCTCCTTGCCACCGGCATCGTTTGGCTCCCCTGGTGCCCAATTATGAAACACGTCCGAAACTGGAATACCTGGAAGGATGAAACAGAAATAATATCAATGGTAGAGGAACACTACAGATTTTTAGTCTTTACTGCAGCGGTAGTGCCGAAAAGCTAAGCGGATTTCTCAACGTTTCACAAAGCAAGCGAAAAAGATAGGTAGGTACAGTTCGCGTGTTGGCCAGACCGAGATACGCTCTTTTTTTTGGGTGCCTCTCCCCTACTGAAGGTCGGCAGTCATCCGTCTAAATTCTTCCTTGTTCAGCGCCAGTCTGAATGTCCAATTTCCTTATAAGTAGTTCATTGTCGGATCATCCACACTACGGAACTTCATAGCCGGCGGAATACCGCTCGATATTTTTGATAAGCGCTTACGAGTATATCTGGATTATAAAAAGTATCGCGACACGAAGTTTATTTTGAACTAATGATCTGAAAACAATGGTTAACAACCTAAAGTCAAATACAAAAAAATACTTACCGTCTACAGTCACAAAAACTCCTTTAGCTACTAAGTCCGTTATTCCAACATAAACCCACTCGAAAGAATGGGACCTGGTCCAAATGGAAATCACAGAGTGGGCCTCTCTTTCGTCGTCTGGATAAAACAAATGTGCCCCTTCGAGACTACATTGCTTTTTAGCATCTAACCAAGTCATGTGTAACGTGTGTACCTTATAGAAAGCCTCTGTTGATTCAATATATGTGTAGTCCTTTCGGAAAAACTTTTTTTCTTTCTGTCCATCTACAAACAGGGGAAATTTTTGTAAGTTTAAAAAAACAAATTTGCCCGTAAATTGTTTCTTATTCTGGGGTCATTTGGAAAAACTGATGCTGTTTATATTTTTTTATTAGGTCATTAGAAAGGTCTAATATTATACAAATCTTAATAAATACAACATTACTTACTTACATGTATAATCTTGTAGAGTACAGTACACTACGAGAATTACAACCAAAGTTTTAGATAACATTTTGTGGAACGATATGACTGACACATGCGCCTTGAACCGCACGTGGAAAACGTATGAAGAGAATGATTTACAGATATATAATATTATTTTAACATGAATCTTTACACAATAAGTAGGTATAAAACAAAGTCGCTCCCGCTGTTTGTACGTTTAGATCTCTTAAACTACGCAACGGATTTAATGCAGTTTTCAGAAATAGATAGGAACGATTCTAGAGAAAGGTGTGTACATGCATATAGTAGAGAAAAGCCGAGAAACCCCTTCAAACCCGTGTGAAGCTGGGGCGGGTTGCTAGCATAGTATACAATGGAAAAGAATAAAAGAGAGGGTTCGCCTTGACTATTGTTCAAACATTTATTTTGATTTTCAGTCGGCCTATTTCCCTATACACACAGAGTAGACATCCTTCAGCGATGGTTAAAAGGATGAATAAAATGCTTCTAGAATTTTTAAATACATCATTACAATGATATAACTATTTATTGCAATTTTGATTTAAAATGTGTATTCAATGACATTATTATATCATTGTGTGTATAGTCTTTGTTTTCTTATTGTATTGAATTTGTTTTTTCTCCAGGTGTTACAATACCTGGAGAAAAAGTTAGACATATCGGAGTGTCCAACTTATATCCAAATGATAAACAGGAAATTAAAGAACACTGGTATATTAGTAAGACAGACTTAGGCTGAAATTCAGAGAAGAGACTCAGCATGAACTTACGCTTCCGTATGTCAAATTGTAATACAAATTTGACATACGGAAGCCTTACTTTACCCTGAGCATCGTCTCTGAATGTTAGCCTTAGTTATCTACTAGAGGTGTAAGTTTATTCTCACTGAACAATGTTTTTTTACATCATCGTATACACAACGACACATTATAGTCTATTAAAGTAGGAAATAATAATTTAAAAGACAACAAAAGATCTACACTCCTTGATAAATTGATGAGCTGACTAACTTGTTAAGTAATATTGTCGTTCCCACCTTGTTTAAAAATAAATTGACGACTGATCGTCTCAAATATCATTACAAATTAAAATTATGCTTGGCAGTCATTGATATCGGCACGTACCCAGGCATTCTACACACCTAATACACATAATTTTAAGACAATTACACGAAGATGTAGTGCCACAAGGTTGGGTGCTCGGACCATTATTGATAATTTTGTTCAATAAATGTACCTAATAAACATAATAGAAATGAGTTCTGATTTTTCTAGGTATAGGATAAAAAGTAGTTAGCATAAAGAGAAGAAACAGTAGCTGCGCTACATATAGGTACTTCTTTTAGTAGGTAATGTAACTACTGTAAAACTTGTCTTTATTCAATAAAAAAAAAACATAAACTTAAGTATGAAAACCATGGACAACTAGTACCTAATTGATTGCAGTTACTCCGAAGTGATCATGAAAATCCACGTCATGTTCGCAAACAAATATGCTTTTAGTATCGCAAGTAATGGCGTTCAGACGTCCATTGTAGAAGATTGAGCCGCATTGCTCCTCGTTCCCACCGGGCGGTTGATTGGTGTCCCAGCACACGTAACCACTATCTTCTAATGTTGTACCTGTAAATAAATTCAAGATTTAGATTAAATCAGCCGAAACGCGGCGAGTGGTTTTTCGGCCATGTAAATTCGGCCAGGCTAGGTTAATAAAAAATAGATATTTATAAATCCTTTTGCTAGGTAGGTATTTTCAAATCAATGCAAGCTTGCATAATTATTTTTACGTTCGTTGCAACGTACAGTTCGCGCCAAACTTATTGTCCGGGTTGAAGTTGGCGTTAGCTAACTTTAACCCGGCCGTAAAAATCGGAGAAACAAAATACTAGATTGTAATAAATAAAAACGAAAGCTCAAGTCGTAATCTGTCGTTATAAATTATTCTAATCCAATATTTTTCTTTCTCCGATTTTTACGGCCGGGTTAAAGTTAGCTAGCGCCAACTTCAACCCGGACAATAAGTTTGGCGCGAACTGTACGTAGCAACCTTACTTTAAATCTTTTTGTTTGCATGGATCTTATCTACAAACGTATTTCGATTTTATCTGTATTTTGCTTCGCATTGTCCTCTGGAAATTGCTGTCGCGTTGACATTATTGTTATGTGTTTATTAACTGATCCATTCTGATTAAAAAATCGATGAACGTTAATCAAAGCTTTAACTAACCATTACCAAAACCGGGTAAAACCAGGCACCAACCTTTCAACGTCTGCCAGCCATCATTAAATCTGTTATGGAAGCCTGAATGAATTGCTCCCCTTAGGTAGGGTTTTGCGGCTGGATCTACGTGAGTATTTTCCGCTAGACCAACTATGAACTCAGCCTCTGTAGGACTATTGATCACAGTCAGGTAGGACTGCTCAGCAGCGCACGTGGCATACGCGTCTCGCCAGCTCACTGGTGTCCTGTGCATGTTGTAACAGCTGCCCACTGCTACGTTCAATTGGTATTCTGTAAAAAATATACATTTTGATAATATATATAAACCCGTATAAGTATTTTCTGAACGTGGCAGGTAGGTACATTGTAGTCCAGTTTACTGAAGTGTCTTAGAACTAAGGATACACAAGAGTGTACATTGTGTACAGTATTATTAAATGTCAGCACTTTACACAGCGTTAAGTGTCAGAGTGTACGAGCTTGGAACTGTCGTCATTGACTTCTAAAAGAAGATCGAGTTCTAAAGGTTTTATCTGTCAAATGCTTTAATGAGAGCTTTTAAAAATTTCATTAGTTTTTATCGTAGAGATTTTTACTATTGCTTCGCCTGGAATCGTAACATGGAATTTATAATCAGTTGTTTTTCTATTACCATTTTTACTAAAGCTGTTAATTTATTTTATAATGTCCTTAACAATTGGATATACCGTACCGACAATTTATCGTTCATTATACTCCGAAATTAAATGCTGCCGTTTAGGATAAAATAATACCTAAATTTGCAGTTAACATTTTTAACTATTTGTTCAATGCTTGCACCGCAAATGCCGAACGTTGTGATCAGCTGTAAGCCTGTGTGAGTAAGCACCGAAATACCGATGTATTCAATTAATATTGTCCATGGGTATTTGGCTAGGAAACATGAATGAAAAAACATAGTGTGATCAAACAGTTTATTATTTATAATGTAATTACCTATCAAGCATTACGGCAAATAAGCACATCTTTTAATTGACTTGAGCTTTATAATAGATACTATTTCAGACATTAATTCAAATTTTGTGTCTTCATTAAATTTATTCAATTCAGATGCCACAAATTTTCCGAAAAGGTCGTTACTACTTTCGAAATGTCTTTCTTTATTTTCCACTCGAGTACGGTTTTCTCTTAATGATAATGGTGAATAAAACCATTGCTTCTTGGGTGGAGCTGGAGTTGTGGTTGGGATGAGTTGCGGTTGTTTTTTGTGTAAGTCTGTAAATATAATATGTTTTTTTATTAATGATGTTACTACTCTTTACTATAAAAATGAAAAGCACAAATCAAAATCATCTTGAAATCAAACAATTAGAATTTCGATAATTTGTCAGTCATGTCATGCATGACCAAACAATTTGCAATTTTGTACTAGGGTTCCTAATACAAGGAAATCAAAATACATGTTCTGACTGTCTCTCACTCGTCTTAGCAGCGACGCTGCTTTTTTGCGCACAATTGCGTGAAAACCAGTGCGCGCTTCCGCAAACATCTCCGACGCACTGCAGTATCGGGGCAGTACCAACATTATAATACGATAATAATATTTACCCATTTCACCCCCTCTTACCTAGTATAGAATAATATACATTACATACATTGTTCACTCAATTTCAGCCTATGGCACTTTAGGAGCATTAAATAAGCACTAATTAATGCGCTAATTATGAATCACTATATCGCGTAAATATCATATTTTGAGGAAATACTTTGCTAGCTTTTAAATAAAGCTAGCAGTATTCTATTTTTTTTCCAAACTTGAGAGCACTAAATTTCGGCCTATGGCACTTTACGAGCACTAAATATATATGCGCTATTTTTTAATCACTATATCGCGTAAATAACGGATTTTGAGGGAATACTTTGCTAGCTTTATATGAAGCTAGCAGTACTTATTCAATTTTTTTCCAAACTTGAGAGCACTAAATTTCGGCCTATGGCACTTTACGAGCACTAATGAATGCGTCAATTTTTAATCACTATATCGCGTAAATAACGGATTTTGAGAGAATACTCTGCTAGCTTTATATGAAGCTAGCAGTATTCAATTTTTTTTCCAAACTGTGAGAGCACTAAATTTCTGCCTATGGCACTTTACGAGCACTAAATAAGCACTAATTAGTGCGCTAAGTTTTAAGCGATTCTGCTCACTTGACACTGCTAGCTGAACAGACGTTATAATAAGTCCCCATTAGTTGTCGTGAATTTCGTGATGTACTCCCTTTTTTTAATCTAAGACCCAACACAAATTTCTGACGATCTCTCCTTCTATTTGTTACCGATGTACGATCTTTGGCCAGTTCACAGTTAATTGTAATACGTCTGAGGTACCTAAAGATAATTGTAGCGTGTTTGAAAAACAAGTAAACGGGTCATAATTAATTATCTCTGTTAATAATAGCACTGCTATCTCCCGTTAACTTCATAATAATTAAGTGGATTATCGCCCGTACCAGTCCACAGTTTAAAAATGCCAGACTATATATATTTATTTGGAAAACCATCATATACCCAATTCCCAACTGTGTTGGTGTAGGCTTCTAGTCTTACCAATGTGACTCAACATCAGTACCTACGTATTCTGCAGCACAATTCAAACCTAATTTTTGGGCAATACTGATAAAGATATAATAAACTGGCTCCCGGGTTTTTTGGGTGACTTTTTCGAATACCATTAACCGGTTTTACGTGCTCTTCGAGGCACCGTGGGGTCTTGATGTGCTAAAAATGGGTTAACCAATCATAATCTGCGACAGGCGCAGCTTAAACTTATAGATCGTATTGACGAATAGGTGAGACGCTCCTTCCTTCACAAAGAAAATAATAGGATCTAAATCTAGAATGATCTTTATAATTAATACTGATTTCTGACACTTACGCGAATACTAGACATTGAAATAAAACTACTTTTTACGGATTTTATCGCGTTATATTGATATTATTTTAATCCCGACGTTTCGGACCCTTTACAGCGTCCATGGTCACGGGTGACTAAGGTGGTAGGCGTCTTGACGTTTCAATTACTAACAGCTACCCTACATTTTTGTTAATTGTTGGCAATCCGATTCACGCAGAACGAGCTCACCGTATCCTTCGGTCTTGCATTTTTAGGCTTGGATTTAGATTTAATCGAATCTATAATAGGGTTCCAAGCAGGTGGTAAGACCCAGCCATCTTCTCTATTGAAATTTGGATGTTTTTTAATTTCAATGGCCTCACGAATCATCCTGGGTAGGAATCGGTTTTCTTTTGCGAGGACTTGTGGTTGATCACAAAAATGTAGGGTAGCTGTTAGTAATTGAAACGTCAAGACGCCTACCACCTTAGTCACCCGTGACCATGGACGCTGTAAAGGGTCCGAAACGTCGGGATTAAAATAATATCAATATAACGCGATAAAATCCGTAAAAAGTAGTTTTATTTCAATTTATAATTAATGTTTAAAAACAAAATTCTACAGTTTTTTGTCCGGTTTTTAAAGATACAAGTTAAATACTTGCTATACCTACCTACTTAATTACTAGGTATATATTTTTTGTTGTGATATGTTTTTTATATCATCTGACTCCTGCAATACAATAGTAATAAGTATCTACGTAAATCCTATTCTAAGATAAGTAGGTAAATTTTTTCGAACTATTGACACTTGGTACTACAACTTTTCATTTTCGTATAAAACTTTGTGAGCGGTGGCCATTGCTCCACTGACAGGAGCTGAGTTATCCAATTATAGAACAATAAGAATAGATAAATGTGTATTAGTGCTTTATGAATTGTCCAGATTTACACCTCAACCAAGACGTATCGTTTTAGTACCGGTTCTCTACTCAATTATATCCAACCTTTTTATTTGGATGTGAACGAGTATGTCGGGCTCATATCGACTGGAAACCGCGCTTGTCCTATTCGTCATGACCATGGGATGAGAAACATTAACCACAAATATGACGGTAATTACCTATATTAAACCTACCTAAATTTGGTAAATTGCAGTCCGAGTTCCACTCCAAGGACTTGAGTGACTTCTTGCATATAAAGGGCAATTGCTTATCACATTTGTCATCATTGTAGCGAGCGTCTTTTTTCATTGTTATGCAGTCTTCCACACCACCAGCATCGTTTGGCTCTCCTGGCGCCCATTTATGGTACACGTCAGAAATCGGAACGCCTGGAAAGTTGATACGGAATAAAATCAATTCTTATTAATTAAATGGTAGAGAATTTTACCTGTTAAATAAAACAAATTTAAGGTACACGACAGTAACAAATTTTGGAAATAAGTAGGTACGTTGTTTCAATTTCATAAGTGTTTTCGTATGAGTCAGAGTATATGTTTACTGCGCAGTAATTTACTTAGTACCTATAGGTGGAAGCCGGGCTATAGACCTTTCCATAATCGCAAACCTGATAGGTTATCTAGTCTTTCACAATGTCATATCCGGAATGAAAAAGTATAAGTTCTCATAGTAACTATAGCCCTCTTTTGAATTGGTATTCGCGGTATACCCTTCGTGAATAACCTTGTATATCTATGATGTTGATTATGTGTTAACATTTTTAAATAATATTGTATATAAATATAAAGTCCCTATTTCAAGTTGTTATTACTGGTGTGTACCAGTGATATGATCCATCATATGTCATACCTAAACAAATTTGCGTAAAAAGTTAAAAATAATTATTGAATGTAACGTGCTACACAAACACAATCACCTTATTGTGGCTGTTAAGGTCAAATCTAAAAAAAAGACTTACCGTCTACGGTCACAAAAACTCCTTTAACCACTAAGTCCGATATTCCAACATACACCCACTCAAAAGAATGCGAGCTGGTCCAAAACGATATTACAGCGTAGGCCTCTATTTCATTGTCTGGATAAAACAAAAGTGCCCCTTCGAGACTACATTGCTTCTTGGCTTCTAACCAAGTCTTTGGTAGCTGGTGTACCTTATAGAAAGCCTCTGTTGATTCTATATATGAGTAGTCCTTTCTGAAAAACTTTCTGCCTTTCTGTCCATCTACAAAAAACATAAATCAATATAGGTATTTGATAAAGCAAATGCCCCCCAAGCAGATCTTTTAAATGACGCTACAATCTTTTTTGTACAAATCTAAATTAAGATTTGTACAAAAAAGATTGTCATGAAATTACGTTGCATTACAAACCGGTAAATATTTTATTGCAAAATAAACCGGATAAACAAAACTACTTACGTGAATAATCTGATATCCAAAACACAACAAGAAAGACAACCAAAGCTTTAGATAACATTTTGTGGAACGATATGGCACATGCGCCTTGGACCGCGCGTGGAAAACGTATGGTGGACGATTCGCAGATACACAATAGGTATTAGGTACTTACTTACATTAATTCGTAAAATGGAAATAAACGAATGAGTCAAGGAGAGGTTCTCGTGTGCCTTTTGTCTAAAGTTATATTTGGTCAATGATCGGCAATCAATCAAATGTCAACTGTTTTGAATTTCAGAATTGTTTAACAGGTTCCTGGATCGATGGTATGGTACGGCAAGCACATAGTAAATATCATCGTTGTAGGTAAGTATGACACTGTGGAGACACCAACTTTAAACGATTGACAACTTTTTCAATAAAAAACGCTTTTGAAGTTCCAGACAGACAAATAATTCTTTAAAGTATCCTGTTTCAGTGTAGTATTAAATTTTGTTAAATTATAGAACTTTACTGTACCTACCTACCGTTGTTGTAGGTGTCTTTACAAACCGCCGGGGTCGCAGAAGAATGTCAACACGTTCCCGCACCCCGGCTGAATGGTGATGAGGCGAAGACCCTTTAAGTTTAGGTCCTTTTTAGGACGGAGACCCACACACCGCGCCGCCTTCCCCAGGGCGGCGTGACGGTGCATTAAGCATTTCCAGACAAAAAAGGTGTCTTTACAAACACCCAGAACCATAGGCCATGCAAATAGTTGTATTACAAATCGAATGCGTGAATAGTAGCGTCATAGCAGCAGAATCATCTGCTGCTGTTCAGCATTCTTCCAATACTAAATGTAGACAATCTTCACCTCTTCATATGCAATCGCTGTCACGTGTCTTCCGCTTTTCGTAACCACATGAAGTCAAGATCTCACTCTGGGAGCGTACGCCATTACGCTGGCTAAGAAGAGATTAGGCTACACATTTTTTATAGTAAGTAATTATAAAAAAATGTATTGAGCGAGGGGATTTTTATATGACGATCTGAATGAATTTTACCGAAATGAATGTACCGAAAGCGTAGTACAAAAGTGTGCTAATATGTGTGCTGCTATGGGTTTGACCTTATCGAAGCCACCTAGCAACTTATAATCAAATTCTCTGCAAAACTCGTTAAATTAAAAGTATCGATGCTATTTGTGTCTGACAGAATTTCTCTGAATCGGTGACAAGGATCCAATACTCAGATAACGTTGAAAAATGGCTATGAACTCAATTCTCTTTATAGTTTATTATTCAGAATTTTTCTTTTTTGAATCGTATATTCGTATAGTCTTATTGATACTTTATATCAATTCCAAGAAGGTAATTTCCATAAAATTAAGGTGTCACAAACGCAATATAGTTAGCATTTATTACAAAAATATCAAGCTGGCGTTGGCTTGAGTCCAACCAACTTTTATCGCGGGAGAATTAAATGGGCGTTACACTGTTTTGCTTACTTTTATATTTTATTTTTCTCATGTATCGGCTGCGTTTACAAACATATTTATAGTATAATAACTTAAAGGTATATTTATGAGTATAATCGTTTTTATTATAAATTTGTAATGCTATCAAACATTACATTATAATGAAAAACAGTATAACTATAGTACATAATATGCTATCTGTTGATATAATTTATTGAAGTAAAATAAATATATATTACTAGTTACTACTGTTACTACTGACTGTAACATCTCCGAACCGATCATCAAAGTGGGAACTAAGAACATCCACGTCATGCTCACAAACGTATACACTTTTAGTATCACAATTAATGTCATTCAGGCGTCCATTGAAGAAGAGTGACCCGCATCGTTCGTCGTCCCCGCCGCCAGGTTGTTTGGTGTCCCAACACTCGTAACCACTGTCTGCTAATGATGTACCTGAAAATAAATTTAATACAATGTAGAATCTATGGTACCTACTAAAAGTTTACAATCCAACGCAAAACTACATTAAGACGACGCACTGAAGATTTGGGGGTCATGGATCTTAATATTTCTCAGCCATTACAAAACATATGGATCTGATTTTTACATATGTCATTATTCATGTCTTTAGCTATAAATTTGTAGTACAGAAACACGATTGGTTAAACTTTACTGCAGAGTAAAAAATTTTGAAGATAGCTCTTCAAAAACATGGATTCGTATTTTATGAAGAAACGGAACGGATTTGGAGCTAATTATTATTATTGTAGAATTGTTGACCTCTGGGAACAAGCCCTTAAAAAATCCATTTAACATTACACAAAATAATTGTTCAAATGAATATTCTTACAACAAAAATAAAGATAGTAAGCGCGACTCTATGACGTCTCTGTTCCATAGCGCGAGCCTACGATCGCAAACCACGAAGTATTTGCGGGGTGTAAGAGGATGGCGCGGTGCGGGGGTCCGATTTCAGATTCATAGTTTGTCAATGCCTCGCCTTAATTGTGTAAATATCGAATGTAGTTATAACCTTAGACCCGAACTGGGTGAACACAAAACAATAATTCATTTGTCGGAAATATAAAGGATACAAGATAGCATATATTTATTATTTATATCGTATTATTTATTACGCACAGATTAAATAATAGCTGAAGCAACTGTCAGTTATTTTTTTGTGCTGTCAGCTTAATTTATTTTATTTTTTATCGTAGAATAAACATAATAACATGTATTAATGTAGGTATCGTACATTTAAAAAAAATTATACATTAATTTGTTAATTTCAGTAATAACAATAACATCATCATCATCCTGCCCATGTCCCAATTTATTTAACAACAATTTTTATAACAATAACACGATACATATTTGAATTCGTAGTAGTTGGCAGTGGCACTAGTGATTGCACTAGCAATAGGTACCTAGTTCGAAGGTAAATTTACAAATAAGTTTTTAAACTACCTAAAATAAATGCAGTCAAGAGGGTTTTGTTTAATTTATTCGTGCACGTGGAATGTGTCTACGGGTAATTGTTTGTATGAACCTTTATCGATAAAGGAATCTTTATATCTTTTGAGTGTTGCTTCACAGTATCCTGTCAAAATTGCAATAGTGACTGTGAACCCTGTTACGTGATTCATTGTGTGACAAAGACTCCCGTGGCGTGGCTCCTTTGGGTGGGTTTATGCATGATTATGATCGCAACTCTCTCTATCCTCATTTAGTTTCTCATTATGCCTACTAATATATTATTATTTAAATAGTTGTTCATGAAAATTGTGAAAATGTTGTGTGGAATGTGTGTTTTAAACATATCATTGTGCTTACAAAACTGCAAAAAACTAGTATCTAACGAACCTTGAACTGTCTGCCAGCCCTCATTGAGTCTGTTATGGAAACCTGAATGAATTGTTCCTCTCAGGTAGGGTCCTGTGATTGGGTCCACCGGTATGCCTTCCGCAAACCTCACTACGAACTCAGCCTCTGCTGGACTATTGATCACAGTCAGGTAGGACTGCTCAGCCGCGCACATGGCATACGCATCAACCCAACTCAACGGCGTCGTGTGCAACTTGTAGCATCTGCCGAGCGTCTCGTTGAATCTGTAATCTGTAAATAAGAACCAATATAATTATGATGGTAGATAAACACAATTTCATAATATTTTTATAGCAAGCTGACCCCGAGTCTTGAGCCACAGTGTATAAATCTCTAATACATTATGCTTGAGCTGTCATACAAAAGTAGAAGAAACTTTTCCGGATTTTCTCGAACTTCTGTTTTTTTCTGGATAAATTTTCCAATATTTTTTTCTGTACTAAAACGATACCATCTTCCAGCATTTTTTTTTTGTATAGGTATTATGATGATTTCAAACCTGCCTAAGTTAGGTATATTGCAGTACTGATTCCACTGTAAAGACTGGAGGCTCCTCTTGCAGATATAGGGGAACTTCGAAGTACACCGGTCGTCATTATAGCGGCCATCTTTTTTCATTACGACGCAGTCCTCTGCGTTCTCAGCATTGTTCGGCTCCCCTGGTGCCCAGTTATTGTAAACGTTGGATACTGGTCTACCTGTGAACGAAAATAAAATAGAATAGTCGATTATCAAAAAGGTAAAGGGCCTGTTTCATCACCTCCAGATAGCTGCTAACCGTCGGATAAATTCAAGAATTGAACAATATTTGTATAAAACTGCCTGCCAAGTGATTTAACGGGAACTTATTGGGGCGTGGTTCATTAAACAGGGTTCCTTGTTAGGAATTTGGAAGATTTTCATATAGGTATAAAAAAATCAACTTATAGAAACTCCTTCAGTTTTTCGTCGATTAAAAAAACTTTCATCATATAAGTATCATAGGTATGTATCAAGGTAAAGATAATTATATAATATCAAATAGTAACCAGAGGATCGTCGGAAATCAATCAAGGCGTTCAAGTTTTTTAAACAAATTAAAAAAACAGGAGTTCTGACAATTCGTCTGTTTAATTTTTATTTTATGTGGGTACATTTGCGCACAACTTCGTTGTTATCACGTAGGTATATCACGATTTTTTTTATTTATAGGAGTAGTTATAATATAATTCCGAAGTTCCGGTAACTACCAAACCCACAGAATAACATTTTGATAATGTGTTACGCTGGTTGGCTTAGTGGTAAATGAATAAAGAATTTAACCAACAATTATAATTAAAGTCTTGTGGTGCTTTATTATTTTATAAGCACATAAGGAAAACGTTGAGTAAAAATATTTCGAAGGTTGGTGAACTTACAATTACCAATTTTTTTGTAACCTATAGTTAGGTGTCTATAGGGTGTAGGGATATTATTAAACAAGGGTACCTCTTTTTTTACCACTTATAATCATTGAGGGTAAATAAATTAAAAGTTGTTTAATAATATTATGGGTAGGTACTGTAACCACCTTTCGTAGTGGTGCATCTAATGAGCCTGTACCTACCTATGTTTAAAACATGAAGGTGGATATTAATATTTTTTTTTTGTAAAATACGAATATTAGACATATTTTTCTGAAGTTGCTTTGTAGGAAGACCGGTCAAGCTTAAACTGTTGAACATATTTTGTCAAAATTTTACAAGGACATAAATACATTCTGAGGCATGACCTAACACCTTTTTTCTTCTGGGTTGCAAGTGAAACCACAAGCAATAACCAGTATTCTTTAGCTGCTGCCCGTGGATTTACTCGCATCTACCAAAGAATGATGTCCTTCTTCAGGATGATTACATCCTTGCAAAAATTTTATCGAAATCTGTTCAGCGGTTTATCGTAAATCAGAATAGGTTTAGGCCTTTAATTTAGATATCATTGCAAATTAAGTTAAGGACCGGAAATGAAGACTTATTCAAAAACAATGTTTACAAATTAATCGTGCCTAACCACGGTCATAGGTAATCATGAACTTGTGCTTATATATAAGTTATTTTTTAAGTCGGCAACATTATTAATTCTATAAGGAACCCTGACCTTTCAGCGTATCATGGAAATAGTTTTTATTGTAAGTATTTAATTTAATAATAACATCGACTTACCGTCTATAGTCTCGAATACTCCTTTGGCCACTAAATCCGATATACCAACAAAAACCCACTCGAAAGGTTGGGAGCTTGTCCAGAATGATATCACAGCTTGGGCCTCATGTTCATCTTCTGGGTAGAACAGACTGGCACTTTCGTAAGAACACTGCTTCTTGGCTTCAAGCCAGTTCTTGTGCAGCGTGTGTACCTTATAGAAAGCCTCTGTTGCTTCTATATATTTGTAGTCCTTCCGAAAAAACTTTTTATTCCTCTGTCCATCTATTAAAACGAAAAGAAATTAGGTACGAAATGGAATATCACAGCTCTAACCTAACCGCTATATTTTACGACTTTCATGTGTTTTTGTCCCTCAAATAATATTTAATTTTTTTAAATCATGTCACTAAACCACAACCATTTCATGAAATGACCGAACACTTCATGAAATTATCAATTATAAGATTTGGTCACTAACTATAAATATTTCTGAAACGTGTTTTTATTTAGTCCCGTTATGGGTTAACGATTTCTAAAACACGTTAAGCATTTAAATAGATTAAAATAAGTAATTATAATAAAGATGTGTCAATATAAAACTGCAGGAAAGCGAAGAATATCAGTACTCACATGAATAATCGGATACACAACACACTACAAGAAATAATAACAAAGTTTTAGAGAACATTTTGTGGCGATTAAGTGACTTGCGCCTTGGTCCGCGCGTAGCAAACGTATGAGGACGATCCGCATATTCTCGGACACAAATATTTACATAAATGTATTATAACATAACAAGTACATATATATTTTTTAGACAAGCTAACAGGAAAACATTTATCTAACTAGATGCTACTAAATTCGTCATCGTTCTTTATTTGATACTAATTTCTGCGGTGGGGTTCATAATTAAAAAGTAAACAAATAAAAACTAAAAATCCAATCATAAAAATAAATATGTAAAAAAACCCAAAATTTAAAAGCAGGGTTTTTACCTCTGTATTCACATATTTCACATACTTGACAACGATTTCGTACCGTCAATGTCTACATTACTGTCGTAATCTAGGTACTATCTAGGTATTGATGATTCCAGACAGACATTTGTTAATTTTTTTGGTAAGTAGTAGGTATGTTTAAATCTATACTAAACTTATCCTAATGCGAAAGTAGCTCTGTCTATCAGTTACGTTTTCGGTTTTTAAACCAATACTGTTGGACAAGATAAAAATTTAAAATATCCAACCTGAAGAATAAGAACATTAGGTTCTTTACGATACGTTTGTCTTTGTTTGTCAATTCTGAGCCTCAAACGTCATGTGCCCACGTGCACATGACGTTTGAGGCTATTCCCTGAATGAAAAGATAACCTTCGAATATAACCCTAAAGTAAGTGTCTATTAATTAATAGGTATAGATTGTTAATATTAATTGATTATTGAAAAATTAAAACAACCAATTCAGCTTGGTCAACAAGTCAGCTTCTCCTGGAAATTTTTGGCACAGTGTGTACTTACGTGATTCACCAAACGCGGCCATTTTAGCGCCCGACGTTTCTAATGAACCAACTAAACCAGTTAGCCCAACTGCATGACAGTGTTGAATACTTTATTTTCTTTTTTAATGTTTTCTACTCAACGAGAAATAAAATGACTATATTACCGAATATTAATTAACAGAAAGACTGCGATTGCTTATTTGCTCCCATTTTAAGGCCAGTAAACGCGCCCCGTTGCGTCACGCGCTGTTTAGTTATTTTACGCGCGTGTACCTACCTACAGATACAGTGCCTCGACCATGAGTTTTTCTCACTAGACTCGCTAGCGACGCCGTAAAATATTTGTATAAAAACCCTCGCAGCGCCTCTAGCGGTTACGTAAGGAACTAAAATCTGCTATGAGATTACAACGTTTCGATGCGTAAAAAACCTATCGAAAGTCATTCGATAGAACTCATGGTTGAGGGGCTGAACATTTTGTTACTCAAGTTATACATAAATGTCACGTCACGACGGAGAACTAAGTAGGTAATGTGTTAAAGAGTTCCTTTTATAACAAACTAGCTTTCCGCCAGCGGCTTTGCCCGCATGGTCTGGGTATTTCATAAAAATTATAGCCTTATCTATCTATACCTACTATTATAAAAATTTAAAAAAGTCGTGCCTGTACATTGAAGACATTAAAAAAAAACAAATGGGTTAGAGTATAATATAAACGATCGCGAACCCAAAAGAGTGATTTTTAGAATTCTTGTCTGTTTGTCTGTTTGTTAGGGGTTGGCGCTAAACCTACTGAATAGATTTGAATTTTGTGCGAACTGTTGTAAAGCACAATTTCCAACTTAAAAACTGATGTAAAGCTTTTTTTAATTAGGCTACTATAAAGATGTAGCTTTCTAATGGGAAAGAATTTTTAAAATGGTTCCAGAAGTTTCGGAGCCAATTCGAGTCGGACAAACAAACTATCCATTTTTTCTTCTTTATAATATTCGTATAAAAAATCGCACCTTCATGTCCCCACGTGCACGCTATTTATATTATGATTCAGTAGATACGTGGGCAATCGAGTTTTACTCGGGTGAAAATATGGAGAACACGATTTTCCCCGACATGAGCCCTAGCTAGATCGATCTTTCTGAAATAACTGTATCGGTAGCCTATTGGTCAGAAAGCGCGACTGCTACGATCGAGGCCCTGAGTTCGATTCCCGTGTCGAGCAGTGTTATACTGTTTTTGTATGAAATTCTCAGTAGCAGCTTGGAGTTTGGATTTTTGCACCATTAATGGCAATAGAATCACCTACATAGGAGGGACCTAAACATATCGGCGAATACACCTCTGCTTAAACCTTTAGAGAATACAGGTTCGTATGTTATTATGGATTTACATTGAAATCCGTTAAGCCGTTTCGGTTCTCACTTACCTAAATGGCCATTTATTTTGAAATCACATCAAGAAACACTACAATTTTATTATAATTATTATAGATGTAGGTAGTGGTTTCTATTTGAGTCTTTGACCAGCCATGACCGAGCCTAATTTCAAGGCTGGCACGCCTAGTCCTCTTTAGTATTCCGAAATAAAATCAAGCTAAACATTTACGTGATCACTTTTCTAATGTTCAGTAGGTACCTCAACCATGAGTTCTATCGAATGGCTTTCGATAGGATTTTTACGCATCGAAAAGCTGTAATCTCATAAAATTAATACACATACAGTTTACATAACAATTAATATAATTTAAATGTATACTCTGTTTTTACGCGCGTATTACTAATTTTGAGTGCTATACTTAAGAACCTGTTGCGCCATCTGGTGAGACAAAACAATAACCCTCATTGTTGTAGACCGGTATCTAATCGTATAACCATAATGTAAAATATTAAAATTATATCTGCACACAAGTACCACAACCTATTGACGCAAAAATATCCTAGAAGGTCCATTAATTCTTTTCTTTAAGCCTTTAAAAATATCAATTAATTTAAGTACCGAACGATAGATTTAAAAAATCATTAAAATTAGAAAAAGAGTGATCATTTTTTTTTTTGTATTATTACCTGTTTAAACGGGGCTGTATGTGCTTGATCCCTTTGCCTTCGTATGATGGCGATTAATGACATTCAACCATTCATCATTCACATTCATTCCATTCAGTAAAGTCAGTAGATGTATCACTCAATGGCCGACGCCCGACATTCAAAGTCAAAGCGAAATAGTCGAAGACTCGTAGTCAAAATTAGAAAGTAGGTAGATAGGTACCTAACCTTATGTAATTGATATTTTAACTTTCTTTCATAATTAT
Source organism: Acronicta psi (assembly GCA_946251955.1). Lineage (NCBI taxonomy): Eukaryota > Metazoa > Arthropoda > Insecta > Lepidoptera > Noctuidae > Acronicta > Acronicta psi. The sequence continues at coordinate 5,633,593 of OX276472.1, read as the reverse complement.
CTATCTTGAAATCTTTTTATTTCAATAGACAATTCGTGTGACGGAACAGATCAGTATTCAAATTAATAATTAGTTTTGTCGGTAGAATGAATTTTTTTACAATATTCTGTGGTGTGTTTCATGTGACGAGAACGTATTGAGTTTGTTCGGGATATCAGCATGTGCAAAAGGTCTTGTTGACAGAGTGTGTTTGGGTAACACGTGTGTCGCGAATTTTTGCAGTTTCTAGGGTTTTTGTGCCTGTTGTGACTTGTTATTGTGTTCGTTCTAGTGCTGTCTTACTAACAACTTTAACCAAGGTTCGTATTTCACGATTTTGTCACCCCACCGTCCAAAATTAGTTTAGATAATGGATAAAAACAAACCTCCCGATCCCCCTGACAGACCGTCTACCCCAACATCCGGCTTTTTTCCACTATCTCCCAACCCCTTAACTCAATTTGCTGAAGTTGCATGCAGCTTAGATTCCCAGACCCCCAGTTCCCTACCCATCACCCGTAAGCGTCCCGTAAATGAAGACACTATATCAGATCGGCCTCCTAAACAAGCACGAAATCATGTAGGTCGGGTAAAATACTCAGCCTCAGATAAAGGCCCATTTATAGTGCATGTTTCACGCCAGGAAACTCAACCCAACGCCGGTACCACCCTTCACCCAATATCTTTCGGCCTCTTCTTATACAAAAATAATATTAGCAACATTGTCCGCGATGGTGTGAAGAGAGTTGGCAGGAATCGTGTGTCAGTCGAATTTGCTTCCCCTCAGGATGCAAATTCATTCATATCTAATAGCCTCTTAGGCAAAAACTGTTTCGAAGCCGCTATACCATCATTTAATATAACTCGTATGGGTGTTGTCAGTGGTATCCCTACAGACATGTCGGACGATGAGGCAAAGGCTTACTTAACTGTCCCAGCAGGTTGTGGCCCAATCCTAAAAATTAGACGCTTAAATAAAAGAGTAGTGAAGGATAATATCACGGAATGGAAGCCAACAGAAACATGCGTTATTACCTTCGATGGACAAGTCCTACCAAAACGGATTTTCTGCTGCTACACCTCCCTCTTAGTGGAACAATATATTTACCCCACCATACAATGCCGCAAGTGCTGCCGTTTCGGCCACGTAGAATCCCTTTGTCGTTCCAGACCTCGCTGCAACAAGTGTGGCAACGATCACCCCGGTGATGGTTGTGACATTGCTGAGAATGAAGCTTTTTGTGTGTTATGCTCTGGCAGACACTTTGCAAATAGCAAGGCTTGCCCGGAGTATAACAGACAGAAATCAATTAAAGTTATTATGGCTGAGAAAGCTATTTCTCACTCTGAAGCCAGTAAAATGGTCCCAAACTCTTCCCGCAGCTATGCTGACATTACCAAACCCCAATCCCAAACTCAGTCATACCGTAAAACTATCACTTTAAAGCCGAAGTCCCATGCCCCTCTTTCTCCGTCTTATGACAAAACCGCCCACCAGCTGTTAACTTCCACTCCCCAATCTTCACAGCGCAATGGTTGCGCCCTTGATAACCAACAACTGGAGTCTCCTGACAACTTATCCTCTATTATCCAACTACTTATTAAACTTTTATCTAATCTTCTGATTTCTTCTTCTTCTTCTTCTAATTCATCTCAATCCCAATTACCGTCCAACGTTGCCAACTTACTTATAAATTCCCTTTCTAACCATAACTATGGCTCGGTTAGTGTTCCTTCAGTGGAATGTGAGGAGCGTGTGGCATAAGAAGCACGAACTCACATTCCTTCTTAACCGATATAAACCTCTAGCATTTTCTCTTGCTGAGACTTGGTTAACCCCAAGTCTTAGCTTCCGTATTCCCCACTTTAACACTCATAGATGTGATCGTTCTGATGGCTATGGTGGATCTGCTCTCTGCGTGAACAACCGCGTTCCACTTGCGGCTGTATCTCTACCTCCTTTTGGTGGAAATATAAGTATTGTGGCAGGAAAAGTTGAGGGCATCACCCTATTATCTATCTATATTGCCCATCCCAATCAAAACCTTCTCCAAACTTTGAGAAACGTGCTGGAGTGCATAGTTGGCCCTATGCTTGTCATGGGTGACTTCAACTGCCATCATTTTAGATGGGGTTCCGAGCGATGCGACCCCTTTGGTGAGGGTTTGGTGGAAATCTTAGATGACCTTAACTTATGTATCCTCAATAATGGCTGCTCCACTCGTAGAACCCTCCCTGGTCAACACAAGAGCTGCGTAGACCTTTCCTTTTGCTCTCTTAATATTGCAGCATCATGCCATTGGGAGTGCACTAGTTTGACTCATGGAAGTGACCATTATCCTATTCTGATTTCCATGTCTGAAAAGACTTATTTAGAAAAATCGTGCCCTCCACTTTTGAGGTATAACTTGTCCAATCCTGACTGGGCGTTATATGCTTCATCTCTGGAGGACAAAATTGGTTCTCTCCAAAATGTAGGTCCTCACGTTGACTTTTCTAGTCGCTTCCACGTGTCAAACTGTTACGAATCCTTTGTATCTGCCATTGAATTAAGCGCAGATTCTTCTTTCCCAATTAAAAACTCTGCTCGTGGCAAGATTCCTTCACCTCCATGGTGGGATCGGGAGTGCACAATGGCAATTAGGGAAAGGAATGCCGCCGAAATGAATTATAATACACAAATGAATACCCCTAATCTAATCCTTTTCAAACAAACCCTTGCCAGATCTCAGAGATTACTGCGGCGCAAGAAACGGGCCGGGTGGTCTCGCTTCTGCGGATCCTTATCTCCTTCTACCCCTATCTCGGTTGTTTGGAAAAGCATCAACAGATTTAGAAATGGTTGTTGTCCTTCTTTGTCCTCTCCAATTACCCGAGAAACCGCAGAACTATTCTTTGACAAAATAGCCCCTCCTTATGTTCCATCAGAAGCGGAATGCCTTCTGCCGCCAGTCTCCTCCTCCGAAGATCCTTTTGATTCTCCTTTCTCCCTTCAGGAACTTGATATGGTCCTAAACTATATACATGACTCCGCTCCTGGCATTGATGGCATGGTCTATTCCTTCATATCACACGCAGGTCCTAAGGCAAAAAACTACTTTTTAGATTTAATTAATTTTTCTTTTATCAATGGTTGGATTCCCTCTCAATGGAAGACTCAAGTTATTATTCCCCTCTTAAAGCCGGGCAAGCACGCTGATGATCCTAATGCATTTAGACCCATAGCCTTAGCACCTGTCTTTGCTAAGTTACTGGAACACTTAATTAAGAACCGGTTGGAATGGATAGTTGAATCCAGAGACTTGCTGCCGAGCTCCCAATATGGTTTCAGGAAGGGCCTAGGCACAATGGATAGTGTTGGGGTACTAATTACAGATATACGTTTGTCATTTTCTAAAAACGAGTCTGTAGTTGCTACCTTTCTCGATATTTCGTCTGCATATGACAACGTCCTTCTTCCCATTCTCAGGCAAAAGTTGCATCAGCTGAGACTCCCGGCGAGGGTGGTACAATGCATATGCAGCTTACTAATGTGTCGGTCATTGGTTTTGAGGGTTCCAGGAGAAGAATTCAACCCTAGACTGTCGTGGAAGGGCTTACCGCAAGGTTTTGTCTTAAGCCCCATGCTATATAATCTTTACACCTCGGATCTGGGGTCATACCTGAACAACGACTGCCGAATTCTACAATATGCAGATGATCTTGCTCTGTATGTCCCTAACAACTCCATCGACGATGCTGCTACGTCGCTCTGCGTCTCTCTGGACTCTCTAAACCAATGGCTACTTCACCATGGTCTAAGCCTGTCCGCCCCGAAGAGCTCGGTAGTGGTTTTTACCCGCAGGAGAGTAATCCCTCAGGTCTCGTTGAATATCCAAGGTCGTCTTATCCCTGTCGTTTCAGTAGTTAAATTTCTAGGCGTTCATTTGGAATCAAAATTAACAGGCCTTCATCATCTAAATTATTTAGCCGACAGATGCGAGAGAATCATCCCCATTTTAAAAGCTCTCACTGGCGTCTGGTGGGGTGCTCATCCCTATACCATGAAGCTGGTATACAACGCCCTAATCCGAAGCGTCCTTGATTATGGTTCTTTTCTTTTGATTCCCTGTAACAAAGGCGCTCTCGCTAGGCTTGACGGGATACAGGCTAAGTGTCTTAGGATTATTTCGGGTTGCATGAAATCCTCACCAATTAACGCATTGCAGGTAGAGTGTGCTGAACCTCCATTATCTTTAAGAAGACAATATTTGGCTTCTAGATTTTGGACTAGGGTATCAACCAAGTCCACTCATCCACTTTTACAAAGAGTGATTGAGTTGGATTTCCTTTGTAATAGATCCACTTATTGGAATAACAAGGAAACCCCCCTGTACCTAAAATCATTTCGTAAACTTAAAAATTTGGACTCCCCTATCGCCCAATTCTCGAAACTCCCTATTTTTTCATTTGGCTACAACGTAATTTGTTTCAAACCTGTTATTTTTTTCGACATTGGTATATCCAAGTCTTCGTCTTCGGCGGACTCTATCTTTAATGCGGCGGTTGGTGAGCGATGGCTCGGTTTTGAAAGATTTTTCACAGATGCTTCCAAATTAAATAATTCTAGCTGTACTGGGGTTGCGGTATACTATCAAAACTCTAAAATAATTTTAAAATTCAAATGCCCTGCACAATCCTCCGTTTTCACGGGTGAGTGTGTAGCCATTTTGGAGGCCTGTCTTTACATCGAGTCCCACAACATAAAGTTTGGCGTCATTTTCACTGATTCCCTAAGTTGCTTGCAGGCTCTTAAACAGAATCCATATAAGAGCAAACTTTGCAGTCCGATTCTGTTTCAAATTAGAAAATCTCTTCTTTCTTGTACCGAGAATCACCAAACCGTTCATTTAGTTTGGATACCAAGCCACTGCGGCATAGGAGGTAATGAATGTGCTGACTCTCTCGCAAAACAGGCAGTCTCCTCCCAGTCTGTTGATCCCAAGCATTATATATGTCAAGGATATGACCTATTAAACCTTCCCAAAAGCAGTTTACAGACCTCATGGCAAACACAGTGGAACAATTCAAGCAAAAGAAAAGGTGCTTTTTACTTCGCTATACAACCTTTTATTTCTCCAAAGCCCTGGTTCCACCCTCATAAGAAGTTATCCAAAAAAGTTATTTCAATTCTGAGCAGACTCCGTGTAGGCCATTGTTGCTCTCCAGTTTTTTTACATAAAATTCGGGTTCGGGATTCGTCTCTATGCGAGTGTGGGCTAGATATAAGTACCTTGGATCACATCTTCTTCAACTGCCCGAAGAATAACCCTTCCCTTGATTTATACAGCTACCTCCCAGAACTGAAAATCCCTATCCCTATTAACTTTTCTTCTTTACTAACATATTTCTCCCCAAAACTTATCGGAGCGTTGATGAAGTTTATCCGCAGCAATAACATTAAACTGTAATTTGTCTTTTCGTCCCAGTATTTGTGTAACCTATGTGTGTGTTCTTATTAACAATATTTGTCTTTGTGTTTGTTTCAGTGTTCTAATCCTGTCAACAAGTTGCCCAGACTTAATAACGTCCCCTCTCATAACTTTAAATCCCTAATAACTTTTACTCCCTCCCCTTTATTTACAATCCAATACACACGTCTTCTTAACCACTCTGACATTGGCAGAATTGTCGACATCGGCACAATTGCCATAGTGAAAAAATAGAATAGAATAGCATGTGCAAAATGGCGATACAATTTTCTAAGGAAAAAAATGTAAGTACCTACTACATACCTACACCTAATACGATAATTTGTGACGAACTTTTGATTTTGTGGGTAGAAGTAACGTCGGACAATAGTATTTACCGCATTGGTCTTGTGTGAGGTTCCATGTTTGATTCCCATGTGGTGTTGGGCAGTGTTAATGGGTTTTTCTGTGAAGTTCTCAGAAGCAGATGAGAGCTCGGATTTGTGCGAGGTTAATGGCGTGGTAACAGGCTCGCCCCATTTTACATGAGACCTAAAACTTAACGGTACGGAACTTTGGAACAAGAATACATCCCTGCTCGACCCTTTAGGGATATAGGCGTGATGGCATGTGTACAGATTATAACCTGAAGTAAAACTAAGTACTATAAATGTTTAAATTTTATTTTTTGGCATATAAACAAAAGGCCCCTTGACAGATGTCGTGGAGGACATGCCCAGGGTGATCATACCAGGATGCCATGCCCAGTATAGCATACCATTTCTTAATGGCTTGGATCAGAGATGCATCAAATATTTGTTTAGTTATACTTTTTTTTGTAAATTAACTACGTACCTACGTACGATATTCAGCCACATGGTTGAAGTATATTATAGTTTTGTTTTAAGATCTACCTACAGTTTGCATAGATAGACAACATAAAAAATTGTTTATTCAAATATATAAGTACTCAATCATTATTAAATTTAGTTTAATATGGTTAGTTGGTACCTACTACACATTACAATATTATAGTGGGTACTGTACGAAATAATTGAGCTTAGAATTTTTTCTTTGGTTTCGCTATAGTAATCTATATTTGGTGCATAGCTACCTTGAATGTTGTACCTGGGGATCATAACCATGGATGGCATGCCTCGGCTGCGTAGACCGAGAATGTAATGATCTGACATCATGTCTTGTATGTCATACCTCGGATGTCATACCCTTTGATGATTATACCGACGTAATGTCCTGGTCACTGTCATACTCAGGATGCCATGCCTTGGATGACGTGCTTTGGGAATACGCCTTAGATTTATAAGCCTATTGTTACTGTGCAATATTAGTCCTAAATGTATTTGTATCAGGAAAGTAAACGTTATCCCGAGATAGCAATAACGTTAAATTTCAAGTTATAATCGTTGGCACTTATTCCAAGACTTTGAAAGAACTAATTAATTATATTTCTTAATAATATTACTTTATCTTCGTCATTTCGATTAAAACAAAGAACTAGAAATATTTAACACTTGTTTTTTAGAATAAAGGAATAAGCAGGTTTTAGTAGGTATATTATTATGTTATGTGGTATAGTTATAAATTAATTTAACATTTATGACGCGTTTGATGTATAACTGAGCGACCGTTTTCTGCGTTACGGGTTCGATTCCCCCGCTCTATAAATATCTGTATGACCTGCAAGTAATTGTTCCAGTGTGGATGTCTTTCAAGTATGCTGTCGGTCATTTATTTTCACAAATATACTTACTTATGTGCTTTTGTCACACCTGTGACACTCCATACAAACTTTCCGATACCGCTGCACACTACAATACCAAATGTCAAACTTGTCAAAATTAAGTTTGTACACGTGCAAATGTGTGCTTGAAGGTGCGTAGGGCTTCGATCAATTATTGATCAAAGGCGTAGGATTTGTTGTCAGTCCGGCAAGAACACGGGCAGGATGCGGGGGGCCTGAGGTATCTGACGTTAGGGAGGGGCGGAGAGTGGCCATTCTGTTATTATTTATTCTTTGCTTTTGTTTTATTTTCTGTTCTGTAGGAAGTAGGAACCCCTATGAGTATGTACTATACCTACCCTAAACTGATAATAACCTGAAGTGAAATAATTATATCAATTAAATTTTTTATAAGACTTATAAACAAAAGGCCCCTTGACAGATGTCGTGGAGGACATGCCTTGGATGCCTCGCCCAGGGTGATCATACCAGGATGCCATGCCCAGTATAGCATACCATTTCTTAATGGCTTGGATCAGAGATGCACCAAATATTCGTCAAGTTCATTTTTTTGTAAATTAAATATGGTTTGCTATTTAACCATTTGATTCAAGTACCGCATAATAATAGTATAGTGTTGTCATTATAAGATCTATCTACATTTGTATATAAGATAAAAATAGGTAATTTATTCAAATACATGAGTACTTAATCAACATTGATTTTTGTTTAATACATTTAATACGTAGGCACTACTTACAACATATAGTAGGTACCTACTACATGAAATAATTGAGCTTAGAATTTTTTCTTTGGTTTCGCTATAGTAATCTATATTTGGTGCATAGCTACCTTGAATGTTGTATCTGGGGATCATAACCATGGATGGCATGCCTCGGCTGCGTAGACCGAGAATGTAATGATCTGACATCATGTCTTGTATGTCATACCTCGGATGTCATACCCTTTGATGATTATACCGACGTAATGTCCTGGTCACTGTCATACTCAGGATGCCATGCCTTGGATGACGTGCTTTGGGAATACGCCTTAGATTTATAAGCCTATTGTTACTGTGCAATATTAGCCCTAAATGTATTTGTATCAGGAAAGTAAACGTTATCCCGAGATGGCAATAACGTTAAATTTCAAGTTATAATCGTTGGCATTTATTCCAAGACTTTGAAGGAACTAATTAATTATATTTCTTAAAAAATATTACTCTATCTTCTTCATTTCGATTAAAACAAAGCACTAGACATATTTAACCCTTTTTTATTAGAATAAAGTTTTGGAATAAGCAGGTTTTAGTAGGTATATTATTATGTACCTAGGTATAAATTATAACACATTTATGACACGTTTGGTGTATAACTGAGCGACCGGTTTCTGCGTTACGAGTTCGATTCCCGTAGGACACAAATATTTATGTGATGAATTTGTGTCCTGTGCAGGTGTTTCTTATAATATATTATAGGTATGTATGTTTTACAAAAAAAAAATATTTTGCGACTAAATGCGGTCCTGTGTAAATTAATAGATTATTATATTAATAGAAAAAATACCTGCAAGTCACACACTGCAGGTATTTTTTCAAATCTGGATGTCTCTAGGTACGCTGCGGGTCATCTTCACAAATATACTTACTTATTTCTGTGGATTTGTTTTATTTTCCTTACGAGGTAGGAGTACTGGTATAGGGCACAAAGTGGTCCACGTTCTAATTCGGGACACTCACGGTCATGACCTGCCTCGTTGGTCTAGTGGTCCCAAGCTGGATTGCTACGCTAGAGGTCCTGGGTTCGAATCCCGGGTCGAGATTGTGTTGGGAATTCGGGACTGCTACACTAGAGGTTCTGGGTTCGAATCCCGGGTCGAGAAGCGTTGTTGGGAATTCGGGACTGCTACGCTACAGGTCCTAGGTTCGAATCCCGGGTCGAGAAGTGTTGTTGGGTTTTCTGAGAAATTCCCAGTAGCAGCTCGATCTGGTTTTGTGACCGGTTAATGGCATCGCCCCGATGCAGATTCGATGGGACCTATGGGGCAAAAAGTAGGTGTTCAATAGGTACACCTTTGCCTAATCCTTCGGGTTGGTACTGAGAATTCCATAGCAAAACCCAATAATATTGCTCGACCTAGGAATCGAACCCAGGATTCGAGCGTAGCATTCAGGAGCAGTATGCTAACGAGGTAGGTATTAACTACCTACGTAGTAACTAGTCATAAAAACAATATAGGTAGGTAGGTACATAATTCTATTGCATAGTACGTATGTTTTTGGAGTAAGGATTTAAAATAATCTTAAGAGAAATGGTTAGGAAATAAAAGACAATAGATATTTTTTATAATTTTATCTTGAGGTGTAAGTTTATTCGCATTTAACAATGTTTCATACAAATTTCCTCATTTTGTACACACCTTCCTTGGTTTTGTTTTGTAGTTATTATCTTTTATAAAAGTTGTTTCTCTAAATTTTAACATGTCGTCATGTCTGTTCCCTATAACTATTTCGCTTCACCACTGTTGTTAAATCATGTAATAATAACAGAGGATACACTAAGGCAAAGTATTAGGAGGAAAATAAAATAGTTACTGCGGACTAATAGATTTAAGAAATAATAATTATACAAAATTATTGTGTTTCGATGAACACGGAATGGGCCCTTATGTCGTAATATCAGCCTTCCATCGTTCGACGTGGCACTACAGTGTGGCCGAGGCCTCGGCGAGTGCAACTAGTGCAAGTGTCGGACAGAGCCGCGTATACGTATTACTAGACATTGCACACATCGCACTGGTATCAGTGGACTCCAAGCCAGTCCATGAGGCTGCCAGTTACTCCTAATAAGAAAATTCGTTACTAAATAACAACTAAATCACTTTAAAATCAATTCAAAATGTACATTATTTATCTTATCCATGTAAACAAATCTAATCTGCTACAAAAAATTAGCAAATTTAAATACAAAGATCACCTAGTCGGTCTATTATAAAATTAATCACTTAAGTATTAGAAAAACACAATAGTGAGAGTGTGTGTTGCGCAGCGGTGCAACTCTCTTGTGATATCGTTTATTATGCCTTCTAGTGTACATTCAACGAATGAATAGCGAAACATATTGCGTTGACACATTAAAACTAAAAAATGACTGTACATTTAATATGTAAATATTTGTACATATTGCACTCTGAAGTAACAAAAATTATTAAGAAATATCTGTCGAAACGAAGAATATATATACGCAGAACAAAAATATCTCAGTAAATACAAATTCAAAGTAAATAGCAATCACAATGTTCGTAGCTCGTACACTAATCTAAGTCCCTATGGCTTACAAAGCTTACAAAAGATAAATACAGAGGTCATTTACAAAAAATATACTTCTACCCAAATAATATAAAAATAACAACAGCCATCTGTACTTTCTTAGATGAATAAAATTAAACGTACATATGTCAAACATATGACAATAGAATCTAAAGGTACCTATGTACAAAGTTTAATGGACACAGTAGACTTCATCAAATCCACCATATTATTTTTATTTATTAGACTGGACGTGCCACGTTTGTTCACTACAATACTCAGTGCTTCCGAACAATATGAACTAAAATTTAGATCAAAAGGCATCGAAGAAGGGCAACAGTTCGTCAGCCGACCTTTGGTGCTACCTGAACCGCCTGGGGTCCGTCGGGCCCAGTCTCCCCGCCCACCCGACCATCGACTCAGCCTGGTGCTCCAGTGTGCCGTATCGTATCTCTTTCAGTTTCATCTCGTCAAGCGATATAAACTTATTATCTTACTAATGTTCCATTATCAGCTAAGACACAAATTATATTAGGGTATCTTATTACTTTCTCATGTGAGATTATTACATACTTAATAAATCTATTACAATTTCGAAATTGAATAATATGTATCAAATACGACCGGCTGTGCACCGACAGAAGCCGAAATCTATGAAGCTTTTTATGAAATTCTACGCGTCGAATGATGTATAACAATTACTTATCGAATGGCAGTTATATTTGTCACAAACTAGAGATGGCGGCAGCGATCACGAGTGGGCGCGGGCGCAGCGCCGAGGCACTGAACCCACAGTCACATGGCAACCCTAAAGTATAACCAAAAAAGTTAACTCTTCAAAGTACGATTCTAAAGGCAACTCAAGACAATACGCGCTTTCCACGCACATAATTAATTGACGATAGTCGTAATTCGTATCGCGCATATTACAAGCCGCGTTTGGTGTTGTCTTTTGAAGATAACTTGCTTGTCTGCTTATACTGTTGCGTTCAGACTGCTGCCGTGCCCTGGCCGCTGCGCCCGCGCACGCCACACATCTCAGTTATAAGGCAACGTATCGTAGCGTTAGACTTTAATGAATGTTCACCTCTATCACCTACAATTCACAACTGAAACATATCAATAGAAAACCCACTATAACACGCATACAAGATCGCACCATGCAGTAATTATACGTTTATAATGGCAGTGTGTTTGTTATCAATACTCCCCTTATTCAGCAGAGGCACCTAAGACACTCCAGTGAAGTTTGTGCTTCGTTTACTATTTTAGAAATGCCTAATGCTACAACAATGTTAATCGCAAAGATCGTTTGAAGCGGACTAGCGCGTCCGCGGTGCAAGCCCGATCGTCTCACGCTGATTCTATACGTATATTAAGAAATGCATTTCCAAAACTCCAAACATGAATTATGTAAATATACAACACACTTAATGGCATGTAAAGAAGACACATTCAACACGCACCAAACAGACACTTATGTTACTTATTTATCGATTAAAATGTTATGGGGGATGAAGTGTCGCGAGCTGTGACGCGATGACGTCGAGATGAACGTTACGTTACACACGATATCGGTGTTCTAACTATGACTAAACATTGCGACAGACAGAGGCTTCGAGACAGACGCTGTACAGCACCCAGAGGAATGCGTCGTCGACATAGCTAATGTACGAACGGACGCCCAGAACGGAAAACACGCTTCACGTATTCTTTAACAACGCTTACCGGTAATTGAGATCGATTAATTTTATGTTCTATATACTATGATTTTCCTCTCATTAACCAATGTAGGTACACGATACAGGTAACGCAAAATAAGGCATTTCGTATGTGAGACATAACGCTTTTCGGGCAGTATCGTTTGTGTCGAATAAGTATATAATGAGTTCATATTGCTATAACGAGGTTCTTAGTGTATGTACCGACGGCAGACAGGCTCGGGGCTGCCCTGACCACGTTACGTGCATGTCGACTATCAACATGTTACACTTTAGTGTCTACACCAATATTGTTCCCATAGAGTAAGCTCGGCCAAATAGATACTAGTTTGCTATTTCTTTTTAAATTGAAGCCATAGAATAGAGGTAATTCAGCTGCCATTTTGTACTTTTTTATAATATACATAGAAATTAAGGAATGTTGCATCTAAATAATAAAATAAATACTTACACAGAATTTTTAGGCTCTATCATTACTATCCCGCTACGTTACAGCTGCCATGAACATGCACGCAATGTTGTGTCAAACAGATAAGTAGAACAGTTTTATACATAAAGTTAGGACCAGAACAAATAACTGGGATTGGGCCAAACCTGTCTCCGCCGACCTAAGCGTAGTGTGACACAAGTCGTCTATATTACGTACGTCTAGTGATTGTTATTGTATGATTATGAACGTAACCTTAAATTGCACTGACATTTAATATTATTACTGGCTTCAGTATCTAGCTTTAAGAGTTAACAGTACGGAGTGTTCGTTGAGATACTAAAGTCGTGTGTATTAGCCGTAAGTGAGGTGAATGTACATCGATTCCGAATGCGGGTGGTGTCCATGTCAGTTACCACTTACTTAAACAGAGAAGAGGCTTGCAAGTGTGAAAGCTATCAACGACATACAGTTTGTATTGTAAAGACACACTTATATGAGCCTACGGTAGATAATCAACATGTTATAAATGTAATCACAGCAATAAATTATAATAACTCGAGGGACGCGGGCACAGGACGATGAACATGAATCGGAACTAAAACGGACAGGACACGATAACACGCCTCACATAAACTATATATAAACAAACATGTCGTAGATCACCACGAGACGTGGACACAGCGAACGACTCATCACAATATTATATAGTCGAAAGGTTAATCAACATTATTGTTAATTTTGGTAAATAAACATAACTATCAACTTTTCACCCAATAGAAACATCTCTTCATATATTACTTTGTCTCTAATAACTTTCGTACGTACGTATGTGTAATTTAGGAGGTGTACTTATCGAACGAAGTCTTATCATACAGTCGTATCCGAGTGACCAACTCAGTATCCAGTCGTAAACGAAATAAAATCGGAGCCGCGGCGGGCGCCGGTCGCGCTGTCGAGCTGTCGAGCTGCGACCGGCGGCGGCGCGGGCCCGTAACGATCAACACTAATATATTCTCCAAACGTTCAACAACACATATATTCACTAATCTCTCGCACATCATCATCGTCGTCGGTCACCGAATACGTACGAAATCGGGCACGAGGTGCCCTCTTAAGTGGTAAAATTCGCAGTCCTTATAAATAGGTTGATCACGTCCGACGTCAGTGTCCGTGCACTTCACTAAAACTAGCCAGTCTATGAGCGTTCTCTCCTGAGGGCGGCGCGGCTTGCTACACCAGGCCGCGCGCGCGGGGCGCGGCGGGGGCGCGGGGCGCCGGGGGCGCTCGCGGGGCGCGCGGGGCCGGGGGCGCTCGCGGGGCGCGCGGGGGCTAGAGCGCCGCGCTGTCGGCCACCGGCGCCGGCGACTGCGTCGTGGACACGTCCGCCACGTCCCAGATCTCCTCGAGGAACGGCGGCAGCTTCCTGTTCTTGAGCTTCAGCGAGATGCACATGTTGGAGTTCTGCATGCCGAGCGTGCGCAGCTCCGTCAGCACGCCGAGGATCTTGCCGAAGATGACGGCGCAGCGCGGCGACGCACTGTGCTGGTTCACGATGTACACCCGCAGCGTGTTTAGGTAATACCTCTGGATCTCCTCCACCAACAGGGGTTGCTCGAGCCCAGGCCGGTCTGCAAATATACCATTCTAATTTAGTACATAAGTCATAATAATTATGTTCACATTGTAAAGGTGCTCTAGGGATCCATTGAAATTCAGAGTAAGAGTATGAGTGTCAACAACAGCTCACCTGAGAATATGACGATGGCGGTGAGCAGCGCGTAGTGCACATTGTCCATCATCATGGAGTACATGCAGCGGCAGAAGTGCAGCAGGTCCTCGATGACGTAGGCCATGCCCGCCTTGCGGTAGTTGTCGCGCGTGTACGCCTGGTTGTTGGCGAACAGCACGCTGTCCGTCGCCGCGTCGTACCGCCGAGCCACTCGCAACATCATCACTTCACTTGAGCAAGCCTGGAATATAACAACATAACATACCATCACGCTCATATTCCCCGAAGGGGTAGGCAGAGGCGTACTAATGTACACCCACATTTCGCCGGTATATTTTAGGTCCCATGTAATAGGGGGCGGGCCTATTGCACATCAACCGGGCACATATCCAGACTCCGAGCTGCTAATGGGAATTTCATAGAAAACCCAACAACACTGCTCGACCCGGGGATCGAACTAAGTCGCGCTTGGGACCACTAGACCAACGAGGTAGTCTATACTATAACAACATTCACGGTTAATTATTGCTTGATTTTATTATCAGGCAACAATTTGCCTTTTAGCGTCTTATCAATATAAACCCGAGCTCCGACTCGTAACAGTAAATACAAAAGAAGTGCTGCCAAGGTTAGTTACACGTAAACCCGGAAACTAGACTTTAATGTTGCTACACAAGCATTTTAATACTGGCTCCGCAATACAAAAACAGATAGACAATCACACATCTTTACGTAAAACTTTCAAAATAAGTACAACAGCAATTTGATCATTGTTACTTGGCGTATTATTAATAGTTTTTTAGTTAGGTGTTGGTGGTTACCTTTAATAACGTGATCTGATCCGACTGCGAGATCTTGGCGAAGCCTGGTAGGCCTTTTGCGAATTCTACGATGAGCTGCACTGTGAGGATCGTCATCTCGGTGATCTGGCGGAACGGCATGTCCGATTCCTCTTCGTCCTCATCCGACTGCCAGGTCTGAAAGTGATAGATATCATTAACGATATAATACAGTTTAAAATAAGAATGTTACTGAGGCTTTATATAAAAGTGTAAACTTATCAACGTCTTTTAGTACAGTAAAAATAATCTGTAAAATCACTATTAGTACTATGTTGGTTAGTACTAATTTTAAATGACGTTGCTACGCATAGCTTGAGACAAGCTATGGTTATTTGATTGCCAATTTGTACAGTAAAATTCTCATTTTATTAAATTTTGTAATTTCTTTGCTGAATGGAAATGTGCAGCCAGGAGGGAGTCGTTCTTTTCGTTCTTTGGGTGAAGGTAAAGAGCTCTTCCCATGACGCAACGTATTATGGTATCTAGACACTGATTTTAAACAAAAAGTATATGTACTTTTAAAAACATACAGTTCATCGTATGCAACACAATCGCGTGTGTCTGTACGTAAAATCTAGAGTCCAAAATATCATTGCGTGCGTGGGATAAGTAGCGAAAACTTTATTTCAGCCAAAACAAAAACAACGTTGTTTCATAGCTTACATTTTCAAACTACCAAAACAACCTTGTTTTTGTTATTGACGAAACAGTTTCTTACGAATTAGCTTGTTGGCATGCATAAAGACAACATAAACAAATTATAATTACCTGCGTGACCCTTTTCAGGTCCTCCTCGGAGGGTTGTTCGTACCCCTCCTGGTACCACACGAGCCTCGCGATCAGCGACTTCTGGTTGGCCGTGAGGGGAGGCACGTTCTTCAACCGGTTCTGTTCCATCAGCTTCTCATTCAGGAACCTTGGCACCACCTCGTGCTGCAAACATTCCAGCTTCACGTAGGAAACAGCCGAATTACTATTTGCTTCGAATATTAAGTGTAAGGGAACTAGCTCTTAATTGGATTTGAATTTTGAACTATGGATAAAATAGAAAGCCAAATGTTGGATGATGAAATAGTGGTGTGAAATGAGTGAAGTATTTATGAAATGTATGGTGTATATGTATTTGTGTTTTATATATTATTTTTAATGTAATTTCCTACTCCTATTCTAGATGAATGAGAAGGTTATGATAATACAAGAAGCAAAAGATAATGTCCTACAAACGACAGTTTTCCATTTACATTTCAAATACAAGTTACAATTACAAATTCAAAAACCCGACCGCGGTCTCATACAAACGTGAATAATGAAGCAGAATTCCATTAATTTTGCTTTAATATTCAGAATGACATTACAAAAAATGTACGACACTGTTCAGTAGCACTTATGCATGTCGGTTACATTTTTACTTAGTTTTTTTCTATCCAAATGAATAACATGTTTTTACTGCATTCAGTGACTCGGCAGTGTCATACTCATGTCTGCAACTAAGCCATAGTCGAGTTATGAAGAGCAATAGAGATGAAGAACTTACAATTCTGGCCGCCTCAGGGGGCGGTGGATCGCACTGCATGATGGGAGGCATGTGATCGTCCACCGTCGTCGTGCTCACGGGCAATTTGTCTTTTTCCCTCTGTGCCTTCTTCTCTTTCCGTTTCATTGCACACTGGTTCTCTGGCACCACACATTCGGGCCTCATGCCCACCGCAAGACATTTCTTCAGCCGACACTCTTGGCATTTTCTTCGCATATACATATCCATCTCGCATGCATGGCCGAATTTGCATATGTAAACTGCATTTTTGGTAACACTCCGCCTGAAGAAGCCTGAAATATTCAAAATCACCAATATAAGCATTTTAAAGATAAGAATACTATCTAAAACAATAGATGATAATACAGCATTTGCGAAACAAGTTTTTTACGATAAGATAATCGTGTCATGATCGTTAAGGTCCCCTGAAAGGCGTGGGTCATTGACAGTGGTACGAACGCCGATTTTATTACAAAACAAACAAGATAGATAGCTAACAAATGACTTGAATTGGACGTAATTGGTATGGACAAGGTATGGGCCTCTATAATATAGGCAGATTATGGCCCGCTCGGGGTTTATTCAGCTTTCTGAATTAAATAGTCATATTTATTCTCGGGTCGCCGGTGAAGGTTGGCGGAGTCACACGGAGATGTCCGATAGGCGTCGGTGAGTCGTGAAGTAGACGCCCTGCAGACAGCTATTGTGACGACTAACTGTCTGTTACATGCACGCGCAACTCATAACAACCTCGGCACAATGCGCCAATTTAAAGCTGAATTGGCACATTCGTGGGCGAGCTGCAAGGGCTACGTATGTGTGAAATATCTAGGTTAGCAACGCACATGACCTAGTTACGCTAAAAGTGTTCCGAACACAATTTTGTTATTGCATTACCTCCATATTTTGCAATCATCTAATGTGTAGACGTATGCTGTTATTGCATTTCAATTCAATTGAGTAGGTAGCCTGTTGTCTTTTGTTTTGCATAATGTATATGTTTGTTCGGTGTTAAGACATATTCGGCTCATTGAACAATGGTGTTCATACCTTTACACCCTTCACATGTGAGCGCGTTGTAGTGATACCCGGAGGCTCTGTCGCCACAGACGAGGCATAGCTCCTCCTGCTGCCTCGGCGCTGGGCCTTTCTTTTGCCGCCTCGCCTCGCCATCTGTACTGCAGCCGTTAATACTCGAAGCCGGTGACAATTCTTCACGACCTGGAACAATAAGAATCGGAAGTTAGCTTCTATTGTGAAATGCAACTGCGTAGTCATAAAAGAGACTGGAGTCCGGTGGCCGCTCGGCGCCGTGTCGAGAACATCTAAAATCGGACGCTATAAAATTTGCATACATTTCATGAACCATTTGTCGAGTCGGCGAGCGAATGAAGCTCGCTTTATATTTCGTTTTTACATTCGGGGCGATGTTCCTTCGTCGAAGAGATGTTTTCGTAACGAAATACTCGCAAGTAATTTTCGGCAGTATCGTGGACATTTCCTGCCCAAACAAAGGTGGCTAGATCGAGGTACGCATACAGATGAGGTTCAGTATTCAGTTTTGGTATTCGGGCGGTGCGGGTCTGGGGTGCTATGCTCGATGGAAATGTAATCGGCAATTGTTAATCACGCAACTCGCAGTCGGAACTCCATAAAAAGTAATGAGGGAATTGGTAATAATACCTGCTCAGCTTCGTTCAATGGATGCCTATAGTTAGATATTAAATATACAACATTTTACGTTCCTGGAATCCGTTGGTTATTGTTGGAACTCATAAACTTTCGTTTGCTGGAAAGTTTAACGTGTAGCAGATATCAGAAGATAATTACCGTCGTTGCCACCAAAAAAATTACAGGTTTTGTTTTAGGCAAATAAAAATTTTGTTCATTTCAGCAATTTCAAGAACTTTTACGAGAAGAATTGATGTTTGTCTCTTTTTATAATAAAGTAATAAAAACGAAAATTTATTTAGTTTTTTAGTACCAGAAAGGCTCGGAATCCCTCACGTTCGGCACAGTGTCGGGTCCAACAAACATGCATTTGACTTGTTTCTCTCGTCAAAACCGTAAACAACGCGCTATTTGACATGGGCGGATGAACTAGCGACACCGTGGTCCATTTAAGCCTCTCTTCATGTATTTTATTTACATTTATGGTGTCCATTAAGCGTCGCGGCCGTGGGTCGGTGGCCGAATCGTGTACCTGACTTACGCAACCGGCCGAAATAGCCGCTGCTGCCAAAAAACTAGTTTCACGTTGACGTGGGGCCTTCGTTTCGCCGAAAATTTCCGATCTGATTATAGGTACGAAAACAAATGTCCCGAAAACCTCTTATTAGGCGCTACCTATCACTTGCTACCTATACTTATATCGTTGTTAAAAGTTCGTTATTTCACGAGTGTTCCATGCGATGCGTGCCAATTTTTCTATTACACTTTTTACGTTGATTGCTAAAATTATGTATCGTGCAAGGCGGCGGTAATAATTCACTCGATAAAAGTGTCTCAATAAAGAGGTCAAGTGCGTCGTTTTATCGTGAAGTTGTTTTGTTATTTACGTCCAAATGAACACTGCATACTGTACATAACAACACCGGTATCTTCACATTGCACTGACCTACGCACTATTTCACAGAACTCACAGACAACACAAAGTTCTTTTTTTTTCTTAATTTGTTCAATTGCAGAAAATTCAATGGGTACTTTTGTACGTGTACGGTGTAGTTTTATTTATTGTGTCCGCATTAGAAACGCTTTGGTATTCAAAATACTCGACCGAATGACCATTGGCCATGGTTGCACAAGATCTTGGCACTTCTTCACAGGTGTTTCCGATTAAGAATTGACGACCGCGTTCATTGGGTTACCCGAATTAAATAATATACCTAGTGCCTACTAACATTGTAAGTTGACACAATAGTCGCAATAACACGAGTATTTAGATCTAAATTAGTAAAATAAATTTCAAATTAAAAATACATATTTATATTCTATATGTAGTTAATTAAAATGTTGATTGGTATCTATATAATTAAGTAGGTAACCTACCCTAAGTATAATTAATAAAGGCGACGGGTCGTCATAATAATTATCGCAGACGTTAGTGTTACCAAAGTTCCATAATTAGTAGCACTATCAAATCACTGTCCGTGAAAAAGAAAGCTAATCAAAAGTTGAATGCACGGATGACCGAGTCAGTGTGTTATGTTATTACGTCTCAGCTGTTCAGTGTGTTGCGCTGGCGCATTGAAAGGTCTAGTTCGTGGCAGCTCGGCGGAGCTCGGGCGATGTCGTGTGCGCGAGCGAGAGGCTCTTGAAGAGCGACAAGTGGGGCGCGAGCGTCGACCGGGGGCAGCGTGCGGCCTTGACTCTTGCGTCCCCCCTTCCCCACTTCCTCGCCACGCTCGCCGCGCAGCCACATTATTTATGATAGCATCAGAGCTCGAAGCAAGCTCGCGATTCTCTAACTAATAATAACTCGTTTTTCCTCTCACGCCATTTCATTTTTTTTTCAAATCGTCAATGTCTTTAACATTCTGTTAAGCAATGTTGCCGCAAGGTTTTGTGGTTAAACGTACTGTGTAGCCAGGCATCAACAAAGCATTGTACTTTTTTACTAGAGGAAAGCTGCAAAGCATAATTTGAAGACATTATAAGCTGACGCATATTGAGAGAGACGACAAGCATTGATTAAACAATACGTAACTTTCACTGACCTCAGAAAACAGACAACGCAATCATTTTGCAGGCGGGCCGCGTAAGCGCCTAGTGAAAGTTACCCAAAAGTAGGTATTGCACAAGCCTACATGGCACACGTAATTGAAATTCGGGTGCGGCGAAAGTAAGCTGCTCTATGTGTTGTGACATTACATTTAGGGCCTATTTGGCATTCATCAAATGCGTGCCGTGAGCAGTAAACTGTGTTCAAACGATCGATGTCGCGTTGCGCTTAACTAGGCAATAGGCAACATCTTTTGTAATAAATTGCATGCGTAGATGCGCTGATCTTACAAATGTATGCGATTTATTCGGCTTCATCAGGTTTTAAGAGAAACGTGTTGCACGATAAGAATCGAGAAGCATTCCAATAAATGGAGTTGGCACGCGTTGTTCTGATACAAGTGGGCAGTCGGGCAGCAGAAAAAACTGAAGCAGAAAAAGTGGTGTACACGTGATCGGTGCATCGGCTGGGCGGAGACAGAGTCGCGATGTTACTTTCTACGATACTTTCTAGCAAGAGATGTGGGCCGGAGCCGGCGCAACTAGAGCGATCGGTTTCTCCGCGCGCCGGGAAAATCGGATTGAAATAGAAATCGCATCGTGGAGAAAATCGCTATTTTCACGTCACTATACACGCCAGCGTGGAAACTTTGTTGATGAAAATTTTAATTAGTTAAGCAGTCGCTGCGCTGTGGCCGTCTCTGCATAATATGACCTAATCGAGAGTCCCGAGACACGAATTTTGTAACCCATATTGTTAGGAAGGTGTGTAATATTTAACAATAATTTTATGGGACGCGTTTGCGTCGGGTCGGGTGACGTGATCTATATTTGAAGGATCAGGAAACGGCGGCTGGCGAGCTGGGAGTGATCTTCTGTGAGGAGGGCGGACGTGTCGGGCGGACGCACGTGGAAGTGTTTACATCCGTCGAGATGTGCCGACTGCCGACAGTACACCATCCGGTGAAATAGTGAAGCTGTGCTCTGCAATTCCTACTCTCTGCCGTTTTTTGTATATTCTCATCTGATGTCATATGCTGAATATTAGAAAATAAAATTCTGGCAAGTGAAAAGAACACTTATAATCGGTGCTGACACTTCCTTATTGTTTCACACCGACAGTTTCTTTTTAGCCAACCTTGAATTGTGAAATCGAAGACGCAAATTGCTATTTCGACTACTAAATAATTTGCTCTCAACTTCTCAAGTCGTTTTTCAGACGTATTTTTTTTGGTAAGTACGAAAGGTAAGTGCGAACTGATGTCGTTGGTAAAGCAAGAGATTCCTAAAGGTTTCGTCACTGCCCAAACCGAAAATTAGAAAGTGGTGGCCGGTTATCACGTACGCGGTACACGCGGTGAACGTAATGGATATGCCACAACTCCCCAGCAGATTGTTCCATTTATTGACAGAGTGTTGGTTTATGTCGGGCCCTCTCACTTCCCCATGCCATAACTAATAGATAAAACTAGGTTTTTTGTCTCTGTCTGCTCCCCAATTTAGTTGAGCGCACCCACGCTCCGGCGCGCCTTTTCGAGTAAACATGGGAATGAGTAAATAGAAAAGGGAGGGAGATATAATTAGAATAAATGCTGCATGCTTTCGGAGCTGTAATGGACTTCCAAAACCTTTCCAAAACGGCTTTCTGATGCGAAGTATCATAATCAGAATATTCAGTATTGACATTACTAGCAGTATGAGCTAGACATGCTAGACACAGCTAGACACAAAAGTCTTGAAAAACCTACATTTCTTCAATTTATAATGTAAATTTAATACAACATGTAATTTCAACAGCATTTGCAACGAATGGAAGTGGAATAGGTCAAGTGCGATGCTTAGTAACACCTACAAAAAATCAGTCACTGTTTTTACCTAGCAGTGAACTATGTTTTGTGACGCATTAGGGCCATCGCGCAACGGACCGTGACTCGTCGTACCGCTGCCCTTGCCCTGCTCCCGCGCAGAGCACGACCTCGTGGCCACAACACGCAGCCATTGACACCAACATATTGTCAACCATCTGGCGCTAACTAATACAAATCAATCGATAAACGATCAAAAATAATAAATATTAATTTTACCTTAACATTAACTAGTAATTTAATAATTAACCTTATTTATAAAATGTATTTGCAGGGAAGTAGGCCAAGGCACGATAAACTCGATGACGTCGGAAATTATCGCCCACATAATAGTCGCCTAAGGGCTAAATTAAAAGGACCGGGTCTACCAATTGGGTCAACGACTCTTTGTTCTTGATGATGATAACTTATCTCTTAATACACGCCCTATAATTGTACGAAAAACACGGATTCGAATATTTAAAATCAATAAGAGAATTATCGCGTTTCGAAAATGTTCCATAGATTACGTTTAGCATTTGTTTACTACTAAAGTACCTCAATAAGTCTCTATGTAGGTCATTAACACTGAACTTCTGAGAAAATTGCGAACGTAAACGAGGAAAATAATGTGACGGAATCGCAAAGTGGGTCGAGTGGCGCTCATCGAGTTATATCGAGGCTGAAATAACAAAATATTTGTCCCAGTTAAGTAACCAATGCTAGTAGCACATTCACGTTTCATTGCTACGTTTATTTCGGGCAATGTTCTCGACCGCTAAAAATAATTACGGGCTCGTTCTCCGCCGGAAAAGTTACCTGGTGATTATTGGTAAATTGGTAATGTCCTTCCAAAATTTCAAACTGCATTCGTCGCGTCATCATGATTTACAAAAGTACCTGTATTAGAGTAGCCTAATATTTGTCCGGGCACGGTCGAGGTCACTGACCGAGTATCAGCCAAGATAAGCCAGCGTCTACCGCTTATCGGCGACAAAGAACGCCTTTGTTTTCGACGCATTTGACGCCAAACAACCGCAGTGATTAGATCAATCACGTTACATACCAATTATGTTTTCCAACTGCTTTTTTTATAACTAGTTATTCCAGGGTTTCTAGTACATCGATAACAGTTTTGACCTTCCAGTTTTCCGATAAACAGTGGTACGGGTTTTGTATATTTAAAATAATCGTTTATATTTTCAGCCAACGAAATATTGGTTCTCATTTCGATACTGTTTATTTTTTCATTTTTTGACTTACGGATAAGTATGGGCCATGTAATCGTTGTGACCTAGGTTAGATCAAGCAAAAATGTAAGTAAATTACACTTGACAAGCATTGGATTAAAAAACTGTGAAAGAAAATCGATTAGATCGCATCTAAATATATGTGAATATAATTCAGAGTGGAGTGGTCACACCGGGCAGGGCCTCAACCGCGTGACCAGCTCTCGGTAACGAGCAAAAACTTTGATACAACATCACTGAAGCGGACACGGAAAAAACGGCTGACAAGTATTACTGGCAAAACTGTATGGTACATTAGTTACATCAAATGTAAGCTTTAACATCAAAAAGATAAACTTGTAACATTTTCCGAAAGGAAGAATAGGATAGGAGGCAATTATTACAAATATTACAAAAGCTCAATAGATTTACAGGACAGTAAATGTAGGACAAGATTAAAAAGTTTCGTAATTATTCGCAAATTATGAAAGTGGCTGTATTTGCAACAAGTCAACAACGTCGCAAACTCGCGAGATATTCACGAAAAAGTGATGAGACATAAATAATCGTTAGTGGTGGCACATCTCGTGAACTGTGTCATGGGCTCGGCCCACGCTCGACGGAAGGTCACCCGCCCTCAAACGGACTCATTACTCAATATTATGTTTACGTCCGAAACCGAGAAAATTCCATGAGTCACCAGCGGACGGTAGCCATTAAAAAAGGCTACCCTTTGTCTCTTAAAATCTATATCTACGTAACAAGGAGACATCTACGTGTTTCCACGTGAATAAAATTATACCATGCATCAAAGTAAATACGAAAATGAATTATGAGCTCTACAAAAACCCTTTTCTAACCCCACACGATTTTTGTGAAAGGTATGCGCAAGTACGCCCTGGTGGCGGGGTAATAATAATCGGCGCTGTCAGTATGATGGATGGAGCTGCAGTGACGAGGCGTGGTAGATACCAAACTTCCCCGACCCACCTCTCCTGCCCCTTTCATCCATTCAACGCGCCTAACAGCAGAACATAAACGGAACTGCTAATTGCCTCTCTTATAAGATTCATTAACAAAACTAAGCGTATTCATTGTAAAGAGGTTTAGTTTAACGGTAACTGCTCTTTGTCTAGGTTCAAAAATTAGTAATGATCTAACAGTTTCCACACGTCCGAGAAACTCGATTTTCTATAGAGAACAGTCTTTCAGTTTTAGAAGTGGAAAATAAAATCGTAGGTAGATAAATTAGATTTGAGCTTTAGTATAGCTCGATCTCCCGTCTGCTGTAAGTTTAACACGATATTCAATGACTTACGTTAACCCGTTTTGTTTAAAAATATAACATCCGATTAGTAGTAATAAAATGACTAAAGCATTATGTTAACGGAACCTCCAATCAACACGCACCTACACAACAACCATGTGTGAAACACGGAAATTATTTATAGGTACATCTAACGTCATACAAAGTATTGCCGAGGACATCAAATTTTATAATGTATCGCTTATGAGCGGGAATTCATCATGTAGAACTAAAATAGCACTTGTCTAGGCGGCATTGTTAAAATTCGGCATACAGCCAGGTAGGAAGGTCGTCGACATTACGAACATCAAGTAATACTCGCAACATATAGGTAGGTGTTCACAAACACTGTCGAAGGAGGCTGACTCAATTTATATTTGTCCGAAGCGCAATTCAATACTGATTGTTCTAGAAACGAATTATTTTAGCACATGCTCCTCCGACCGATAGCATCGAGTGTTGTGCACATGAAGCATGAAGAGAAAAAGAATAAATTATTATTTCCAAGTACGTTCCCACGTTCGAACATCGTTCAAAAACGCTTCGCTATTTATTAATCCTATTAGAGACACTACAATGCAACTGGCGAGGTAACGAGCACCAATTGGAACTCCATACAGAGAGAGGTTTTATTATAGCAGCTACTGAAACAAAATACATTGTTAGCGCATTTGCAATTGCTGTCGGGTAGTGATAGCCAGTGTAGTTAGCGAGAGCAAGAGCAAGAGCATTCCTGTGAGCCGGCTCGACCGGTTCCACTCTGCCTGTTTATGGTTGGTCCAGATATAAATAGATGCGCTGCAAACCATCCATCTTAATGCTACCATTTTTAAATGTTTTACGCGAATATTATTTTACGTTGAGCTCAAGTAACCAATACTAAGTTACCTACAATCTTATCCTTCAATCTCTTCGAGTTAGACTACGCGCTCAACGCCCAGGCGACGCGACGAGGGATCAAGTACAAAACCTTGCGAATTTAAATTGGTCGATAGTTTGAACACAGGATACATTCGTGATTTATCATTTGAACGGTTCTTGTTCTGTCTGACATATTGTGTTGTTAGAGCAATTTATTCGTCTATAGACAACTACATTTTATCTAGACAATAGGCCTTGTTAAGAGTTGACACGTTGACAGAGCCATAAAACAATCTAATCAATGCTGCAAGTAGTCAGATATGGAGTGACGGATTGCCTCTGGACAAATGCAAGAAAGCCGCGGTTAGAAGCAGATCTGTATCTGCAGACTTTATTACTCGCATGCAAGTAGTTCATTGCCGACACAAGTTAGAAACATTGTCGATAAAATCTATTAAATAGTTAAACGGGCGGGCAGTTGCTCTCACGAGCTTACTCGCAGTATTCACTTTCACTACGAATACCAATCTACCCTCTTCCACAAACGTTTAGACTTTCGCGATGGCGTCACATTACTTGCGCTGCAGGTGACCCAATAACAGGCAAATGAGCTAGTCGACTTCGAGAGGACATGACCGTTGCATAACGAACCACGTGGAGAGGGGGTGCGTTGACCCCGGGAAGTGTAGACGACACTATCACACACGCACCTGTAGTGGAGATAAGCGCGATATTTCGGCGCACGATAACGTTGTTCGACACAATGAACGCAGCACCGAAAACACTTGAGCAATCAAACCGAAAGCCGAAACACATCGTACATTTTCGGGCCGTAACATCGAGATGGCCTTACCCAACCATCTCTACATTCCGTCCGCGCTGGAGTCACCTACTTTAGTCGTCGTTTGCCAATTCGTTGCATAAACGACCCACTAATGTCAAAGGAGGTCATTGTCGCATTACACGAACGTTCGCTCGCCCCGCAGCCACAGGTTGAGCGCTAGTTGCGGGTTAGATAATTATATCGATTGAACTTCAGTCTCCTTCGGCGTGTCTGTGACCCCGATGTAAATAACTTGAGGCGGTTGTACTGTAAACAACTGACGGCGCTTGCGTCAATCGCTTGCACGGTGTATCGCGCCCGCGCAGCTCTCACACCCATTGATATGTTCACGTTTGACTTACTGCTGAACTATTTAAAGCCACCAGAACGACCACCAACTAGGGAACGGAAAACTTAGAATACGAAATATGACGCAATGTATTATTTTTGGTTGTGGAGAATTCGTTCCGTCATATCGTGTGACGCTCTACATGACGTAGTATAGGCGGTAATTTTCCTTTTTTATAAAACATGAAGACGTTTTTGATGACACCCATTTAAAAATAAAACCGCGATTTCTAAAAATGATAAGTTACCACACTAATTAGCGACATTAGTGATGCTTTACTTTGATGTAAATCTCAATCTTTCTTCTTTTAAACATTTCTCTCAGTTGTTTTGGTTCCGAAATCAAAAGATAGCGTCACATGAAGGGTATTTATTGTAAAAACAAAGAAACCTTATCTACGTTATAAGTGACATCGCAGTTGGTATTGTTAAGTAGAAGTATTCAAGGTATAATTACTTGTATTTGTTCTGTGACCGTGAGCATTAAACGCATTACCGTCTCGCAAGAAATAGTACTGGCGACGACCGACGATCGGTAATATATTTTTCTTAAAAAAATATATTCGAGACCTTGAATACGCAGGCTGGGTCTTAAAATAAAAAAAAAGTGCTGAACAAAATGCATGATGTACTTTATATTAGTTCGTGCGTCGTCGTTGCATAGCTAGTGTAATGACTATCTACAAAGTAAGGTGACCTAAATGATAAGATTATTTCAATAGTCGCTACATAAGCACACATGTGTGACGTGTGTGTGTGTGTGTGTGTGAATTTGCATCGGGTTCGCTCGTACAATGACATTGTCGACCTTGACTAATGCCTCGTATATCAACACGCACACATACACGCAGTGCAAGGAATGAATGCCCACAAATATTGTCTGAATAAAAATATAAGAGAGCTTACATACCGCCAAAATCAACTTCCTATAAATCTAAACTCCCGTCGTGTGTCACTTAGGGATGTCACCTTAGATTAAAAACGCGTTTTTAATCTAAGGTTGTCACAGTCTAAACGGCATTTTATTGAATTTTTGACTTTGCCTTCGAAGTCATAGTGTAAAAATGTTTAAAAATAAATTGGATGTGCCTATAGCAAGCAGTGCATATCCACGGCTGCTCATATAGATATACATATTATAACAGTTCAACACACGATAAGGCGCTCAGCGACCAAGGCCAAGCGAACTGAATTATCACAAGTGCGATATAAACTCATAACGTGAAATCATAAATACTTTACTATAAGTACAATTTTACAGTTTGATAAAATTTAAATCTTAATATTTTTGCCGTGCGAAAAATGATGAGCCCCCCACACGAATACATTTTAGCGTAATCGTCACGAAACAAAATATAATGACATTCACACTTTTCACAAAAAATATCCCATACACTCCTCCAATTTAAAGCCATCTGTCTGATACGGGTGTTCGAATTTCAATTTTGTTAATAATATAAAATAGATTCCATCGCATTCTTAATTTGAATATAGATAAAATTTATTTTTATTTAATTTTGGTCCGTGTAGGTAGGTAAGTAAATCATTTTTTTTCTAACGAGGTTTTGATTTCTTCATTCCAACATTTGCAGGATGTTTTTATCTAACGCGATTATTTTATTATCATCATAAATACAGATGTCAATTAATTAAAGCATTTATTAAGATATACATTATTAACCTTATTTACATTAACGATGACGAACGCTTCGTTTGAAATAATAATTAGCAAGGTTGTTATCCTCTTCTACAATTAAAACAAGTTGTGAGTTATTTTGCCGTAACTATAATCTATAGTTTTCTGCCTTTTAAATAGCAAAAATGATAAGGTCCAGAAAACTTTGATTATATAATTCGTTTTTGTTTAGCTAGGAAACATATACTTTTAGGAATAAATCATATTGTGTAATTTTATATGCAAATAAGCCTAATTAAATCACTACATCACATTATTCTACGTCCAAAATTATTTTGTTATTAATTTTATTTCCGTATTATTATTACGACTCATATGTCAACGTACTGGTCATAAACAGGTTTTGACTTATAATAGATTTTTTTAGCTACGTGTTTGAAACAATTACAAAAGTTTAAGTGTGAGAACAAAGTTCATTTGTCATAACACAGGCCGTCGCCCCCCGAATAACGTAAGACTTATTCAGCACTAGCTACTTAATAAAAGAACAAATACATAAAAACTTGTCTTAAGTATAACTATGTAAAATTATAACATTCTAAATGTATAATGTACCATACAAACAACGCAACATTTTGGCAACGTACAAATCTTTCGTAAATCTCTTGCAAATCTACGAAATTTCTTGAAAACTTGCAATTCTAAGAATTCTACAAAAAATTTGCATGTTAACAAAATGGTACCTGTAGTATATTACAGGGTTATACAAGGTTATACAACTTATACACCACAATTTTGTTCACATCCTTATTCAAAAACGCGATATGTGTACGGTCCTTTATTCGACTGTCGCATTGCCACGAGGATGATACAATCAAGTGTAAAGCGTGGGCGTGTGCCGACCACGACCACTCCTGAGATTTAACTACAACGATACAAATAAATTCAGTGCCACGTAATCCCACTATGTTCCATATTTGAATCTACGACTGCACCTAATGTGACAGTCTAGCGTAAACAACGGAGTAAGAAGAAATGGAGTCCTCATGTGTTTTGCATTTTACTGATGACATCAGCTTTAACATGCCACCATATTGAAGAAGGCTAATAGAGATAGAACACTTTTTGTGGATTTCCTATTGATTCCAATTACGTCTGACTCGATGAACAGTATTGTATAATGTATTAATGTAAAGTAAATGGCACGGCTTTTATTAAAAATTGTCATAATTACTTTGAAAAAAAAATAATGGAATTAAATGGTAATTCATCCACGACAGGATATATCCAATTTCGTTTTTTTTATAAAAATCTATTTCAGACTTACTATTAGTGGCCTGATATTAAAATAAAAATACTTAAACCTATTTGGTGACTGCGTAAACGTAATAAGTACTCAAATTACTTTTTATAGTTCGCCATTACAAAAACAAGACCAAAATAATATTCGTGTTATCGTAACTAGAAATCGTAAAGGTATGAAATTAGTATGGAATAATAAATCCAGTTGAATTTAATAAGGTTTTGTGAAGCAAATTGCATGGTCGGTATGTGATAATACATTTAAATAACAGGTTTAACTTGTCGGGAGTTTGCAACAATACAATGACCAAAATAAAGATCATCGCCCTACATGGTAGTACCTCCTTTGATTGACAATGATCAACGACTTTAAGCTTCACAAAGGTGTACATAGATTCAGCGAGTCCGTTATGTTCACTCGATTTAGATCGATATTCGTTATGTTCACTCGATTTAGATCGATATTCGTGAGATCCGGGATGTGCTCACGGCGGCAACTACAACAATGCTAACTTTGTTATAGTTAAATCAATCGATACTAATAGATGGTCGATAAAAGAAACTTCAAATTTATTGGATGCCATGAGCTTCGGAATGTCTTTCTTTCAATTTAAAATGTTATTATGTTTATCGGTAATACCGGTATAATAAGCATGGTTTATCAATATACCGGTATTATCGATAAACCGTTTCTCGATGGACTAAGGTAGGGGGCTAACTGGCTACCGAGTCCGATTGTTTTGAAACAATCCAGGAACCTTTCACCCAAATCGATCCAGTCGCTTTAAGGAGTTACGTGACAAATACACGTACATTATAACAGAAACTCTTACATAAAACAGCAATTTTCCATTAAAAAGATTTGTAACATAAAAAGCAGCTTCAAAAAGGAAATAAATTGATTTCTCTTTGTCATAAACTCGTAAACTAGCAAATGGTAGAAACCACCTTTTAAACAACACGACGTCAAAATCATGATACTAAAAAATTATGACGCAAAGTCTACCATCCACAACTTATCTATAGCCATAAAAGTCAAACATAAAACACGAACAAAATATTACTCATTATCTTTTGAATCGCGGTCTAAACGTATCAGGATACATGTAATAAAACGTTGGTTTACCAAGAAATTCAAACTCCAGTGATTTGTCTCAAGATACTCGATCTCAAAGATGGTTACAGCGACCGCTTCGAGTTGAGATAATAGGAGTAACAAGCGACGCGATGGCAGCGCGTACGCAGCCGAGCGAGACGGGCACTCGACCGCATATCCGCCGCTATGCCTCTTCCTAGAATCACTTCATCGTCATTAGAAAAAACCTCTTTCCCTGGCATCGTCATTCACTTTTCAATGGTGATCGTCGTACCCTAAAAATATTTTTGAATGTCAACAAGCACTAAACTAAACTACCTACAGTTCTCGCCAAACTTATTGTCCGGCTTGAAGTTGGCACGGTCTAACTTCAACCCGGCCATAAAAATCGGAGAAAGAAAAATATTGGAATAAAATTATTTTAATCGACAGCCTTGAGCTTTCGTTTTTATTTATTACAATCCAATATTTTTCTTTCTCAGATTTTTACAGTTGGGTTGGATTTAGCTGGTGCCAACTTCAAGCCGGACAATAAGATTAGCAAACACTGTACTTAGCTTGTAAATGACCAGTCGAAGCAACAAAGAGCAACCGATATTTATAGCTATGCATAGGAAACTAAATCTATAAATCTTGAACACTAAATAAACTACATGCTTCACTTGAGGAAACGACTATCAGAACGGTCTTGGTCTTGGTATTTATGTAAGTAGGTAATTAAGGTACACATATCAACTGATGACATCACAATGTTGAGTAATGCCGATAATAACGCCTTCAAATTGACATAGAAAATTGTTAAGTAGGTAACTCATCCACCTAACCCGTTTTGTAGAGTTTTAACTAGATGTAGCTGAATATTTTGACTTCTACTTACAACTCAATTTCTGGGTAACACCGATATATTTTCTCCAAAGATAAACTGGTTGTCATGCTTTTTGTGTGTTTGACTAATGATTGCTATATTATTAAGTATGTGTTTGAATGATAACCGGACCTGTCGATGATTATGCCAACCGATCTATAGACCGGCAGCGGCAAACACGCAGCTTTCCCTAGTAAATCAGTTGGTCAGCATCAGCCACGAGCCCCTGTTATGTAACATTTATTATTAATACATTGCGGACCCCTTCGGCATTATACTATCAAATTGAGAAAACCCGTGTGTGACGCATTGACCGTTTTTTTTAAGCATAAAATATCAATTCGGTGTCATTGAACTCAATTTTAAACAGATTGAACACCTAACTCCTTCAAATTAACGTTATATTACCAAATCTACTTTTTATAGCAACGTTCTCGGAATATCGATTAGAAAAACTACATTGAGTAACATTCTTAATTACATTTATCCCACTCCTAATTCGAGGGGTGCCTCACAATAAAATGGTCACGACTCTTATAATGCCGCGTGCTTAGAAATAGGGGCTCAAACAGACCATTAGATTATACAGTCAAAGGGTTGCCAAAATAGTTTTTATTATTGAAAATATATGACCCTCGCGAATGTTAGAAGCAGCTGCCGAGTTCCATTATAGATTAATATTATTCTAACACTAAGCCCGGCTTAGGTGTTGTTAATAGCGACCGAGTTGATCGGATTTGTATATATGCTAATTCTGAGACCAATTACATGGACGGAAACCTACATTATGGTGCACATAATACATAATATATTATGTATAATATGA
The DNA here is from genome assembly GCA_946251955.1 of Acronicta psi. NCBI lineage: Eukaryota > Metazoa > Arthropoda > Insecta > Lepidoptera > Noctuidae > Acronicta > Acronicta psi. The sequence goes on along the minus strand of OX276472.1, from coordinate 5,601,004 downwards.
GCTTACATTAAAGAATAATCACTTTGTTACGTGATTTCTGCGTCACTAATCGTTATATAACATGTTTTATTTAAATCAGATGGAGTCACAAGCTATCACTATGCTCCGGCAGGTCAACGACCCTCCTGATTAAGGAATCATCAATCATGCATAGCTCAACGACTACTGAGAGGGTATCGCGTTTCACACATTGAAAACGTTTGCTCGCATATAAGCATCATTATAAATGGGATTTCGGTGTCATGTTCCGCATTAGATACAATGATAATTGATATCCTAGTGCTAGTATATTGAAACCAATATACCTACGCGTCATATTGGAGACAAATGTTTGGTATCTGTGCAATATAATATTAAATTGTAACGTACCTATATGTAGGTAGGTATATCTTAGGCTTGGCCAGTGTGGTGGAAGACCCGTGCCCAAAAGTGAGAAGGATGATATCTAACCTACTCATAGAAGAGTCATAATCTAGTATTGAACACATACTTTATGCTACAATTTATGAAGGCTATTCACAATTAATCAGTTTAAAATCTGTCGTGTTCTAATAAGATTTTTAAAGCTATAGCTGTCAAATCATCAAGGTTCTACCGAGGTCCGTAACCCTTTCGCTGCGATAAAACAAACAATTATTCAAATTGAGAAACAAATGATTTCCGGCTAAGTGAACCGGGTATATTTAGTGGCATGAAATAATTAGTGCCGTGTACATTGGCTGACTTCTCGACTATTTATATGCGACGTGTCAAAAAACGGCTGTGACCTTGGCGCCCCCACGCGGACGCGCCGATACATTCACCTCAGGTGAGGCCCGTGGGGTTCCACTGTACCCTACGTTGATTTTGCAATTGATTTCTTAACCATCGATAATATAACTCATTGACTGGTTTCGAGAGTCGTACTCGGACATTCTTTGACTAAATACCGAGGTATGTCCACAATCTATGACGTCACGAATGTTCCTAAAAGATTATCACCTAATGTGTCATGTTATGTGGGTATAATTCTACAGTGTGCTACATTCGATTCAGGTTGTAATATACAGTAGATAAACTAGAAAATATTCGTTAACTTTCAAGGTAATCTGTTTGGGATTCGTTTGGCCTTTCAACGCGAACAAAATGTTTCGGATAGCTTACTTTAAAATTTACAATCGCTGTTGATTGACCCCGTTCGTTTTTTGAAGATGAATAGACATCAATGTGTTAATGGAACCTCGTCAAAGCATGTTTTGTTGGCTACTTAACAATAGAACTGTACCTATAGCAACCGGATTTTAATTTTAATACTCATTTAAATGAAACGTAAGTAAATAACGAAGCGTGTTTTTCAAAAAGTGAGCGATTATCGTGGAAGTAAATTGTAAATAATATTACTCAAACACAATTTAATTCTTTTGTTACGTAATTGATTTATGATAAAAAGTTGCTCAAAGTACGCTAAAAGCTAATAAAATTGGCGATTAACTCCATTCATAGAAGTGATCCATTTTCTGTGAAATCTTTTGAATTTAGAATTCGCGATTTTTACCGAAGAATAGATGATATTTCCTAAGTTAGTCCGGAATAAATTTATTTCTTTTTAATATATAACTAAGGAGGATTACCTAATATTAAATAATACTGTTACACAAATACCTTTTAGTACCTATCTTTTCTTTTGTAATTCTACTCAATAGGTAAAAAAATAGGTTTTATCGACCTACTGGTTTAGTTTTCGGGGCAAATATTCCTTACATAGGTATTACTTTTCTATAAGGTAAGTACCTATTTTTTTAAATTTCAAGTAGCATTAACCTCTTATTTGATTATTCTGAAACAATAACGAACTACTTACAAACCTAGGTAAGCCACGAATATTTTTTGTTCAGTTATTTGGTGCGTATCGCATGTAAATTTTGATGGATTGGTCTTGGATAATGACGAATTATGGCGTTATTAACTCCCGACTTATTTAGTAACAAGAACAACATTTTCATACATACAAATAATAAATCGTTTCTCACGAAAATCATTTCACGATCGGCCATGCTCAATGGTGTAAGTAATTTATTTCTTGTAATTTACTTTCAACCTAAACGAGACACCATAACAAGTACAATTAATACCCCTATAGGTGGCCCCGTTGGGGACCAGATGTGGATGAATATCAGTATTTTAATTTAAACGAAGCATACGTCTACAATCCATTTTCTGGGCAGTATGGTCACCCTTACTCCTATTATAAAAGCGAAAGTAACTCTGTCTGTCGCGCTTTTACGCCAAAACCGATTTATTTAAATGAAATTTGGTACACGGATAGTCTCGACCCTGAGAAAGGACATAGGCTACTTTTAGTACAATAAAGGGTTGTAAGGGGGTCAAAGGGGGGTGGGGGTCCAATAGGCTACAATCTATAAATACGCGGCTAAAGTCGCTGGCGGAAAGCTAGTACATCCATAAAATGACCCTAGTCACGAGCTCTATAATAAGTAGACATTAATTAAGTTAGTAAAATAAGGAAAGACGTAAAAAGATCATTATCGTCATCATCAATAAAGGGGCCCGCATACAATGTCGCTTGTACCAAATGCGTCAATAAAACTACGAAACCTCGGCCAATAGTAACATCATAGATAACTGTCACATGCGGGCTGTTTCCATATAAAATTTCGAAGTTTGCTTTTAAAAAAGTAAAAGAAATTAAAAAAATTATACCACGAAAGAATACTGTTAATTTCCCGTGGCTATCAAAAGGAAACTGTGTGACTGTTTAGTTATGTAATGCATGTTACCGCTGGAATCCACTAAACCCTACAACACAACAAAATGATTTTTTACGTCACAAAACCTTAGAACAATTTTGTCAAGTACCTACCTATTCCAAAAAAGGAGATTAATCTTGAAAAGTATGACATCAATGTGTACAAATTATCACGTGCATGTACAAATACACCAGGTTTACAAGGAAGGACGTTGAGCAAGTTCTGCCAAACTCGGAAGAGACCCTGGCGTGCTCGAAATAGCAATGCATACACTCTAATCTAACCGCCAATGACTTAGAATTTTCTGAGTAATTTTCTACACACGTCATTTGAGGGTTAATATTTACGTTTCATCGTCATAGAAACCTATTATTTTTTCGTTAAAAATCCACGAATTAGGTACATACGTTGTTCTGTATCGTGGGGGCGTAAAACAACAAATTTTCGTATCACATACCCGTATGCCACTGTGACAAATATGTTGTCAAAACAATAATAAAATGTGACAGATAAAGTTCTTAAACAATTAACTTCACTTCAATAATACTACTTAATTTTCTAGAGAGTTGATTCTGAATAGTTAATTATGAAACATTAGCAATTACTGAGATATGTACCACGTACGTGAAACTTGAATTAGTCGCATGGCCGCACATTGAAGAAAGTGGAAATCTGCAAGGGGTGACGATTTTGCACTATCGCAAGTGTTTTTTCCACGTAGAAGCTTACAAAAGCGAAATAAGATATAAAAGAAACATGATATTATTAAAAATAGGAATAAATTAGCAATACAGATGAATAAAATATAATAAGTGATTTATTATTATTTGTTTGAAAAGAGTTATTCCGTGGAATTAAGCAACAATAGAGTTGAACAGAAGAAAATCTCCAATCAAGACCTACTATTGAATTTTATTAGGTACACGTAGGTACAATATAATAAATTACTTAATGATGTAATCATCATTATGATTTAGTCGACTTGTTCGACATCAAATCGATATTAATATGTATTTTCTTTTACTATGACTTAATTTTCAATGTCATTTAGATTCAATAATCCAAACAGATAAAAACGTATCTATTTGCAGCTACGATTCATTTTATCGAGCCGTACAGTGCGACTGCGAAGTGGAATTTAATCGATTCGTTTCGCATTCAGAGATCACAATTCGGATTTCACGACCTTTTATTTGTAACATCTTCATATATAGTTAGTTTAAGTATATCATGTGCATACGTGCCTTGTCAGGCGATGCGATTTACCATCAGAAGTAGTCTTGAAACCGGTTGGACCGGCACGACCGTAGTCGCTTCGACGAACCTCAACTGCAACCAGCTCTCTTAAATTGTTTAATACAGTAGTTCTTAGCAAATTGAAACCATTTCGACACTCATTGCTGCTGAGGTTTGCTTTTTATTACCATATTTTTCATGTAACCTGGCACAAAAGATTACAACAGCAGTTATGTTACGACGCAGGATTTCAAAGTATTTTTAAACAGATTAAAGTATTTAAGTATCTCAAGGTTTTTGTAGAACTCAAATTTGTGTAGAGCTAATAAACGGACAACAAAAGTCGTGTTTCCGATGGTTGCATATGCAGAATATTAAGTGGGTATTTATTTAAACTTAGTAAATTCTAAACTACGTAAAGAATTTTGTAACATTTTGTTATATTCTTTGTCTTGTTATTTTTAGCTCAACTTCGTTACTAGAATAGACAAATTTTACTATTTGGATGAGAGGGTGCGGCCCTCTATCCGTCCCCACGCCATCCCATTGCCCCTCGGCCATTGACGATAGATTATGCTGCATAGGTACCTACGTTATGATATTGTAAAGTAGCAATATAGGTTTGTAGGTATTTTGAGTACCCTCGTCAAACCTTGTAAGAAGATTTAGTGTTAGTAGGTATAGTCATACAATTGTCGCTAAGTTATTAGTCATCAGATGCATCTGAGCACTATGACGCAAGATCTATGCAATATTATGGTTTAGAAACACGTGACATGAATTCTATTGAAGTAACGAGGTCAGATTTATAAAATTAAAACGCTGTGAATATTTTTTTCCGTACCTACTCCAATACGATGCTTATAATTTAATGGGTAGTTTAGTCATTTATTTATTATTGATGTGTCAATATATTGAACATTGGAGTGCATTGGTTTATTATTGATAACATCTTGATAGATAGGTAGTATTACTACGGCATCTTGCGTTGCTTATAATGTACGTTATCAATCATGAAAGTAGACACTAGACATTGTAGTTCAAGTCTAACTAATTGATTTCCAGTAGCAATGTTGCAAAGAATCTCATCTGAAATGCGACATAGTAAATTTTCCATGGCAACCTTGAATATGTACCTCACAGCGATAAGAATTACTCATACGACGCTGATCCTCCCACGCTAGGCAATGGTCGCTAATCAAATAGCAAGAATTGTATTGTTTACTAAAGAGCCAGGAGCAAACCAATTAGTACATATTAGAAGTCATACGTAGAAAATTAAATATCGCAGTTAGACCACGGAATAATGAATAGTTCTTGCGTAGGTATTTGAACTAATAAGTTCTCTGGCATTGAGATTCTCTGGTTCTTAGTACTGTTGTGCATGTTACCTCAACGGCTTTTTCGGTGAGTTAGGTAACATAGTGCCTTCCCGATAAAATTAGCTTGTAATACGGTGCACCTTGATGTCGATGCAATACCTACATTACCTATACGTTCTATGTACTAGCATAAATAGAAACAAGTAGGTATTTTTAGACGCGCGCCCACAGTCTATCATTCCTAGATTAGTCAGACGAACACACACATCAAAATGTATTGTTATGGTGTTGTAATAAAATGCAATCAACGGTTACGTAGGTACCTTTTTACTAGATTATTCATTGAAATACGTACTCATTATCGCCTACATTTAAATAAAGCGTGTTATTCGTTTCCTTCATTTCTTTCCATACCACTTTGATTCCGTAAAACGTATATAAAACGTTCAAATTCAAACGCGTAATCAAAATGATATTACAATACTACAAAAACATGATAACCCTTCCATTCGTCCGACTGAATGTGGGTAAACAAAACGATTGTGATATTGTAAGGGCAAGGAGACATCGTCTCGCTGCGGCCGGTCAAGGTATCCGGGCCAAAGGTCGATGACAGCCGCGACTAGCCGACTCGCGGCCGAGCGCTACGATTGCCGCCAAAAAATTATGCAAACCTAGCAATTTTACTAATTACCTACTAAAATATATGATAAAAATACCTTTAGCGTTTTTTAAAATAAGTAAACTAGTTTCTAACCTGATGACATCGATTCATTTTCCGATTTCGGTGTAGTCGGTGGCATTGGTAACGGCATCGACGGCAAAGGCTGCGTCTGTTGTGGCTGTTGCTGCTGCTGCGGCTGCTGCTGCTGCTGCTGCTCTATACAGGTGCCTAGCAGGGATTGCGCCGTGCTGTAGGTGATGCCATCGTCGTAGCCCCACAGCTCCAGCCCGCCGTACTCGGGCGACGCCAGCGACTCCGGGGACATCACCATCGCAGGCGGAAAGCCTAATGCCGAAGACGACGTTACCTCAGACGAGCTCTCCTCGAGCATTCGCAGCGTCTGGAATCCTCCGTTGTTATACCAGCGGCGTCTCATGTCTGCGAGCGTGTCACACGCTCCGGTATCCACGAGCGCCGAGGGACATCCTCCGACAAAGGCTTTCACTTCACTTTTTTCTCGCACTAAACTATCTAAACGCGACTCAATGGACATGCACCACTCGTCTACGCAACGTTCAAACCGAAACGAATCGCTATCCACTGTCTTGACTTTCGTGCACAATCCAATAGGACTCGGAAGTCTCGTACGACCGGCAACAACTTTTTCTAGTCACAACACAATCCGAGCAACAGGTGAGAACAGCACGCGAGTCCCACGAGTTCGTCCGGTGATGTGGAGACGTTGTTGACGCTTTGCAGAGCACTAAAAACGGGTACGTTGCGCGCGCGCGACCGTCGTCAGCGGAGTACGTAGAGCGAGCGAGCGAGCGACGCGGCCGCTCTCACTACTCACTGCCACGGTCGGCGTGACGTCACGCGCCCCGCGCCGCGCGCCCGCCGCCGCCGGCCGGGGCCCCCGCGCGCAGCCGTGGCACAGAAAGTCAAGCCACCGGCGACAGAATGTAGCGCGCCGATAAAACACCATCAATTTATGAAGACTCGTTCTATCAAAACAACTTCGCTGTTTGTTACGCAACTTTTGAACTTGAGAAAGTTATTTGCAAAATTATCTAATGGTAAACATTCCTGTTCCTGCAAACCGCTATTGCGACATGACAGTGATTTGTTTATAATATTGACTCTACATTATACCTACTACACACTTACACAGGCACTACCTTTACTAAACTATCAATCCATTACCCTACCGGTTCATAGATTTACCGCACTAATGAATAGGTACTAGTAGGTAACAGATAAGTATTTAACCTGCCAGATCTTATACAATAATATTATAATGTCATGCAAATAGAACTAAGTATGTAACCTCAGTAACTAGGTAGGCATCTACTGCATGCATTTTAAATGCTAACATCTAAAGCTTCGTTCATTATTATCTGCCTGATTATGACTAGTCTACACTGAATAATGAATCGTTAGGTGGTAACAGGTAGGTATGTACTTACGTTATTATTCATACCTACCTATAAACCTAGACCTATTTAACAGACGCCCTTAATAGAGAGATAAACACGTCGGAGGCAGGTATAGACTTACACAGTTTGTTTTGTGAGGTAGGCATGTGATGTGTGTGTGTGTGTGACACATTGACACGAATCACAGACTGATGTCCTCCACCCAAAAATTGGAACGACGACCTAAATTGCAGCATTCAGGTTATCTGACTCTTCAGCGGCAATGTATAAAAGGTGTGGCGATCATTTTTATCGGCGGAATTACGCTGAGAATTTTAGGCTATTCAGATTACATTTCGTTACACGCTCTGCGTGAGATGTACCGTGTTTAGTACGAGCAACGATGTATAGCGATTTGTTTTGGAAGTCACCGGCTAGATTAGATTAGAAGTAAGAATGACGAGTGAGCCATGATTGTGGCAAACGCTGTTTAGCGTCACAGCGTCACGCGTTCGCGCGGAGCGTTGACCTGCCATGTTTTGGAAATACACCGCGCCATCACCGTGCCCAACGTATCCGTCATGCAATACGAAAAAACTATTTATCTGCATACATAACGACGGCTAAAGTGGAATGTTGGAATTAATAATTTATTATTTTTGTTTAACACCCCATTTTGTATGCGATTACGTAGGTGTGAGACGATTTGTCTATTCGGCTCGTCTATGTATTTTTAAAGTGATATACGACTAAGACGTATGAAATAGCTACCGCATTTTTAACATGACTGAACAATCTGGCGTTCGATCCGGCCGACGCGGCGACGTCGGGCTTATCGACGAGGTTTTATTCAAAATTTTGACCAATCACGTGGATTCCAAGTGATTATTGGAGGTGTTAAACACGTAGAGCATACGTCATGACTCATGATACTCATGATAGCTACTTAACACCTAATTTCTATGTTGGTTATCGTTGTCGTCTACAATCCCTTTGCTAAGCATAGGTCCCTTCTTTTTTATACCACCGACTCCGATCAGGATCATAGGAAACAACTAGAAGTTATTTAGAAAATACATAAGTTTCGTGAAGTCACCTTTCTGTATTCTTTATCAGAACCAGATTAATTTAGATCGTCTAAAGAACCTCTAATTAATAAAATAGTGATGTTTCTGATCCAAGGAGATACTATTTTTATTATCTTTTATATCACACAGCACTAAATACGTATCTACTGTGCTAAATGACAAGCGATTTTGGTTATTGCTATCCAATCTGAAACATTTCGTCATGATTTCGTGCACTTGCGTACAGCGATGCAAAAACGATTGTTTTTTATTTCGTAGAAGACGTACTAAAACATGAAGAACATTCTTCAAATCTAAAAGAACGTGATATTTTCCAAGGATTTCTGACACAGTAACAGAAGAACAGAAAATATTGTACTTATCAGACAAAAACTTGAAATTGGAGTCTGTGTTTCATCTCCGAAGTAAAACGAAAAAAGAACACATTCACTTACTCGAGGTAGCCGGGATGGGCATCGGGAGCCTCATTTGGAAAACAAACAAAAATCACGGACGACGGCCGAAGTCTTTTTTCCTCGTCTGTACCGTGCAAAGTGTTTGTACAGTGGAGTCGTGAGCTCCAATCGTGCGTGCAGTAAAATGCTCGAATGCTCGATTGGTTCCTGTACCTCCCTCCCTCCACCAACTCGTCCTCTTTACCAAATTGTAGGAACCTTGCTCGCCAATTGGTATAGAACACCGGCCTATTTAAAAATAATTTATATAGCTTAGGTTAGTATCAATAAAATGGAATTTGCGTATTTAAGTCCGCTATCACGCGCTTCCATAAACAAAAATCGAGAAAAGGAAACTTTACATCTAATTAATTCTTTTATTTCTTTCTGCGTACCTACAGTAAGACCAGTAAAAAAGCTAGCTTGCGCTGTCACGCTGAAGGAAATATGTAAACTGCTATGTGTAATCTTTACCAACTTTAAAGCTACACTGTGTGTGCCAAGTGTTGTTTCCAGCATTGCTTTGGCACAGAATGTAACGTTTCCTAAAATGCAAGGGATTAGAAATACATTCCTTGCCATGTGTATTATATGAAAGCCTATAAAAAGAGCTATAATGTCCAATAACATATCAGGTATACTTACGAACGTTATTCTAAGCTTTACTGAAACACTCATTGATATTTGATACCCAATATTGTAATTAAGCTTTTGCCCCCCATATTCCACAATACTCATTAGTGTGTATGATTTCAGTGCCATCTACACGATCTACGACTTCAAAATAACTTAAGGTTTAGTAAACGTTTTTTAATAAGGCACTGTAACTTTACTAAATTTTTTCCTCAAATTCTTTTTGCTAGAGTTACTGACGGGATTTATCATCTTCATGGCTTGACTTTCACTAACGGATATTGCAATATTGTGAAGCCAAGCCTTACATTTGCTTACATCTGTCCACATCACTCCCTTTTGCCCAGCAACCTGTTGTTTCCGCAATAATTTCAGCTGACCTTAAAAACCGTGTAAATTCAATATACAATTACGTTTCTGTTTAATCATATATTTCTGGTTATTCCCTATTAATCATGTTCCATTGCTTAAAGCCCAAGTTGCAAATCTTGTTATAAGTTAAACCAACACAAATCGAATCGAGATGTAAGATAATGAAGTCGATTACTTCGCGAATGTCAGGTATTTATGTTTCGTTGTCCGAATTTCTCTTAACATTCTGTGTTGATGGCCAAGAAATTGCAAAACTTAAGAGGTCTAGATTGTTATGCTTCTTAGATTTCAACACAGAAAAACTGGCATCATTTGAAACGTATTCCAACCACAATTTGATACAGCCTTGTGTCTGTATTCCGGTACGTACACTCGATGTTGCCATTTTTTTGCTCTCAGCTTTTCCATTAAATGTAAATTAGAGATGAAATTGATCGATCTAAGTGCTGGCGTCGAGGTTAGCAGAGATAACTACTTGTCATTGTCCGATGACGTCATCGTCGCTGGTTTTCGTTAATATTTACCTACCTACCTGCTTGGTCGTTCCATTCGTTTTCTTCAACGCCTTTTACATCTTTTTAAAATTTATTATTGAATCTCTTATAATCAAAAGCTTTTATATTATCTTACAAATCGATCGCTAATGGCTAATTTACTGTTCTGGTTATTTTGTTGATACCTACATTCAAGTTTTTAATGATATTCATCGATATAAATAAAACTTTTATTTTCTCTTATGTTAGGATATCGTTAGTTGGTATGTACAGATTTATAAATGGCGAGTTTTGCGTACCGAGGAATGATTAATATAGCCAAAAGTTGGCTGTATGCCACCAAGCCTTTGTTGTGGCTTTCGTAAGAAAGATGGAAAACATCAAAATATAAATTAAATATTTTTACTTACAGTTTGAGTTACAAGCCTTTCGGAATGTCGTGCTTTTTGTTACATTACCTTCAAAGTACACTTTTGTAGAAGCATGTAGGTATCTAGGGATGTCTTACCTGTAACAATAATAAAATAAACTGGTCAGTATAAATTTTAACCAAATATTTTACTTAAAAAATATTTTTTATGTTTTTCTTTATGGCTTATTCACATGTCCCTTATTCTTGAAAGTCTTGAGACTTATGCCATTTCGTGATCATAATAACAAGAAAGCTGATTTATCGAGTAAGATCTGCAAAGGATTGAGTATGTCTAAGTGTGGCTTTCTCGGTAGAGCGCACTTGAGGTAAACCAACGAGTTTGAGAAGCTGTCGACCAGTTTGAGTTTTGTTCGAGTTATTGCACCATTTAGAGCCGGCTGGGTAGGCATCGTTGTCGTGTTTTTACTAGCGAGCGATGTGCAGGCGCATAAAAAGTGGCCGCGGCGGAATGGTCCGAGCAAGCGCAATTAAGACCAAGGTCTCCGGGTTATCAAACCCGTGTCGGCGACTCGCGATGCCGGCCGCACCTCGCTGCGGTCGCAAAAAAAAATGTGGCGAATAATGAAGTCGATGGTATTAAAAGATAATAGCAGGGTTAACACGCCGGCTGCATAGCTTTAACTGCCCACGTCGCACCGGCCAATCGGTTAGCATTACCGCGACGTAATAAGACGAGAACCGCGCCTAGACATCTCATTCCTCTTCGACCGCGTAATGTGGCCGGAATCAAGTATGCGGGCGCCGCCAATGCTAATGCTGAGCCATTCTGGTCCGAGCTTAAATTTATGACTGATTATAAACCAAATAATACAGGGGTTCCCGAAGACGCGTAGTGGGTCAGTGAATGGTTCTGGCCGCGAGCCATGCCAGGTACTGGAGGAAGTCAAGGCTACGATGCGCCTATTGCATACGCAATGCTAAATCCTGTTCGTTGACTCCTATGCACTTGACAGCGACTGATGTCATTCGCACCAATGTGACCTGCTAAGGAACCATGTTACCGTTCCTTGCAGTCACACGAACACTTACATAATGCAACCTAGACAATGTTATCTGGCGTTAAGTAAACTTAGACTGTTTGTGAGAAGCCTTGGCTTCACTTTCGCTTGCATGCATTTCGCACTGCGCTGTTCAAGTATTCGCATTCGAATGAGTTAAGTTTAGGTTGCACAAGAAAATAGAACCTTAAACTTGGCAGCAAAAGATCTTGTTTTCCGTATTCAGTGTTCAAGTGTAAGTCGTTCTTGGTATTTACTTCCATTCTATCATTTACGTGATGTAACTATTGAGTCCGAGTAGTGATATGAAATTGCGAGTTGGATCGACGCCTGTTGGTAGGTTCCCGATGTATTGTAGTCCCTGGGAATGAACCATGAGGTATTGATGCGTGCTTTGTGCCAATTACTATTAAGGTACTTAAACACAGAAATAGTTAACTGTTCTTTCTGATAACCTAGGTTATATTATTATAACTATTTACGATTCTGATAGCAGAAATATTGGATGGTACACCAGATAGCTCTTGTAATGGTGAGTGTTAGCGCATTGGGTAATTCGTGTCTAATTTGGAAATCCGCATGATATCCTGTTTTGACGCTGCAATATGGCTAAACGGATATTAATCATGATTAAAGTCAGCAAAATGTAATAATTGGGTCCGGCAGAGCTTTACGATCTGATTTACGAGCTCTCCGCGAGGTTTTTTTCGTGAAAACAAACTTAATGTGAAATATCGATGTTTGTTTAGGTGTTTGTGCAGGGTTTATTGCGAATTTGCGTAAACAGCCCGCTGAGCTGTCAGGATATTAACAATATTATTAGACGCCCTGCCGAAATCACGGCGGTAAATTGTTCCTAAAGAAGTGGCAAAAATATAAATTTATTATTAGGCAACCCTATTCTTGTTGGTCGAAAATAAAACTAGGCTTCTCGCTTACATTGAATCATCAGAGTAATATTTTCGATACCGAAATAGTACCATGACCCATTCTGTTTCTAATAAAAGTACACCGAATAAAGTACAATAGTGTTTACTGGAATCAAATAGCAATTGGGTCACAGAAGCTACGATGCACCGGCCGGCGCGGCTGACCGTTGCTCGCTGCGCGTGCGTCGCCTACCGATGCAGGCGCACTCGTTGCGTAACTCATTGTCTTCAGTCCTAGTAATATTAGGTGCGATGACACAACGTTAACATGCATTTGGGACGCTTTTGTTGCTAAGGGAGCTTTTTTTAAAAAATAAAACTGTAATTCCAGATAGTTCAGAAGAGTTTAAATTTAATAGTACTGAAAAATCTCCTGCAGAATATTCGTGAACAGCAATTATTCACGACCACAGCGGAACAATAAGAGTGCTAAAATTTTCTTTATTTTTAAATCCTAGTAAAACTACCTATTTATTTCTTTGACATGAGCCGTGTCGACTGTCAGAGAAAACGTTGACTCCGCGACGAGGAGGAGTTTATGCCAAAAAGCACAAACTTGTGGGTTATAATAGTACCGGATTGACAGCCTGTGTCGTCTGGCACTTCCTTGCCAACTTTGTAATTAGAAAAAAATAATAACTCGCTACCACATTAAAAATATTACATGGCATGTGTGAAGTTTGATAATTTGCACGTCTGCTTTAATTAGTTTGAGATCATAGTTGTATTTAGATCGAACTGCCAGATGTCGTGCAACTGTTAGACTAGGCTCAATTTCCAAGGCCCAAAAGTTTTTTTTATAAAACACTTAGCTAAACCCACCACGCTTCGCTGTGGCTCAGTTAACATTTTATTTTCATTATAAATATTGTAATCATCGTTATCGTTATATTTTTTTATAATTTTCATCTTTAAATGCAAAGTCAAAAAAACAAAGTCAATCGACCGCAGTACTTTTCGAGTTTTGTGAGCATACGAAACATACGAAAGCTGAATTTATTCATAAAGATGGTCAGTAACATGTCTCATAATCGGAAAGGGAGAATTACGCAATAAAAATATAATTCCGTGCAAATAAACTCCCTGGTAATCTAACGAGGTTTAATTTGCGAAGGCAAAATAATTGCAGAGCGCTAGAGGTAGACATCAGTCCAGACCACTGCGAATAACATTGGTAGCAGCACAAATTGAAGGTAATTACATCTAATTGCGAGTCACGGTCATGGCCAATAAGCACCAATAAGCAATAACATGGGAAGGTAGAATGAAGGTCTCTAGTTACCTCAACTAAGTTATTATATCATCTTGTTCACATTAGGTAGCATGCGATCATTATTTTTATATTCAATTCAGATGGATGAGTGGCCTCCCTCATAAATCCTCGCAAAACGATGACGACAATGTGCAAACAGGTATGAAATAAGATCTTCAGATCTTTGATGTCCACTTCAAACAGATTCATAAGAATGCATGCATGGGTAGGCGTGCATTTGTTTTCAAAGAGCAACAGCATTTCATTCACCCGTGTAACTCTTGAGTAATTTATGTAGTCAGCGTTGTGAATTCTATATAACCTATTAAGGCGATTGCCAACAAACGGTCTACCGATAGTCACCTATGAGAGCTTGCCCCAGTTGTGCTGGAACAACGCCAAGGCCTTGTCTAGTCATGGCTTTGGGTATTCGCAGATATCTCACTTCGTACGAGCTTCATATCTTAATTCCACAAATACCAATTGCAGAAGGCCTCTCCCGTAAGTGAGCTTCATAAACGATGTTATTTATATGACCAACGCTAGTACAATTTGAATAGCATAACCAGACGGGGTTGTTCTTGTTTACACAAACTTGAACGAGAAAGTTTTAAACGTGAAAAGAACTACAATAACATTATTTCCATTTTCAGTCACGTATGAAGCCAAAGTAACGTTTGTAGTTTTCAATAACTCAATCAGAACGTTGGGAACAACGCGAAATATATCAAAATAGTGCATTTAGTTGGTGTTGTGTGGACCAGAGTGAGTGCGCGCGCGCGTTGCCCGGGTCACGGGCACGTCCTGCCGTATTTATAGCATCGTAACTTGCACCAATGATCGGTGGAAGGCAACAAAACCGGCTATATTACCGGCAGGCCTATTGTTCGCGCTAGGAATAAAAGTGGAATAGGCGCAAAGGCTCGCGTCGCCAATAAGTGCACTTGTTTTAAGTTCTCTTCTCATTCGTGTTGGTAAAGCAATAATAAGTACGTGAGCTTTACTGCCGCATTGCATTGCATACAACTATGTTCTTGATATTTCCTATATCGCAGATGTTTTGTGTCATAATAGCGACTGTACGAATATCTTGAGTAAGATTTTAATTGTAAGATTTTTATTAGTTCAGAAACTGCAAGATGTCGTCGAACTGCAATTTATTGGTTGTGAACGTAGAGAGAGACTTGTAATTACTGACGACCATAAACAAGTCGCGATGGCGAAACCTTTTGACTTTTAATTATTGAACAGAACCGACAATAGCACTGCTCGAGCGCTGCCTCACTCGGAATGCCCTTTAATAAAGTCTTGTAAATCATTTTGCGAGACGCTTCATTCACCCAATATTAAATCAAGATAAAATTGTTGCTGTTGTTGAATGTTCAGCGGACGCATTTATTTTCTTACGCTCGTGTAGCTTTGTGTTATGTGCTCTGTCTCGGAAATTATCGTCGTTTACATGTTTCATTTGTCATAATTTTACTATTTATTCGATATTAAACATAGTCCATTATCCTTTACAGTTTTAAGAATAATTTATTTATAATTCAACCGTCATTGTTGTAAATGAAATGGCATTTACCGCATGCAATGCCAGTATGCAGTGGCCAATCAGCAATTTAATATAGCTATAATAGGTCTTTATTATCGTACCTACAACAAAATAATAAACCGTTTCCCATGTTACTAGTTGCAGTCACAGATCACGTCCCCGGGTGGTGTCGACTTTTTACCATTGCTTTTATACTGCACATTAACTCTGACATTTAAACGGCCACATAGCGCCATAATTACTTGCTATAATATTCTTCCGTCTCTATCTAGTCCTTGGTGAACGCTCTTCTGCCCTTGTCTTACCTTCAGCGTCTAAATAATTAGTCGGTGCGGTTAAATACTAACTCAGGTAATGTATTGCAACTTTGATCGTTATAATAGTCTTAGTGCACCTGGGTTTAATGCATCCGTAATACAGGAAACGTCATTTTCATACTTCTTAGGATAGATTATGTCCTATAATTTTTAATGCTGACTGGCAAATTACTTTAAGTGCTATTCTTAGCAAAATATTTGGTTACAGGCTTAGAACGTTGACTTTTTAACTCGCTTTAAACTATGACTAAATGTGAAGGCGTTTTCAGGAATATTTATCATGTCATCGAAAGATGCTATTTTTAACACAAATTTTTTTAAAGAAGAGCGGGTGAGACAGACACCCCTCAACGGTTTATATTCGTATCTATTTGTCTCGAGTCATGTTTTTTAACAGAGAAACCGAGCCACAATCTCCTCGTCTCAAGTTCAACCGATAAATAAATTGTGTTTATAAATAAACGTAGACTCTTTGTAAGAGATAGGAACAAGTGCGCCAAATTATCTTACAGTACTCAATTGGTAATCAATTGAAATAACTTATTCGCTTTGGCGAGAGTAAATCATTATATTATTTATCCGAAAATAGATGGTCGGCTTACGTTGGCACAGCACAGAAATACATTAGATTCTGTTTGTTTGCACGCAGTCATATATCCTAACAACTAGTTACTAGAGAATAGCTACATAAAATCGGTAAATTACGAAGTACGCTTCCGAGTTTGCAAATCATAATGTTTACGTCCTTGTTGTTACACTAGTCATTAATATGTATATTTTGTATGTGCCTTTTTCCCATAGAGGTAGGCAGAAACAACAGACGCCATTTGTTTCGATACGATTCTTGCAGATTTTTGTTTCGTAACAGCAGCCGAGCTTGTTATGTTGTATCTAGCGTCTTATTTATCCCTAAAGAACCTTGTTTTTGGTTCCTTTCAAATGATGTATGGTTTAACGAATTGTGGGCAGATCGCAGGACGAAATTGGACAAATAATAAATCTCTACAAGTAGGTATGTTTATTGTGGGCGCGTACTGTGTATTTTTGCATCCAAATAAATTCATAAATCTGTTGTTCAAAGGCAAACAAGTTGCATTTCTTTTGCGTTTGAGAGTTAATTTGTGAATGAATGTGTTCCTTGTTATTTATTGTATGATTCGGAACTGTTGATGAGTTTATGACTGAAAATAGTTGGTAATTTTATTTATATATTTTGCTTTTATTAAAGACGGCGACAAACATACACAAAATAATTGTAATGTACTTTCTTGAAAAGCCCACCCAGACTCGAAACAATCTGTGGAACACACAAATATTTGTCTTGCGTGGGAATTGAAGCAACGACCCTCGGTGCAACTGTAGTGGTTAATCACTAGGTTTAGTTGGTAGGGTAGTCAATATTTTATCCAAACACATTTTACGCACGAAAACTCAGGCTGAACGTCAACAAAGTCAACATTAACGCTATCTATGGAATGCGGGGTATAGACAACAGCTTCTCGTGATGACGACACATTCATGTTCATGTCATTAACAGGTTGGTGTCCTGCGCCCGCGCAGCCTCGGCCTTGAGGGCGATAACTGAGTGTTTGTCGATGTCGATAGGCGAGACGCTGTTATGTAACATTGCAAATTGCAACGTATTTTATCCACCATATTGGAACATGAGGTAAAGTCACTGATTGTTGGCAACGCGACTTATTTATAGATGTAAATTAATAAAAACAAAACTGCTTGTATTAATCTTAATTAATTTTGGTAGAGCAAAAAATTCCGAGTTGATTTGATTATATTATTATAATTATATCAGAGAGGATTCATGTCGAATTAAAGTTGAAATCATAAGTTATCATGCGAGTCATTTGGCAAATTTTAAATTTTTATCTTCCTACCTACTTAAAATGGACAGAAATGTCAAAGACTTAATTAAGTATACAAAATTAGTGTCTAAAATTTTAAAAATATATACTCCTAATACTAACTTCCAATAAAAGATGGACCAAGAAAGATTCAGGTAGATCCATCTCAATATTAACCACAAAATTAATAGATACTACTAATTTTAGGCTAATATTCAGAGACGATGCTAAGCATAAACTTACGCTTCCGCATGTCAAATTGTCATACAAATTTGACATACGGAAGCCTTACTTTACGCTGAGCGTCGTCTCTGAATGTTAGTTAGCCTAAGGCTAATATTCAGAGACGATGTTAGTGTTATTGGCCTACAGTTGGTAATTTTATGCTAGATTAAAATAAATCTAGCAAATTAACTTCGCGTTATTTGCCTAATCTTATTGTTTTAAACAAATTGCGTAGAGAAAATGTTTCTATGCAATATTATCGCATGAACTTAGATTACAATTGAGTTGATATGGCAACAATACAGTGCAACTATTCTGATAATCTTATATGCCGTTACGACATCTATTTCTAGTATAATAGGGGCAGGGATAAATAAAATGAAATAATCTTTATTGAAAAGATTATTGTTGCAGAAATACGCTGAAGGATTGGAATTGTACTATAAATAGAAGTAATTTCGTACATTGTACACACGATATTACGCAGAAAAATTGGAATTGTACTATAGATTGAAATAATTTCGTACATTGTACAGTTGTACATATAACATTAGGTCATGCAGTTGTAGTATAGAAGATGCCGCTGCTGTCACGAAATACGGGTGTTTCTTGGGCAAAATCTATAGCTTGATCTGCTTGATAGTGCGTATAATATATTTATAATAATAATAGTAGGTATAATATATTTTTATGACAGAACGTAATTTTTTTCGCAAGAAACAACATTTTTTCTTGGCACCGTCGTCGCATTATAACACCCATTCTCAATTTCAAAAACCGAAAAAGGTAGGTACTTATTTCAAGTGTTTTTAGATCTATCAAATTAAAACCTCGTTGCTTTTTTTCATTTTATTTAAAACTATTAAATTGTGTTTTACTCCTCTGACACGAGTAAAATTGACAAATCAACGATGTCACGACAAATTGGTTAGTCAACACGATTAGACAATTGCCAGTTGGGAGCAAGCACTGAGGATCGTGGGGAATAAAAATAGGTCATGGATATCATAAATTGCCTGCCATTGACAAGCCAGGTCAACTTGATAACAGCCTAAAGCAAGTTGGTCGTATGTTTAGAATATATTACCTACACACAAGGGAAATAAACACCCAGAGCCTGCATTGAGATGTAGTCAAACTAGGCGACTTAATGCGACCATTTTATGGTCTTTTGTTTCAAAGACGTTTGTGTAAAATATTACTATACATAAATATTATTGCTACGGAAGTCGTTTTAGAGGTAAACAAATAAGTACCTATTATGGACCGTCTGAAACACGGAATACAGAAGGTGAGTTGATAAGACATGACCTTAAAAACGTTGTCATTGCAGCGCTTTGCGAAAATATTACCGTGTTTGTTTAAGCAAAGTTAAGCCCAGCATTTGCGACCATAGGTGCAAATATGGACTACAAAAATATCATTCGAAATTATGACTGGTATGCCCATCACTAGTTATTTGAAAATAAACCCCGATTTTAAGAATAACAAAAGACAAATAACCATTCCTTTTTCAAATAGTGACTACGTGAACTAATTGTAATGTACTTTCTTGAATGCAGCACAATGTAGATTACCGTCGCGTTGAACAGTGAAGCGTGAATAATATAAACGTAAAACGACACATTTAGGCGACAACGACGATATTGAACTTCAGTGAAACCGGGCCAGAACTGTCGGGCGTCGTCGCTTGCGCAGGCAGCCTTGACCCCGTGCATGCGCGTGAGTCAGCGGTGTCGCGCTGTGCACTTCTCGTGCAGCGCCCCCACTGACCGACAGTGGCCGACTTCCACTGTCCCGTCTGATAAGCACCCACGCACTGACGTCACCAATAGAACTCGTAATCAACGGACAAATGACCTGTTGTACGGGCAGTAGTACTATTACAACTATTCTTTGAACTAGCTGGTTTTCCTATGAGTAGTCATTTACCTACTAAGTGTAATTGTACCTAGGCCTAGATATGTAATAACATTTTGCAAATCCATAGGTTGCATGCAAATATAATTAACCTCGTTCCGATTAAGGTACTTAGATAAATATCTCTGATCTGATAACTAACAGATAATGCAAAGTATGATAAAAATATTCCTTGCGAAGCGAGGTGTATGATATAACCAAGTGTAGAAATCACAAGCAATTTCACAAGGTGCAAATTTAATGCTACTGGAGTTCCAATCAGGTCAACAAGCCGCTAAAAAGCGCATCCTGCTCGGTACGGTAACTAGGGCATCCATCCGGGCCAAGGCCTTCGAGGACACATTATTCTATCAAGCGCACTCCGGCTCCCTGCTATTTCTGGGGTTGCAGTGGCCTCTACTCTTATTTATGTGCTCCCAACCAGCCTGACGTGGCTCCAAAAGAAATAAATTTACCTTTCTCTAGATTTTTATCGTCACAAAAAACCTTCACAAGTAGGGTTCCCAGGTCTTAAAACCGAAAAGCCGGACAGACTGCCTGTTTAGCCGGACATTTAGGTAAAAAGGCCGGACACCCTTTTTGCGCTAGCGATTAATTTACTTTACTTGGGGAAACATATAATTACACAGTCCAGATTACATAATAAGTGTTACAAACTATGTACAATTTACAGCGTTTCCACAGAATATTAATTGAATATGGTAAACTGAAGGTATCCCTTGTTGATACAAGTTCAAAAAAAGCCTAACAAAAGCCAGATACTGTCTAATTTAGTCGGACACGAAACTAAAAAGCCTTACTGTGTCCGGCTTTATCTGGACGCCTGGCAACGCTATTTACAAGCAAGCCATTTTAGTTGAAGCCTATCTGACCGCGGCGCGTTAATAATATTCTTATATGCACACTCACAAGCAATGTCCCAAATTATCGTGCCTTATCTACGAGGTCAACCTTGGAGTTCTTTAGCCGACTTGTTTACCAAAAGTTTAACCGACAAAAAACGTGAACATACACGCTCTGTCGATGTGCCACTGATAAACGCTTCTGTGATTTAGCGGAGCTATAATGGATCGATTTCTTCCGCGTCCACTTAAGGCCGTGATAATTCTTATCAATTTCGACCTCAACATCAAGGAATAAAAACAAATGCATTTTGTGTTATCGAAAAGACCTTCTAATTTTAGGCTGTGAAGATTGTGTTGGGGTTGATAAGGAAATCGTCTCGCCTAATTTCTTATACAGCGGAAGACAGGAGGCCGATTTACTTATCTACTGTTGGTGGTCGACCGTGATTTCTTTTTAACCCACTATGCGTTTTAACAAAATGTCACCCCTTCGAAAACCCTTCGTAAATACCTACTTACATGACAAATTTTTGTCTTGTACATAATTTATACTTATAGGGTTAGCATTCTCCCCTATAAGCCTAACTTCCGTTGTACCACCCTTTTATGGGTAGTTTTGGGAAATCGATAAATCAGTCATTTATTATTTACGATACAAGAATATTTAGGCGTGCAAATTTCAAGTTAAAAAGGCATGTTTTGTACATAAGTTTAACCATTCTCGGTAAAAATATTTTTTAAATACCTTGACCAAATAGACTCTTAGCAGTATGTAACTACTTTAAATATAATTTATCGTTGTCTTTAAATAGTGTTTATATTTATAAACAAAGGTCGAGTACCTTTAACCTTTTTTTTTAATTTGACAGGTGACCTATGACATTTATAACTGAAAAATGAACACCGTTGATGTTGTTCTGAATGAAATGAACACCGCATGTTTTATAATGAAAATAATAAATACGCCGTATTGCCGCATTACGCTCTTTTTCTCATATTGGCACTATCATGTTTTTAAATACAATCGGATAAAACGTTACCATTTTAATAACACGTCGGACGAGCAGTTTGCTATGTCCTTACCTGTCAAATGTAACCTTACAGAGATTTTTATTTATTCACGAATTCTAATTACGTGATCCATCAAATTCAAACATGATTTAAATATTTAATAACATCGAATTTTCCATCACTAATAACCATTATGAGTTAAAATGTATCGTTACTTTGGCTCCAGCCTATCTGTGTTCGCGTTATATTTCATTGAAAACGACTATATTTTATCTTGCATTCCAAGTAAGGAAGCTTGTGCAAAGTTCTCAATATCGGCAGATGATAAGCCCCTATCTATGTGTCCTGCAATATCCCAAAGCTGGGAAAATAAATATCCTGATTCCTCAGAAAGACACCGTTAGATACCGCAAATAGAACGCCTGGATATTATTAAATAAAGATATAAATAGATTAGGCATATCATATAAATATAATTCAGTAGATACACAGTGCGGTAGGGTTCAGGGGTTCTCGCCATCGACAGTTCCAACTAAATTTATACTTATTTTATTTATTTATATACACTTGAATATATACATGTTTGTGCCATCTAATAAATATTGTCGCCATATAAATGGGCTGTTTTTATCGTTAAAAGCTAATGGAAAAGAGCAAATGGATCAAAAGACATTTTACATTTGCGAAATGTCAAGTTAGGCACATGTTTTTAAAAGTAAATTTATTTGTAATGTATTTTTTAATGTTTCATTATTTCTAGATGCAGTGTGACGATCTTTGTCGCAAACTATAGAATTATTTATTACCATTACCCACGAACGAACATACGAACCGCTAACGGTTTTGTTTTGCGTAATTCCGTTGCACTATTTAACATAACAAGTCTAAATCGACATAGTTGGGCAGTGCGCACTAGGCACTAGGCACAGTGAAGTGCACACTGCGACAACCTTGTGTTATCTGAGTCCAGTGCCCTTGGTCCACTTACAGCGCTATCTCGGGCACATCGCAGCCATCTGATAAACATGCTTGTTTGTTCGCCTGCTGTGCTGATCGTAATTCATATTTGCAGTCATGTTGTGATAATATTAAATGTATTCATGCATCTGGTTCGGAATGCAAAATAGATATGCGTTTTCATGCAGTGTTGCAACAGAAACGAATTTTATCATAAAAATGATACCAGACAATCAAAATAAAATTTTAATACAAACACTAATGACTGTATCCGGAAATAAGCGAACAAAATAATTCAATTGGCACACATTGTTTAACACAAAAACCAATCAACTCTACGTGATTCGATTTAGATTCATAGTGCGCTTTTTTGGTCGAGTCTGTCGATTCGACGCAAGATATGAACACCGAAATTTTCGACTTACAAAAACGTACAATGACTATCTAGCCGCAGATCAAATTATATACTATTAGGGTTTTTTAACATAATGACTGGGCGGCGCTTAGCGGTAACTTGAATGGTAGGCAGCGCTTATTGCGCGCATTTCCATAAGACATAAAGTCTAAAACCCCGAAAATTATTACGTGACGATGATTCAACATTAGAACAATGAAGTTTGAACGAAAGATTATTTGACAATGAGAAGAGACAATTAACGTGAAGGTTGCTATCAGTGTAGGCGACAGAGGAAGCGGAGTACCGTTTGATCATCGGCTCAATCTGTCGACCAGTCTTAAAAAACGATTGAAAGCCTTGAGCGTGTTATGACAACTTCGTGTTCCTAGTACGGTTGTGTCTAAATGATCCTAATACTGTATTTGCTGTAATGATAAGGAAATATCAGTATTTCCTTGTGTGAATTTTAATTCCTTTTGTTTCAGAATACGTGTACCTTTATTTTATAGAATTATATTATTCAGGTTAATGGATTTCTGTATATAACAATTATTGTAACAGAAACCATGTATGTGTCCCCCGAACCTTGACTACACACTCTTTGTGGAGTATCTACAATGCTTTTGCGGAATGAGAATTTCAAGACAAAAAGCACTTATTTTTTCTCGTATATCCCATTCAGAATTATGATTCTATTATCTTTTAAAAGGATCTTAAATGTATTTTCCATAAATATTAACGCACTTTCTAAATTTGCTTACAGAATTACCATACATGGGCGTGGAATCCCAGTAGCAATTGGTCAGATATTGTCTGGAAACTCCATCAAACTTGTATGATTAACCGCCAAGCTGAGTCGTAAACAAGTGATAAAAATATACAGTGCTTGTTACAGGAGGCTAGCTAGTAGAAACTGTGTTTTTATGCAAAGTTCATACTTCGCAATGGACAATGTGACACCTGCGCCGCTGCCGCACCTGGATGGAATTTATAAATAGTTTCAGTTAGGTCGCTAGCTACATTGACGCGGTTTTAGCGTAGTTTTAGCTATCAGCAATTTTATGATCAGTTTTTTAATTTAAACATAAAAATTGCATCTCCAACGAATGGCTAACTATAGCTCTATAGACCGAAAAGTGTTCAAGTTTCTAATGAACAGAAATGTTACCCTATCAATTAGCGTCACTTTAAAAATCGACCGTCTGTAGGGTCACTTTCAGAGTAAAAAACGACAACATTGCGATAAACTCAAATGTTTTCATTTTATTTTAAAAATAAAGTTATATTTTTACCATTTTCTTTCATCTTGTAGTATATAAATTTGTTTACACGATGAAGTGTCCAAAATAAGTTTCAGAAATAGATGAATGGTCGTGTTGTTTACGGGACAATTCAGCATTTTGCTCCTTTTTAAAATAAACCATCATCACGCTTGTATTCTCCAAAGGGTTGTGCAGAGGTGTACTTATGTATACTAACAGTTCCCCGGTATATATAGGCGAGCGAATTGCCACTAACCGAGCACAAAACCAAACTAGCTGCTACTGGGAATTTCACCGATAAGCCAATAACACTGCTTAACCCGGTAATCAATCAGTTTAAAATAAAATTACTTTTAATACCAAATTGTTGGTATATTTACAAATTTAGTTTTATCAGTCTCATTTTCTTTAGTATATCTATCAAATATACCATGTTTATCTATCTAGTAATTGAAGCTCTCCTATAATTACTATCGGATGCTATATTTTAAGTAACATGCTACTCATTCTAAAATTGTTTACAACATAATGTAACAGAAAAAATTACAATTTACAAAACAGGTGTCATTTACAGCCGTTGCAATTGCATTCGTGGCGACAGTTGCAGTAAAATGGTTGCAACAAGAAAAAAATAATTGTGTCCAAGCAAGTACTGACCAATACGTCTTAATTAAAACATTGTTATGTCTCAGCGTCTCTCCATCATTCATATTAATCTACTATGACAATTATTCTGTAAGTACCTTACATTATTTAGCGGTTAATAATACCACGACCCTGATATTGACAGAACAAAATACTTAAGAGCAGTTAATAATATTTATGAAGAGTGTACGATTGTAGGTGCCAGTGTGATGGACGACGAGTCAAGGGTCACCGACATTCGTCTGTAGAAGACTTTCCACAATTCACTGCCTTATCTATTC
The DNA here is from genome assembly GCA_946251955.1 of Acronicta psi. NCBI lineage: Eukaryota > Metazoa > Arthropoda > Insecta > Lepidoptera > Noctuidae > Acronicta > Acronicta psi. The sequence goes on along the minus strand of OX276472.1, from coordinate 5,575,716 downwards.
GAGGTTACGACTGTTTACCGATCTACAATGTATTACATACTGTTTCAAACACAAAATTAGATATTACACATTCTGTAACGTTCGTTAAAATGTTTCATAATAAGCTCTGAGATTGTTAGTTTAACACAAGAAAAATCTATTGAACTTTGTATTATCTCGTATCCGGTTTCTTGGAATTGAAGAGAGTCTAGATAAAAATAATTAATTAATTAATATGATTTAAAATTAAGATAAAATTTATCAGTTACAAAATGACTAAACAGAAAGCCGCTAACACGTTAGAATCTCAGCAGTCGTTATTACGCAAACTCTGACCAAACGTAATCCAAAATTATAATTCCCGCGTCTGAGTATAACGGGCCGTAATTACTAGGATTGATGCAATAACCAGCGCTCGATAACGAATATACCGAATGAAACAAGCGCAAAACATATGTTTACAGCCGAACATTATTGAATGAGTCCAGCAAACGCAAGAGGGAACATCAATTAAGAAGGAATCACGTCCAACAACCAAGCGCTGTTGGCTGGCTAACAAGCAAACTCAATTATTACAGGCACATAAAATCCGATGATAAATTCAGACATGATTTGAAATTGCAATCCTAATATCTAGATCCTTCGTGTAAAATGCAAAACATAGACTCAAACCGTAAGAAACAATATGTAAAATGAAAAAGATAAATATATTGCTTCTATGACCTGGTGAACGCGAAATATAAAAGATTATTTTGACGCCCAATCTTCTAAATCATATCCTAAGTACTGACAAAAGAATAGCAATGCAGACCTAAAAATAGCACAGAGATTCAATAGACGAACAAGAAAAGATTTTGCAATAACTAAAGATAGTCTGGAGACTATTCTGGGGTCAAGAGGTGAGCCACTATTAAACTCAATAAACAATTTTACGACAGCGTCAGTGATAAAATGAGAAAACTATGCGATCAGAGCAAAATTGTGTATTGTAAACCTCACAATTCTACAGCAAAATATATTTTAAACGTATTTAGTCAGCAATTGTTATTTTGCGATCCTGACCTAAATAACCTTTGAAAGGAACCTGAAGAGGAAAACTTTAATTAACACTGAAATTAATATTGTTATTTGTGTTTTTGAATAATTTAATACAAGTACATTACAAAATAATGTAGAAATTTTAGAAGTAAACACGATATAAGATTTTTGTGCTTTTAACTAATGGCATAGGAATCTGGTAAATGGAAACCGAGTGCCAAAAAAAGTTGCCAAAGTACATGACTACACAACAATAATTTTCATATGTGTAGCTTGTTATTTTTATTTTGAACACTGTAGCTATTTCAAGAAAAATAAATACAGTAATAAGTAAAGTAATAACTATTATGTGTTTCGTTGCAAGTTGTATAGTTACATGAGTTTGTTATTTTACCGGCAACAACGTTTTAAACTGGAACATAAAGATGCTGCAAGCGATATTAAACTTAACTTTCTACCAGCTACTACAGTAGAACTTTATTACTAGTAGAACTCTAAAACGAGCATCAATATTTATTCTAAAGAAAACATTCCAAATTACCAAACAGCTAAGAACCTTAAACCATTTTACGGTACTGCTCTAGCTTGCAAGCAAATTATGTTACATTAAAATGAGAACACAGTACAAAGCTGACCAAGTTTCACAAGTTATCGATGTAACGGTAAACATGAATAAAATAACGGGGGCATAGAATCCACACCAAATCTAGCGAGTAGTAACCACTTACAATGTGTTGCGTAGCATTCGTTACGACATAGACATTGGTAGGTTCATCTGAGACTGTAATTGGTAGGCTAATGTTTGATACCGTATCGCTTTGTTGGTTATAACTGTTTTCAAGTTTGTGGCATGTGAAGGTTGCATTTGGTTGAGTGAGAATGTTTTTTTAATGAGGAAGAGTCAGTAGAGTTTTGTGTAGTTAGAGGACAAGAAGAAACTTCTTTCAAGATTTAAATTTAATGACTTCGATCAATAGAGGAGAACATTAAATACTCCATGATGTATAAAAGATTCAACTTCAGAAAAGATATGAGTAATAGGACCAAATAGATGGAGACAACAGGCCCAATTCTTTATTAACGACTACCAAAAGAAGTAATACTGAGTATGAAAACAAATAAAGTTACAGTAGAGGGAAATGAAACGCCATTTATCAGGTAAATTTGTTCATAATTTATAACCAAAATACTGCAAAAATAAACTCGGTTACAAAGTGCAACAAAATTGATATTCAAGGAAACTTGCGAAATATTAGGAAGTAATGTTCTGTTAAATAAATACAGAGAAGTTTGTTAAAAATCGGAGGTCTTACAAGTTTGTTCATTAGCATATATCATATTCGTCATTGTCGTTTTGAGTCACGACAATATTACCTGTCATCATACGTGAGCAGATAGTACTAGATAATATTGTTTGTCCGTTAAATAGGTACCTATTTCTGCCCGATACTGCTATTCATATTAGTTTTGATTTCTTCTTTTGTGTATAAAGATTTAAAGTTTAATAACATGGTATGGCTCTCACTGATTAGTTCTATAATTAATGTTTCTTTTTGTATGGGTTACACTCTTGTTCTCGCATGAGGAACTACAATCGGATGAAACCTACACTAAATTTATCAGAAAGCTACGACTAACTTCCACTTATGGTAGTACTACCGAAAGAGCTTTTGTCGAGACGTAATATCAGGTTTTTTGAGTCGTTATTATATAAAAGAATCCTGCTTGAAATGGATTGGATTGAATTTGGATCAAAAATCCAAATTCTGTAGCTAATCTGGTACAAAAACCAGTTTCATAATATAGAATGGCAATTTGGACACTCTTGGTGGTCTTGAAAATACATGGTTATTCTATTAATCTATTTTAGTCCGTCAAAGTAAAATCACTGAGTAATTCGCCGTGCACAGAGCATTGTAACAAAATGGTTGATCTTAACCGTGTAAGGTAGTTGCGCAAGAGCATGCTTACTGACCCAAACGGTGCGCAGCCCTCGCCGTCTCGGTCGAACGCTACACGTGGCAATGTCGAGTCGGACGAATTGGACAGTCGTGATTTTAACTATTTCGACATTACACTCGTCTTAAAAAATGTTCATTTACAATAATTTACATTCAAGAACCATTATCTAAAGATACAGTCCACGCATCTGGCCAGGTAACGAAATTGGGAACAGAATTAACATTACTTTACATTTTTGACAAATTCTCATTGTATAATTCGTTTGTTTTAAATAAATTTACTCTAAATTATTGTGTTGTGATGTTCAAACTTCTTGGTAGGTTTAAATTTTAACTAACGGCAAAATTAAAATACAAATGTAACGATGAAACCGTGATAAAGTCAGGAAATTTTGCTTCAATGTCATTTATAATAACCTAACTCTGACCTAACCTAACTGACCTACGTTATTATAAATGTAAAAAAGTTTTAATGTATTTTTATTATGTAGTTTTTCTTCTACATAATTATAATATTAGCTGAAAAAGAAATCTAAAGGACTGTATCAGGAATCTAATCTATAGTGCTAAGAACTCAGTTGAACTTCTGTTGACCTAGTTTATTAAAGGACATGTGTTGTGTCTTCAACACATTTTGTTTCAAAGCTTATTAAAATATCTGTTTTTATAGATAAAATTAGGATCGTTCTGAAATTAGGGCACAGTATGGTCCTAAAGTTGAAGCCTTGCTAGTATATAGGTATACCTATTATTAAGTATGATTAAGAGAGGTAGGGCACAGCCATTTATGGCTTAAATCTGGAGCAGCCCATCTGGGGAAGTGCCTCCACCTTACAGAAAACTGCAGCCAAATAACACATTTTATTGTGTGTTGTGTTCCTGCAATGAGTAAGGTCGCCAGAGCTTCTTCTAAGGATGCGCTGCGCTGGCAGCTAGAGGAATATTCCCTCAAACTGTCGGCGCAGTGAAACCTCCATAAACCTCTAAGAGGTTTTTCGGGTTGGCAACACGCGAGTAATACCCCTGGTGTTGCAAGCGTCCATAGGCTGTGGTAACCGCTTACCATCAGGCGGGCCGTATGCTTGTTTGCCACCTTAGTGGAATAAAATGATGAAAAGCACTTCCCAAAAAGGATAACAAATATTAAATTGTCATGATGACCATTTAATTATTTGTTAAAGATTTTCCCAGAATCATACAATTGCACTTGTAGACTATACTATAAATAGGTCTTAGTTAATATATAGGTTAGTAAATACATAGTAGAGTAATACTGGATAGGATAGAGAGGTCTACGGAGGCATTGAGTATCACAGTAATCTTTTGTGTCTCATTTATTATCAGAAACATGTTTACATTCTTGATAGGCTTCAAAATGATGAGCATTCCAGACTGTCTGAGTTATAAATAACTTTCACTTGAATGTTAATATATCTCTTGTCGTTGGTACATTGAATGAATTGTATGATTGTCATTGCTTGCCAAGGGGGTGGAATGGGGAATTTTGATGAATCATAATATGAACTGCGTACACGCAACTGCATACTATAAATTACCAGTGTAGGCTGACCTCGCATTGCATATGATTTTCTTACAATGAGAGGTCACTGTGTAATGGAAATGTATGATAGATGTATTCTATTCATAGTATGATTCGAAATTCGAAAATAAATGTGGATATTTGAAAAAAAAAAAGCTTTTTACCATTTCTTTTTTTAAATAAAATTGAATTATAATTTGTACTCTACAATGGAATGCTTCATTAGTCTAGTCTCGACCGCTGAGTAGGGAAGAGACCTTGGGTTCAAGCAGTGTTATTGAGTTTTTCTATGAAATTACGGATTTGTATTTATGTGTGGTGAACTGTGGATGTACAGCTGGTACACTAGTGCTGGTGCCTAACCGTTCGGTGAATACAGGCGTGATTATAATTAGCTAGGTACAGTTCTCGCCAAAGTTATTGTCCGGGTTGAAGTTGGCACGAGCTAACTTTAATCCGGCCGTAAAAATCGGAGAATCAAAATAATAGGATTGTAATAAATAAAAATGAAAGCTCAAGTCGTAGGTTGTCACTTCATATATTTTTTATCCAATATTTTCATTTCTCCGATTCTTACGGCCGGGTTAAAGTTAGACCGTGCCAACTTCAATCCGGACAATAAGTTTGGTGTGAACTTTATGTATGTCTTATTATATAAGTTATCTTTTTGTATTTTTGTAAACATTTTCCATGCTAAGATTACAATAATTAGTTAATATATAAGTTACTAGCGACCCGCCCCAGCTTCGCATGGGTTTGAATTTCTTGTATTTTCTGTACTATAACATGTATGTATTATACATATAAACCTTCGTCTTCAATCACTCTATCTATTAAAAAACCGCATCAAAATCCGTTGCGTAGTTTTAAAGATTTAAGCATACATAGGGATATAGGGACAGAGAAACCGACTTTGTTTTATACTATGTAGTGATGTTCACTGATATATTCTCGTAAGTATTCTCACGTAGCATAATTACGTGTAAACAAATTATAGTTATTTCACAATTCCTTGCAAATGAATAAGCACTTATCTAATTAAATACACATATATGTAATAGTGTTCTTCGCTACTTAGAAATGATTCAAGAAATAATGCGCAAGGGCAATGAATTTATAATACCCATTTTTTATCAAGTACATAATCCATTTCGCAGCAACGTAGGCAGATAGAAAACATATCAATAATGCATATGTGTAGATAGTAATGTGACATTTGTGTTTGTGTGTGTGTAGATATCGCGTCCGTTGCCCCCTAACAACTCGGTGACATTGGCGGAGCACAAATAAAGTGATAACCGCACATAAATAATAATGTAGATACATAGATATCTGGCATCTCTGTCTATAAACAACGTATGTCATCATTATTCATTCTGTTCTCATTTATCAAATTTTCCCATGAAGGAATTGAACGATTCTGATTGGTTGGATTTCAATATTATTTTATTGATATTTCGTATATAAAAATGTTGTATAGAGGGGATTTAATGGCATCGGTTATTACCTTAGAGTGATGCAAGACAAGACATAGGTAGGTGCACTAAGGTCGTGTTCACATAGCTTCTTTTTTCGGTGCAGTTGACGGAAATTTAGTCGTAGTCGGTAAACCTTAGCATTGCATTTACAGCGCAGGAAACGCATGTTCGTGAATTGCGCGTCTGCTGCATGTGCATTGTGCCCTAAGTGTAGTTACCTGTGAATATTATTTCCCTTGTTTACCTCACAGACCTCACAGGGGTAAGCTTTGCAAAATATTATAATGGCAAGGAAATTCGCTCTTTAATGTATGAATCCAACACAACCAGTTTAATCTTTCATATTCGTAGCACCGATCGAATTGAACATTCTCGATTGGATAAATTTCTTAACCCCTATTCGTGTCTCAAAGGGGTCGTTAAAGTATCGATATTCTAATTTAAAATATTCTAAAACACTACTTTGTTTCCTTAGCAATAAATGTTGAACTTTAATATAAAATATTCACTCACCAAAGAACGTGATTACTTACGCGACAAAAAAGATGGATGTCGTTGTCATGTGATAAAAACATCGTCTCTAGTGGTTTTAGTTTAGTAGTAGTGGCTTTTCGATAATTAAAGGTAATCATAATCTGTACATTCATATGTAAGTAAAGGTAGGATTTACATGAGCACGCTGAATAAATTTTTGTCGAGGTGCGAGATCAAACTGTTTGTTTTTCACAAACAAAAAAACGAGTGGGTGAGAACTTGAACCAGCAAGATGATTGAACAATGACTAATGTGTTTTATCCATGGTGGTGCAATGATCTCACTACATATCGCAATAGCAATGGCTAACATCTTGAAATTCGGTTATTATGGCGTCACATGTACATATAATAAAGGCACTTGGCTAATGTACGACGCAACAAAAAACTCGGTAATATTTAGAGTTTCGATCATAGAACTCTGCTCAGAGGCTATTCATCTAAACACACCAAAATACAAAGTGACGTAATCTGTAAAGTTTAGTGAACGCCCGTGGCAGTACTGTGCCCGCGCACGTTGCCTCGCAAGTCTGTGAGCTCTCAAGGTCTGCGCGCGCGCTTGATCAAGGCCATCGGTGGCAGGAAGGCATCGTAGCTGATTTCATGTTCCTACATACCTCGTCGTTGTTATAAATTTTGTATCTGTATTTCGCCAACGTAGTCTAAGAGCTTGACTTTTAAAAAAATATCGTCTTCGAACATAAATTATTGACGATAAAATTTAGAGGCGCGATGTTTTCGAGTTTCGTGTCACGTAGAATTGCGTCATTTGATTGTAAAAGGACAGAGGCGCATATCAAAAGCCAACAACGCGATGCCAAAAAACTGCACGGAATGTTGCTTACACAGTTTATGTTAGAGCAAGACAGCTCGAATTTTATGATGAATGTAATTAAAAACATTACTTCCTATTTACTTTGAAAATCCTTTCTTAATATTATAAATATGTATGAAAGTAACTCTGTCTGTCTGTCGCGCTTTCAGGCACAAACTATTGAACCGATTTAAATGAAATTTGGTATACAGATAGTATAGAGCCTGAGAAAGGACATAGGCTACTTTTTAATGCGAAAAGGGGCTGTAAGGGGTTGAAATAGGGGATGAAAGTTATTAGGAATACCTAGACCATGCGGGCGAAGCCGCTGGTGGAAAGCTAGTTATAAATAAAATATAAATATATAGTTTAGTTATAAATACGGTACCTAAGAGGTCATCGCCACACACTGACAAGTTGCAACACCGGAGGAGTTTCTGATACTTTGCCGGTCCTTGTTAAGAGTCCTAAAAACTGGAAAACTACATAGTTAAACTGGTATCCAACCCTAACTTAGTTGGGAACAGGCTAGGTCGCAAGGATGATACCACTACCAAACGAGTACTTAAATTCTGTGATTGATGGCTGATGGATGGAGGGGCTTGTGCTAACTACGCTGATCAATCGATCTGCAAGGTTAAGCTATGCTTGCCGCGGTCAGTCTGTGGATGGGTGACCATTCTAAACACATCGACCCCACTCCGTGCCTCGGATAGTACCTAGTAAAGCCGTCGGTCATGGTTGTCATACGGAACCCCTATGGATCTATGGTCTATCCTTCGGATATCAGCTCCAGAAACTTGGTTTCTGATGGCAGTAGCTTCTTGTAAAATACTGATATTCAGCCGCATCTGGTTAGACTGGAAGCCGACCCCAACAGAAGCTAGTTTACTCATTATAACATGAGATCAAAATAATCTAACATAGTATCGCAGTCATGGGAAGTGAGTTTTAGTTTTTGTGGCATCAGAAACATAATTATTGTCAGGTAGCGATGGCGGTGCCGAGATAATACACTTTTTGTGTTTATTTCCTCACTGGAACTAAAATGGGAAATCCCTCTGATGTGACTTTTAAAACGAAAATTTATTATACCAATGTCATTTTAGGTCTCAACTGAATCCATTTAGGTTATATAAATATATCGTAAACACCTTAAAATAAGTTAGAATGATAAGCGGCTCTACTCTATATAATACTTATAATTTCTGTCAAACCTTATTTTAAAATACTTGATTATTGAGTCAATTGGTGAGAAAAACTGACTGCCTCGTTGGTCTAGTGGTCCCAAGTGGGACTGCTACGCTAGAGGGCCTGGGTTCGATCCCCGGGTCAAGCAGTGTTGTTGGGTTTTCTGTGAAATTCCCAGTAGCAGCTCGGAGTCTGGATTTGTGTCCGGTTGATAACATAGGCTCGCCCCCCTATTACATGGGACCTAAACATACCGGCGGAATGTGGGTGTACATTAGTACGCCTCTGCTTACCCCTTCGGGGAATATAGGCGTGATGGTATGGTATGGTATTGTGTGAAAAAAGAATACTGCAAAAAGTTTTCATGGATCGGAGGCGGGGCGCCAATAGCGAACTTGTACCAATTACAAAACGCACTTACATTCTCGTGCAAGCAACTTATACCAGTAGGCAGTATTTTGTAGATTGGTGAATCTACAAAATACTGATCAATCCACAAACGAAGGTTCTCAATAAATAAGGTTGCAATAAATTTTACACCTATATGATTAAGGAAATTTCTATACAAATACATTTTGCGCTTATCTCAGCTACGCCCACGAAGTTATGCCGGTCGGTTGGGTCGAGCCTTATTTTTCACCTTTCTTTCGTGTGCTTTCGGCACTGATGTGCGATAAAATTGTAACGCCAATAAATACGAGGAATGAGCCATCATTATTTTTACATTTACGGAACACGAGAAAGAAAAACAGGTTAATATATAATATGTACGAACTATGAATATAGGTTAAACGAGGCTTTAGGAAAACCGTTGTGAAAATGTGGCAGTTTACAATTGTTGTTGTAATATAATAAATAGGAAGAAATAAACATATTATGTACATGGATATATATTGGGTTTTATTTCAGATGTGTGTGTTAAATTAGACATTATATAAAAACGAAAACGCTAATAAAAAGACGCCAAAATATTCTTGAAGATGTGTGAATTTCGGTTTGATCTTATGGTTTTTCAAATTGATGTTTAATATGCTGGCACAGTGGACGATAAATAGCCAAATTACCATTGCAACAACAAAATGTAAATAAAGTAGATATTAAAAAAGACATATTCCTAATGCTCGTTTTCATAAGTGTCTTAATAAATGGCGTTCTAAATGCTGATATAAATTTGAAAATGCTGATTAAAATTTCGTTCTACGGCTGAGTAAATCTAAAAAATTAACACTATTTGTCAATAAATCAGTTGAGTTAAGTATTAATAATGTTAGAATTCGTTGTGACGGGTTGTTGGCAATCTAGGATTAAATAGATATTTTGTCTTCTCTGCAAGTCTAATGTTTGTCAGGCTGATTTTCATAAACGACGTACAATATTTTATAAACGCTTTTAAAATATTTTTGTGTAACCCAAATCAGATGAACGTGTTCTTAGACACTAAAAATGAAACTTTAAGCACTAAACGAGAATTCTTTTTTCTTTTGGTCAACAAAATGTATCCAAAATACCGGTTTTTGGGGCGTAACCGTGGTTCTTCGTAATTTATGTGTACTGTAATGGTACAATTATTCGCGAAGGTTTTTTTATTATTTTTTCTACTCGCGGCAAAGGCCCTACTCCACCTCTTTAAGTACCGTTCGACGGTTATCTTCGCATTAAGTTACCAAACCGTTAGTTCTCACCTTGGTTTAATATCGTTCAGGCATGTAAGCAAACACTGAACTCTATAAAAAATATACTATTGCCACTACTTGAGTAAACTGACCTACCATGCGATGGGAATTAAATTATACGGCAACATCGTGTTCTTATGGCAATACCAATTAAAAATATTTCATGGGGTTATCGGCAGACACGGGGCCGGAGGTAATTGGCGGAACCGTCGTACTTATAAATTAAAACAGGACAGTTATTAAGTATCTAAAAGTAAAATTATACACAATGAATTAATTGTACCTAATATTAATTGCCTTACTATGATGTGAACAAAAAAAAAATTGTTTAAAATATTTAAACCTAACATTTTGAAATTGAAAAACAATAAATATTCTCTCTATGTTATACACACCGCAATAAATTTAATTTGTTGTTATTTAGATTTCAAGCAGAGAGGATATTATTTATCAGAATTATTTCCTCATGCAACTCTTAGGAAGCATGACGCCATTTTCCTTTAACTGTAAAAACATTAATAAACCTTATAGCATATATGTAGTTAGTACACTTCTAAGATTAAATATTTTTCTTCCAATTAAAGCGCATCGTAGTGTGTTTGAAAATTATCTTTATATAAAAACAAAGTCGCTACTTACTGTTGTTTGTAAACCTAGATCTTTTAAAGTAAGCAACGGTTTTTAATGCAGTTTTCAGCATGAATAGAGTGATTCAAGACGAAGGTTTATAGTATACGTGCATATCAAAGAAAAGCCAAGAAAATCAAATCGGTGCGAAGCCGGAGTGGGTCGCTAGTATTAAGCAGTAATGTCATAATTGAGAGTCGAGATCTACCAAGGCATAAGAAGTGACAAAAAGTTGTTAGTCTATCGTCGCCGAGCAAAATAATAATACATTCGCCTTAATCGACTGAAAGCGAGCGTCAGAGAGAAAACGTCAATCTTGCTTGAGCCCTCTCTCCATCTAACGTTGAAACAAATCAAGACAAGAGAAAAAAAAAGCATGATACAAGATGACAAAATACATGAAAATACCAATAAATATATATCTAAAATTATGACTTAATGTCAGATGAATTAAACCTAAATACATACTACGAAACAGGAACCCACAATGTTGTTGAAAGGTCCCAAAAAAAACATTGTCGTGTAATTTTAGCCTCCCAAAAACCTCGCGGCAAATCTGACATATCAATTTGACATCGCGGGTTTTAAGCCGATTAAAATTTTGGGCTTCGAGACATACCTTGTCTACCGGAGATATGTATTCCAAAATGACTCTTTATGATGTAGATCAAATAACAAATAATGAAGTTTTTTTGCTGTCGCAGTAACTAACATGCCTTCACGCCTTTATTCCTTGAAGGGATATGTAGGGGACTACTAATACACGGTTACAGTTCACCGGCATACTTAGGTCACATCACCCATGTAGCCTATATTGCATTACACGGCCTGGGAATTATACCTAGGACTACAAACGTAGCAATCGCGGACCACTGGCAGGGACCGAGGCAGTTGCCACATTAGATTTTTTTTATTTCAGCTCTCTCGCAACTTCGAAATATTTCGTTTAGTTACGCTTAGAACTTTGATCACAGAAATAATAAAAAGAAAAAAGCTCAGATATGTTTTTACTCGGCATTTAAAACAGACACCAAACCTTGTTTACTTCGCAAAACACTTATATTATACAACAGATCTGATCAAAAAACACCTTCAAAGAAGTCCTCATAAATTTTTAATAAATTTTACCGACGGCAATCCGTTTACACAGGACGGGATTCTCGGTTTCACGGTCACAATGTAAGTCGTAGGGACCTTGAAGCAACAAATGTGGGTACCATCGTCCGCACAAGTACACCTGATCAAACATATGGGCGATAAGCGGGACACTTGATGAGCCACGGCTGATAGCGACGCCTTCCTGGATCTACATACTTGAATATTACACACTTCAGACTGTCCGCTTGATTGTGAACAGACTGTTATAACATTCGACTATACACATGTGTAAGTAACATACAAACCAACTACATACTAACATTCCGACATTTTTATTCTTTTTACCTTGGAACACATACCCTTACGACTTACAACTACACACGAGCAAAGACTTTAATGGAACAAGAATTTCTCAGCGTACGTGCATTGCTCGAAACTGCATGTTGCATTAACGTGCCGTAAAAAACAAGTGTAACTTTTTCTTTCATTCACGAAACAAAACAGTAATAAACATAAAAGTAGGCGTGAAGGCAGCAAACAGTTTTCCTGACAAGTGCACCGCCTTGAATACGTTTGAAGACCTTGGGTTATAAGGCAGACTGCAAGCCTTTTAGTGCACAAGTGGCTCAGTAAAAAGCAAAACATTGAAAGAGTCTCGTTTCATATGCAAATCGCTATTGATATGTGCATGCGAGACACACAGACGCTGCATACAGCTAACACCAAGTCGATCCAACCAAACATAACTTACATCTTACAGACGCTATATTTGCCTCTCAGACAGAACATGTAGGAGGAAAACTATAACTACAAAGGATAAAGATATGTCGAGCTTGAAGAAATAAAACTCACCGGACAGATATGTAAGCATAAAATAATTTACGGCCTTAAGGGCTATAACGTATAGGCAAGGGGTTTTTATGATATATTTTAAGCATCCAAGACATTTTATGACACCTCGCTTCCATAAGTTTGCTGAACTTGAAGCGCATGTGTTCGCGTCAGAACAGACTACTTTTTATAGCAGCTATTGTAAGTTATTGTGAGACTGCTTAGTATGCGGCGAGTCTCCGAGCGCAGAACTGATACAATGTGGACAGGTAAATAGGTAGACACCGACTGAGATAAATGAGTACCGGCTAGTCGCAACAACATGCACGTCTACCAAAAATGCTCGTAAATTTCAACTGCAAGTGAATACACGCTCGTGATCGGTCCATCAAATGCCTCAAAAATGCGGCTATAAAATGAGGAATATCGAATGGATAATAAAGCGGGATTAATTTATAACTTCATGCTTTAACATGTGAACATGAATAAGTTACATGAGCCGAACCACCAACTACGGCATTCAAAACGATATCTAATGGAAGCTGAAGGACCTGAATACCTTCTCCCTTTAATTCAATACGATCCAGGCGGAATTGATGTCCCATTATATGCAAGCCAAGCGACTTGGCCATGGCCAAAATTCAATAGCCCAAAGCGATTGAACTGGCACGTGTAACTTTTTGTGCAAAACTCTTTGGAATTCCTTTAATAATACTTACCAGAAAAGGTTCTGGGTTGAATATCTTATTATGCAACATTTTAATAGTATTCGGACTATTTTGAAGGTTTTTAGCTTTAATTTAGGAACGTATTCAGAATCGTTAGCGTCATCAATCATATTAGGATCGCGTGTTGCTATGCTTGTGATGTAAATAAGTCAAATGCTGAAATAGTGACGGGTCGAGATGGAGTGAATGAATCAAAGTGAACGATAGTTGTCGTAGTAGGAGCAGCGAGTAGAGCGGTCGCGTCGGCAACTTTCTACGCGACCTCGAAATGCTGCATTCACTTTCCTCACGACTCGACACCGGTTACGCAACCGACGACACGACCGACATATCGACGCAGCGCGCGCTGCCGACCCGCGACGATGACACCTAACATTCGCTATGTAATTACTGGTGTCCACTCAAGGGCACTTCTAATCACTCGACGCCATCATTGACGAGCACCTGCCAACATTACGCCCTCCTTAATATCCAAACAAACAGTTCATTACATCACAGCGGGTAACAAAAGCCCCCAAAAAACGTGGAACACTTCACAATGAAGGGACCTGGAAGAGTTATAAAATAAGTGCGCAAAATATTCGAAGGGCAAATAAAAACGCCAGGTGCCATGCCTCTTGTGTTCAAGGTCAGCGTTTCCTAGAGCTGCATATAGGTATTCTTTTTATTTGTTGCATGTCCCTTCACTGGGACCGGCTGGCGTGTTCCAAACCAGTTTGATGCTATTCTCCATTCCGTGGTAACTCTGAGCGCCTACACTTCAAGTTTTTGTTTCTCTCTTTTATTGAAATCTATGTAATTAAACTACGTTTTATTATTTAACGACATTTTAATTATTCTTTGGAATTCAATGAAATATCGTTTTTAATGGAACTGCTTTTTGGGATGCATATTACAAAATAGATCAAAAATGAAATTTATTGATAGTTATCTATCGGAGTTATTCGAAAACAAATTCATGATTGAAGATAACAATATTTTTATTGGTTTGTATTTCTAAAAGTCGTAGAACAAAAGTTATTCGTTTCATATAGGTACAATTATCTCCTTTTGGATTGGCAAACTCCTTCCGATGAACCCTATAGCTATATCTTTCATAACAAGTCGTATAACTTTCTATTAAATTGAAAACAGAATGCTCCAAATTGGTAGGTGGGCGTGCAACCTTGGTCGGCAAAATTGTTAAAGCAACAGGAACAAAACAATTCGCCTGCGAATTTGGCGTTTTTCAAGCCTTCGGCAACTGCAAACCGCGCCAGCCGGAAGTGGGGACGGACTGAGTTTATGTAACCTAATCACCTGCCGGGCTCGAGGCCAGCCTCGCCGATTCAGAAAAACCAAGGCCACGCCAGACAGAATGCGGGCTAAGTCCTATATGTATCTAACCCTCCCTTACTTTAGTGAGTTCGTATACAGCAGGATGTTGCATAAGCTTTGTTGTTTTGTTAGTCTTCGTGTAGTCCGCATCGCATTTTAGATTAGTTTTTTGTGGACGCGGTCGTATCGTAGTCTTCTTATTACACAAGACACGCAAAACTGAGCTTTAATGTACAGCTGTAGAATTGTTTTTCAAGTCAACTACGTCTTGAGCAGCCAAGAGACTAAAATATTCAGTTCGGAGCCAGTCGCGATGCTCAAAGTTTGCTGAGGCCATCAAACTATTCTCATTCCCACGTCGTCGCTACATATATTTGAGATGCGCTTAATATCTTAAAAGTGTGAAAGTGCATAGTTTTTCATGTAACTTTCCCGATTTTGCAGCGTCTTATTTGCTCTTTTCAGCGATGCGGGTGACTCGGCGCCAAGGGAAGGAAACTTTTAGACTAAATGACCTGGATAGAAATTGAGTACTTACTGTGAAGTTCTGAACGTGTGTTGAAACTACCGTTGGGATACGAAATATTGTAGTTAGAAATGCTCTCAAACTTCACCTTAAGAGAGAAAATGCACAAAATAAATCCTCATTATCCGGATTGCGATGCGTCAGCCTCAGCAGTACTTACATAAAAAAACTGTCGAGTAAATATTAATGTATACATGTAAAATGAGTTTTGACACACGCATCCGTATGGGTCTGTATGAAAAAAAACTTCACCGGGGGAATTCCGTGGTGAGGTATTTTGTGGGTGAGCCGAAAAGGGCACCATCCCCATTGCATGGGGCGCCCGTTGCTCGGGGCAACGGGCCCTATCTCTGTATCAATGAACACGCCGCGCTCATAGAACGCAATCATAATAGAAAATGGACTTGAATAGACAATATGATTGTGCTGCTGTTGACATTATTTGAATGATTTGGGGCTCGAGTGAGATTTATAGTCAGCTGCGCCTGCGCTTAAAACTAAAAATTATTATTTCAGAGAAACAAACAGGCAGGATATGAGATGTGGCCATGCATGTTCTTCATATTTATTCAAGTGTTTAGTTTTATGACACATTAAGTCAGAATTTTATATTTAAGGCATCGTTAAACATGAAAGGCATAATTTTGAATGTATAAATATGAGATTGTAAAGTTTCTGTTTTAGATTTATTAGATGCATTGTTTGATGCGTCACTGAAGTATGAATACAAGACAAATATTAAGACTTTCCTAAATAACTTGGTAATTAAATAACGTCATCAATTACCATTTTTTTGTTTAAACATTTGTTATAAGTTAGTTATAAGATTGGTTTGGTGGTCGCTAGGGCTATTGAGCGTGAACTGCGTGAAGTAAGGGTTCAATTTCGACGTGAAACAAAGTGTTATCAGATGTTTCTATAAAATTCTAAGTAGCAGCTCAGAGTTCAAATTTATACCCGGTTAATGGGAATAGGCTTAGGTTAGGCCCCATAGAGACTAAAAAATACGACCGAGTACACTAGTACGCTTCTGCTTTACCCTTCGAGGATACAGTTGTGATGATATGTTATTATGTATGTAATATCCAACGACTAACCTACAAGACCAAGGGCCTCTTTCACCACCTCTGGGTAAACGCTAACCGCTGAATAAATAAAAAAATGGAATAGAATTTATATGAAATAATAAATAATTTATATAAAAAGATATTGCGTTGTCACCTCAGTTTAATTATTTTCTTTTGATTTTTTTAATATAATATTTTACCGTGTTTTTAGATTAAGTAACAAAATATTATGATGTTGCAACTTTGAGTGTTGTGTATACCTATAATTGGCATACTGTTAGTGTACCTAATATAAATAAAAAAATAAAATAAAATATGAAACTAGCTTTCCACCAGCGGCTTCGCCCGCGCGGTCTAAGTATTTCTTTTTCGTCCCCTATATCCCTTACAGCCTTCTTTTGGCATTTGAAAAGTAGCCTATGTCCTTTATCAGGCTCTAGACTATCTGTGTACTAAAATTTATTTAAATCGGTTCAGTAGTTTTGGCGTGAAAGCGCAACAGAAAGATAGAGTTACTTTCGCATTTATACTTAATATCAGTAAGTCAGGATTATTCGCCAGATAATTTAACGGGAAGTTACTAGGAGGTGGTAACACATGCCCTTAATTAGCAAAACTTTAATTATTTTAACATTTAAAACATCTGTGACAGTGGCACTTAGGTATTCGTATAATGATATGAGGGTACGCAAACAAAACACATTTGAGGCGTATTTGCGACGCAGGCGCAGCTCGCAGGTGCAAAACGCAGCAAATACGTGTACATGTTTTGTAAATATCAAATACTTTACTTGTGGGTACTTATAACTGCACTCACGCTTGTATTTCTCGAAGGGGTAGGCAGAGGTGAAAGTAAGTATACACTATACAACCAAGGTTGCTGTTATGATTTTCATGTCATTCCAATATGGGTATTGACTCACAAAGAGATACCCATATTAGAATCCTGAAAAAATGTACCGTCATACATAGCAGGTATAATTTTATTATAGTAAAATTCTGAGCTGGTAGTTTTCCTCTGAAGATGTCATGAAGTAGCCAGGATGCCATGCCTTAATTGTGAAGCTAAATGTAGCAAAATTTTGGAATAGGACTATTACATGGAACTTAAACATACCAGTGAATTGTGTGTGTACATTAGTACATCACACACTGCTGGGCACGGGTCTCCTCTCAGTATGAGAGAGACTAGAGAGTAAGACTATTGTCCACCACGCTGGTATAATGCGGGTTGGCAGACTTCACAATATGACGTCGAAAAAAATTCTCAAGCATGTAGGTTTCCTCACGATGTTTCCTTCACCGTTAAAGCGAGTGATAATTACGCACATGATTTGGAAAAGTCAGAGGTACGTGCATTAGTTTCGAACTCGAGACCTTGACTTAACAGCCCAACGGTCATCAGGCTGTCACTACAAGTTAGTACACCTTTACTTAACCCTTCAGAAAATACAGTCGTGATGGTACGTTTTTTGTTTCTTGAAGCAGTTCTACCTAATTAGAAGACACTCACAAAAAATAGGACAAGAAAGAACAATAGTTATCATTTCCATATCGAGTCGGGGAGCTAGTCTGTTTTTTTACCAGCATAAATATCACAGGCAACGAGACACAGTGAGTTTAATGTAGACATCTACAATTATAATGCGCCCGCGCCGTCGACCATAATATTTTTCAAAAGATCTCCATGAATTATTTATTCCTCGCGTAGACACCATTACAATTATTTCTTTTCTACTTGAAGGAAACGACTTGTGAATAATAAGTATTGAAACATTTGAAATTGTAAAAAGTAAGATAAGGTGGTCACGGAAAATATAAGTATATTTTATATCTCTACATCTCACGAGGTGAATGTCAAATTTTCATGAACATTTAGGTATTAGAAGTTCTTGAGATAGACTATTCTTGGGGATCTTTTTAGCAAACACACATATTTAATATCTATAATATTTCTTATTTTTCTTTTAGATTTGCAAATTTCGGTAGCCATTTTTAATTTGGCCAAGCATACGTAATTTCCTGTCAAAATAAGCAGTAAAATCTTAAATTTGTTAGTACAGTTTCATTATTTTTAAAAAACGCATTTGCGTTTGCCGAAAACACCAGTAAAGTGCTCCAAATATAGAAAGTCATATTTACCATGACAGATCCGCTAATTGAAACTTAAAAAGTTGACAAATTACACATTGGCATCAAAAGATCAAAGTGAGAGGCAGTGTGGTCCTTTGAAAGACGTACAAAACAAAAAATAAGGCCTCTTACAAGTCACGGAGTGTGGTCGCGAAAGAGGTAAACGTAAACAGTGAGGTCATCGACCTGGGTTCAACTTGACACATTTTTGGACGGCCCAATTGTACGGGAGCGCCGAACTGCGCCGCCGACTTGCGCAACGGGAATCCGGTTGTGCCAATCGACTTTGGGAATCGGAACCGAAATGGAACGCTTCCTGTGGTTCGGCATGGCTGGGATCCCGGGATGCACCGTTTAAAGGTCTTACTTTCACACGAGTTTTGAGTACAGTTATGCATTTTTTTCATGGAGATACGCAGATGCAGATACCGGGGTTTTTTTAAACTGGGTGAAATCGAAAATATGTAGAATATTGTTGACGTCATTTTATTATCGCTGTCTTTGTAGCAAAGGAATGATTAATTTTAATCAAATGTCGTCACCAAGTGCGATAAAGTATTAAAAACAAAACAAGTAAATTTAATTTTTACGTGCATGAAAGTCTATAAAAAATTAATGAGGCTTGTATAAACAAACAATATAATATTTTTTGGCAACAACATCCTTTAGTGTTTTCTTGAAGCAATTTATTTATTTGGCATGAATGTTCCATACTTTAACTTTATCCAAAATAATCTTTTATGGCCTCAAAAATATGATGTGATGCGTAATTTATACCTAAGTATTGTATTTTATGTCAATCAACCAAAAATTCCAACGGTGACTAAGTCCTATGACGCTTTCAAGTATGTTTACTTAAATAATTAAGGTAAGAATGTGTGTGGAGGGGGGGGGGGGGAGGGGAAACACACGGACAAAACGTGGTAAAGTTAGAATATAACAGAGTTAAGAAACTTATTGAAATATGTAACGTGTGTTTCATGGTTTTCAACGCCAAGCTTTCAGCAAATCTTTATCAAAAACAACCACTTCACGAGTAACGATTAAATGATATCACGAGAATGATAGTAACCTGTTAGATAAAATATTTGTTTACACTTTTGTAGTAACCACAAGGGCAAGGTTGGGTGTAAATAAACAAAAAGTAGACACGGAAGAGTTAGGAACGGTTGGGCTCGAGCTGTAACGTAAGCAATCTATACTATCCCTTTGAGAAGATTCCGCTAATGTCAAGAAGGGATGCACGAAAAAATGCAGGTAGGGGCCCGAGCATCGACCCCGAGGGTTTTTGGACCATGACGTCATCGCCTGCTGCGGCGCGCTCAACAACACGAATGTGTACCAATGGTTACGTCACGCGCTTGTTTGGTTTTTTACACAGCAACTTGCGGCTTTGTGGTTCCACATCTTGAGATCGCGACCGTGATTCGCTGCTTTGTATCGAAGTAAAAAAACGTAATGAAACAAAATGAAGTACGCAGACGAAAATAATCTAGTGGCATCACTGCCCAAAACCGAAAGACGATACAAGGATAAGCGCATCCACAAATAAACAACACATTCGTGTTTTTAAGCGATCCCTAATATTCTGAGAATTTGGGCACGCATGCGGATCCGACAGCAAAATGAATGTTATTTTTTTGCGTTTCCAATGTGTAACTATACAATTTGCACTAGAGCCCCGGTGTCGATGACCTCTCGCCAGCTGTTTGACTATCGTGGTTTACAAAGCAAGCACAAGGTAAGACGGGTTACTAAGGAATCGTACGCTGCGCCGGTATACGCTTTTATTCAAACCGTAACAAAAGAGGCGTGAATAATGACATCATTATTTTCTTATAATGAGTATGTAGAGGTAAGTAACTAAGTACCACAAACAATAGCAAATGTGGAGCTAAACATTTTGCAGTTTCGGTTATTCAAGAATATAATTCTGTTAGGTACCGCTTTATGACGTATAAAGAATCAATCAGAATGAAAGAAAAGAAAGACGTAAAAGTCACCATAAAGGTGTAGGAACTAACGAATGCCATTTAAATGTATATTTCTTATTTAGATGGTGTCTTGAATGGAATATTAAACATGGCCGAGTCACGGGTTTAATGTGTCCCTGCTGCTCTATGCCGCATTGGAGCGTGGGTCATGAGGAAGCATAAATTTAGAGGAGTCGGTAACGGCGGCGCGGCGTGGCTCCACAAACCCACAACAGCTGTAGACAAAACGCCACGCTCACAAACACATGCTTGCACCCCTGCAACACGCACACAAGCACACGCCAACACGTACACGCATACGATACGCAGGTTTATGTTATGTATACCAGATGCCCCCCTAACCGAGGGAGACGAACATACTTACAAACTTCAAGTTAGAAGGGAATGCAACATTGAGGGAGTGAGGCTCGGTTTGACAACATGCAGACGTCTAATTAAATGTAGTTGAAGGTCGAAAAAATAAAAGGATGTATGATACATTATGTCAAGCACTCGAATATGTAAGATGTAAAAACCAGTCGGACACAGCTGTAACGACTAGCGATCGTGCGCATACACACCGAACAGCATTGCCTTAAACAGCAAATGTTTCGTAGGAGCGAGCTAATAGAAAAATAAACAGAGCCGGTCCGAGCGAGGCCGTTCTTAATTAACATACAGATAGTTTAATAAAAGACAGGAAGCATACAGTGAGGGGAGTAAGCAATGAAGCGGTAAAAATAGAAGCGGGGGCGACAGGGACGCGCAGGAATCGATCCTACGAACAATGCGACGATGCACCGGTTCATGCCAATCAATAATAGATGCTACTAGCGTGCAGCAGTTCCGTGTACACGACACTTATTTGGATTATTGAAATTATATCCTGTGATTTGTTTCTCGAATCTGCTCGATTTACCTGAAGTACTTAGTACTAAACGATTGTCCTTAATTCAATTTACAAATGAAAACAGAATTCGAATCATTTACGATCATTATTTTATATTCAATATCGTATCTTTTTATTCGTCCGGTATTGTTAATATAGCTAACGATTAAAATTTTGTAATAGAACAAGTTACATTATCAGCTTCCGTTAATGTAAATGGATCATTGATACGTTTTAATTTTAACTTAATGATATCACTTATCAAGTTTCTTTCCTCAATACAATCGTAATTAATATTTAAATTATCATTAAACATACCATTTCTAATTAAAAAGCTGGTTGATCAAATTTTGAAATGTTACTTTGGATTTCTTGTTAACTCAAATGCATGTTAAAAATTGAAACCCTTGCCAAACCTTTAAAAAAAAAAACAACAAGCAATCGATTTAAAATTTCGGGGAAAGTCCCAAACGCCCTTTCTGTATTGCAACCGCATTAATTAACAAAGTGAATCGATGGCGAGTGCGGAAGTGGTCGGGGACACCCGTCCCGGTTATTTTAGCCATGGCGCGCAACTGGCGCGCACTTGTCGTAGGTCAGGCACAGGAATTCGAGTAAGCCCTAAGTGCTGGGGGGAAAATATCGGTCATACAGTAACATGAGACGAACCATGACGCATTGTACGGGTTCGGTGCAAATTGGGTAGTTTATCGGTCATGCGGCAATGTTGTGGCAGGTCTGGAGGTCATTACACTCCGATAAGGTTCACTGACGTAATGCAATTAGGTATAATTTAATATTGCCTATGTATTATTTATGATGTTAGGTTATTTTTGGGTATGCATAATGAGCAATAATTGTTTTAACGCTTTGCAAAGGTGCTTGTGTTGTTTATTGGAATAATATTGAGCTCAAATTGTCCGTGACGATTCGACATCCATAGTTACTGGAATAAAATTGGTGTCAATTTGTTTTGATTGCTACGCCACGGCCTCAAGATTAAAGTTTTTTTTTTCCAAACCGCGTTCACCGCAGTGGGAACACAGCAGGAGTCTACCGCAAGCTCTTCACGAGCGCATCTCGACGCAGCCAGGCAAAACCATGTCTAGACGCCTCTGTATACAAATACAGCCATTATACCCAGACCTGCAATATTCATTTACTTTCCTTTATTTAACAAGGTTGAATTAGCACTGGCGGGGCGTTGAGGATCAATTTACATTGGCCGTCTGATATTTATTACAAATGCGTTTGCAGTTTTAATTTGTTTTAGGCTCTGCAAATTGTGAATCCTGTTCGGTGGTCTCCGCTGAGATTTGCAAGCGTGTGTCATTTTTTATGACTAAACCCATGTTCTCTTGCGAGTTTACTTTACGACATCGTTTTAGCGTCTCACACTCGAGCTAGACGTGAGTCAGGTCGTAGGCATTTAAGCAACCCTTTTGTTATCGTCACTCGGTGTAAACGACCACTACAAAGCCAGTCGGGCGTGCCGCCCTTCAGCTGACTGAGACCTTGGCTGGATTTAGACGCGGTTCGACGGACTCCCCGACGACACTCGATTTAGTTTTAATGTTGGTTTGGACCTTTTATAGCGATTGGCAGAGGAATGCAACACGCAATCTCAGATGGGCTTTGATTTTTTTATCTGTTTAGAAAAAAAGAATGTTTGGAATATTCGAGGCAGTTCGAATTCTCGGCTCGGTTTTTTCGTAACCACAGTATAAGGTCAGTGTACGCCGTGGGACCTTGGCCGATTTTAAACGCAAGTTCGACGTTCGACGTTTCGACGGGCGCGTTTGCGTTGGCGGCGCGTGCGTTTTATAACTTTCCCCGGCTAGCGATAAAGTTCATGTTTGAACTTTGCTTCCTGATGATCCGCACTGGTATAAATAGACGCACATCTGCCAGATGGTAGGTGAAGACGGTCATAAAATGTTTATGGAAATATTTAAACACTGAACTGAACACTGGAAATTGAAAATCCTGTAAATAAGGCTCATGATTCAGCGTTCGGACAGAACTGTAGCTTGATAGCGTAGCTATAATGGTTATTTTCAATTAAAACTTAATATCGTTCTTACTACGGACTATGGCAACACCATTCGACAATAGAGTAACTTGTTTTCCTTATTTAAATGTCGCTGGTGTATTTGTAAGCCGGCTTGGGATACCTGACGTCTCGCCATTAGACCTTGGCCGAATTTAGCCGGGGTCATCGCACTGCAGGTCGCTTTCTCCTGCGTGGCGCATGCGCTATGCAATCACTGCCGTCTAGCTGAACTTGGTACTATTGTGTTAAGTAACTTAGTGAGTAGTAATTGTTTGATGTAATTACAATAGAATACTTGAGTAAATAGTGGTCACAATAATGTCACGATAAGAGTCTATACCACGTCTACGCCTGTGTGTATTAACAACGATAGAATCGCCAAAAACCAACGAAGCTTTAAGAATCCCTTTATTTATTCGCCCCTTAAGAATATATTACAAGAGTTTCAAGTTCAAGTTCAAATGTTTTTAATTCAAATAAGCTTTTATGAAATGTTAAATGATTCTAGTTGCATACATCATCTTTTTGCGAACGCCGCACGAGTTTTTTATGAATTAATTAAATAATTAATCAAAATTAATTTTTCAAACTACATTTCCAAATTTTTATATTACAATTACATTGGTAGTTACTTAGGTAGGTACTAAAATTTACAATATTCAAATTAAGTACCCGTGTTATGCGCTATATTCTAAGGAATTATTTCACATAACTGTAACCTGTCCAATTACTTGCATAATTGTTTACATTTGTAACGTAACTCGCATTAAACATTGCTTACTAATGTCGCCTAAGCACTATAATATATAATACCTAAGTAAACTTATGCGTTAGATTTGCATAATAAATGGTCTAGATTTTATTAGTTATGAAATTAGGCTGAGGTCAACAACGGCCAGTGTTATTTACATACAATTACATTATAAGATAATAATAATGCTATGTAATCAGCCTACTATATTATTTACTGCTAATAATCTACACTAATACTATAAAGAGGAAAGATTTGTATTTTTGTATGTAACGAATAAACTCAAAAAGTACTGGACCGATTTGAAAAATTCTTTCCATGTTAGATAGCCCATTTATCGGGGAAGGCTTTAGGCTATATATCATCACGCTACGACTAATAGGAGCGGAGTAGTAATGAAAAATGTTGCAAAAACGGGCGAAAAAAATTATAAGACCACGCGGGCGAAGCCGCTGGCGGGAAGCTAGTAATAAATATATACCATAGCTACCAGGTTACGTCTTATTGTTTACCTACAAGATTGATTACTAGTCTGCAAATTACTGCGTAGATAAATCAAATAATGATAAATAAATTGCTGTATTTACATAATTATTTATTGGTATACTTCATATACTTATGTTTCTTTAATACTAACTGTACCCGTGATAAACTTTTGTTTTACAGTTTTGTGGGAATTCCCCAGAATACCGTCTTACCGGCCAACGTTTTATAATATTGCAAAATGTTAAGCTTGTTGTAGCAGCAGTTTTGAGTTGTATGACAAATTAATGATCAAATTTTATCCAATGTTATTTTGAACAAAAAGATGATTTAACAAAATATACGAACATAAAAGAAATTTTATCAAACCTTAGACTTAGACGAAGATATTTCCCAAAGAAACTTGACCAAACGACCAGTGTTATACCATCCTCAGTGAAGTCTGTTTTAGGGTTAAGTATATTTCATAGGATATTTCTTAGGGTTAACATAAAAAGAACCCAAGTTGAAAATTATTTTACAACGAATTCTATTATATTCTAATTCAATGTCAAACTTTTATAGCGCAATAAACTTAAGACTGGTTCCTCTATTACAAGTCCATCAAGTACGCATTAGAGATTATAAAAAAAATACAGGAAAAGCGAACAAGACATGGTCACACACTTCCCCCACCATTACATCCGTGATTGGGATCTGAATTGACGCACTCTGAATATTGATACAGCCACCAACGCTTGTGATCCGATCATAACGAATGCCCGAGTATCGATATCACAAAGGTAATATGACTCCTATTTAGCAATCGGTTTGAATCGAATAGGCATTCGAGATTGTATCTCGATTACAATTAGTTGACTGGCAATGAGAATTTGAACCTGATTCCTGGGAAACTCGTTTTGGCGTTTGATATTGTTCTATTGCAAAGTTAAATCCATTAACCATCCAATGGTTTGTTGAAAACATTGATTCGAACATGACAGTGATAATATGATATTATAATATCTAAATGGATAATTTAAACATGTTTTATAAGTTTTAGATTTTTCTTACAAAATAGCGCTGATTTAGAACATAAATCTATTAAAATATTTATACGTAACTTAAACGTTAATTACAGTAATTATAAAGAAAATATTGCTTAAATTAAAATAATTTTAGCAATTTCCTTTTAGTTATTTAGATTCCAGAGATTTTGTAAACTGGGGTCTGTTTCTATCAAACCTTGGAGAGTAAATTTGACTTTATTTTGAATTGATTCGTTTTATTTGTTCATACGCATTCCTTTTGTACGGTTTTAACTATAAAGTTGTAATTAAACATGAAATTTGTAATCATTATGTGTATCATCAGGCTGTTCCAAAACTCAACCTCAAGCAGGATAGATTAAAGAAATTCTGGCAAAAAAGAAACACAATAAAATACGGCACTTATATATGGTATACTTATAAAACTTATAAATCAGTCGGACAATCTAAAACACATTTACCTTGCTAAAAACGAAATACATAGTCATACTTTAGATATACGATAAGCGCCTTTGATTTCGTAGATGAAATTCTATAAAACAATTTTTGGTCGTATATTTGAATCACGAATGTACGATCCAGTTTTATATAAACTATTCTTTGTTTATTGGTAAAAATATGGTGGTTGGTAACTAATCTTATGAATATTTAATACATGCTGGGACTTAGAACTGTTAACCTTGGAAAAGTGAAACCATAAAAACCTTGTAATTACAAATTCATAGTTATAAAAATAAATAAAGCTGCTCAAGTTATCAGTAATTAATAAAATTGATAAAATCTTTTGTCCTGGCTAATCAACGAAATCCAAAACAAAAATAAAAAAAAAATGGTTTTGCTGAAGCTTAAAATTTAAAACAAAGGTTTATTTTATAGCGTAAGCATCAGATAAAAGTATTGAATTTGAAAATTCCCATGGAGTTGGTAAAAACTAAGATCAAAGCAGGTAACACTGCGAGGTATAGCTGGTCCTGGTCTCATAGTTATTCTGTTAGACATTGCTAATTGGATACTAAGATAAGTTTAATAACCCAATAAGAGTGTAACTGCTTGGCTACCTGGGGTTTTATTAGTTTTCAATCTGTTTATCTAATAGGTTTATAAAAACGTATATTTTTATATTTGATTTTATGTAACATCCCAGTTAGATTAATTTATTATATAGATATTGACATTAGTGGCTGTTTGCAGCAATTTCTCGCTGGACACTTCTACAAAAAAGAAAAAAAAACGAGTTCTAGTGAATCTCTAATCTGTGGCTAAAAGCTTCAGACGTTGGCCATGTTGGGTACAGATAACATAACCACAGATTAAATTGATATAACAAACAAATTCAATCCATTTATCAGAGTTTACTTTTCGGAGTGGTTTGGCCTTGGAAACGAATCAAACAGCCGAATTATTTATAAAGCACATTATAAATGCGTTCCCGAGAAACGTGATCACACATTAAAATGTTTACTTACTTTACTTTGATGGCTTCATTACGATTCAGTTTGGATTTGGATCCTTATTTGTAAATTTTAAGTAAACCTGGTGATTTGATCTGAAAATATCTTGTCTGTTGCCGCGGGCAGTCTTTGGACATCGAGAAAGTTAGAACAAGTTAAGCCGTCGGTCTAGGTTGTTATACAAACTTCTATGGCAATGGGTAATGTCAGTCAGCATGCCTCAAAAATCTTTATAACCAAAATACAAAGATAGGGAACCGTCCGAACATTTGACAGACGCGTACGCTTTACTGCTCTACACGAAGACACTAACGCCATCTTTGTTAGTATCGCATGGCGTTTGTTTTTTAGCCGATCGCGGACTAGATCACTTCGGTTTAGAGAAGACCATTTTGGGACCAAAGTTCGTTTGTCATTGTGACATGCGGTCCGCCCAGAAGTTACGCAGTAATATATAAGTCTATCATTCGTATATCGGTATTGCCCAGAAATTGGATTGCCTATCATGGTCGTGGTGAATGTTTGGATCCCATGACAAATAGGATAAGTGAAGGCAAGTGTAGTTTTCAGTCGATACGAGGCCGACATACATACCCTTTCCTTCCTTTCCCCTTTCTTTCTTTCCTTTCCCCCTTTTAATTCTTCTAAGCCTACTCCTCAAATGTCGGATATTCCGCACCAAAAAAATACTTATGTCGTAGATACTCCTACGGACTAAAACCCGCACTTGTGTCGTCCTATGGCGGGTGCTTTGGAATAGCCAACTTTGCAACAAAAATAAACAAATATATTTTATAGCTTTACGGGTTTTGAGATTTTTAGTCAGCGTGTACTATTTTGCTTTTATAAGTATAAATTGATTCATAAATCATTATTGTAACTTTTGACTTTAGCAGTACATTTACATAATTGTTAATTGTATTATGGCGCTGTAGACATTATAATATATCATATTTTGACATATCGACAATTTTATACTAACGATTCTACTATCATCGGATGTTGTTTGGAAATGTCAAGGCTTTAAACCAGTTTCGTATGGATGCCATGACAGAACCATGGTGTAAAATTGTAACTACACATTTTTTCAAAGGAGTTCCCATGTAATAGGCGGCCAGCGTATTGCCATCAACCGGGCACAAATCCTAGGAAATTCACACAAAAACCCAACAACATTTTGCTCGACACGCGAATCGTACCCAGGAGGGCCCAGAGTAGTCGTAGAACTATTTGTAGTTTACGCACTAGATCCGATTTCCCCGATTTCTCTATACAAAAAGTTCTATGACTCTATCTCTGGACCGTATTTTCACGCATTCGGATCAGACGTAGATCATAACTTAGAAATAGGACGCATTCATTGAAGACTTTCGTCTTCGTAAAAAAAAATTGCCACTAGGTAAGTACCTACTCAATTATTTGTAACCTACCCGTTGTCGGATCAAAGATCCAAGTACAGGAAATCAAGGAGGTCGAATAAAGAAGTTACGTCATTTCAGTGTACTGCATGAGCGAAATATTAGATTTATAATACCGTCACAATGATCATTTATCATGGATTAAATTAATTTATCATAGCGCAAAGTACGTGACGTGTGTCTACGTGGGTGTCTTGTGTGTCTTGCAAGGTTTTATGTTAGCTATTCAATGGCGCTGGTGTCTAATATTATAAAGAAATATGTTTCCGTACTTAATAAAATTATTCTAGTATTAGATATTTCAAGATAGCGTTTTGTTGTTAGGAGGTTCCTTTCTTGGAGTCTTGACCGCCAGTAGCTTGGACCCTGTTTCCGATATCGATGATGATGATTAAATATTTCTAAAAACGAATTAAGGTAGTTATAATTTCCAATTGAGTACATTGAAAAGTATATTTTTATGGTTTATTTCACCAATCGAACAGGGGCTAGACAAGTTGCAATTTGACATTTGAATCGACTAATGAATAGAAACAAAACGTTTGGAGATGACACAATCTTTCGACAAATCGGGATGTCACTAATGTCATTTCCATACATTTTCTTTCTATTCGTTTGTCGATCGACAAATTGTCTACGGCCCTGACTCTACACCTAACGGTATGTAGCCATTGCTGCCCATAGGCACCCGCAACACCAGAGGAGCTGCGGATGCGTTGTCAACCCTCAACAATTCCCTACTTCTGCAGAAGCAGAAACAGAGAGAGGGAACTAGGAATTCATTAAAGAACCCTCCAGAAGGTGGGTAGTTCAATATTTTATTTTTTGATTGTGTCTAGTAATGGTTCTTTGACAGGTTGATTAAGATTGTTGTTAATCTTTTGGGAGACTGATGTAAGAAATCAAGTCTTCACAATTTGAAAAGAGAATGAATAATAATAAAAAACAACAAAACTAGTTAGCTTGAATATAAGAGTGCATAAAATTATAATTAATAAAGTTGATCTGTCCGAGACACGCAAACTTCGTTATTTTGTTTACCGCCATTACTAAAATAAAAGTCGCTTTGTTGTGTAAAAACTCTTTTAATTTATTATTTAATCATGATTATAAGGACCACCTTTTATTACACAGCACTGTGTACCTCTGTTTTTATAAAACCTTTTCTCCGATGAATAATAATTAATTTCTGCCGTTAATAGTCTGACGTTTTAACTTTTGACATTAATTAATATTTAATTATTCATCATTTATTCTTAAAGAGTATTAACCTTTATTCGTCGCTGACTGCTGTGACTAATTTATTACAATAGTAATAAGTATAATATGTGATACTAGTAGTTTTTAGCTAAATGAAATTACGCAATTGCAATTAATGTTGCAAGAACAGGACGTGGGTTAATTTATTTATAAAAAAAACTTTGCAACTTGCTGTCTTCAATGTAGGCATTATGTATGTAGAAGGGAATGTATTATGAAGAGAAATTACACACAATTTAGGACTTTATTACCAAAGACACTTTCCCCTATGTATGTAGGTACGGTTTGCCCAAAGAGTATCTTATTGTCTTTGAGTTCGCCTGTTCGCCTGTTCGCCATACGTGCCGTAAAGAAACCGTGCGTTATCAAGTAGTCCTAAATGAAATTGATGTTTACCATAATTAAAAAAAATCAAATTAGTTGCTAAATGAGCACCAAAACTTTACTCAAAGCCAGCGTCCGCCCAATCGGCATTAATTGAGTTTTACAACGAACCTTTATTTTTTAATCAAGAAAATTCTTACATCGCTAATTGCTCAATTCATTGCTCGCACAAAAGGCTCCGTGTCTTATAAATTGCCACAATTCCTTCAATTAGAGATCGACGGATAGCGTCCGCGTATAATTTATATACGAACGGCGACAGTACAGCATTAATCACAATAAGGTCGTTGCAATGGAGTGATGAGATCATTTCGCCGAGCGATAAAATTGACAGGATCTGAAGATGCAGGGTCAAGAACGACCATTTAAAGGACTAAGGAGCAAGACAGAATCGTTTTATTAGACCCGTATAAATTGCGCACAAGGTGAGTCAACGACACACTGGATCAATAACTGCAGTCGTTGAAACTAAATTAACTGCGCAAATGTAGAACTTAAAATCTTTAATAAACTTAATGGCAAAGGATGTAGGTTAGTAACCTTATAATAAATATCTTACATAATTATAGTATTACAGAGTAGATTATTGACCAATTATAATAATAAAAAATATTAGAAACAGTCTAGAGTCGTAAATGTCACAACGTCAAAAGTGAACAAATAACGTTGCTTTATAAAGATACAAAAATTAACCGAAAGTTGACATTTGTGATATTTATGACAGAGATAAGATCGGTATATGATTTTCAACATGTTTGAACTACCAGAATTAGCCTTCAGACGATTTGAAGCCGATAAGTATCGAAAATTTAAAATCCGTTCTCTTAAAAACATTCTTACTTCTAATGGAAATAATTGCAATTAAAATACAAAGAAACCAGCCACTTGAAGCCTTGAAAGTTCACGCTTGATGGGGCGGGGGAGTCAGACAGTACGGTTCATTAAGTTATCGAAATTATTATAACTACATGTTCCACCACGATCGTATCATATTCGGCCTCCTAATTATAATGTAGTGAGCCCGTAGCAGAATTATTAAATTTTACAATGATAAATTAACTCATCATGCTATTAATATAATCATGATCATCGCCCCATAATCGTGCCTTCGTGGTCGGTATTATAGGATAATGGTAGAATTTGATCTAACGTATATTAAGACAAGAATACCGAATAGAGGAAGCAACATTCAATGCCCATTTTGTGTACAATACAAGGTATTTAAGGGGAACAAGATTGTGATTTATCGACGAATGTAAATTTCATTAAATACAGTGAATTGCAGATTCGCATTTTTAATGTTGTTCTTTATTTAAAATACATGCATTTGCAAACAGAATGTGTATTGGCTTTTGGCTTCATTGGGGTATTAAGCAGACGAGGTCCTGTAATCGTACTAAAGTAGGTATGATAGGCGTAGAGTGTAGATTACTAAAGAGTATTACTTTCATATTAAGACCTAACTATATTTTAAGATGCTGTTGTAAAGGTTACTGAGGCAATATCAAAGTATATATTGACTGTGGCAATATATTCAGATATGATTAACTAAGCGTCCGTATGTCAAACTTGAAGTATCAGTTTACGCAGTAACCGGAAGTCCACTGACTGGCCGATTTGGAAACAAAGTCAAGTAAACTACCTTGATTTTTAATTCAGAAACTAACGTTCGACACAATACTTATAATGACGACATAACTATAAATTAGAATAATATACGAGTACTTATTATTTTTAGTATTTCACACTGCTTGTGAAGAATTTAGAGATGACTAGAATCTAGATAAAGATATTTGACATTTATGCCAATTAAAGCTGTAAATTGCTAAATACATGTTTAGATTTTACACTTCCACCTACAAAATCTTACGATACGAACATGCAATTTTAATAAATTATACTCAATTTTTTGAATACTATGTAGTGATAAGTACTCAATATTTTTATTGCACTCCATAAATACACATCAATCGACTCGTTTACGGCACAGATTAGGTATAAAACTGTACATTGACTCGATGACATTACAAAATGGTACCTAAAAGTTAAAATTCACACGAAATTTGCATTTTCATTGTGTGGAGGTTCTGCGGTCGTTATAATAGTAACAATAGAATAATTTTGTTATAAATTCTTAGGTGTTCATCGACATTTTGGCATAAAATCTATTAACTCTATGTAAAAATTGTTGACCTTTTGCTACGGTGTCCTTGCCAAAAAAACAGTACTTTATTGTATCTTTATCTTTATTGCGCCAATTCAAATATTTTATAGAACGAATGTTTTTGAATGTTTGATTTTTTGAATAAAGAAGCGATAGTGTGGTATTTTTACCCAAAACTGTTTATTACATCTTCCAATTTTATTCTCAGTTTTTGACTGCACGTGGCGTTCCCAGAAGAATTTATTGATTAAAACACGTCATGCCATCGCCATGTTTGATAGTGCTGTTACTAATCAATATTGGGGTGGGTTTCGTGGGTGCAGTTCCGTAGGGATCAAAATTCATTAAATTATTTATGGAGAATCGTTGTATGTGGAAAGCAAATGGTCTAATTATTCGCTGACATACCTAATTAGTGTCTTTGTCTTTTGTCATTATTTTGATTTCTACCTACTGTAGAAGTGTAATGCGAGTGTTTGCTGGCTCTTGAGAATGAATTAAAAATATTTGGATTGTTTATAATTGAAGAAATGTAGTTTAGTATATTTTTTTATCACTTCTATGGTAGGTACTTAGATATTTGACTAATTATTTTATTATACTTACGTTATTAAGAGATAAGTTCAAATTTCTGGAATTTAATAATATAAAAATTCGTGCGAAAATCCTGATAATGATGTAAAACATTGCTGTAGAATTCAGGTAATTATTCAACTGCAAGGCTAATTGCTGAGCGTTGAGTTTGACGACCACTGCCGAAAACAATGGCCATCTTAATTTAGTAACGTTTCCTACGTCATACGTGCAACTGAGGTAATATGAGGCAGGCACTCAACCACTGTCAGTCTGACTAAACAAAGTTGGTTCTACTAACGTGCAGTTAAAGGCCTGAGAGACAGGCGAGTAAGTTTGCCGTACTTGTGGCTCGGAAAGACCGCGGTCGTCACCGAGCGACGCGAGCCGATACGTGAGCATAAAGGCCGCGGTACCGTTCGTCTATCTGGCGCTTTAGTGTTCAACATCTTTGCAAGCGGAGAACTATGGAATCAAGGAGACGTAGTACTGAATTTGACATAAAGTTCAGATATACAAGCAACGCCGTCGTAAATAACAAAGATTATAATAAGTACAAATATATCGAAAATAGAAAGAGTTTAATCAAACTCACCGGTAGAAGATACATTGAGATGTCAGCATCAGCATCAGTATGCATATTCTTCAAAGCACAACACACAACACTAATGAGTTCATGAGTTCATGTAGTATATTGCGGAAGCAAGGCATAGAAGTTACCGAGAGTCGTCTAATAAAGTACAAGACACACACAGCCACCCCGACACGTACACACTTCACTAGTAAACGCACACGACTGTCAATCCAAATCTCAGAGTTAGATTTTTATTTCAATAAAATGTTAAACTACCCGCGATCTCTAAATAATTGAGTGCGTTCGGAAATGCCAGCTTCTTACAGTTGCAATTATTAAAAATATTTGAAACTAATGTTTTTATTTGATTATTTGTGTATCAAATTATATTCATTTATTTGGTAGGTATTACAATAAATATTAAAAAATATCTTGCTTCTACAACGTATTTCACGGTCAAATAATGTGAAATAGATAAAAGTAAGTAAAAAAAAGTCAAACACGGATCCATAGAAATACAAGATTATTTGAAAAGGGTATACCCATCTTTAATGGGGTAAAAAAAATCTTGTACTAAATTAGACCTAATTGTTTTCTGTATTATTCCTGGTTCTTTAAACCCTTTGGGTTTGGTAGATAGATGTAGACATAGCTGAAAGGATTAGCATGCTAAAGTGGCAGTGGGCGGGGCACATAGCTCGTAGAACTGATGGCCGCTGGGGCAAAAAGGTTCTCGAGTGGAGACCACGCACCGGAAAGTGCAGCGTGGGACGGCCTCCAACGAGATGGACCGATGGCCTGGTAAAGGTCGCTGGAAGTCGTTGGATGCAGGTAGCATGCGTCCGGTCCCTGTGGAAGTCAATGGGGGAGGCCTTTGTGCAGCAGTGGACCTCTTTTGGCTGACATGATGATGATGATGGTGAGATAGATGTAGGTATATGGTCTCGGTTTTTAATAAAAAGTTGTAATATAGTATAGTACATATTGTAGTAATATAGAATAAGGTAAACGATTTCGGATATTTTGTGGCCATATTCGTATGCCTAAACGATGCACAATTTTTTCTATTATCTGTTTTATAGACCTTAATAATAAATATTAAGACACTAGCCATAAATCAACTTAAATGTACGTAATGTCAAGTGAAGCAATAAATAATGGTAGGTAGTTAGGTACTTTACTTTTTTATGATGGACGCATGAGGAGATAAGGTTTTTAATTCATACCATAGATACACAGACGAGAAATTTTAAACATTGCAACTTTATTTTTACTTTGACATATAGAGAATGTATGGAAATGACATTAGTGACAGCCCGATTTGTCGAAAGCTTGTGTCATTTCCATACATTTTGTTTGTCGATTCGAATGTCAAAATGCAACTTGTCTAGCCCCCCATGTCATAACAATAGTTATCTTTAAAATTAAAATGTTGTACTAATATAATAAAGCTAAAGAGTTTGTTTGTTTGACCACGCTAATCTCTTTAACTACCAATGGGATTTGAAAAATTCTTTTTTCATTTGATAGCTCATTTGTTTAGGAAACATAAAGGCTATTTAACATTACGCAGCGGCTCTTAGGAGCCGAGCAAAAATAAAAAAGGACGTGAGTGAAACCGCGAGCATTGCCTACTTATAAAATAAAAAAAAACTTTGAAGGTTAATATTGAAGGTAATATTATTACACTTGTATAAATATTTTCCCTATTAGCCTATTCCCGGATGTAGGGCAGACGGAAACAAATATTATGAAAATGTTATCTCTAATTAATTTGGCAGGTGCGAATAAATAAATACTAAAGTCCAAACTTTAAATTGATTTAGCGATAAGACTACCTACTCATGTAACATATGTACTTATTAGTATTTTCACTGTCATTAATTGGTGTACCAACACTACCTACCCTATCTATCATCATAACGCTACACTGTTTTGCTGTTAATGTAGATTATAGTATGTAGATAGTTGTACAAGCATTCATTATGAATAATTAAACAAAAATTAAGTAAAACAAAGAAGTTTACACTACTACTACAAAATTAAAAAAATAAAACAAGTTCGCATTACCAATATCTTTGAGGGCTAGACAAGTTGCATTTTGATATTCGAATCGACAAACAAAATGTATGTAAATGATATTAGTGACAGCCCGATTTGTCAAAAGCTTGTGTCATTTCCATACATTTTGTTTGTCGATTCGAATGTCAAAATGCAACTTGTCTAGACCCCTTGTCCATATTGAAAAGATAAGCAAAAGAATCACTGTGCAAAAATCTGTCAACTGTCAAATAACAAAATCCGTTTAGGTCAGCCCATTAGATACCTACAAAACAAGATTTAAAGAGGTTCAAACCTCCTCAGTCCCCAATATTTTAGTCCTACACTCAAGCGTGGTCAGCAGTACCACATAAAAATTCCTAAGTACTTACCTACGTCTCATACATTTGTGTTTTTATTACCATTTTTACGAGTCAATGTCGTCTCGGACAAACACAACATCGTTGTTGTACCATTTAACATGCATCTTTGCATGAATTTAAAGGCGTTAATTTTATTTTAATGCAGTTTGTATTTTGCTGCGGAACGTATCCAATATCCAAAAGATTCTGTTGATGATATCAAACATGGATGTCTTAGGTACAATATCATTCAAAATCTAAAAAGATAGACCCACAATTGGTTAAAAAGCTGTTACCTAAAGAATTCTGGAATAAAGGACCAAAGTAAACTTTATCCTTCATTCACTTACTGCTTGCGCTCTGTAAATAAAGACCAAAAGAAAAAACCAAAGTGTATTGTTAAAATTATTATGTACTCAATTAAGGTCCAACTATCGTATCATCATCATCACAGTATCGGTGCTTACGCCAATACAAGACCAAGTAGCTAAAATATCTCAGTAGTGAAGGTGTTATAGCGCCATCTATCGTCGCGCGCTGATATTAAAAATGTAAGTAAGTAATTAGTTTAATATACGCCATTATTATGTGTTCAATAATGAAGGAACTTAATTCATTAAATTTTATACAAAAACCTGTTTACTTGCTTCAGTTATTCGCGAATATTATTTTCGTCAGTTTTGAATAAAAATACAAAAGAAATCATGGAACGTGCGAATATGTAAAAATGTTAGTTAGGTACCTATAATATTTATATTACAAGCATAGTATTTATTTAATTGTTTGGTAAGGCACGCCATGCGCGAGTCCATTCTACTATCGAATCCGCTGTTGTTGTGTTGTTGTGTCACGGCGGCAGCGGCGGCATAGCGTCGAACGAACTCGAGTGCTCAGTCAAGAACGTTCGTTAACCGCGCGCGTCACCCGTTTCATGTACCAGTGCCCCCATCTAGCGGTCAATGTCGGCATGACGTAGTGATACGACCGAGTTCCAGTGTTTTTCAAGAGATGGCGCTAGTAGTATGTTGTAACGATAAAACCGCATGATACGGCGTTTTTTTTTATAGGCAGCTATTGAATGTTGAATGTATTATTTTGATTTTATACGGAAATAAAGAGCGTCTTAGGTCTATATACCTAGGCTTTAAAACTATAAGGTTTTCCTTTTTCAAATAAACGTAATATGTTTAGATTAACTTACCTTACCTTACTTGATAGTCTTTGTCCAATTAGATTTCGGAAATAAAGGTTTTCAAATATACCCTAGTTTTTACTTCATTACCATCTGCCTTGAGTTTCATAGTTAAAATAAAATGAATATACCTAGATCATCTACTAACGATTCTGTTTTTATAGCACACAATTGACTAACATATTTCTGTAAATCAATGAAGCAAACTTATTCTAATGCTACTATTTACCTC
Source organism: Acronicta psi (assembly GCA_946251955.1). NCBI lineage: Eukaryota > Metazoa > Arthropoda > Insecta > Lepidoptera > Noctuidae > Acronicta > Acronicta psi. The sequence continues at coordinate 5,538,355 of OX276472.1, read as the reverse complement.
TACTACATTTTAAATTACAAATTTTAGAAAATATTTATTTTATTCTGTCTAATTAGTTTTAGCCACTAACATTACTAAGAAGTGACGTGACCTATTTCGATAGTGACTAACTTCATGTTGAAAACAAAGTAAATGAAGTAATTTATTGACTGGACTAGATTTCTTCTATCTCCATATTTTGTAAGAAAGAGACAAGACATAATATCAGAGTTAAATGTAAAAAACCTTATAACTGTGTTTTGAAATAAAAGGGTAAGAATAAGATTAAACAAGAAGACTAATAAAATGCACCAAAAACATTTCTTAAAAAACTTGAATTAAAAAGTTGCGATATGCTGGTGCCGCATCCAGAATTCGACACACCTGTCACCCAGACGATGCATATTAGCTATCGTGCCTTGTATAATAGAACTTTCGCCTAGATACCAAGTCTAAACAAACGAACGCAATTACAGACGGAGTTTGGCAAATGGCCGCCCGCAACAACAAAGTGTAACGACTCTGGCGGCAGCTTGGAATTAGCACCGTTGAAAGTGATCTCATCAGGCCACCGGCCATTACTCATTGGTCCGTGGCAATCATACTGGCACTGGCAATCCTAACCAAAATAGACGTTTAGATGCGTTAACAAATATATGGGACTATTTTCATAGTTGATGTTTTGCATTTATCTTCATTGAGTGTTTAGTCAGGGCTGCCTAAGTGTCGTGGTGAATGTTTTGGATCTCATCACTTAAAGGTCAAGGGGGAATATATCCTGCATCCTCCACAGTGACATCCATAAGGATTTTCCGCATCACAAAAAAGTGCTGCGCTGTAAGATTGAGAGTTGAGACGCTTCATAAATGCTAGACTAGCGACAGTCCTAATCTGGGACGATCATCTTATAATACCTTGATATTCTATTGGTCTTTCTCGCACCTATTTCAATGGGAAGGATCAGGCTAGCATTGTTATTAAAGACTGCAAAAGTAAAGCAAGTACATCACAGTGTTATTAATGTAACTAATTATTCTCCACTAATGAAGTGCATTGATAGCTGCGACGAAATACTTGTCATTAGTCATGAGGGCATTTTGTTGTGACGTCACAGGACCGGTATAACCCGCCTAAGTACCATTATCCCCTTTGCAAAGGTAATGCAGGTGTGAATCATACGTGGGCCCTTAGTCTTTACCTACCTAATTAGTATTGAGCTTCTAGTCTTCGCTGGAACTTTCAAAACTGGTACCTATGTAATGTGCAAAACATTTTAGTCCAGGTGCATCAACTTCAACTTACTTAATTCTGCGTGAATCAAATTCTTGTTTGGCACGCCTAATGATACTTATGATTACGCCACAGAATCATTCGTCCAATGACTTTGGTCACGGCATTCGGCCAAACATCTAATCAACACAGTCAATTTGGTCAAGTGTATGCCTTAAACGAAGGTAAGTACATATTTTTAGAACAACATGATTGTAATTATTGTATAGCGTGACATTGTGATGAGGCTTGAAGATAAGGTCAGTTTACAATGGAGGGCACGTCTGCTGCAACTATTGTGTCGCATAATACCTCGCCCTCTGGCGGCGCGACGGCGCGTGACCGCCAAACAATGAGTCCCGTAGCAATTAGTCACCTCTTGTAATTATGGGAGAGTATATTTAGTGCCGAACAGATACATATACATCTAAGAATATTACACCTTAGGATAGGTCAGTGTACAATTTCAAAAATGTCGACGTAACTTCACACTATTGTATAAAAAATGAAAGAGTAAATTACAAAATTACGCATACCTACAGAAATTGCAGTGAGTGCAATTGGAAAGTAATATTTCAACTTAGTTTGCAGATGCCTAGTTTAAATAAGAGGGCGTACCCCGGTGGCTAACCACGACACTTTCTACAGCGATTTCACTGCGTTTTGTGGCTTAGCATTAGACACAAGTATAGCAATTTTTAGTTACATGCGACGCAAATAATTCTTCTTTGTTACTGACGACATTATGTACTTTAGTAATGAGGTGAAGTAATATCCATGTTACATAGTTTTTAAAATATTCTTTTCTAAAACATAGATCACCGACGTTTCCTAGAAAGCTGCCAAGCTCAAATTTGCAGGACAGCACTGGGTCAGTCTAAAAAGTAAAAGGCATCCAGGTGATGAAGAGGACTTCCACGTTGTAGGTGACGGGATGATTTGGTTACGCATTGCGTTCGTTGCAACCAGACATGTCGATGTGACAGTCGCGTGAACCGCATGGAAAATCTGAGGGGCGGCCTATATTCAATTTTGGGACAGATCGGTTTTAAAATGATAAATATTCTAAACAGTTTGCCTTCTTTCTTCTTCTCCTAAACTTACCTTGCGACGACTAGTACTAGACATACATCTTGTGCCAAATCTCTTACCTGTAACAAAATAAATGCCAATTAATTTCTATTTTCTTCATCAAAGCATGTGGGAGCGTCATTATTTTATTATCTTTGGTTTTGTTTATAGAAAAGTTTAATATTACAATACCTAAGACGTAAACTCAAGTACAGTAAGATACAAGTACTGCAGAATTTTATACCGCAACAATAGTGTCCCTTAGTGCATAACTGCAGAATGGCTGCACATAGCTCAATGATTCCCCAAGGAGGATTATAGCACTCTGGAATTGATTCTCTAGAATAGAATAGAAGTAAACAGTGCCTTGGAGAACGCTATTGTGTTCCATCCTAACAATAGTCTGTGAGCTGCGAAGACTTTTGCACCTTTTTGTTGTATGCAACCAAAATTTATGGTTATGACGAATATTTTTGAGGTTATAAAGGTGGAAATTGTAGTTGGAACTGCTCTTGCGACTTTGTTGGGTGCATTTTTGTGCGGTTAGAAAACATGCAATGGTTCTAGTTGCGATGTTGACGTTGTTAAAATATTAGAATAAATACTAGCCATTGAAATGAAAATAGTTGTATCGGATCATCAGGATCATGTTGCGTTATAACCTACTATTTTAAGCTGCGATAGTACAACTTTTTTAGGATTACAACATGAATTTGGAGAATTAATTTAAAGTTATTGTTAGATTCTGCTAGAAGTTCAAATATTGTGATGTTATATTACCTAGAAATTTATGATTTTCATAAAAATAAATGCGTACATTCACTGTTCTGCTTAATTATTATTTTTTATTCAGGTATTGTCGACAAGTCTATCAATGTAAGAGTAACTGAAAAACAATACGTCCGTTTTTCAGCTCGCAGATAGATTTGGCAATCAATCAGCAGTGTAAAGCGTTGATTGATTAAACACAAGCGTTGTATTGGCCATTGATTGATAGATTGGTTGCCGGACCAAATATGGTCCAACGTACACGGACATGGTGGGCCAACCCCAAATAAATTGAGGCCAAGGCATTTCGCATTACATCTTAGTAAGTACACCGCACCAAATTATATAATTGGACTTTAGGATGGTTGTATTGCTTATAAATTGGAGCAGAAGACTTTGTTTATATCCCATGAACGGACGCTGAATAAATTAACTCTGATAGTAGAGTGGTCCCTTATATAATTTGGTGTAGAAATAACTTTTAGAAAAATTGATACAGATACGGTCAACAACGAAAGTCGATAAACACAAGCAATATTTAAAAACATCAATGTACCCAAAACTATTCATTAGATTTTGACTAAGGTAAAGCATATAATTGTTTTCTCATAAGAAAACATATACGATCTTCTAGAGTCATTAAATTCTGAATATTAAAGATGTTAAAGCATTTTGAAGATTTCATTGTGTTCAGCGACTTTCGTTGCTGACTGTACTAAGACTAAACTGAAGTATCGCGACTTCAGTGCTTATTAAAAACCATAGTTGAGAGAAAAACTTGAATAATATTTTAACAACTTAATGTTAAGAAAGTTAGTTATTAGAAAAAATATTAATATCTAATGTTAATGTAATGTATTATAATTTACTCTATGCGTAGTTGCAGTGAGAAATAAATATACGACGCTTAGAAATGAATTGCCATTGTTTCCGCGCCTTATAGGTGCAATTTTGTATAGAAAGGCCACCAGTGCGTTCATTGGAGATATTGGAGCCGTGTGTTTTAAGTATTAGTCTGACATAAACCACCGCCTCCTCGTGGAGAGCAAAAAAAATTTAAGGAACGTTAAACAGAGATAAGTAAGCTTGTACTTCAGTCGTCTTTAAAAAGTCAAGGAAATATCTGTGGCCTCAATGAAATTCAACGGTAGATGAACATGTAAATGTATGTTTTTGCTTTTGTAACAGCAGAATATAAGTACATAACTGTACGTTTTTTTTTTCACTAGAAGCAGAGGTCAAAACTGAATATGGTAATGACCATAGAAGGAAGTAACTTTTATGACGCTGGTTTTATATTTTTCTTAATTTTGTCTGACTTATAAAATAGTCTTTTGTCGTACATATTTTAGAATTTTGGTCCGGTGACTCGCGTAAAAGGTTGGTGTCCATTGACCATCATTTCTGAAGACATACTCTAAGGTGCTTGAACTTTTTCTTTTCTAATCAGTTAATTGTTAGTTCTTCTAAAACTGGAACCAATTAAGAGTAGTAGGTAGGTAGGCCTACGTATGTGGTCGGTTATGAATGACAGTGATAAAAAAAAAGGTTATATACTTTTGACGTATAACTAACTACTCTCAGTTGACTTCGCGAAGACGTCAAAAGTCAACGGTGCAACTGATGTCTTGTTAAGTTGATTGAAATTTATTTTTAACCTGTTTTTCACTGAATGGCACAGGCAGGTATTGGAAAAAATACGAGGTCGTGATCGTGAATAAAATTGAAGCCTGACTGACGTGATTGCGAAATATTTTATTCCATGAACGAATGTCTTAGCGGTGAAGGCTATTAACCCAGTAAATGTAGTTTGCACACAATTGCAAAAAAGTTGGCGATTTTTTTATCATGGAAATTCGTAAAACTATATTTTTCCTGCTCTAATTTGCAAAAATTGTAGGCAAAAGAAAAGGATGGCAATAATAGTCATATATGCACCCGCATACTGCACATTTTCGCATAGGTTGCATTCTAAGCGCGGGAGAGGAAGGAATAAATTTATGTTTAAAAAAATAAGATAAAAGGTAAAGAAAGGAGAACATGAACGGAATAATAAATTTTTAAGCATATTTAAACCTAGAAATTATTAGGATTACTACATTATAAAGTTTTAAAAAAAGGTTCATAAGTAAATAATTAAGGATTTCTTTTGCAAGCAAAAAAAGTCCTTGATCCTTCGACGTGCGAATGATACTAATTATTCAAACTCGTATAGGTAATATTATAATTATAATTATGTAATATAAATACGGTATCGTCAAGGAGAAAGCCCGTACTAATGTTTCACACGTGGAACCGGTCCCGGTGTAACATAGAGATGAAGCCGCAACAATGCTGGCATGCTTTTAACGTCAACGTCATTGCGCTATGACACTGACATTAGATATAGACAAGGCAAATAAGTTTACGTACTTTTATTTTTTTATGGATTTCCCTCCAAAACACTCTTTTTCTGTAAAAAGTATAGTGAATACTAAGTCGATTTTTGTTGTGGATGTAGACAATATAATTTATCACAAGGTTCACATACCATCACGCATGATCCCCGGAGATCTAGGCAGAGGTGTACGTGCTAATGTACACTGGTAACATATTTTAGGTCCCATGTTATAGGGGGTTTGGGCTTGGAGTCGGAATCGTGTCTTGTCCTTTTCGTCAGCAGTGACTACTAGGCTGATAGGTATGTCAAAATAGACCCGGTATACAGAAAAAAAGCCGCCATTTTTTTTCAATTTTTATAACATACCATCACGCCGGTATTCCCCGAAGGGGTAGGCAGAGGCGTACTAATGTACACCCACATTTCGCCGGTATGTTTAGATCCCATGTAATAGGGGGCGAGCCTATTGCCATCAACCGGGCACCGAGCTCCTACTGAGAATTTCACAGAAAAACCCAACAACATTTTGCTCGACCCGGGGATTGAACTCAGGACCTCTAGCGTAGCAGTCACACTTGGAGCCACTAGGCCAACGAGGCAGTCAATTTTTATACAAAACAAAACTGTACCAATTAGAACGGAACTGAGTACAGTAGTCAATTTACAATCATTGCCAAGGGCCAAGGTACCAAAGCCCTTTAAATTGGACCGGCCCCGATTACTTATGGTCGTTAGGTCCTCTTTTTTATGGACACTCAAAGTGCCATGTATATTCGGAGTTTATTTCAATCATTAGTTATTTTTATGACTTAATTGAGATGTTCAAAATATTAGGAGATATGTTAATGATCAACTCAGTACTATCCCACTTCTGGGGTGACGAACTATATCTTTCTATGGATGCCGGTATCATCATAGACGGTAGTGAACTTTATTATACAAGGTGAAAGGGAAATCGACGCACAAACGTCGCGAAAAGGTTTCACTCAAGGTCAAAAATAGAATGACCTACTTAGGTCATTCATGTAGAAAATCATCGGATAATACAGATATTGACATTTTTGAGCGCGCAGTGTGTTACTAAAACGCGATTATAACTCCGAGGTGAATATGATCGCGCGCGCGATCCGAAATAAACTAAATAAATCTAATTTGGGTATATAGAAATAATGTTATTTTACACATTCAAGTAAAAAAAATTGCAGAAAATATTGAAAAGTAAGTACTTAGATGAAAAAAGTTGCGGAAAATTTTAACGCAGGAGGGTCCAGAATCATGTACTGAACTCATGGTATTCGGATGTGCTTTGATGTCCCTTCCACCTTGTATAGGCCACCAATGGACACTGGTGGACTATGGTCTATCACAAATTCACAATTCACACGGGGCGGGCAGGTAAGCACTGTTTAAGCAAGTGATAAACAAATTACATGATTGCGAGAAGTCAGAGGTAGAACTTACCCAAAATCTTTGAATTGGCAGTTCAGTTCGTCTGCTTTGCTTAAATATATTACGCACTGTATCAAGCTATACATTTTCAGTTAACAATTCATTTAGCTTGGTTTTGTTCATTGTAATAACCAACAGCGCGTATAGAAAAGTCGAAGAAGCAGAAGTATGCATACCAGACGCCTGTATTCCTCGAAGGGGTAGGCAGAGGTGTACTAATGTACAACCCAGGTCCCATGTAGTAGGGGGTGAGCCTATTGCCATCAACCGGGCACAAATCCAGGCTCCGAGCTGCTACTGGGAATTTCACAGAAAAACCTAACAACACTTTGTACGACCCGACATTCGAACCCAGGACTTTGCAGTCGCGCTTGGGACCACTAGACCAACGAGGTCAATCGTGGCAAGTGGCGGGTTTTAAGTCCTGCCTACCCCTGTGGGAATAAAGCGTATGTGTATAGTATTACGTCACCTGCATCGTGAATGTTCTGTATCGGCTGCAGGCGGTCCGCTCGCCCTTGAATACGGATGAGCAAGCTCAACTGCTCATACGTTATGTATGCACGCTGCGACTGCAATCGCCCTCGGAACGACCTATCCTGTCACTGGCCATTCCGATTTACTTATTTTGTAATTTAATTGTAGCCGTTTATTAAGAAAACTCTTTTTTTCGACATTTGAAAATTGAATTGGTTCGATTTTGTTTTATTTTGCGTGTGTTTGAGGTGCTGACGTCATTATTGTGGTAGAAAACCTCTTTAGGGAATTATGGCTTTAGAGTTTTAAATGAAGAAGAAGTTTGTGTTACATTTCTTTTTGGTATTAGTGGATTTTAAAGGTTTGACATAAAATAACGATTTCTTTTTGTATAGGTACCTGTAGTGTTACCTACTAGATATGAGAAACATCGTTTTTTTTTTAAAAGTAATAAGAACCGAAATTTAATTTAAAAAATTAACATCTAATCAACGGATTCTACATTTTATTTTAAAACAATTTTAATTAAAAAACGACAAATTCTTTAATTTATTGTTATGTAAGCTGAGTTTCCTTGAAGAAATAATAAAGATTGCAAGGAGGAATTTATTTAGGTACTCTATGATTTTAGATAGAAACTTAAAAACCTATTGACACGATTTTACTCTTCTCTTATCGCATTCTGTGCAATTTTGAGGATATCGTAAAACTAATTGATATTCACGGATTCCACGTCAAAATACTGTTGTGCACCGTTCATTCGCCATTTTGTGACGAATATTGTTTTTCAATGGACGCTGTTCACGTCATTTTGTCGGTTTTAGTGGCTCATCAATGTTGAAATATTCAAAATGTTCTCTATTTGAATTTCAATGCAGTTTCGCGCGTTGTGTAACGTCCGAAAAGAACCGTTCGATGCTCCGTGTGACGACTTTGTTTATCGGAAGTAAATTATACTATTGTAAAGATTTACTTAGAGCATCATCATCATCAGCATTTTGAATCGACCGGTATGAAACGCGCGTGCGCGGACTCTCATAAAATTAATAGATACTTATATTTCATAGTAATTAAAATACTGATCAAATGATTTTATGTGTTTATTATTTTATTTTAGAAATCTTATATTGATTTCAGAACTGTATAATTATTCTAGATAGGTACCACTAGTTATTTCAACGATAACAATTTCATATAAACAAATAGTCTTGCTGATTATTTATAAGGATTAAGGGCCTGTTCATCACCTCTGGATAGGCCCTAACCACCGGATAAATTAAAAAAATGGAACAAAATTTGTCGGAAGTTATCTTCCAAGTAATTTAACAGGAACTTATCAGTAGGTGGTGAAACAGGTCCTAGACTTATCCCTGATTAACAAAAATATTTTTTTATTTAAATAGAAAATACATTAACTTTACCAAAAATTTTACTTGCATTTATAATTACGATAATGTTATGCCGTGAGCCATGGCGATTAATTAAAATTAGGATTTAGATTAAGATTGGAATTTTACTCCAATATCAGATTTGATTAAAACCGCCTACGGCTACAGTTAGGCCCACCTAAGCCTAGAATGAAGTTCTCCCAATGTCCCCGAGGCCATTTTAGTGCAGTACTCCATTACGTCCAAGCCATCGTCCAAGGCGGAAGTAATTCGAGTAGCCAGTGAAGCCTTCTAACTCATTTAGTTACTACACTGCCGTTCCACCGCCACAAACAAGCAAGCAATTATATACACTATCGCAATCACTGACCCATGAAAATCCCCTGCAGCTAACCTCTCCTCAGTTTATGAGTTATACAGTCAGTCACACTTTAAAATCAAAGTATTTAACGTAATTAGTTTTCTGTGAACTCTGATTTGATACAGAAAATCTTTTATTAGTTTTTGTTGCAAATCTTTTTATATTTTTTAAGTGTTTATTGACAACAGATTGGCGATATTCCATTTTCAAACTTGAGAAAATAATTTAATCATTTTTTTTAAATAGACACATAGAACCTTTTTAATTTTTCATGTTTTTTGTGACGGGTTGACATATTCCTTTTTTAAAGTATCTGGACGTAACGATTTCTTCCGTATCAGAAGTATATTAATAGACCTTACATGTAGCACCGCTTAAACCCGGAAAAATCATATAAAAGTCATACAAATATGGGTAGAACTGATCTCGCGACCTACAGGGCAGAAAACCAATCACTAAGCCACAACTCCAATCGAGATGTCGGAATTATTATCGATATTGGTATTGTTATGCGGCGCCCGTTTCTATGTTCCCATTCCGATAATTTCTTGGAAATAGATCGAATTATAATAGAGGTTAACCTGAGTATTTCATATGCGCGGGAATTCTTGTTATTGAATAAGCAGAAACGTGGAACCTTAATGACGTCAGGAGGTGTACATATCGGGATTAAGCAGCAGTAACGATCGACAATCTTAGCGGTTCAACCACTTTCACCCTCATTATTCAAAGTATAAGGTCGAAAATGCTCAGACACTAATTTAATTCATCTTACAAGGGTTCGGTGTAAGTGTACACTATTTTACCTACATATACAGTTCGCCGGTATGTTTAGGTCCCATGTAATCGGAGGGAGCCTAATGCCATCAACCGGGCACAATCTCCGAGTTGTTACTGAGAAAAATAAAAATCAAATACTGCCGTGTAAACGCACCCAGAACTTCAAGCGTAGCAGTCACCCTTAAGACCTGGTAAGGGTGACTGATGATTTTGTAACTGCGAAAACAATCTTCTTTTTGTACCAAAAAAAATATACCTACTACTCTAAATATTATGAACAAATGTTACTATACAATAAATCCTGTTATAAAAAACAGCTGATAAATATATTTAAAATCTATGGAACAATTTGTGGTCCCGTAGTAAAAGTCCTTCCTAACAATGAAAAAATAAAGGCGTATAACTTACTAATAATAACTAAAATGTTCATTGTCATCCGTCAATATTGTCCTCTTAACCTTTTAAAATCATGTACTTATTCAAAACTAGATTTTCAGAGCAAACACAATACATACACAGATGTCGTAATCACATAGAATAAATAGTATTTGGCATAACAAGAGGCTTGTATTTGGCATAATGGGCGTACGGGATATAAACCGGGTTACGACCGGGTCACAACCCAGCCGTCCCGGACCGGCACACTGACCCGTAAAGATGAATAACAGGAAAATTTATTGATATCTCACAATTATTGCATACCACCTAGCCTGTATTCAGTCATTTAGGATTTGGATTTGTACTTCTGGTAGCACAAATACAAATTACGAGCTAATACTGAGAATTTTATATAAAAACTCAATACTTTTGTTGACGGCGGAGTTTGTAGGTTTGCCCATGCTCAAAGTAGTAGTTAGTAATTGCAATCAGGGGGGCTAGACAAGTTGCATTTTGGTATTCGAATCGACAAACAAAATGTATGCAAATGACATTAGTGACAGCCCGATTTGTCGAAAGCTTGTGTCATTTCCATACATTTTGCTTGTCGATTCGAATGTCAAAATGCAACTTGTCTAACCCCCCTGTCTGTTTATAATACAACACAATTGAAAGTAATTTTCTAGTAGAATAAGAATCATGCAAGGCGTAAATAAAAGAAACTAGAAACTCCTTAAGTAAGTACTTATAAGTAAAAAAAAATACCGTGCAAAGTCGCTTTGGTGCCTGCCTTTGTTGGGACTACAATGCCAATACAATAATACAATGCTATAAAATAAACTATAACAAGAAAAATATAACTATTTCATTACTTTATCGCATGAAACAAGTTGAGTTAAGTAGAACTTCTTTGAATACGATACTTATAAGCCGTGTACTTGAAAATATATAATTTTTCTTTTCAAAAACATTTAGCGTTTGTTGATGCAAAATACAATGAAAAAATAACTGTGTGTAATTTATAAACATAAACATCAAAAGCATCATAGCTAATTTATTAAGACTAACATAGAATTAAAAAAATATTAGAAATTTAGAATTAAAAAAATATTAGAAAATATTCAAGGCCTGTTTCGCTAACTCTGGATAGCCGCTAGACGTTCAAATAAATTAAAAAATGAAACAAACCTGCTAATTAATTTAACAGGAACTTACTAGGAGCTGGTAAAACAAAATCATTCGGCCCCGCTGTATCAAAATTAAATCTATAACTCTAATCCATAGTAATTAATAATTGCGAGTTTGTAAACTTTTTGCGGCTAAGTCGTAAAAAACATTTCGATAAACAAATTCAAAGAGATTGCATCCTGAAAAAGGACCTAAACTACTATTTGTTTAAAAAAATAATATTAAATAGTCCATATTATGATATGCAGGTGAAGACACAGACAAAAGGTAGTCGACATAAAACCGAGCGTACACCTGCTCGGTAATAGAACACAAGAACCGTTTGAGAGCTCAAAGCTATGTACACACGAAGTAGCATCCCCGTAGAACTGGGGCACGGAGGCTGGGCGTCCCAATTCGCAGGGTCATACCGCGACCTACCTCACGACCTATTTGTGAGTACTGATATGATCCGGGACGTTTAAGACACATCACGTGTCTCTTCGAACGGACATTTTTGGGGCTTCGAACATGCTTTTACTGTAGACATAGTGTTGAACAAGGGACTACTTGTGAGCGTTCTATTTTGCAATATAACAAACTGGTTTTTTCGATGGGAATATGTCAATAGATGGGATTTGTAACAATTTGTATTTTGTTTTTTTTTCTTCAGCACAAAAAGGTAAGTCAACAAAGAAAAATCGTGTGCTGGTATAAAGCTTAGATTTTACTTTACCTGTATGAGATCTATATTAAAAATCTAAAATGAAAGTTAGAAAAAAAATTTTCTTTTCAAACCTGTAAATTTATTTGGTCCTTTGCTCAATTTTGGGACAGTTGGGGCAAAAAATAATCACCGAAATAATGAACCGGAAAATATTATTACTATCATTTGTAACTTGACAAACATTTCTTCAAATATGCTAGTGTTGTTCTGAAAAGTCCCAACTTTGCTGCACTATAATTTTATAAGATTGACGCAGTAATTTAAAAGTTTATAGCATCATAATGCATCGTTGTTATGCAAAAGACATCACTTCACTCGTTTGAAAAGACAGATAATTTCACGGTAAATAAAGTTTTTCAATAAAAAAACATTGTTTTACGGATGTGATAAAATGTGTGTGTTTAAATAGCCTCTTGTCTGGAGCACATTGCAGGCACATTATTTCTATAGTAAGTGTTCGCGAAAACTGCACAAGGAAAGTGAATTCAACAATTTTGTACGTGGAAAGAAAGAATTAGAAGTTAGGTATTGATGAAAGTAGAAGTAGGTAAATATTCTCTAAGATTATTCATAAAATCCTGGAATATACGGGGAGCCTTGAGGGTATTTTTAATCATCCTCAATGCCAAATAAAGACCCATACTGATATTCCGAAACAATGGCGGTTGACATAGGGTGGTCTAAACACAACAATAGCCATGTCACTCATAATACTGAAGTAAATTAGAGTAATAAAGACCGCCCATACTTTGAAAGGATGTGTGTTTATCTAGATATTTTTAAACCTATCGTTTACCATATTGTCCCTAACGATACTGGTTAGATGGTGGCGTTTAAAAAGAGAAATGTTTCTTTTAGCACGCTTAGCACGCAGCGTTACGAGATAGTCACGACCGTCGCGTGTAGCAACCCTAATGGTCGAGCTAAGCTCGCTGTATACGACGCGGCTGTAATATACCTGTGTGAAAGAAGCATTACGCGATATTGTGTTGCCAGGTATTAAGGGATATTTAGTAACAATATAATGTTACTTTTGAATGAAAATGATACAATTTACTTTATTGTTGCTCATGATTTTCCTGCTATAACTTCTTTAATAGAAACCTAAACATTTTTTTAACAAAAACATTTTATAGTTTTAGAATCAATTCTTCGTGTCGATTGTGTTTTTTTGTTCAGAACGAATGGAGACAACACAACTCAACAATTATTACCCATGTAATTTACATGAGCAGTTTAATTTATGGGCAAATGGGTATACACAGTCATGTAAAAGAAATAATAGGTAATGAAGAAAAACGTTTAATTAAACATCGAGACACACGTAGCCTGAAAAAGAAAATCTTAACTAATCTCAATGCATGTCACGGTTTGGATTAAATGTCAAATGAAATTGATTGGTTGACGCTGGTTTCGGTAGATAAAACATTTGAAAATCGTGCACAGATCAAAAAAGCTCATAACCTAATAAGTGTCGTGTCGTCCTCGTCTCGTTACGTGTAAATGGACTTGCCAAGCAATTTGGCTGAAGTTAGCGCCATTAGGCCCCAGGTAGCATCGTGACTATTATCGCAAAGCAAGCCTTGTATCGTGTGTGTTCGAAAGAGCTCCCTACGGTAGATTAGGTGTTGTTTTCCTAGAGATTATCGTCAGTGTAAAGCTAAAGATTTTTACTGTTAGCGATAGGCCAACTATGTTAGCATTCACCAGTAAGTTTGTACTGTTTTGAGGCAAGCCCATTGCCATTTACCGGTCACGAATTTAATGGCAGCGCTGTTCCCGCTGCTAATCACAAACAAACAAACCAAAAAAAAATCTTTACATATTCTGGACAAACGAAGTAGGTAATCAACTGATTTCTAAAGATTATCGGTATGGAGACAGTAAAAATGTTGCTGTGTACAACTTTACTTGTGTGTGTGCGTGTGACCTAAAAATATAATGATGTGCAGAACTTTGACCTTTTTGAAAATTGTTACCATTCTATCGCATGCGTGGAAAGTGTTCTTTATTTTTAAATAAGTGGTGTTACGACGGAGTTTCTTAGCTATGTTTACTCTTTAGAAAGCTGATATGCCAGATTTAACGATGTATTTTGACTTTTGACCTTTTTAGGTAAGTACATAGAATTTGTTATAGGTACTACTTTTCCGTCTCATTTTATATGCTTTGAAGCTTTGAGAAGAGATAATTTATAAACGTATTTATATTATATTTCTCAGAGCATTGGCTTTGAGAAATATCTGATGACTTTTTATATAGCAGGCAATAAATTCTATAAAAGTTATTACGGCCGAGTTTATTTTGAGACTGGTAATGATGTAATTTTATTTGTTCATATATTTATATGCGAGTGTGATTTCCTTATACATAACTCTTTTTTGGGTAAAACCGAATAGTTTGATTTTCTGTCTGTTTATGACAAACGTGTTTCGATTTGGTAGAATTATATTTTTTTCTACTGGTAATAGTTATAAAGGAAATTTAATATAGTACTATGTGCCGCTGAATGATATGAACATTAACCAGCCAGGATAACATGCGCGCCACGACAAAATTTTGTCTACTCTTTTGTCTCGCTCTTTCTTGTGCGAAAACGAAACAAAAGCACGACATAAGCGTAGACAAAATGTTTTCGCGGCGTGCATGTTAGCCCGGCAGGTCTCGAGATCGAATCTAACGCACTAAGCTCTTTTTGAAATCACACGTCGTCAAGAGAATCTTCCAATACCATAGGTTAGTCACCCACAGGATGGTGGATAGCTGCCTAACCCCTTTTATGCTGAGAGGAGACCCGTGCCTAATATGCAGGACAGTAAATGGGTTGGTAATGACGATGACTGCCAAAAAGAAAGTCATGTTAAGCATTATGTTTCTGCAACAGCACTAACAGGGTTAAATTTGGACGGAATTGCAGATCGATCGTTACAAATTAACCCTTGAAAATAGCTAAGGCATTAAGGACAAGGAAAATTCTTACACCATCGGATTCAACTCCCTATTCATTCAGTATAAATAATCCAACTGAGAAGCCGTTGTAAGTGTCTCTTTCAATCTCCATTTATTTTACGTCCAATTTGAAACCAACTCCTTAAACAAGAGATATTGCTGTGGAACTTTTCCTGGGTATTTTAAGTCGTGTTATCCAGATTCTTATTGAGTAAGTGCTTCTCTTTGTACTTTGGGTTTGAAATAAATTGGAGCACTGAAACCTTTTCATGTGCCTCTTTACGTGTTCCTTTGCAAGAAATTTAAAATGATTTAACGAAATTTATCCTAAGACTGAGGCGGCCATCTTGCTTAATGTTCCTACAAACCTACATCCCCACAAACAACACCGAAAAATACAACTAGTGATGTTAAAGGGTGTCACTTTTACCCATAAACAAAATTTTTGAAATTGGTAAGTAAGTAATACGTACTTAATTGTTTTAACGTACATGGTAAATATTTCACTGCTTCAAGATGAAAGAAAGTTACGAGATAAACTCAATAAAATCTTGTATATTAGATCAATAATAAAATTAACGGTTTCCGTAAAAAAAAAACCGTCCGATCCGGATTCCGGAAAAACCATCCGTTTTTTTGTAGGTAATTAGTTACTTTTGAGGCACGAAGCCCTAAAATTACATAGGCACCTAAAACTGTTTTCAAACACTTTATTTTATTGAAAGCGATATTACCTTTGTCGTTTACATCATTCATGGTTCTTGCATGATAGATGCAATCGTTTATACGACAAACTAAGCTGAGAGTAATTTCATGCGCTGTTGCGCCTGTTGCCTGTAAATAAACAATGAAATGAATTGCCTTTGTATGTGGAACTATTGTTATCCCACATATACTAACTATATGCATATATAATATGGAACAATAATTGATGTACAGTCGACAAAAGATTTACCTATGTTGTTGTTGTAACCTACAAGCAGCTGTGTTTTGATGAAGTCAAAGATTGTGACAAAACGTAGGTGTTTAGCTGCCCGTCATGCTTATGGCGAATATCACGGATCACATGGAAAAGGACACAAGGACGTGGTTTTAGGACAAGGCTAAAGCTACTGTCAAGCCGATAATTTCTTTACAAACGACAAAAGACTTGTTACCTATAAGTTGTTGTTGTTACCTACAAGGAGCTAACGACTTCTGTGTTTTGACGTTGTGAAAGATTGTCACCCCATGTGTCAAATCGTAGGTTTTTAGCTGTCTCTCATGGTCGTGGCGAATGTCATAGATCCCATGTACAAGGAGACATGGACGTAGCTTTAAGATCAGGGTTCTAAAACTCAAGCCAAGGTCAGTGAAGTGCAGTTTATATTATAGTCGGTACGATCCATAATTTTCCGCACCCAAAAAGAGCGTTGAATTATTTACAATGCCTGCTGCTACTGCCTGTACATCTAAATCTTTTGCCAACTGTACCTACGTGTAAGTACTAAGGTTGTCAAGTAGATTGAAATACGGCCAAGTTTACGTAACTCAGTCGTGACCGCAAGCACTATAGTTATAAAATGGAGGAAAAATAAAAATAAGGTTACCAGCCAAGGTAAGGGACCTATATAAAATAAAAAATATTAAATGAAAAGGTTTTTATGAACTTGTATATTTTTAGCCAAGGTTTTAAACCTATATAAAATAAAAAAATATTAAATGAAAAGGTTTTTATGAATTTGTTTATTTTTTATTTGCTAGCGAGAAGGTATGCAAGAAGTTTTCTCTACTTTAATGTTAATAATGCTTTTAGTTAACGTAGAAATCCGATAGAACATAGCATCACGTCTGTATCCTCTGAAGAGTTAGGCAGAGGTGTACTAATGTACTATAAATTGTACACCCACAGTTCACCGGTATGTTTAGGTCCCATATAACAGGGAGCGAACTTATTGCCATTAACCGGGCATCAACCCAAACTTTTTCAGATTCAGAGATTCAGAGATTCAGAGAAGAGACTCAGCATGAACTTATATATATACAAATATATATATAGAACTTAATTTGACACACGGAAGCCAGCTCAGCGTAAAGTAATACGCTGAGCTCGTCTCTGAATGTTAGCCTAAATGCTACTGAGATTTTCATAGAAAAACCTCGACCTCTCCTAGACCTGCTCGAACCCAAACAACGTACCTAGAAAGACACAGAAACATACTGATGTTTAAATAGCCAAGTTAGTTCAATTCGGATTAGGTATTTTAAGTACAAAACAGATATCCGTTCGAAGAAATCCTCTCCGGGGTTTCTTTCACAATATACAAATAGTACAATAAAAACATACCAATCCTGTTATATAGTGCAATTGTTCGCGTAGGTATCAATTCTGCGCACGATCCTCCACAATGGAATTTGTCGGCGTCGTTTGTAACGCGCGTGCGAGTCATTATTCGCACTCAGACTGCGCCTACGCATCCGATCTCGCCTTTACAACTATTTCCTCCATTTTATTGTTAAATCAAATTATCAATGGATAAATTGAAGTCCTCTGGCTCATGGCTTTGGATTAACTTCAAAAAAATATTTTATGGTCTCTTTATACACAATTTTCACAGTAATACACAGTTTACGGTCAAATATAGAGACACCGACAAGAAATTGTTATGTTCTCCTCAATGTCTCATGTCATTTGGACGTTTCCTGTATAAAACTTATTGGTACTTTGGGTCTTGACGCACGAATAAAGGGTAGGTAGGTTTCTTAATGTGAGCGAAAATCCGTCTTGTGAGCGTTTGAGGCTTTCGGGGGACAGAAAGCTCCGAGAATTATTGTCCTCCGGGAAAAAATGATGAAAGACTAAATTTACTCTATATTTTGGATATACATCATCTATGTAATAATACTTGAACCCTGCCAGACAGACATTGCATGACATAAACAGGTGAATCTAGATTCTGTGTATCAAGGTTTGCACTGGATATCTTCATATAGCTTACGTGGGTAAGCATTAAGCAAGTAGTAGTAGTAGTAAGCATTAGCGAAAATACAGCTAGAAAAATAACATATAATCATAATCTGTATGATTTATCAGCGACTGCTCAAACCACTGAAGTGACTGAACGGATTGGGCCACAGACAGTTATTATGATGTAGGCATCTCCTAAGAAAGGATTTTCGGAAATTCCCATTCGATTGGGAAAAAATAGGAACGCGACTAACACTGTTGGAAACAGCTAGTTATGTAAATACATAATGTATAATGTATTCATTTTACTAAACATTTAAGTAGGTGAGCTGTCGGACCGAGAACTGTTAAAGATCTTTAAAACATTTATTCTTTAACAGCTAGTGACCTATTTTCCTTTGAAATAGCCAAACAACATTTTGATTTTTGCTGGCTTTTGATGTCAGGGTAATACTTAAGTTTTATGTTTATGCCAACGCACATTTGCATATTATTTTTTAAACTAGAAAAGTTTTTAAGAACATCTCTGTATTTTGATTGGACGGACAGCACTTTTAGCATGTACTGTAGATCAGTTTGAATCGAATTTAAAAAGAAATTCAAACATTAAAATCAATTGGGATATTCGATTCCATTTATTATTAATCGAATAGTCTTCATCGATATGAATAGTACTGCACTAGATTGTTGCAGATTCACTTATCAGTATAGTTTTAATATGAAATACCGATTTTATAATAGGTACCACTACTAGCAAAAAGTCTATTTATTTTACTCTAAAAAGTTAAGTTATATTAGATGGATGGACCCATTGGATTCACCTAAAATTAGGATGTCGGTTTGCGTTTGCAAATCTTGGACCAAGCCATAGATATAATGGTCGAATATGAAAGATTCCGTACCTTGAATTGTCATTGGTTAATGGTAAAATATAAGAAGTTACACACGTCGTTTTACATGTGAATTCATAGCAAAAAAATCTAATAAAAACTTCGCTATTAAATTCGTAGTACTACGAATGTTCCACGAAAACGAGCTTGATGTAATAATTCACGAAGAGTATTTAAAACAAAATACTGATAAGTGTATCCGTGGTAGATTTATTTATTTTAACTAGCCTAGAACAGCTGCAATTTGATTACGTCAATATTCGTGAATGGTTCTATTTTATACAGGTTTTTGCCCGGTTAATGGTAAAAGGCTAGCCGTTCCTTAAAACATACCGGGTAAGTGGGGGTGTACATTAGTGCATCTCTAATAAAGAATATCGATTTGATTTGCTTACGGAACAAATTATTGACACATAATTTATTGCTAATTTTCGCCTGTGAATCACAAGAAGTTCCTATACATATAATATATTAATTTGTAGACCAAAGTAGTGTGGACCAAAGCTAATTGTTACTGTTTATGTGGACCAAAGCAGATAGGCAATAGTTTATGGATAGAAAAGAGGCCTTCACTCAACATTTGACAGACAGATTACTTATATAGATACTCGTAAATACGTCACCATCATCAACCTCTTTTTTCATATTTCATATCTAGCAATAAGTATCAACAGTAAGTACCTGCTTTATCTAATCGATCTTAAAAACAGCGGCTACCAATGGCTACAATAGCATTGATGACAGGACACAATACGAGTACTTACCTACCAACATGTCTGTATTCCACACTGCGCAGTCGCGTGTCATCCTCTTGCACAAGGTCGGGCCACACTATCGCATTCATGCCACACGATCGCTAGTACACTCCATTCATCACTTTTTACGCCGGTCACACACTTAGCTGCTCTATTTTATAAAAAAACTTACTGTTGCCTACGGTTTTACTCGCATCCCAAAAGGGTTATAACTTTTTTTATATTTGAGACTTCAGTGGGCCCAGCCAAGTTGCAATCTAACGTTTATATCGTCGAGCGAATATAAACAAAATGTTTGGGGAATGACATAAGCATTCGACAAATCTGACGTTTACAAAATATGTCATTCCCATACATTTTATTTTTATTTGTTCGTCGATCCAAACGTTAGATTAGGTCCAGGTCCTCAGGATTTACAGGATTTACAGTGTTTGACAGATATAAAATTTTAATTGATATATTAATTACTATCATAATGTTACAGCTACTTTACGTGTGTGACGGGCTTAACGCTCCACCTCATTTTAATATTGTTTTGGCACGACTGTCGGTCTCGGTTGAACTTTATGAAAATGTCATTTAATTTTACAAAAGGTGAGTAAATATACTATGTTGAAAATTGTGTCAGTTTTTCACACAACCGCGCATGCACACTCCATTCATCATTGTACCTATATGAAGGTCGCCCAAGCGTATCATGCGCTCTTTTGTCACGATTTCGTCTATGGGGAATTTACAGCATTTCTCAAAGTTTTGGCACGAGTTTCGATTCTGGATGAACTCTTTGACAATGATATTGCACACTAAAATAGCATTACAGGAATAGGTATCTAAAAAAAGTTCAACAAATTAAAATAGTACTGCACTTTTTTGACGTCAACTGGGGATTTCATGAATAGACGCAA
This sequence comes from Acronicta psi, assembly GCA_946251955.1. Lineage (NCBI taxonomy): Eukaryota > Metazoa > Arthropoda > Insecta > Lepidoptera > Noctuidae > Acronicta > Acronicta psi. The sequence continues at coordinate 5,517,715 of OX276472.1, read as the reverse complement.
GGCTTTCGGACATTTTTTTATATGCTTATTTTAGTTGCTTATTTGAAAGCTAGAGACGTTTGCATCGATTCAAAGATAAAAGGGTATAAATCTGAACATAGGATAATTATGGCCAAAAAAATTTTATATGTCGGTTTGATTTGATATCTCTTTGTCATGCTGACATATTTATGATAAAGGCAGAGCGACTTAGATAAGGCAGTTTGTTGCCAGCTGGTAACAAATACTAGATTACGATTTGTATAAATTTAATAAAGGTTTCTTTATTTTGTTCTTCATGTCCTGAGTGCCTATGTAGTTGTAAAACATCCATTTTATTACTCTTGGTTGTAATACAGAACCGGAAGAACCAAAGACAATTCTCTTTGTGAACAAAAATAATCTTGGCAATACGGATAAATTAAAATTTTTGCTCATAATAAAATTGGTCTGTGTGGATTACATAGCACTGTTGCCATTTACAATAAAACGCTTTATAAAGCCAGTAGTAAACCACGATATAGGGGTGTAATCTCTGTTAACGAGCCATAGATTCGGGCGATACGTGGTATTACGAAGTAAAGATTGCGCCACACTAGGTTCACGCGAGTTCAGACGCGCGATACCACGGCCTTGGCCCCGCCGCGATAAACAATGGTAATTATGACATCGCCGGCGAAAGCACGCTATAGATACAGACAGACTTGATACGGTTCACATACATTCTCGAGGTTAAACACGTTTTCTATATCAGTTTAGTAGGATAGATAGGAAAGCTAAAATTATTTCTTGTTATCAGTTTGTAAATCGTCAACACGGATGTTTACATAGCATCGACCTTTTCTTTCGCGTGGCGTTCTGACTGATAGAGAAAACATGAAGGTTTGTATTAATATATCAATGTGCTTGATAGTAGATAAGTATTAGATTAATTCAAGCAACAATAGCGGTGGTAGCATTCGTATCTTATGCAATAAAGCGACTCAATAAGGCACGGCAGCTGCCAACTTGGCAAACGCTACTATAACCCGAACGTTCCTAGTATTTTGACCAATCTTACGTATGTTATTTGCATAATAAATGTGTCATATTAATGATACATCTGGGTTAGAAACAAGTGTAACCGCAGACGTTACACGGAGTGTAGGTGGAGGAGGACCAATGGATAGATGATATACAACATGATCGAAATATCTCGCACATATTTTGACCTCTCACTTTGCCCTAAAGCTTCCCTCGCTAGCCCTGTCGCTTCAGTATGGCTAGCATCATTTAACGATGATGTTGGCCAATGCACATGATTTTGACCGAGTTGTGGATTCAATCCGGAACAAATATTTGTATGACCTACGGGCATGGGTCTGAGTGTTTGTGTAGGTATATGGAAAATTGAGTCTATAAACGCACAATACATTTTCTAAAGTATCGTGCGTTTACAGACTCAATTTGGCCCACCTAGTGTGGGCCAGTTACACGTATTGACGAATATCGACCAAATGTGTGGATATTGCATAAGTTTTGGAAAAATTATTACCATACATTTTGTTTCTATGTGTCCGTCAATTCGAGCAGATTGCAGCTTGTCATGTTATTTTTACGACTAGTTATTGAAAACTGTGTCGGGTTCTGAGTAATGTTAATGGTTTCATGTGGGTGTACGTTTCACGTTTAATTTACGCTCATTAATATAAAGAGCTCGTCGGAAATTCTGTTATGAAATGTCGAATTATTTTTGCAAAATAGTAAAATATGTTTTATTAAAAGCTCTTTCATTCTGTAAAAAACCCACGCCGAGAACAGTAACGGGCTGAATAATAAAATGTACTATTTATAGGCTTTTCAGACGACATTTTGGAGGCTTTCATGTATAAATTAGTGCTTTAATATAAAATGTAGGTATATATCATTTAAATGAATGGCTTCATTAAAATATTTTGGGGTTGCCCTAAAATCGGTAAGCTCGGCAAGTTTCGGTGTACTTAGGCGTCTAAAAATCTTGATTACTTCACGTTAAATATGAAGAAATGTACCTAATAAATTGAAAATTGAGTTATTTCAATAATATAGGTAACACAATAATTTTCGTTATTTCGAGTTGTATATTTATGTATAACTAAATATTTCTCATAAAAAGTAACAGTGTTGTCATATTTACTATTCATTTATTACATTATTTACATTTATTACTACTTCCTGAATAAAGTTTAAATAAATAATATTCAAATATAGTATAAATATAAATGTTGAATAATTAAATATGATTTATATACATTTATATTGTCAATATAATTCATAATTAACATCAAAGATTTAAATACAAATTCTACCAAAATGCTACCTTGATTTTCTAAGACATGGTAACGCTAACTTAGGTCACAAATATCAATAATTCATAAAGCCTCAAGCCATTAGGCTAAAGGCTTATCTTGCTTTAGTATAGATTTATTTATTTATTTATTGCTTATTTTGCTAATAAATCTTACTATACTTGGATATGATGATAAAATATGGAACATTTTAATCGATCATTGCTGAATTTAACTTATTATTAAATTTAAGTATTCTCTGATTTACATAAATGCATTAGACCCATGTTTATTTAGAGATTGTTTTTATTAATTACAAATTATCATCATAATTATGATATCGTTAGATAGGTATGGCTTGTTCCCCACTACTGGGCAGTTGGGCAAACAAACAGCTGCCGATATCAACAATTTATTGTATGAAATCATAGAAAAGTTCCTACATTTACTTATACAGCTCGATTTTCTATTTCAATATCATCAGTTTTCTTGTCATAATATTTCGCGTAGAATAGTCTATTTACATTTTACAAGTTATTTCAATTGATGAGAAAACGTCGATAACAAAACAAAATAATATACCGAGAGTGTTTCCGCAGCGCAACGTAATTTCAGTTGAACGACGCACACATAGGTGCAGCAAAGTATTGAAGATATAAATCAATGTTTCCACGTCGGGAACCATTTTATTACCTTCCTATCTATTATAGTACCTCATTTAGATGTTCTTCGAATGCTCTTACATCGATTTGCAAGTATAGAAACTCGCCCTCACAGGAATAAAACATACAGCAATAACAGACAGATATCATTGAATTTACAATGACGTCTGCAGAAAAATACGAGTCTATTCACAGCCGTGTATTGAATGAAAACAAAAAGGTAAAGCGAGATTTTAAGTATGTGTAATGCGTTTATTGTGTCGACGTAAACACGCCTAAGTGGAGAAAAGAATATTTCTCACTTATGACGCGTGATATAATTACTTTACTTATCTTAAAGACTTGTGAGTTTAGTGAACAGGCGTACATGTATAAAGATGTGGACGTATGTATAGATATAGCATAAATTTCACGTTTAGATACATCTGCGTCGCGGCAGACGTTTTATTTTAGACGTTGTAAAATAACACCTTAGAAATATTTTATAGATGCGCGTAATGGTCTGAGAAAGTTATTGGTATTGGCTTGTCTCATTGGGCCGCGGGGAGATTTTATTTCTCTGTCTTTTATTGGCAGTTAAAGGGAATATACTTCTTGTTTGTACACCGCGTCATATTATAGATATATCAATAAAATTATAAACACACGTAGATATTAATAAAAACAAGTTTAAAAGAAACTTTATTGACAAATATAAATGTCTGTAACCTCCCACGCTATACCTTTTGTTCAGTGTGTTCGTTTTAAAAATCAAATTAGAATTCTTTAAATACTTGGGCTGCTCTCAAACGGTTTGTGAGATATGGCGCTTTGTTTTTGTTTTATTTAGCGCCCTCGATCCCTGGCTGCCGTGCGACCGACATCCACCACAAAAAGAACTAAACACACACCATCAGTGATTATCGTAACTGACATTTTGTTTAATTCATTCTTAACTGATGTTCAATGATTTATGAGAATGACAGTTTGTTTTACATATAAATCGTTTTCATACATCAAGGATAAGTTAAAATAAAAAAGACTTGATTTATTTTGATTACGAATTAGATTTTTTATCTTACCTATATTATTTAAGGCGGAGATTCAACTTTACGATCGTAGTAAATCGTGGTTTAAGTATTTTTTTGCTCACATCCACATGATCGTTGGTCTGTCGGTCTGTGTTAGTACTCTTTTTATTTCTGCAAAATGTTCTTGTGGGACGAAAATATCGCTGAATAAATCTTAACGAGAAAATAATGAGGGACACACGTTGCAACACGATGCTTTTAGCCGAACAGAGACGTAAAATATAATTCACCTTAGTACAAGTCATTCTTAATTAGTTCGCAGAATTGTTTTTGATCTTTGGAATTAATAAAATGCGTGTGAATCATTGAGCTGTTATGTCGAGACCGTAATTTTGTAAATTCAGAATCGGCCTAATTTTGTTGAAAAAAAAAACACGTCATCATTTATTGAGGATCGCTACCGTGTTAACGGTCACAAAGTCACGGATTCGTGAAATCACAAGATCGAGTCAGTCCCACGCAATTCCACGAATACGTGTCAAAATAATTCTTATTTTGTTGTAGTACAATCAGTTATTGAGCTGGAGGTCACGGAATATACAAAATCTAAATAAATTTAAAATAAATACAAATCTTGTTCGATTTTGGATGTTTTCTGGCGGATAACGGCTATCTAGAGGAGGTGAAATAGGCCCTTAAAGTTTTTTCTGTGGTCTTTGTGTGCGTGCGCTCCCAGTTTGCGCTGATATGCGCGAACCTCTAGTCCTCATTACATACATCAATCCACGTCTGTTGTGTTCAGACATTCAAATAACGTGTTTTCCTAGGTTTGTTAGCGGAGAAGCGCGAACTCAGCCTGACCTCGCGGCTAATTTGACTTCGTAGGTATACGGGTAATGGAAAATCTCCGACTTGACGTTAACGATTACCAACGCCCATAGCAGTCTCAAATTATTTTGAATTGTTGCCGGTATGTTAATGGGGTCATTGTCCGGGAATTTAACATTTATGGCTTTCTCTGTAACGATTGTATTTGTATATCACACTTTTACACTGATACGAGAACTAAAATATCTACATGACGGCATTGATATCTAAATCACGCAATAGTCAGGTCGTTGCCCTCATTATCGCTTTGCGCGATAACGTGGAATACGGAAAAAATCCATTCTCAGTCTGATAAAGATGTTGGCCAGTGTCATTAGATCCATCGCGATTCCCGCGAGACTAACAAAATGAGGTCGAAGCGGGGAAACAGCGTATAACTCTAGGGCTCCACTTAAAATAGGTGATGAGCGCGTTAATAACACGCATTGCTTGAGTAAATAGAGGCATGTCCTTGGTAACGAATCGCAAGCGGCGGTGGGGTCGCCAGAGGTCGCGAACACTATTGTAAATATTTAAACTGGCAACCTGTCATTATAAGCTTTGTTTTTACAGACTTCTGTGCAAATCGTTCTCAATTTGAAAATTTGTGGCGAATGTTAAATCGATTCTGAAACGGTTGTAAAGATAATTATTTTATTTGTACCTACCGTTTTGGTTGATTCAGAAGTAAAAGAATGGTGAGGATGGCCATTATTTGGCAATGTGTTTATATTTCTTTATAGCGGTTTCCTTTTGTTTGTTCTCTCCATTTAAGGCCGGGAAAAGGGATAAGAGAGATAAGTTTACCCGCGCTTCACGCTGTTAGGCTCTCCTCACACTTATCGGGAATCGGCTAAGGTCGATCGGAAAAAAATTCTGTTGACATAACATCATGATGACTTTTATCAGCTTGACGCGCTGAGGCAGATTTTAGTACGACTTGGTTTAAATAAGTGCAACTGCTAAGAACTATGTTTCTAGCACGCTTTGACGAAAAAATGTGTAACACGGTTTTCCTTGTAATTTTCCATTTAACTTGACCGATAAGAATGAACGTAAATCTGATAAAGTTAATGTTTGATATGTGGCCGTATCTTAATTATGTTTGATACAGCATTATGTCATTAGTTGACATGACTGACTGACTGACTGACTGACTAATTTATTGTCAGTAGAGGTTGTCATTGATCGAACCACTCTGTTCGAATCAAAACGAAGCCCACAAGACTTAGAGGCAGTTAGAAGAAAGGCGAAATCACAATAAACCCAAGTTTTTCCCAAATTTTCCGTGTAACATTAAAAAAAAACGTTTTCGCATTATTACCAAAAAATATAATAGAAAATTCCAAATCGGTCCTTCTGTTTTTATCTTAAGAGCTGACTAAACGACAGCATTTTATTTAAGATTTGGCATGCTCTTTAATAGGATCTTATTTTTTTATTTTAGCGAAATTTCCTGAATCGTCTGCTACCTGGGAAGGCGCAGGGTATTTCGGATTTATACCAATAACAAGCTACCTAAGTAGTATCTTACCCGTATCCTTAGTCATGGGACAGTGTGTTTCAGAAAGACCGTGACAGGTTGTGCTGTGGACAGGGTGTGGACAGGGTTTGGATAGGGTGTGGACAGGGTGTGGACAGGGTTTGGATAGGGTGTGGACAGGGTGTGGACAGGGTGTGGACAGTGTATGGACTGGGTGTGGACAGGGTATGGACAGGGTGTGGAAAGGGTGTGAACAGCGTTGGACTGGGTGTGGACAGGGTGTGGACAGGGTGTAGACAGGGTATGGACAGGGTGTGGACAGGGTGTGGACAGGGTGTGGATAGGGTGTGGACAGGGTGTGGACAGGGTGTGGACAGGGTGTGGACAGGGTGTGGATAGGGTGTGGACAGGGTGTGGACAGGGTGTGGACAGGGTGTGGACAGGGTGTGGACAGGGTGTGGATAGGGTGTGGACAGGGTGTGGACAGGGTGTGGACAGGGTGTGGACAGGGTGTGGACAGGGTGTGGACAGGGTGTGGACAGGGTGTGGATAGGGTGTGGACAGGGTGTAGACAGGGTGTGGACAGGGTGTGGATAGGGTGTGGACAGGGTGTGGATAGGGTGTGGACAGGGTGTGGACAGGGTGTGGACAGGGTGTGGACAGGGTGTGGACAGGGTGTGGACAGGGTGTGGACAGGGTGTGGACAGGGTGTGGACAGGGTGTGGACAGAGATGATGATGAGGGGTAAGCAGTAGCACAAATAAAGGGTGAGGCCTCTCTTAGCTTCTAACTTAAAACCTACATACAGTTCTCGACAAACTTATTGTACGGGTTGAAAGGGACCATAAGTTGAGACCAACCGGGACAATAAGTTTGGCGAGAACTGTAACTGCTAAGAAAGTAGGCTCTATGAAATTTGCCACGAGTACGACTGGCAACATCACTTGGCACACCACTTTATGTAATTCAAATACGTGATGTAGGTGTTACTTTATGATAAGTATCTGCTTATATAGAATATGGTTATTCCCCTGGCTGTGTTTAGAATTTTCATGGTCACTTAGAGCATGTAAGTGTGTGTTGTTTGCTAATTAATATAAAAGGTAATCCCCAATGTTACGTCATATTAATTAATTAATCATGCTAAGAATATATACTATCTTAGCTCATTTGTGATTTCAATAGATAGGAATGTCCAAGGTTTCATATAAACTTTTTAATTAAATGACAACACTGCTGGTGGGAAATACGTAAAGCCCAAGAAAACACGAAAGCCGACGCAGTTTTTTAGAAAAGAGGTTTTATGTGATGTATTTTTCCTTTAAGGACTTAATGGCTATCATCCACGATCATCCTTCATTGAAGGGACATTCGACTGGATGTCAAGTTTTATGAAGTTTTTCTTAATGATAAAGCTATTATTTTGTTTGCTCATAATTGTCAGTTATGTTACTTAATTATTAATATTAGTTATCTTAATTAATTTTTCTGTAGATGTTTGTTGCATAAAGGATTGATAAATATGAGGTTTTTATTGTAACTACTCAATAAATACCCAGACAGTGAAACTTGCGCATGAGTGCACCATCAAACATTTTAAGATAAATGATGGATGAAACAGGTGGTAAGTAGCAAAAATTACATTGAGTACCTACGTTTTCTCCGAAAATTATCATAACTATTCCAAAAACATCATTTTTCAACGATATCGTCGGCCATCTTGACATCTTATTCGCCAATACGAAAGTATCAAGAAATTTGTTCCTTCTACATAAATCGTAGTTTCCTCTATCATGTCATCCGATCTGTGACACGTAGGAATACCTTCGTTACTTTGTCATTTTGCACAAAAATGGCCAAGATCATAAGATCCGAATACGTTGCCCTTTCCTCTCCAATTCTCCATTCTAGATTAACCTAAGAAGATATGGAAATTGCAAAGTATTTTTATGTCCATTTTTGTCATCTTAGAGAACTATTCGGAATATTCTAGGATTCTCAATGGATTTATAATGTCATTGGATGTGATGTCATAATTTTGAGGTTTCCCTTAATTACGATTATTGAAATTAAATCACGGAAGTCCAACGCAATTTCGGTCATATTAACATTAAATTATTGTTGTTACATGGTTAGTATTCTTAAAAAAAATACGACGTTAGGTGATGACAAATATACCTATTTACAAGCATCTTCTGGTAATTCTTATCCATTTCGATGATTGACATTTAACATTTTGATAGTTAATACGTGAACTCCTCGAAGTCTATTTACTAGAACAGACATTCCAATACTAATAATAGATAAAAAATGCGAAAATAACAATCTATCTGTTACCTTTCTACGCCTAAATCACTGAACAGATTGCGTTAAACTTTGGCGAGGAGATAGAGGGCATTTTGAGGAACCTTTCTCTTCAAAAAGTCTTTTGGTATGCGAGTAAAGTCACGGGCAACCTGATAAAGACCGATTCTAACGCCCTAGGCTATCATTAAAGGCTGAAGGCTGTTGGGAAACCAGACCTTTGTAATTCTTTGTTACGCATAAGTAGGTCACGCATTCAATGCAGGATTACCGTTCTTTACTTAGCTCCCTGCTGTTACACAATGACGTTCGGTCACATTATGAAAACTAGGTCGAGTTGACATTGTTTGTTGAGAAATGACATGTGCTTCACTATGTACTTATAAACGTAAATTCATGCTTGTAAGCATTACATGTCTAAAGTGTCAATTACTGCCAATCCACTTGTGGAAACTATGATTACTTTACCGTGTTGTATGATGGGGTAAACGACAATGGGGTAAATTATATTTTCCCATTCCCATAACATTTTCTTCATGATTAATTACGAGCTTTGAGACAATGGAACAAATAGACTGTGTTGTATTGATTGCAGATCCTATATGCGTTTCGAACTTTAGGAATCTGGCTAGTGGTTGGGTTTTTCTGTTCGGTTTATCTCGCCCCTTATTACATGGGACCTAGGACATGCCGAACTATGTCTGTACATGTCACACTGTTTAACCCTTTGGTGATTCAGTTGTGAACTTGTAATGTAACGTATGTCGTTGTGTGTGAATTTTGGTTCGCGCCTAAAAGAATTCATTCAGGATGATATATTTTTCTAAAATATTAGATTTTCCTAGTTGTTTGTTAAACGATCGACGAAAACTTTTTAACAGACGATATTATGCACCAAATTTATGAGGCTATACACTTTTTCAAGGTAACATTCATCATATTTAATGAAATAATGACGGAAAAGCACATTATGCTAAATTATTATGTATAATATTTCCGAAAGTCAACAGTACGAGTTGATACTATACAATTTATTGTTTACTTAATATCCAAATAATATTTTTCAGATAGTGTACGTAATTTAGTATTGTGTTGACCATATATTATATAAGTTTTTTTGGATGTTAGGTTATTTTGAACAGCAAAATTGTAAGGTCATATACAAGTAATACTTTCTTACTATGATTTCGTAGCCTTACAAGATTTTCCTAATCTTATTTATTATACATAGTATACAAAGACACTGACCTATTTTTCCGTTAGGGCTGTACGGCCCGTAGCTGCCGGAGGACAACGGCGAGGAGTACCCGTTCGGCTGCGGCTGCGCAGGCGGGCCGGGGGAGGGAGAGCCTGCGCCCGCGCCGCCGGCCATCCAGTCCCGCACGTGGCCGTTGGCCTGGTGGCCGTTGTGGCTGACCCCCGGCTCGGCCTTGACCGCGCCCGGCAGCACTCCGCGGTACGCCACCTCGTGCTTCAAGTCCATGCCGCTGCTACCGCATGCTGTTCCGCCGCCGCCGGCCCCGCCGCCCGCGCTCCACACTTCTGGACAACAGAGATTTTGATTTAGTTCCTGTATAGTATTCCTGATATTATTCACAGGGATTAATCGGAAGGACGCAGGTTCGAAACTTGCCTGAGGTCGTATTTTTCTTTCACTAAAAATGGTAATATATTACCTAGCCATAATGATTTTTCTACATATAAATTCGTATGGGTTACTTACAATAAGCAATAAAGGGATAGAAAGAGGAAAAATGAACATTTAGAGTATTTGTCAGTGTAAGATTTCGTTGCTGAGTAGATGTTTATAATAGATGAATTATAAAAATATATAAATACAGTCATTAAGTATCTCGTAATAATATAGTTACTTCTATTTATATTCGGAGACGCCGGCAGACACCAGGCGAGTGATCAGTCCTCTGGTTGGGATTATTTCGCCTAGTTACCCATTTTGGTGGATCCCTTCATGGGTTACTGTAGTATAGTTACTAATAACGACCACTGTGATGTATTTACGTATATAAATGTCCCTTATCTGGGCTAGAACAGCTGCATACACGCACACAAGTCGTAATAAAAACACGCACTCGGCGCTTGTGCGATTGTATCACACTTGGATGAGTTGGATGCAGCTTTTCGATGTCGCGGACAACAATCATCCATTTGAACATACCCTGAATATGTCTAACTGGTATACCCACTTAATTTAAAATGGGTAAATATTGCAAACAATGTAAACTTAGGACCCTGTTTCAACACTTCTGGATAGCCTCTAACCACCTGATAATTAAAAAAATGGAACAACATTTTTATCAAATTATCTGCCAAGTAATTTAACGGGAACTTATCAGTAAGCTCAGGCCCTTAATCTACCTACCAGTAACTGTAATACATACTCCCATATAAATCCTTACAAATATTATAAATGCGAAATTAACTCTGTCTGTCTGCTTTCACGCCAAAAATACTGAACTGATTTATATTAAACTTGGTACATAGATAGTCTAGAGCCTGAGACAGGACACTTAATGCGAAAATAGGGCTGTAAGGGGAAAAAAGTTATAAGAAATACCCAGGCCACGAGGGCGAAGCCGCTGGCAGAAAGCTAGTTAGGGATATTCGAAAGAATCGATATACATAATTCTAAACCTTATCATAATTTAGGAGTACACAATCGAATGACCGAACTCTACAATTCCCATGGCCATTGTAATCTTTGATCTCATCGTAGATAAACAGAACGGCGTTGGTTTGCCAACAAAGGGATTTGGAGGTGGCTAGAAATTTCCAATGGCGAACAGTGAAACACTTTGTTTAAGACTTAAAACTACTCTACAAACACGTACCGTTTATGTCCCAAAACATACAACGGAGAACGTAAGTGTGAAAATTACGTAATTCTCGGCTATTTTTGTATTAGAAGTATCGTTTAGAAATGAGTTAAATACAAAGTTACAGGTCTAACCTCGTGACTATTGATGGTGTAAAAAGAGTTGAATTTAATAATAATAATATCAATAATAGAATGACATATAATTCGGAAGAAATACCTAACTACTTAGTTTTTGTTTTCACTAACACTCGCGCTAGTGTCGCGAATAATAATTTATTTTAAATTTCAAATTGCTAAGAGCAAATTATAATAATAACAAAAAAAACCTCATAGTTACGGTAAGACTTACCGAGAGATTATATGAATTAAATCGTCTAGAAATTAATATATATATTTAATAGTATTTGGATTCGGCACTGATGAGTGATAACAAAATAATATTACATGATCAGAATTTTTATTTCAATAAGTTCTTTATGAAATTCGAAGTAGTTTTTGTATTTCATAACATTCTCTAAAGCGCATCAAATAGGTCCATTAACATAGCAATCGAGGTTAATGTGCCCATCTAAACTTAGGTCACTTTCTTTTACAATGTTTTGGAACCTTTTAATCTGATTATTTCACACGAAGGCCAAAGACTAAAATATAAAGAAAAGAGAGAGTTGTGTAAGTAAGTGTTCCCTACATTCTTACTATGGGTAAGACTTATAAAATTATGTAATTTTGAGCTGAAAATGAGAACATCCCTGCTTGTATTTAGCAAAATGTTTATAGTACTTAAGACACCAAAAGAAAATTATAGCTCACAACGTACCTTAATTTTCTTTTATGCATTTTGCTTTCGAAACCTATAACACAGTAACGAACGACGAAAAAAATAACGAGGTAACTCACTAACTTGATTTTATTAGCTTCTTCGACAAGAGCATAAAACCACATCCCGATATGAAAATTACTAACAAACTCTTACACACTTATGCGCTTCGGTCGCCTTGGTCACCGAGATTAAATTTCAGCAAACTAGATAGTAAATCTAGTTGGTGTATCATGCGATCGCGGTCATAAACCGCAGCGTCCCGGGATTAGCCGGGATCGCTCCGGGATGACGCCGATCCCGGGATGTTAACAATTGTCCGTGCATCGTACGATGTACATCGTAAAACGGATACATGGTTTTATGGTGAGCTGTATTTTGGTACTATTGTACGAGCGATATTCCAATTTGTTTTCTTGGTTTATTTTACCTGTGACGCCAAAGAAAATAGGTATGAAGCAGTTCACCGGTATAATGTAAAAGATCTTACGAAAATATTGTTTATATCACGTGCTATTCACACTCCAATTAAGTTATATTTTGATCACGAATAGATCATTTTTCTTTCTAGCCCATTTTGTCCCACTGCTAAGCATTGATTGAAAGAAAGAGAGCTATATTTCTATAGTTACGCAGCTTTTAATTACGACGTATGTCCCCATTAAATTTATTAATGGACTAATTCATATTCCATTGTAAATAGCAAGTGTGACATTCATTAAATGATTGGGAACGGAAATTTACTGCGTATGAAAAGAAGCAGGTATCGTGTACATGGTGAAAAAAGATAAGCATTTCAACAAATAAAAATGAAATAAAATATGTATTTTTTGTTTTAATTTCTATACCTAAAAGATAGGGTTAAGAGCTCGACAGACAGTCTGTGTATGTGTAAGTTATATGTACCTATAGACGTTCGCTCAAAGTGTCAAAACTACTTGATCGATTTTGATAAACGAGGTGTCTATCGAACCTCTAAGTGATGTGGGGTTAGTTTTAGTAGATATTTTTTGTGATACGGATTGAAATATTCACATATCTGTACGAAATATGACCTGCGTTACTAAATTTTGTAACTGTAGTTATTACTGTCAAATGGACAGTTGGGATCTGGGATCTGGGACCTGGGATCAATTCCCGGGTAAAGTGTTTTTGGAAATATCCATGAAATTCTTAATTAGTAGTTTGGATTTGAGGTCTCTTAATGGTCAAAGGCTCACTTATACTACATGGGACTCAAATATTTTTATTTCAATTAGACTATATAAATAAGTACTTTTAAATACTTTTGCCACACTAGTTTCACGGTTCCAAAAAAGTAGGACATAATATGGAGAAGAGCCGGCAAGAAACTCCATAGACACCTTTGGAGGTTCAGGCGTGATCATATTATATATAAATTAAAAGATTTTGTTAACTGAATCCGAATACAGGATCAAGTTAAGTTAAGCAACTTACATAATTATACAAAAAATATAATATAATAAATAAATCCAAATTTTGTGTAAGATTTTTTGTCTACGTTTTGTACCTAACGAGCTACAAAAACATTTTAATCTTGTATTACTCCGCTAAACATATTCTAAGATGTTTAGGCTATTATATAATGTGTTACTACATAACTCGTGACTAGAATTGTTTAAGGTCATTGACCGTCTAATTCCCGTGGTAAATAATATGCTATGGTAATCCTAACGCCATAAATAGTCTGATAGCGACGACTTGATGTAAAAACTGATAAGAAAATTTTACGTGATTCTTTTTTCGTTCGAATTAACTTTTAGGTATTACATTATTAATTTTTGCCTCTCATACTGAGAGGAGACCCGTGCCCAGTAGTGGGGGGACAGTATATGGGTTGATTATTAATAATTTTTACTTGACATCAATAAAAATGGTGAAAAACCAGGCAAAAATTTATGTAATAGAAAAAGTTTCTTGAAATTTAAAATTTGTCGAGATAGGTACTTTCCAAGTTTTTTTCTCTAAAGACCATAGTCGAACTTTTATGGTCTCTGCTGGTACTGCAAAAACGCAATAAGTATACACCTTGACCCATCGACCGAAAATTCACCACCATCGCCAAACTTTGTCCGGCTTGAAATTAGCACGAGCTAACTTCAACCCGGTTGCAAAAATCGGAGAAAGAAAAATATTGTACTGTAATAAATAAAAACGAAAGCTCAAGTCGTAGGCTGTTGGTCTAGATCATTTTAATTAAATATTTTTGTTTCTCCGTTTTTACGGCCGGGTTGAAGTTAGCTCGTGTCAACTTAAAGCCGCACAATAAGTTTGGCGAGAACTGTACATATATATATATACACACTTCTTCTTACTTTCTTCTTTTTTCTTTTTTATTCTTGCACACTTCTTCTCATGACATCATTTCAGTGTTTACTGAAATCGAATTTAGTGGGAATTGATGTTGACTTGCATTACGAACTAATTTTAACCCTAAAGGACCCCACAAGATTATCCTTTATCCTTTATCTTTCTTTAGACTAATCGGTTCAACCCCATCCCAGCTTAGCTATGAATGGTGTTCCGTTGTTGGGTTACATAATCTTGTAAACACAGAGATAAACTAAGTTTGTGAGTATAAAACTGATTTGACCGTGTTAGTGTGGTGTTAGCACAGTAGGTATTGTGTATATTTTGTTACTTTAATAGATTAAATTTAATGTTTATATTGTGCAAAGTAAAATTGGTTAGTCTAATATACAACTATAGTTCGCCGGTATGTTTAAGTCCCATGCGGCAGTTATTAAACGTTTAAGAATAAAATTCTACAAATACTTCGATTACCAAGAAACATGTTTGAGGAAAGTGTTGAATGGATAGAAATAAGGTAAAGATCCTGGTGAGGATTTAGCTGAATCATGCGGTTTTCCTTTCTTTGACGTCAGCATGAGGGTAACCCATATCTCAGTAATTAAGGATTGTGAGGTATAAGAATTATTTATATCGGCAGAGATAGTAATAGTAAGAACTAAAAGATTTTGGAGGCCTGGAGACCTGTAACACAGGTAATCCTAGTGCAGGCTCCAGTCTCCACAACATTGATGTATTTGTAAGCAAAATCGTATACTGTAAACTTTATTTTATTAAGTGGTGGAGAAAATAAAAATAAATTATTATTATTATTAACTAAACATTTTGTTTTATCCTACTACTACTACACTAGCTACTAGTACTGATTCATAAGGATAAAGGTGCTATTAAAAAATCCTTAACCAAGGACTAATAGAAAGAAAAACCTGGACACTAAACTTCATGTCTTAAGGTTTAAAGGGCAACTGCAATTTGAAGATGACAATTATCATCATTATCAGCCTGTATTCGTTCACTGCTGGACGTAGGCCTCTCCTAGTGAAGGCCACAGAGCCCAATCTTCTTCTTCCAAAGATGAAAATGCGCTAGTGAATCTACTGGTGTTGCTAGCGTCTGTATGCTGCTGTTACCGCTTACAAACAGCCGGCCCGATTACGATCGAAAAACGAATCTCTTTGCTTATGCGTGAGAGTTCGCACGTACACCGAAATATTTTGTCATCCGTGACTGACAAAGATCTTAAAAAAGGTCATCGACGGTCTATATATAAATTTAATTAAAATTTAATAGTAAGTAAAATTGTCGAGAATAAATAAATACTCCCAAATATAACGGGTGCACCAGCTTTGGGCGTTGCATTTGAGCACCGCAGTAGCGGCGCGGGCGCAGTTGCACAACGCGCGCAGAGAAAGCGGGTGACGTCACGACCTCGACACGCTCACCTACTTGCGCGTGCGCCGACGTCGCTTGCACCAACCCACTTCTGCCGATACCGGCCCAATGTCGCCGGGCTTTCTCCCACAGTGTGCCTCTTCACGCAGACATAAACACAACGTAATCGTCAAGTTACTATCCAATGCGTAATACCTTGGCAAACGCACTTAGAAGAGTTCAAATGTATTCTAAACACGGGGAAAATAAAGCTTCGTTTAGCTGCGTCGACGCATCTTTTTTGCGCATGTTTTTTTCCGATAACGAAGCCAGTGAAAGTCGATATTCTAAATTTCATACTAAGTATAAAATATCAGCGGGTCTCTAGTGGGTGACCTGATATACCACTTTCGCTTCATCAGAGCTAATGCAAGTGTGCCGGTTTAGAAGGCAGCTTCAATAACGGAGTGCAGGCCGGCTATTTACAAGCCAAATTACCCTTTTATTCGCTCGATTGATAGTTATTTTTCAATCATAACAGTTTGTGAAACATGATTTTATTGGCAAAATGATTTGTGTAACTGCATTTTGACTGTAATAAAACCAAGAACTAGCGACGCCATCGTGATCATTAAAATAAACTGCACCCAGTGCACAGCACTTCTAATTTTTAACAAATCGGATCTCGTCGTTTTTCCGACAATTGGTACAGACTGCGGCACCACGGGTGTGAGCTTTGTCTAACTTCTTGTAACCACCAACGTAGTCGCCTCATCGCATCCTACTTTCACACTAAAAAGAGGATTCACTTTTACGACGCAAGTAGTAAACTTTTATGACTCATTACGATAACGTTAGAATAAAATACGAAAAGCAATCGAAAGAATGTAAGTGCTAGCTCATTCCTTACGGGAATCGTAAGGTTCTATTTTCCTTTGGGAAAATATTCATCGCGAGGAGTCGCTAGTCATTGCGATTGCGATCGTCTGATTTATGCACGGTGCTATACGAGAGTTGGAGCTCAGAAAATATTCTGTGAAATAAATCCGGTGCGGTTCGGTGGTTCACGCGGAGAACGCGCGTATAAAGTATCTTTGGTGCGGTCAGCGCATATACTATCGCATAAAAGTATTATGGAGAGAACGAGGACGTGCTTGAGAACATTCCGGAACGCATATACCTCGCCCTCGATGGCACTGATGTAGTGTCGCAGCCAGCATGGCGCGCACCGAGTATTCGACTCATGCAGGTTGTCGCAATATATATGCAAAGCTTTGTGGCCCTCGTTCGCTGCTGTGGCATTAAAGAATTGTCGATGACGCGGAAATAGAATTTACGAGTGTCGCGACCCCACCATCGTCGTGTGATATATTGAGCGAGGTTACTGGCTCGCCAGCGGCGTGCTGTTGCTATTGCGTCACTACACTAATGGCCTTGTTATAATAAATATGTAGGCATAGAATATTTCTAGGTGTTGGGTTCGATAACCGTGCCCGAGGTGGGAATTAACCGTTTGTGTTGTTTGCCGTAATTAGAGAGTCTGTTCGGCGCAGCGGACGACTGACGGGCTTCATGCATTATTGAGTTGAGCGCATGGTAGGCAGACACCGGGCTCAGGTGATTGCGAGCAAATTGTTATAGTTCCCACGGGACTTATCGTCGTGTTTGTGGGCCGTTTTACGTAACATTAATGAAATTTAAAGCGAGCCCCGCGCAATATTTACTGTGGAACGCTACGAATGTACGCGACATTTTTATAAAGTTTTCAAGAAGGATTCATGGTATGGCGGATAAAATTCAGGTGAATTGCAAAAAATTGCGACATATTTTAATTAAAAAATACACCCATTTACCTACAGTCACT
Organism: Acronicta psi; assembly: GCA_946251955.1. NCBI lineage: Eukaryota > Metazoa > Arthropoda > Insecta > Lepidoptera > Noctuidae > Acronicta > Acronicta psi. The sequence goes on along the minus strand of OX276472.1, from coordinate 5,499,885 downwards.
CCGGTCGCGGGGAACTTTCATCACACAAAGAAGTTAAACGACATTTCCAACCAGCACACTTTATATTATGAATGCAGAACTCTTGTGCAATTGAACGAATCAAGGATCGGGTTCGGGGCGTCTCCCTAACAAAACTGCATTTTCACTTTATTGTCTGTGAGAAATGAGAATTGCTTTTCAGCAATAAGTATAGAAAAGAATTTGTTGGCAATAAAATTCCTTGGAAATAACGTATCAACTAACGATAAATATATAATATAAATCTGTTCGCTTCATTCAAGATATTTGAGACTGGCAATACGGTACTGATATCCGCGAGGGAGTGCTTCAATAATGCGATTTCTAAACTTAGTCTGAATGTAAAGTCGTCGGATATTCCCGCCAGATGACAGTCCGTGTGTTTACTGCGTCTTTTGCTGGAACACGAGACGATCCAAGCGGATGGGGAGAGATGAAAAGATTGGAGGACGCCGAGCGGGGAAATCACGTAGCTATTTTATCGGCGCATCGTACCGTCTAGATGGTCCGCCACACACTACTTTCACGAAAAGGATTCAACTACACGCTGAGATTTTTAACATTTCCAGAGTTAATATCTGAGTAGAAGTTACTGGGGTCGCCACATACAGGGCTAAGTACTTCGGAAACAAAAGTACCCTCCGAGAGATCGTCAGCAACATCAGAAATGTGCTGGCGTTTCTTGAGGAGTTAGGGTGGTTTGAGTAAACATTAAATATCCCCACCCGTACGCAAAATACGCGCATTGACGTGGAGTTGCGGAAAACAGCCCGCTATACCATACCATACCATACTGGTGGGAAGTCTTAACGGGATGCACAAAAAATCGTATTGACTGACTGACGGAACATTCACCCAACATTTTTATTTCCTTCTATAAAGTTTCGGAAATAAATTGTATACGTACCTAATCTATAACTGTAACTGTATTACTCATTTTGGTTTTCCGCAAACGATCAAGATTAATTACCGCCACCATTTTAGGACAAAGTAAATAAACTACATTGACAAAGATTAACACATGTTTAGTTGTGTCACAAGCTCTTTTGAAATCTAATGCATGATGTGCCAAAGGTATTATGCCTTTAGACGTATTGCCCGATTCGGTTGCGTCACGGATTGCCCAACATGACTCAATGGGTACAATTCTTTTATTAGAGCGCACTAACGAATATGGGCACAATTTATTATAAGATGGGACCAGTTTGATTATGTTTGACAGGACTTCGTTTAATGTTTCGAAAGTAGCTACTCTTTAATCTAATAAGGAGACAGTGTGTATGTCTTTACACAATAAGATTTGTCCGATTACCGACATAGGAAAAGGCACAGTAGTAGTATTATTATTTGATAAAGAAAAACGACGTTCTACAGAGGGAGATTTTCTGGGTAATCACCAAAAAATAAACTAATTAAAAATTTGCCCATGCGACTTTAAAAATATTGTTGAATAATTTGCAAGACGATCCTACAACAGGCAATAAATTACAAAAGTTGGTTTAAAGTCATGTCTAGATTCAGCAACTAAGATTTATGAAACACCCATCCAACTTAAGTATCGTCCGTCTTAATTTAGGATCCGTTTCTTTTCTAAAAGACAACAAACCTCTCCATTACTTCGGAGATAAACGGGCCCGACCCATTTCATTTTTACTTAGCGAAGATATACATGCTTTCATGAAATTCGCGGTTCTCACGACGACCGGAAAATAATAAGAAGGAATGTAGAACAAAAGGGGAATTTGATATCAAGTGTTACCTCCGATATTATTCAAATACCAATTGCTTTGTTTTCTTCTAACGAAGCGTTGAAATGGAGGAAGGAGAGGAAGTGAGCGCTCATAAAGATATTCGCTACATGTTTTGAATTGGAATCCTTTACATACATTTACACTGAACATTTTATATCTATCGTTTGCTTCACTACACTATAATTCTGCTATGCCAATGTCAATGGCTTCTTGTGTGTTGTCGTACAAAATACTTTTATTTTCTTTGTTCTCTAGTTACAGCGTGAAGATTAAAATCTGCATACCTTCGATGTTTGTGTACTTTAAGGTTATTGGTGCTGATTCTGTACAAGATAAAGTTGCAAGACAGCCTGGCTAATAAAGGTATGCTATTTTTAACCCCCGACGCAAAAACGACGGGGTGTTATAAGTTTTTAACCCCCGACGCAAAAACGACGGGGTGTTATAAGTTTGACGTGTCTGTGTGTGTGTGTGTGTGTGTGTGTGTGTGTGTGTGTGTGTGTCTGTCTGTGGCATCGTAGCTCTCGAACGGATGGACCGATTTTGATTTTGTTTTTTTTATTTGAAAGGTGAATTTGTCGGGAGTGTTCTTAGCTATGTTTGATGAAAATCGGACCAAGATGGCCGCCGCTACAAAATAGTGGAGTACATATTTTTTCACAACTCACTCAATATGGGTATCAAATGAAAGGGCTTAACTAGAAGAATACTATGCACTATGATAAATTTGAAATCCAAGATGGCCGCCACCACAAAATGGCAAATTACATTTCGTGTCGGGGGTTTTCTAAATTTTTAATTTAGGTTAGGTTATTAGCTCAAAAGGTATAGTTTTATGGCTTGTTTTTCTTTGTAACTAAGTGTTTATTGAATATAGAGGTCGTTATTTTATCCACGTATGGAAGTTAAAGGTTGACATTTTAATGTTTTTTTGCAAAAGTCTAAAGTCATTAACTGAGATAGTCTTTTGAGTAAAATAAAAAGTAGGTATCATTAAAATTAAGAGCCAATAAAAAATAGCGTGACTCATTTTTGCCGCTAACCAAATTTGTTTCAAAGTCATTCTTTAAAGTCCTTCTTCTGTCTCTAGTCTAGTGAAAGATGTTTCTCGTATCGACAAAATTGCTAAGCAGAACGTGGTCACGTCTTTAAGAAGTAGTTATTCCAAGGAATCTCAGAAAATATCTAGAACATTCCGTAGTTCTAAAATAGTAGAATGCATTGATAAAACCAAGGCTAATCAAAGTGCAAGGCTGCCGCAAGGGCGGAGGGACCTTGCGTCCTACGACATCGAACTAAGCTTGTATTTCGTTGTATTCACACGCAAACTGTTGATTAGATGATAAAACTAGGATTAACAACAGCTATACTACAAAAACGAGCTAGAATTGTATTTTTTAAAATTCCTAAATAAGATCTAGGAACAAAGAGAAAATTATGTTTCTTTCTGTCTGCTTAGCATGACTTACAACGATAAGAGGTTTCATTGTACCACATAATAAACAGTATATTGTGTTGATTGTGTCGAACAGAAACAGTTACGGAAAAATAAATTATTAGACATGTCTCGAGAGATTGAATTTGTATAAAATTCTAGATATACCAATACTTCATTGTTTCCCTTGAAATCTGATGAAGGCATTAGTCACCCTCGGTTATCATAAGACAAATCTCATTATAACAAAGACATTTTGTTCCATAAATGAAAGTTTATCAAGATAATATCGTATGAACGAAGATGGGAGGAATTTAGACACCGAAACATCAAAATTCGTTCTCTCTAGCGACGAAGTTAGAAGTTCTCACATAAAGTTCCAATTGTTCATTGTTCGTACGCTCAAGTTAGACTGTTTGCATAATAGTTTTACTCCTATTTCATGTTCAGCTGCATTCCTTACCAATATTATTGGAAACTCTTTAAATTTCGTTCAATAGAATATTTTTACGATCTTAAATTACGGTCGGGTTTAGTTCATTTGTTTGCGAACGATATATTCGTTCCGATTCAAGTGTGTTATTTATTCGTTCTTTTGGTTATAAGTCCATTATGATAGTTATGTATAGTGTTTTACACGTGGTTAATCGATTTTCTTTTTTAATAATAACTCAACTGACAAGTTTTTATGGCCTTGTCTTATGACAAATGGCGTCCATTTTTTGTAGACTGACGAATGTTTTTATAATGAATTAAATTATGTATTAAAACGTTATTATAATATTGCATATTAATGAGAATATTGTCTTGTTTAATAAGACCTTGTAATTTCCTATAACTTATCTGCCTACAGTCACCTTAATACAATTAGTTTGCAAAATTATTACACAGGATCGTTTTTCAAGCAATCATAACATTCAACAAGACCCTAAGTTGAATAAAGGATTACGTGGTGGGCGGAAAACACTTTAAACAATTCGATTTTAATTACAAAAAATGTTTGCACACCCTTCTTTGGTTTTGACGATGATGACTGTACAATAAGTCAACGACATTTAAATCGGTTTAAAATAATGTCGATAAAAAAGTCTCATAAAAATCGCGCGTTACTCATTTGTATGAAACTCGCGGCTGATCGTAATTATATGGAACTTATCTGGATGATGTCCTTTGTGCATCTTTTATGGTTACCATAAATTAACGCCCACTTCAGAGTACGCAGATTTATTGCGTAGAAATTTAATTAAGAATTTAATGCGAGATATTATGACGGCCGCGAGTGCTGCGACCCACGCCCTATCGCGAATATAATCATTATTCTTGATTTGTACGTATCAAAAAAAAGTTCATTTCAAACCGAGAAAATGAGATATCTTTAACCATCACGCCTTTATATCCCGAATGGTAAGGCAGAGGTATAATGTACACCCACAGTTCACTGGTATGTTTAGGACCCATTCAATAGAGGGCGAGCCTATTGCCATTAATCGGGCACAGATCCTGACTCCGAGCTGTTACTGGGAATTTCAGCTGGGAGCTGGGAGCTCGAAACTCGACTGCTCGGGAATTAAACCCAGGGCCTTTATCGTAGCAATCGCTACCGACCGCTAGACCAACAATATTTATTCCAACAATATTATTAAAAATACATAATATTCAAAAAAATATTCTTAAAACTTATTTTTTTGAATATTATGTTTTTTTTTCTCATTTGTCAAGCTCAACGCAAAGGTCTCCTCACTAGGTCATTTATTTTATAAATTTCCAACTCAGTAACTGCTTTCCTTTTGCAGTATCCATAAATGTCAACGGTATTTATTGTAGTTTCTAGCTAGAAAACTAAAATATATAGTTTCATGTTTAAGTAGATGAAGACACGTAAAGTTTAGCATGGTGCAGCGATATTGTACAGAAATGCAGAATGCTACGATGTTTGTCTGTAAGCAGATCACATACAAACGCGCCATTTATCTAGATATCTAGATACCTACTGCACTAGATAGATAGCAATGTACTGGTACCTCCATTCATTATCTCAGCTTTGTTTTGTTTGAAAATACTGAATAGCAATAAGTTGAAGAACAATTATTGACGATTGTCTTATGTTATGTAGGATTGATTAAGTAATCCGTCCTTTTAGAAAATGTGACATTTAAAGATAAGTACTTACTGAAGATGGAAAGTGGTAAAGAGACGAGATGAAAGGATGAAACAGAGTCCGTACACATTGTGGTATTTAATATTAATACAGATCGCGCCAAACTTATTGTCCGGGTTGAAGTTGGCACGAGCTAACTTTAACCCTGCCTTAAAAATCGGCGGAAAAAAAATATTGGATTAAAATGATTTAAAACGACAGCCTACGATTTTTCTTTCTTCGATTTTTACGGCCGGGTTAAAGTTAGCTCGTGCCAACTTCGACCCGGACAATAAGTTTGTCGGGAACTGTACCTATCATTAGGTACACCATGCATATGGATAAAGATATATTACACACTTATGCCTTTTTAAACAACTACAGAACGCCACTTGTAACCATTATTGCATAATGCTTTTTTAACTTCGTTCACGTTCATAGATCTTGTCATTATACTATATATTTGAAATTGTTTATATCTAGATTTATATATGACAAAATTGTCATCTTTATAGAAACTATTTGACATTACAGCCGCTGCAAACCTACCATTGGTAACGAAAATGATTTGTTCATGGATAAGTAACCAGGGCTTAAGTCATTTAGTGCTCTATGTTTGTGCTGTGTTGTTACCAGTGATTTAATTTCCGTATGTCAGAAAGTAGGACGTAGAATGTATCAGCTGTGAGTCGTTCGCGTTGTTTAAGTCAACCAAGAGAATTAGGTTAATAGTGCTTGTTGGCAATGCCAATTTGTATATGCACAGTTGTTTTCATAACACACAATCAAGGCTGTATTCCAGAGGTGTACTTAAGTACACGTAATAGGGGCGTCCCTATTGCCAATAGCCGGGCTCAAATCCAAACTTTGACCTGCTACTAAGAATTTCATAGAGAAAACGAAATAACACTGCTTGACAAAAGAATCGGACCTCAAGCCACGCTAAAAGTCCGATTCCCAGGTCAAGAAAGGTTTCCTATAACCTATAGGTATCTTCAAAATGTAGATTCTGTAGGCACCCAATTCATATTAGTCAGGAATAAAAGAATTCTAAAGTTTATAGATACTGAAGTAAAAACAGCACAAGACAGAAAAAGCGAGACGGCTGAAACTTACTTATTTCCAAGGGAAGTTATGTGCACACATCTAAATGTCAGTTTGATTTAAGAAAAGAGAATACAGACAAAAACATTCATCCATTAATCAGAGGACACAAAACAGAAAATGTTACCAACATTAAAATTTATTGTACGGAACTGTAACATTACCATTATAAAGATTTATGGTATGAAGCAAATATTTTATTGAGAATCTACAGATAAAACTCCAATAAACGTTTGTAATAAAGGAATATCTACAGAAATAACAATTCAATCCGAACAATATCCATAGTTTCAAGGAAATCCGCAATCAAATATTTCCCTAATACTTATAGATGACAGTGGAAATAAAGGTTATTGGTTCTATTTGAATATTTGGTTTGGCTGAGTCCCGCATCTATGGCAACTATTTCACAACATAACCATTAAATACTTGTGAATGTGTCATGCCATAACTTTATATAAAAACTAGCTTTCCGACAGCGGCTTCGCCCGCTATCCCACGGGACCCATAGATTTTACCGGGATAAAAAGTAGCCTATGTGTTATTCCAGACTGTAATCTATCTCTGTGCCAAATTTTATCCAGATCCGTTCAGTAGTTTTTGCGTGAAAGAGTAACAAACATCGATCCATCCATCCATCCATCCATCCTCACAAAATTTCACATTTATAATATTAGTATAAAAATGTTTTACTGGTAATAAAGTATACTTACCGTCGAAAAGACAAAAGATTTTGTAAAATAAAACTCAAGCAGTAGCTCGGAGTTTAGATTTTGTCCCTTATTATATCTTTGCGGGAAAACCCAATAAGATCTAAGACAATGACGTCAATGCTTGTTTCTTTTTTGGAAATGTTATACGTATCTACCATTATCTAATATTTAACTAGTAGGATAATGAGGAAAAATAGAAAACGAATATGCAAACATGTAACTGAAATTAGTAGTTACTAAGTTGAATTTAACTCCACATCTATTTATATTTTAAGTGCAAGTGTCTATAAGTAGAATCGAAGATGTTATTGAATATTCAAAATGAGGAACGTATTGGTATTCAATACGTACACTACAAGTAAATAACACGGCGCGTGCAATCGCTTCCATCCTTGAAGCTGCAAGAGTTTAATGAACTCAAGGCCTTCAAACATCACAAATAATGACGTATTTGTATAGGTGTTTTCCACAACAATTTACCACCAGAAACTCATTGTTGTCATGTCGTTATATAGATTGCTGGCAATAATGCCTTTTGTGTTACTAAGGCCAATTCTCTGTGAAATAATGAAGACAAACGTGTCAGTATTATAGTTCAGTAGGGCCTTGACTCCGAAAACATGCTACGGATCATTGTTGGTAGGTATCTGACTGACGCCGAGGAATGGAATGAAAAAGAAAACATCAGAATAAAACGTGTATTCTTACTATACGTAAACAAAGCGAAACGACCAGAAATTTCCAATCCTTGCTTCCAGAACCTTGGGAGCTATTTCACAATATGGCCACAATGCACTATTGGGATACATTGAAGTGCAGTCCTACTGTTCCTCCAAGTAGTCGTTATCGCATCGCATCGGTTGGTTTCAAGGCTCTAATGTGTAGAGTTCCTAGACGTAAAATAAGGCTGTATGCGCATCCACCAACCGTTCTGTTGTGTCTGCCAGTCTGCCTGTATCGATCCGGCGCCCTCATTTCAAGCCGAGCCGACTGCGCCCACAACAACGCAAATGTAGCACCCATTCCAGAACTTATGCAGGCGATTGTGACAATGCACATTTCTGTTTTTGAACGAAGCAATTTTAATGTCGTTGTTCAATTTAGGAACGAATTGCTAGCATGTTTTTTTTGACTAACGAGTTGTCGGTGTGATGCAATTGCAGTGTACATAGAATCCTTTACTGTGAATGATGAATGAATAATTCTGTTCTAGAGAAACTGGCTATTTTAACTTGCTCATACGGGTGTGGCGACAGTATGTCGATGATACGACATATTTGGCGTCCGCGCTTATCGTGGTATGTACGTAAAATGCCATAATTTTGTTATAAATCTTGTTGATTGTATTATGTACATATGTATGACTTTTACACAAACATGAGCTTCGTTTCCGATTCTTAAAATGGCGACTTCGTATTTGTTAGCAAAGAATATTCTTTATAGTTCGACAATACTTCAAGTCCTTCAGGTTTTCGATTTCCTCGATAACTGTTCTGTACTTTGGAATGGTATCCAATTTCCTGAGCGTTCGTATTTTACTTTCTCAATTTCAAGGAGTTCCTATAACTAAATATTATGGTACAATTCTTTTTAAAACATACGTATTATGTTCTTTTATTATTTAATTTATACGCTGGACATGCTCGGTGGTTAACCTCTTGGGTAACCAACCGAAGAGGTCTTACTGCCTGTCTGGCGACTTCGGTAGGCTGCAGAACGCATCAACAACGCCTCTGATGGTGCAGGTTTCCATACCGGTGAATTGTGCTGTACATTCATTAATACACCTCTACCTAAACCTTTAAAGAATAAAGGCGTGATGGCATTGGAGCGAATGTTTTTCAAATTTTGCGGGAAAAAAATTATGGAGGAGGAAAAGGAAAGGAAAATGAGCTCGAAGTATATACAAGTATGCAATCACAGAGATTTATCTAGACATGTCTGAACCAGTGGCGTAGTTAGGTGGACAAGGGCCCCGGTGCATAGAGAAGGAGGTGGAATATTTCGAGAACTTCGGACGACGTAGAGATGAGTTATTGCTCTACTGTAGGTTGCCATTGTCAGCAGTTAAGGTTCATTTAACATCATAAAAAAATATCAGTAGGCTCGAGATTTGGGAACTGGCTATTCCTTTCTGTTCAAAGCTGTGAGCTTCGGGGCCCTGCTGTACTGCACCACCTGGCCATACGCTAGCTACGCCACTGGTCTTAACGTTGCAGAAGTCAGGACAAAGTGAATGTAAAACCTAATTCGATAGTAGTGTACCTGTATCATAATTATCTAATTCACGATTACCCGCGTAGTTAAGTGACAGACCATGTATAATTTTATGCGCATTCCTAATAACGACGTTGATTGCGATAGTCTTGTTTCTTATGAAATTTTGCAATTCCAGTGACAAAATTGCTGTTCCTTATAACTGAGTACCTAATGAAGTACCTTCACTCACTGCAACGTATCGTTCTACCTAATACTCGTAGGTATTGTAGCGTGCACCAAAGAAATGCTCCAAACGTCCTGAAGATATTGAGATGGACGGTCTAGTGAACTTTTTATAATCATTTTTATACTATGACGTTACATTGAAAGTAGAATTCGACATCACAGGTAGTGGACATTAAGTTGGCTAATATACGATAATAAAAAAAAATGTTGTCTACTGTCGTTCATGCTAAGCTGAGATGCAGGACGCGCAGAACAACTCATTGGAACTCATAATTATGATTCGTCCCTATAAAGAATTATGTTACAATATACTGAGCGAACTCCTTTACTCCTAATATAAAATAGGTATCATCAATTTACGTCAGTATTTTTATTGCTATTCATATCCCTGCATACTAATTACTGATGATGCATTGAAATAATAAAAAGTATGAATGTTATATGATACTGCGTTTCAAATGGCTAGATTTCTTGACATAAGCCGACGTTACTTCCTAGTTGCTTATCAGGCTATTTTGTTAAAGATAAACACAAAACTAAGTTATTCATGTTACCATAATATATGCGTGTTTAATTAATGAGTGTAATTCGATTCTCAGGTCGCGCAATTTTATTGGGTTTTAAACTTGACTAGCTTCTGTAGCAACGTAACGACGTTGTACAGCAGAAACTGAAAGTTTAGATTTTTGCTTAGTAGGTGGAAATGCTGTATATAAAGTTTGTTAGTTTAGATGTCTGTTGCTCTTTCATGGCAAAACGGCTGAACCGATTTGGCTGAAAGTTGAAACGGTGATGGCTTATCCCTTAGGTTAGGACATATGCAACATTTTAATCCCGTAAAATTCAAAGTTCCTACGGGAAACGGGTTCAAAGTGCCTAACTACACGCGGCCGAACCCGCAACTAGCTACCAGCAAAAGCTAGTAATCTATACTAATATTATAAAGAGGAAAGATTTGTTTGTTTGTTTGTTTGTTTGTTTGTAATGAATAGGCTCCGAAACTACTGGACCGATTTCAAAAATTCTTTCACCTTTGGAAAGCTACATTATCCCCGAGTAACATAGGCTATATATCATCACGCTACGACTAATAGGAGCGGAGTAGTAATGAAAAATGTAGCAAAAACGGGGAAAAAATTATAAGGCCACGCGGGCGAAGCCGCTGGCGGGAAGCTAGTTGTATATAAGGAGCCTAAAACGCGGTTCACTGTAAGAGCACTGAAAAGAGAAGTAAATACAATATACTTAACTTTATACTTCATCTGCTTACCCTTTCGATTATAGGCGTAAGTTATATGTTATTCAATAGACACATCTAAAATTCATTGAGTACTGCGTCAATGCAGTTGTCCCGCATTTTTTATGAAGCGTTAGACCGTAAAGTCGCCGTCGCGTCGCGGTCGCCATTACTAAGCCGATGAAAGTCGATCGATATTGAAGGCAGCGCGTGTGTTTACTTATGCCCTAGTGTAGCTTAAGTCTGGTTTAACATCTGCGGGCTACCCAGGACCTGTGTAGACAAGTTGCATTTTGATATTCGAATCGAAAAACGAAAAGAGAAATGACACAAGCTTTTGACAAATCGAGCTGTCACTAATGTCATTTTCATACATTTTGTTTCTATTTGTTTGTCGATTCGAATGTCAAATAGCAACTTGTCTAGCCCCCCTGAGTTCAGCAATCGAGCAATCTATAGTTTGAATCAACAAACGAATAGAAACAAAATGTATGGAAATGACAGCTTTCGACAAATCGATCTGTCACTAATGTCATTTTCGTTTGTCGATCCGAACTATAGATTGCAACTTGGCTAGGCCCGCTGATCTATATTATAAAAGCGAATGTAACTCTCTTAACTGCCTTGTTAGCCTAGTAGTCCTAAGCACGACTGTTATATTCCAGTTCCTGTGTACAAGTGAGCCTGTGTACCAGGTCGCGCAGTGTTATTGGGTTTATATGAGAACTAGCTTCCCGCCAGCGGCTTCGCCCGCGTGGTCTTATAATTTTTTCCCCCGTTTTTGCAACATTTTTCATTACTACTCCGCTCCTATTAGTCGTAGCGTGATGATATATAGCCTATAGCCTTCCCCGATAAATGGGCTATCTAACATGGAAAGAATTTTTCAAATCGGTCCAGTACTTTTTTAAGTTTATTCGTTACATACAAAAATACAAAAATACAAATCTTTCCTCTTTATAATATTAGTATAGATATAGGTATAGATTTGGAGTTGTGCCCAGTTAATAGGGTCATCCCGTATTACATGAGACCTTAACACACAGGTGAACTGTAGATGTACATCAGTACATCTCTGCCTAACTCTTCGGGGAATATAGGCCTGATGGTATTTTATGTAATCATGAAATCTAAGCAACCATAAAGCCTACAAACTTGGTGACATCTTTATAGGTGGATCATTAATACAAAAGATTTAAGTGTATTCTCACATATTTGGGATAAATGTGACCCGGGTAAGTGGTCCTAGCTAGTTATAGGTAGTATAAATAAATAATAAATAAATAAATATCCTGGGACATTTTACACAGCACCATCTAGTCTCAAACTAAGCAGAGCTTGTACTATGGGTACTAGACAATGGATACAATACTTATATACTTTTTTTGTTGTAAATACATACATATAATACATAGGAAACACCCAGACAAACACAAACATTTATATTCATCACATAAATATTTGTGTCTTGTGGGAATCGAGCCAACGACCTCGTGATCAGCAGTCCGGTACTCGAACCACTGGCCCACAGACGTCGTCAGATAGTTAATATATAAGAATAGTTAGTTATAGTATAAGGTAAGGATAGTTATAATATTAGCTAGTATATATAGAATATGGTTAGTATAGGTGTCTAGTCATTACATTTTGTTTGACGATTAATGTTGCGGTACTAGGTTGGGAAAAATATAGTAAGAATTTTTATTTATAAGCAATATGAGCTTGAATAGTCATTTCCTATTGCATCACAAAGTTTCCTTTAATGTGGTAGTTAAAGCATACAGTAAACCTTTGCAAAACACCATAAATTGTTCATACAAACATGTTTCAATGTAATTCAATCATTTCAAAGCACCGGAAGCTATACAATCGTACATAAATCTCGCATCTTCCTTCCGACTGTAGCTGCTGATAGCATTCTGTTTACCAGGACCACAGCGGGTGCAATCTGTTGATTGGGACCCCACATTATTTACATTACACCAATAAATTCCAACGTCCTGTTTCGCAAAACAGAAACCATTTCCCTAATTGAATCTGTGTTGTTTTTGCTCTTGTGGAAAATTGGCTTTGTGCATTCAAAGCGCGCGAGCGTGAGAAAGTGCATAACTTGTTTACATAACCAACACAAATTTACACCGAGTTTTCTTATTTAGAAAATGTGTTGGGATGTCTACTATGATTGGTCGAGATCCGGTTTGAATTGCGAGTGCTGTTTACTAGACAGTGTATAATTTGGAATCTTTGGTATCTAACAAATAAGGATTTTAATCGTATATAATTTGAATTTCGTATCGAGTTAGAAACTCAAAAGAGTTGTCGACTGGAGACTAGAGAGTTATTTTTTCATTAAAATCCAATTCGAAGCCTGGATTTAATATTTAGAATTGAAGTTAATTCTAAATATTGAAACCAGGCTTTGGATTGACGTAAATAAATAATTAAAATCTTTCAAAAAGCCTAATGTCAGCTTTTCTTAGCTTAGGCGACGCGATACCTGAATCCAAAACATGGTTAAAAACTGGTTAAAAACTTTTAGATACTAAGTAGACATTTGTAAGCCAGCATACCTTCGAAAAAATGTCGATAACCATAAACAAGTGATAGTGAGTATGTAGATGATATAGATTAGATGATTACATGTAGAGTTTTAATGTAAAGATTACTAGTATCGTCTATGGAAACAAATCGCGAGAACAATTTTTCACAACCTCTTTTGACTACAACTATTAAGACTAGGAAATAAAAAATTAAAAGTGTAACTGTCTACTCTCACTACTACACTATTCAGCCTCTAGTCGTCAAGTAGATGTCATTAAGCGTATCACAACAACCACCTTCATAGGGTTTTTTTCCCAAATGACCTATAAATACGGCGTGGGCATTAAAACACGGACATAATGTTGTTTCATTGCCACTGTAATATTTTTGTCTATAACATTTTATGTTTGTGGTAACATTCCGCAGTTCTGTTTACACAATGTAGCCAGTAAATTAATATAACATTCTTGCTAAATGTAGGTACTCATGAGTGTTTGTGTTACTGTCAATGAATGTACTTCGGAGGATTTGAATATATTCCAGAGTTTGACATTTGTTTTTTATACTTTTTTCTCAAAGGGTTCTTCAATGACTCCTTTGGCAAAACATTTTGACGATACATACACCGGTGCCTCGACCATGAGTTTTTCTCACTAGACTCGCTAGCGATTCCGTAAAATATTTGTATGGAAAACGCTCGCAGCACCTCTAGCGGTTACGTAAGGAACTAAAATCTGCTATGAGATTACAGCGTTTCGATGCATAAAAAACCTATCGGAAGCCATTCGATAGAACTCATGGTTGAGCTACGGTCTTGGTCTGCTAATCCACACTAAGATAGCGTGGTGAACCATATTCTAATTTCTTTTAAACTGAAAGGAACTTGAATTATAGGTAAGTGACCTAAGGGTTGACCTACCAAGGTTACCTTACTTTTCCGTAGGTCACGAGTTTACAGGGCTATACGCTGAAGGCAACAACACAGAAATTGTTAAGTCTGTAATAGTTGATACTACGCAACGTTATTATAATATTATTCTTGGTTTTACATTAACAAGAGTTCTACAATGTATTTTTATAGCCACATTTTACGATCGCGACGGGTGAGGGGTAAACAAAGGGCGTTGCTGAAGTTGCCAGTCTCCTTGGCGAGACTCGGGACACGGGGTGATCTCGGTAGGGCTGCCTAATATAGGCTGGAGGTATTTATAAATACATGAGTTTAATATAAAGGTGAGGTGCGTTTAATAAAGCCGTTGGTATCTGAACGTGGATGTAATATTAACACTAAGGACTTCTTTAAGTTGTTAATAATTTTGGATTTTTGATTTTAGAGGAATTTTGTGATTTGGCCTTTAAGTTCCTTTGATAAGGTCTTTAAAATAGTGTGCTCTATTTTGGAAACCGAATAGCTTGACGTTATATCTGCTATTTAACTAAGTAGGTTACTCAGTTCTGTATCTTCAAGGAGCTGCTTTTAAGTATTACATTGAAGAAATAAATATTTTAATACCACTGTATATATTACATTATAACACTAGGTATGCATAAGAATGTTATACGGTCTTAACTTGGCGTCCCAAGGATGCGTTTAGTCCAAGGATTTCATTTGCGTGACAACCCTACCTCAGACTATTTATGTTGACGAGGCTGGGCGAGGTGACCTACCCGTGACCTTTGACCCGCAGCCTGTGACCTACATCGGGAGCCCAATCGATACGCACCCCGCTGTATCTGTTGCCTTCGATAGGGACGCACTTCATTAAAACTTTTGATTGGCCTACGTCTGCTAGCTTAGAGAGAAATGGGTAATGGATTTCGTTTCTTACTTTTTAACGTTTCTATTTTTGAATGTCGAAGGAGGTCGGGAAATGTAATGCAATTTTCTTTGCGTTTGTTCATGCGTTTTTCGTCTGATGACGTAGACGCATCATATTAAGAGATACAATAATACCTATAATAACTATTTGCAATCTATTGACATAAAATTTATCATTATGTTATATGTTATTGACTACTTTTACTTTATTTATTGTTTGAAATTCACAATTTATTATTTTTAGCTGTAATATTTTAATTAATTTACGATATAATTCAAACACAATGCGAATTGTTATATGAAATAAATAAATAAATAAATCAGTGATGATTGTGGGATGTAAGTAGTAACAAGCATCTGGCGCATTGCCTACGAGTATCATAAAATTTCACGCTTCTTTCATTATTACCTTACGTACTGAATGAAAGAATAAATAGCATCATTTTCTTCATTTAGTATTCGTTTTTTTTGCAAATTTTTAATGTAAGCTAGCTTTCGACTGTCATAATAATGAGCATGAATGAATGTCATTCAATGTCCTATTAATAATTCCTTATAATGTTAGGGTCGCCATCCAGTCTAACCCCCCCTAAACGATTGCAATTTGACATTCGAATAGGAAGAAAATGTATGGAAGTGACATTAGTGACAGCCCGATTTGTCGAAAGCTTTTGTCATTTCCATAGATTTTGTCTATATTCGTTTGTCGATTCGAATGTGAAATTACAACTTGTCTAGGCCCCTAGATGGGGCTAATTATCAGTGTATTAAATTAGGCGACTGCCATGAGGCTGCTAACAACCTCTGAGAAGAAACGCGGAAACAAACTCACAAAAACATGTTCTCTTTTAAAGTACAGACTATAATGATAGTTTTGTGAGTAATTTACCATATAAAACATACTTATTATATATATAACAATGCAGAGTAATATATGAAATCGCTTTTAAAAAAACATATCTGCGTTTAGTAGGCCAGCCCCAACTGTCGGCAGTGTCGGCACGCATACTCGACCATAATTTATTTTTAAACTAAAACATTATTATTTGAAAGCCTACCTGCCTCTGTTTCTCATTTCCTTTAACAAATTCCTGAAGGTAAACTGGACCACCGGCGTTCAAAACTATATATTTTTAGCAATAACTCACAACTGGGGCACTTCACTGCTGCGCCGACGAAATGCTACACTCTTGTGAAATATAACGATTTGTATGAGAAACTTTAATACTTGCCGAAGTGGTTCTCGTTGGAGTTGTGTATGAGTTTGTGCATACCTAAATTCTTTGTTTTTCTTACTTTCGTGTCATAAATTCGCTTTAGTGTCGTATCCTATAATGATTAGAAGGTTAATTTTATTGGTACATGTCATGTGAAATCAATTAACGTATTGAATTTATTTCATCATTCATTTTAAAGCCTAAAAGAGGTCAACTGAACAAAGACCTTCCCCATAGACTTCCACAAGGACCGGTTATATATGCCGCCTGCATCCAATGACTCCCAGCGATCTTTATCATCAGGTCATCCGTGCGTGGTTTTGAATCGAGTACTTTTCTGCTCCAGCGGCCATCAGTTCTACGAGCTATGTGCTCATCATCTTCCTAGCCTTTTTCCCAACCATGTTGAGGTCGGCTTCCAGTCTAACCGGATGCGGCTGAACATCAGTATTTTACACGAAGCAACTGCTATCAGACTCCGCAACCCAATTTCTGGGCAATACCGATATTCGAAGGATAGACTGGTTGTCAGGCTTTTTGGGCTTCTGACTACCACTAACGATTGTCATAGTTGTTCGTATGACAACCGGGACCGACGGCTTTACGTGCTCTCCGAGGCACGGAGGGGTCTCGATGTGTTAAGAATGGTCACCCATCCACGGACTGACCTCGGCAAGCGTAGCCTTAACCTTGCAGATCGGGTTGATCAGCGTTGCTATAACTTAGCCACGAGCCCCTCGTGCTATTTCATCATTCTATTTACTTAATTTACATAATGTAAGTAAGTAAGTATAATTTATCGTAACAATAGAACTTGGTAGCCTGCTCTGTCATTGTCAGTTGGTTTCGTTTTTCGCGAAGTAAACAATATTACATAATAGTTTCCAATGAAATGTATAGGTATTCGACATTTTATGAATGAGCATTTCATGTCTATAATACTGTTGAAGTTTATAAGCAGCGTCGTTCCAAATACTGTAATATTTTAGCATTTCATTGATAAGAACTAAGCCTTTGTTTCAATAAAAAGGATTACTCATACCATAATAAAATTAGCTGCTGAAATCTTTTTTTATTCTCACTAGAATTGAAAACGTCCCAATTGAACATTATTTTTACTTTCTTTAAAGGCAAAGAAACCATGATAGAACCAACACATGTTCAGGTATTGTGGTTTTTTGTTGCGAACTTGTGCAACACAGGACATGGAAAAAATACTCGTCTATAAAATGAAAGGCGAATTTCATTAATTAAAAACCATATTCATTAACGAATGCGGTGTACACTGATATCGGTTTATTCTTGCATATTGTCCCGCGAAAAACCAATTTCAACAATGAACAAAGAAAAAAATGATTTTGTATTTTTAAAACAAATGAAGTATACTGATTTAATTATCAATCGAGTTTAAAATGGTTCTATTACAAATGAAGTATTTGACATTTCAAATTTCGAAATAAATGCTCTCCCATTTTGCTAGTTTGATAGGTCTAAAACCCCTCTCATTCTGATTGTCAGCATGATACAAAATATTTAACAGATAGGTAGGTACACCGGCTTTCGCTCACAATTTTAGTGATCGACTTTAGAGAGACACAATTTTAGAGAGACTTACTGACCTTGAAGGAATCCTCCTTAAATCACGCCACCGCCATCGACCACAGCGTGCTTTTAGTTAACACATCATCATCATCATCAACCCATACTGTTCCACTGCTGCGCACGGGTCTCCTCTCACTATGAGAGCGATAAGGCTATTGTCCACCACGCAGGCCTAATGCGGGTTGCCAGACTTCACAGTTTTAGTTAACACATCGAACAGTAATCAGTCAGGTTGTTTGAAGATGCCGCTGACAACTTACTGCAGGTCAAAAAACTGGTTATACAACTCAACAGACCCATAGCTAACCCATTATCAAGTAATAGGGCACCATTAACGGACTATCATTAGTGTAATGACGACATTATCAACGTATCAAGTCATTACGATTAATTTGCACTTACCCTAATACACTTAACTCGCTGGTGTTATTGCTTTAATTGAATCATTAAGGTTTTATTCAAGTTCAGGGGCCCTATACAAGATGAAATTAGACATTCGAATCGACAAACGAATAGAAAGAAAATGTATTGAAATGACATTAGTGATAGATAGCCCGATTTGTCGAAAGCTTGTGTCACTTCCATAGATTTTGTTTCTATGCGTTTGTCGACTCGAATGTCAAACACGACAAGCTTTAGTTCCATCTTTTGTTAATCTTATAAAGTAGATAGTAGAGCTTTTAGATCGGCGGTTACGTTTCTATTGCGATTTGTGATAAATAAAGTCGAAAGACCATCCAAGTCATTCCATCATCCTGCATCTATAATGCGACTTCACCCAATGCTAAGGTATCTTCTGTGACAGTCTCATCCCTATAAGGCCTGTGATGGTAACAATCCATCCATATCTATCCGTTTCTCAGCAACGAAATCTCAGCAATGAGTTCATATATAATTTCTATAGCATCATCTGATTGATTCGGTTCGAAAAATCATAATACTTATATTGGGTTTTTATATGACATCCTCAATAGCACATTTAGGTTTATTTTTGCCAATCATCTCACCCTTCGAAGAATCAGCCGTGATGGTATGATATGAGTATGCTATAAAACCAAGAAAAAAGGTCATTCGGCCAACACTGGTTGGTAACAACTTTTTCTATAACCTTTTATTAACGTCAATAGCGAACCAGCCTGTCTCAATTGGATACTGGACAAAGGATCCTTTCTATTTTTCGTTAAAGAATAAGAAAAAATATTAAGAAAAGTAAATAGCTGTCTATGACAAGCTCAATAAAGATGAAAGAGAATTCCAAAAATAGCACTGTGGTCTTTTTATGTAAGAAAACATAAACACACATAGGCACACGTTTTACGGACTTATGAGGAAAAGAGAAACTCTATAAAGAATTAAAGGTAACGAATAATTTCAAGAAGTAATTTGTTTGAAACTAGGGCAGCTGGAAGTTTGAGATATTTTAAAAGGTTTCCGCTGCTCTCCTACTAAAACTTAAGTGCTTAGTGTGGTCACTGCAAAAAAGTAAGCCTAGTGATCTGAACAGAAACTGCCAACGTTTTAGGTTCAAATTATATATCATCAAAATCTTTGACTTTCCGAATTCATAAATTGCGTGTCTAAAGATTTTCTCAACGGTGTGTTAAGCATGCTTATCCACACTAGGCCAGCGAAGTGGACTATAAGACTAACTACTCTCATTTTGAGAGGTAATCCTTGCCCAGCCGTGGATAAGTAAGTGATGTCAATGATGTAGCAACTGCCAAGCAAGACTTTGCTGTTTTAGAGACCCAGAATAAGTTGGTATAGCCGATTGGACGTATGGGACTTCTTCTTCCTAGGCGTTGGTCTAACCAGATGCGAATGAATATCAGTATTTTACACGAAGCGACTGCCATCAGAACTCCACAACCTAATTTCTTTAGGTTTCTGACCACTAACTATTGTCACAGTCTTCGAAAACATTGTGATGCCCCCGAAAATGTGTATCGATTACAACTGATCATCGATTTCTAAATCGCATAAGAATTCTGAATTCATAGGTAGATGAGTGTTCAAAATATTAAGCGATCACTGTTTAAATTATGGAGTTTTTTATAGACACTATATATTAAAATTATACACAATATAAAATATTAATTTATTTGACAAAGGATTACATTAGTTAGTTTCACACATAATTCACAGTATTAACTAATTAACATAATATATGTATAATATGGTATATAATGTATGTATACATATATAACTTTAGCTTGTATAAGTATGCGACGTTAACAAAGCATTTCCTAACATTACGTCATTGACGGAACACTGCAGAGTAGCAAAACTACAAAAGAGAAAATTATGCAGAATATGTTTGGAATATGTGTACTGAATATTAAAATTGAAACAGATACAGCAGATAGTTGTATTTTCTCACATATAATAATTTATGATGGCGTTATAAAACCTCTTTACGATAAAGGAGTACCTATCTCTTTGCCTAAAATAGGCACCTACTGACTACTGATATAGCAAGCAAGGAGGTCGGAGGAAGTCAAGGGAGAGGTCGAGTTGATAAAAAACCAATGGAGTACCTATAATTAATTACTCTAAAGTTTCATTGCAATACCTAAACTACCACTCTACTGCGAGTTACTTTTAAAAAAAACTATGACAAGGGGTCTGGGATTCTGTGGTCCACATAGTATAATTTTTGTTGTAAGAACAAATTTTTTTAAAACGAATAGTATCAGCATTTCCTGGATGTAAACGGTTCGCGTACTTTCCCGAACGCCTGAGCCATTATGCTCCTTACTGTTCTTTTTTCAAAATCGTACATTCTCGTGTATTAAAATGGCTTTCTGCCTGACTCAACGATACCGAGAAGTCGTTTGGCCGGTTCTCATTTTCCTTAACACATTTTTCTTATTGTGCGAGAATATCATTCGCGTTTAACGCTCACTTAGATTCGCTCAAAAAATAGTAATTAGTGAAGTCATAGTAATTTAGAATGGTGTTGAACGCTGTAATTAAATATTGTTGTCCGTAACATTATCTGTTACCATGTTCTTTATTTGAACCCGAGTGAGATCTTATACGGAGGACTTTAAACCACACACCGTAAAATATGGTTAAAATTAAATATATATTTTTAAGTTGATTTATTAAAATAACGCCAGTAATGCCGCGGTAAGATATTTTTTTTATCTTAAATAGTGCGGTTGTTGACGTTGATTTGACATCAAAGTTCCATTAATTTAAACTTGTAAAAACCAAATACTGTGTGTTGCTTAATCCAATATAAGAATTGTCGGAATGAATTTCCAATCTTCAATAATTGGAGAGACACTAGAAGAAGAAGAATAATTAAGAAATAAATAATCATTAATTAATAGTGCGACATACTTATCTGATCCGGTAATGAGTAAAATTATTATTAAACGTAGGTACCTAACTTCTCTGTTCTGTTATCAGTCAGGCAGGTGGTTTATTCATTACCGGATCAGATAAGTATGTCGCACTGTAATTCTGTACAATGTCAAAGGATTCTAATTATTATGACTATGCCATGTTGCAGCACTGTTGCATAAGCGCAGCTTAGAGGTCGTAGGTAGGACGTCATGTGTATGTAAATAATGTAATGTATTGTAATCGCTGACAGATTCCTTTAGAATAATTAATTATAAGTAGGATTGTTTTTTTAATAAATTTTCTATTACTTAAGTATATACGTTGCGGCAAAATGAATGTGCTTTTAAAAATAGGAAAATTAACACTACCTTGTTCATTTATGTTCATTTAAGATCTGTACTATAAAAACTTTTACTGTTTTTTTAGTCGAGAACGCAAATAGCAAACATCCTCATAAATCTTAACTTATAAGTTGTCGTAAAACATAATTTATAATAATTGGATATGTTCCATTACAAACACTAGAAAAGTCCTTCATTACAGATTTTTATTTAAAAGCTGATGTTAAACAAAGCAAAATATACAGCCTGACAGGCAATTAAATCAAACTTTTACGTGTTCGGACTATGAAAGTAATTTTTTGAAAAAGGAACAAGATGGTGGTTCGAATGTACTTGGAAAGATGGTTCTAAATGCGATTATGAGATATTGTTTGCAATGAATGACATCGTTGTATTTAGTGACGTGACACACATCGCCGCTTCAGGGCCCGGGCCCGGGGCTGCGACCGGGTCACGCCCCCCGTCCCGCGCGCGGTCCCGGCCCGCATCTGCACTTGAACTGGTTCGCGTACTTTCAGTTTCTCTCGCCCGGGACTCGGGAGCCTGACCTACCCGAAGAAGTACGGTAAGACGCCACCTGTAAGGACGAACCACTCGGAGTAATGCTTTTGTTTCTTAAGCTTGCAGGTGTAGACTATAAAATACATTGTATTGAGCTTTGCGAGAGTAATAAAATTTCTTACTGATTTCTGACACTTACAACGAATTTAAACATTGATATCAAACTACTTTCTTGTGTGAAGTCTACCCGTGACGAAGGAGATTAGATTTTTAGTGTACAGTACAAACTTTAACTTCTTACTTTTTTAATTTAACAAATCCTTTCGGCAATGTATTTTATAATAGTAAAAATAGCTACATAAGATTGTAAATAATCCAAATGCGCATCACTGTTATTGGAGAGAAATAGAAAAAGATAATGTAGGAACAATACGAGAGAAGTCAATAAGTCACATACATAACATGTGCCGTCACAAAATCCCTTAATGAGGAAGGTCCACGGTACAACATGATATTTCCTGACAATATTACACGCATCTATTGTTGGACTCACCAGGCCTTGGCCTCGTCTCGCGTGATGGCATTTAGGACAATATCATAATGGCCTAAAATATTTATTGACATTGGAAGCTGTAATTCGTATGTTTAGTTTGTTATGCATCCTCTTTTGTTTCCAAAAAAAAAAGAAAAATATATTCAACTAGCCTTAGCCCGCGACTTCGTTCCCGTAGAAGTTGAATTTTTTCCCCCGTTTTTGCAATATTTTTAATTTATACTCTGCTCCTATTGGTCGCAGCGTAATGATATATAGCCTATAGCCTTCCTTGTTAAACAGGCTATCTAACACTGAAAGAATTTTACAAATCGGACCAGTAGTTTCTGAGATTAGTGCGTTCAACCAATTAAACATACAAACACTTCAGCTAATATAGATTACAGATTAGAACAGTAACAACATAAAAAAAACACCTGTATTCCCCGAAGCGTTTGGGAGGGAGAGTTTACTAGTATGTTTAGTAGGTAATATTACATGGGACCTACTCCCTTGTAATAGGGTAACTAGTCATAAAAGGCTGTTCATTAAAGAATAATACATACATATGTATGTATTATTTAATTATTATAGCATAAGCCTTATATTATTCTTGTTTAACTGACATTCAAGGAAAAACTATTTTGGCAAAAACCACAACCCTATTTTTTGTTGATAGTTATAATAATATTATATTCGTTGCTAAGCAAAAATAATCCTACTTCTAAATAGAACAAAAATATTATCTTTATTTTGTTTTGTCTACCTCTAAATATTTTGGCGAAGTGTTTTCACACCTCAGAAGCTTTTCATGAAACAATGAAATGTGTTCTTATACGCACAAAATGTTTTTACATTACTCATAAAGAGTGACAAGCGTGTTTTAGGAAAACAGTGGCCGAATATTATTGTGAGCTATATATAAAAGTATCGGGTGCTTGTGCCTATTTTTGAAAATGGAATTTGTGTAACGTCCAAAATAATTGGTGTAAATTTATACTTAATAACAGGGATACTTGCGTCTTTTTTTATATAATTTACCTCTAAATATAATTACGACACACTAGTGATGTGCTTCGCGTATCTAGGTGCCGCTTTAATGTCGTTTTTGTTGCTAAGCCGTTTGATCCCATTTTCACAATTTCTTTCTTAGCGGATGGCTACACTTTAAAAGCAAACTATAATATAAAATCATAAATATCTAGAGACTACAAATACAAACCAATACAAGGTAAAGAAACCTACATTTACACTTTTCCTTTCAGAAACAGATTTTTTTATAAAGAAGAGTAAATAAATGTTACCATCCTCCTTTAAATCATATCCTTAAAGTATTTGTTTATCATATACTTACCTACATGTTCTTTGTTACTTTCTTTAGCCAACCTGTATCTATCTTGTACAAAAGGTTTCAAGAAAGGTAATACTTCGTGTAGTCCTGAATTTATCCTTTCCTTCATTATAACACAGGAAAGAGAAAAACAAAGTAGGTATTACCTTACAAAAGCGAGGGCCTTGTATCGTGTATCTTTGTTCAAATAACTGGCAGCAATATAAGGCCATGAATTAAGCGGTTGTTGATATCAAAGAAAAGAGGTTTTATTATTGAAAAGGAACAGAATGACTTTAGTAATAACACCTCTTTACATAAACAAATCTACAAGAAACAAAAACAGATGTGTGGTGGGATCAGTGATGATATTTATTTTACTTTTTACGCATTTAAGCATGCCTAATATTTTGTAAGTACAGTAAATAAATTTGTGAAAGGCATATTACACTGAGTAAAGGTACTGAGTAACCAGAAGACGCATGTTTGGTTAGTCTTTTTCTTTGAAAAAAAAAAAAAACTTCTTAAGAAACTAGTCATTACTAGCGTCTCGACCACTTTTTAATTGATTTCTGACACTTACGCGAATAACTAACACCTACCCTACATTTTGTTAATTGTTGGCAATCCGATTCACGCAGAACGAGCTCACCGTATCCTTCGGTCTTGCAGTTTTAGGCTTGGATTTAGATTTAATTGAATCTATAATAGGGTTCCAAGCAGGTGGTAAGACCCAGCCATCTTCTCTATTGAAATTTAGTAATTGAAGCGTCAAGACGCCTACCACCTTAGTCACCCGTGACCATGGACGCTGTAAAAGGTCCGAAACGTCGGGATTAAAATAATATCAATATAACGCGATAAAATCCGTAAAAAGTAGTTCTATTTCAACACTTTTTAATTGTTCTAAGTGCCCGCTTTCTTAATGGCCCCAACTAGACATATTATAATCGCGTCGTCACGTTGTATAAAAGGTCGTACCTACTACAAATTTGTCAATGTATGACAGTACACGTGTACGTTATAGATTCGTTTATAACTAGTTTTTACCCCTGGCACGGTCTGCACAGTTTTTGTGCTGTAAAAAAATCTTTGGCTTTCAATTGACTATGACTAAAGTAGCGTATAGCTATCGGAGGGAAACTTTTGCTCAGCAGTGGGACAAAAAAGGCTAGTAGAAAAAATGGTTCTAGAACTATACATATATAAAAAATAAAATAACTAGTTTTAGGGATGGCACTGACTACTGAGATATAGGTTATATCCTAGTTCAGGAATCAGAGCACGTTAAAAAATAATATTTTTTTTGGAAAGATAATTATGAAACAATCTGTGATAGTTAATAGTAAGATTACAAAAATGACAAATATTGTATCACATTATTATAATGAAACTGAAAGATGTTAGATATTTAAGTTAGTCTTTTAAATAATAAATATTTTCTTCTATCGACATTTTTATTTCTTAGTCCGGCACTATGCGAGTGATATTCGTAGGTGTGCTTCGTGGAATAGGAAATTAATTATTTTATTTTTTTATTTAAAGCCCACCTACGGGTGTGCTAAGTGGAATACTTTAGGTGTGCTTTGTCTGGGTGCGCTTCGTTTGGGTGTGCTTCGCGGAATACCTCCTTGTATTTGAACATATTTGGTTGACAATAAACGTTCATTATTATTTTGTTATTACTATTAAGGGCTAGCGCTTACTAGAGGTGTGCGCCGATTTAATTTTCGTCGGCGGCGGCGTGATGGCAAAATTTTGCCGGCGGCGGCGGCGTAACCGGCGTGAAATCGGCGTCAGTACTTTTGATTTAGACTTCAAAGAGAAGAAAGACAATTCAGGTTTTATTACCTTCTAGTTTTAGAAAAAACAACATTACAACATCATCATCATAATATCAGCCAAAAGAGGTCCACTGCTGAACAAAGACCTCCCCCATTGACTTTCACAGGGACCCGTCGTATGTTGTCTGCATCCAACGACTCCCAGCGACCTTTACCAGGTCTCCGGTCTATCTCGTTGGAGGCCGTCCCATGTTGCGCTTTCCGGCGCGTGGTCTCCATTCCAGAACCATTCTGCCCCAACAGCCATCAGTTCTACGAGCTATGTGCCCCGCCCACTGCCACTTCAACTTGCTAATCCTTTCGGCTATATTGGTCATTTGGTTCTTCTACGGATCTCCTCATTTCTGATTTGATAGCGTAGAGATATACCAAGCATAGCTCGCTGAGTGACCTTGAGCTTTGGCCCATAGTGAGTGACAACGTCTCTGTGCCATATGTCATTACTGTTAACAGACACTGGTTGAAGACTTTTGTCTTAAGGCATTGTGGTATAGTTGACGAAAAGACGTTGCGAAGTTTCGCGAACGCTGCCCAGCCGAGTCGGATTCGAAGAGTGACCTCTTTCTCGAAATTTGACCTGCCTAGCTGGACGGTTTGTCCTAGATAGACATACTCTTCAACAACTTCGAGAGCAGAGCTCCCAACGGATATTGGGATGGGCACGACATGAGCGTTTGACACAACTTTCGTCTTGCCCATGTTCTTTTAAGACCCACCTGGTAGGAAACTGTTGAGGTCATTGAGCATTGTGCTGAGCTCATGAAGCGATTTTGCGATATCGATATCGTCGGTAAATTGAAGATGAGTTATGATATACTCGCCATTGATGTTGACGCCAAATTTTCAGTAACTTGAAGGCATCTTCCATTGCGGTGGTTGCTTGTAGAACTGATGGCCGCTGGGGCAGAAATGTTCTCGAGTGGAGACCACGCACCGGAAAGCGCAGCGTACGACGGCCTCCAACGAGATGGATGGATGACCTGATAAAGGTCGCTGGAAGTCGTTGGATGCAGGTGGCATATAACCGGTCCTTGTGAAAGTCTATGTAGCCCGATGAAACGGCTGCAGGGTGTGGTTGTACAACTGTGTCGCAAACAATGGCGCACCTCCTATCCTGTCCTTTGCGCCCCACAACATGCAATCTGTGCAGCAACTTACGATAGTGTGGAAGTAGCGAAGTTTCGGGCACACCAAATTTTATTTTAAAACGTCGAAGTCGAAACGTCGACCTTCGACACGAAGAAGAAGAACGCTTCGATATACCGATAATCAATGTGGCACCGCTGCAGAGATTGCAGCATCGCCCAAGTTTCAATCGAAGGCTTTCTCATAGTCCACAAACGCTAAGCAAAGTGGCTGATTACACTCCTCGGTCTTCTGTAAATATGCCGAAGCGTATGGAAGTGGTCTATGGTACTAAAACCATTTCGGAAACCGGCTTGATCCGAAGGCTAGAAGTCATCAAACCTGCGCTCGAGACGATTCGTGATAACCCTTGAAAATAACTTGTAGACATGACTCAGAAGCGAGATAGGTTCCTCAATAGGGTATATCGCCTTTTTTGAAGAAAAGCAGCACCACGCGTCTGTCCTCCGGCGTTGTGCTCTCGAGTATAACAGAGTTAAATAGCTTCTGAAGGACTTGATTAGGCGTTTATTTGTCAATGAAATAAACTTAAAAAGGCACGCCGATTTCACGCCGGTCTTACGACCGGCGGCGGCGGCGTACTTCAGGTCCACCGGCGGCGGCGGCGTGGCGGCGCGGCGCACACCTCTAGCGCTTACATACAACTTTTAGTTGAACAACTATTTTGTTGTGTATCATATGTTTAAAAGAATATATTAAAGCGCACATACAGTCAACTCGATAGTTGTTCGACAAAAAAGCCAAAAAGCTATATCGATTTGCTTTTGATTTAAAAGTTGGACAACTATCGATCAACCGCTCAATTTGTATTGCATTGTATTGATGTGCGCAGACCATCGACTAAACAGTCTAAAAGGACCCACGAATGAAATTATTTCATTAAACGTTTCTTCACTCATTCTATAATATTTGAAAAACTTGTCTGGGTGCTCTTTCAGCTTAGAATGTAACGTATGAAATATTCCACTAGATAATCTATCACTAAGTACAGGATGTACACAGTATCTTCTTTTTTTATCTCTGTTAAAATTTCTATAAAGCAAAGCACAAACTAAAACTTTGTTGTTAATTGACATGGTTTGTAAACACCTTGACTCGAGCGTTGCTGAATAAAGACTGGTCGATTTGAGAAGATATAAAATCGATTGTATACGCACTTCCATCAACTAAACTGTTCAGTTGAGTAGAAATCACGAAAAGTACACAACTCGACGAAACAGTTTAGTCGATGCAACAGTTGTATGTAAGCGCTAGCCCTAACTTATAATAAATTTGAAATTCCCAGTAACAGCTCGTTATCTGGATTTGTGCTCGATTGATGGCAATATACTCGTTCCCTATTATATTAGGATAGGACCTAATTATGCTAGCAAACTGTGGGTGTAGAGCTGTATATTAAAAGAAATAAATCTATACTTAATATAATAATATTATAAAGAGGAAAGATTTGTTTGTTTGTTTGTTTGTTTGTTTGTAATGAATAGGCTCCGAAACTACTGGACCGATTTCAAAAATTCTTTCACCTTTGGAAAGCTACATTATCCCCGAGTAACATAGGCTATATATCATCACGCTACGACTAATAGGAGCGGAGTAGTAATGAAAAATGTAGCAAAAATGGGGAAAAAATTATAAGACCACGCGGGCGAAGCCGCTGGCGGGAAGCTAGTAATAAATAAATAAATATTTTTGGACATTTTTACACAGCACCATCTAGTCCCAAACTAAACAGAGCTTATACTATGGGTACTAGACAATTGATATAATACTTATATACGTTTTTTTTTGTAAATAGATACTTAGAATACATAAGAAACACCCAGACAGACACAAACACATATATTCATCACATAAATATTTGTGTCCTGTGGGAATCGAACCCACGACCTCGTGATCAGCAGTCCGGCACTCGAACCACTAGACCACAGGCGTCGATTCGACACGACGACGATTTAGGGAATATAGGCGTGATGGTGTGTTATGTTTATTATTATGTACACCAAATTATTTGTAAGTATCCCAATTCGTTGATATAAAACTTTAATCGAGCCCACTTCGTATATTTTTTGAATGTTTAGAGGTCCGTAGATCGTCGTATGTATGTAGGCGTTTATATACGAACAGCATTGTTGCTGTAATATGAATGACTTGAGCTTAGTATAGATTTCATTACTAAGCTCATGTATCTGACATATCATGGTCAGATTGTTTGAGATATAATGTAACAATTTCTTTATAGGTAGCTGGTTTAGTAAACACGCCGATTATAATGTAGGTGCGTAGGTACTTATTGATTTATAATGATATATAGGTATTAAAGCCTTTTCATTTTCTTTGAGACAACATTTGGGTGATGCAGAGACGATCTTACCGATCCGAGAGACATATCCGAGAGAGATATATCCGAGATAGAGAGTACTTTTTATGATATTCTTCTACAGTATGTGTACATACTCATAAAAGTATTTTATATACGTAAACATACGTTAAAACATATACATACGATTTTATACAATAAGTACATAAGTATACATATACAAAGGGAAAATAAAACATATACCTACTAATAATTATGTATTATATATAAGCTTGTATTTTGGTAGGTACCTATAATAAGCTCCGATCCAGTTCAAGTCTTTTAATATAGAATACACTTTGATAAGGTAACTACACTCATATTTCTGTTTTAGGTAGGTATATCAAAAACATCTTGTTAAGTTGAAGTAAGTAAAGAAAATTGAACCTTAATTTTATTTACCGCTTATTATGATTTGTATGAAATGAATGGTAAGTAATAATTTGATAAAAAGGCTTATATTGCTGTTACAATTTACTCGTTTGTGTACATGATTACTCTTCCGGGAATTCTTCCTTTTAATAAACGATATATAGAAAATTTGGATTTTTATCTAAAGAAATGGAAATAATTTTCCTCGTAAAAAGCTAGCAATTTAATAATGAAGTATCATAAATTGTACATACTTATATGTTTTTGAGAGTACTTCGTTAAAAGTTTTATTTTAAATTTTCTCAACTACATAAAATAAACTGAAGTATTTTTTCATTCGCGATAAATGTGATAAGTACATAATGTTGTCCGTAAACAGGTCAGCAATATTAAAAAAACATGATACTTAATGAAAAAATATGTCTGTGGTACTCCTCTTGGTCCAAGAGTTGGTTTAATACCAAGATAAAATAACTGAGTAGAAGCTAAACAATATTTCTAATCTAACACAAGGTAGCATTGTTTGTACAGCTGTGATTTGTATAACTACGAACAATATACTTATACTACACTACACATGTATTTGTGACTGAAAATCTGCGAACCATTCCAAAGAGGCCTTTACAAAGAAGTTTTATATGTATATAAAATATCTTCCGAAACCTTTTTGTTACATTTAATTAAGATGTCCCTCTAAAAATAATATTTTGCTTTGCACCCTCGCTCCTTAATTAAAAAGCTTTTATGCCAATTAATTTGTATAACATTAAACCTTTGAGCCCCGAACAGTACAACAAAAATTGTCATCCCACTTTTTGGACGCATTTTAAAATATCTGAAATTACACTCAGTAGGTCAATTTTACGAACTCGATGGGATTGCACACCATTAGTAGCGAACACGGATAAAATCCATGTCTTGACATAGCTATACATTTAGGTAATCAATCGCTTATCTAGTGTCTAAATTCCTTTCTTAGCGCATGCTTACGTTATAAATAAACCCATGTTCCAAATTTCAGCTTTCTAGACTTAGGGCATGTTTTACGACCTCTGGATAGCCGCTAACCGCTAGATAAATTAAAAAATAGGACAAAATTTGTACGAAATTATCTGCCAGGTAATTTAACAGGAACTTACTGGGAGGTAGTGAAACAGAACCTTCGTAGTTTATTTTTACAGACAAGCTTTTGCTCGCGGCTTATTTCATTCCTGTTTGAACCCCGTTGTACCTCTTTAGGGGTGAATTTTCTAAAATCCGCCTTTAGCGTAGGTCTGCGTCGAATTTCAGCCCAATCCGTGCAGGCATTGAGCTACGTTGACAGGGCCTCTAGACAAGTTGCAATTTGACATTTGAAACGAAAATTGTATGGAATTTACACAAGCTTTCGACAAATCGGGCTGTCATTTTCATACATTTTCTTTCAATTCGTTTGTCAATTCGAATGTCAAACTGTAACTTGTCTGGGGGGCTAGACAAGTTGCATTTTGACATTCGAATCGACAAACAAAATGTACTTATGGAAATGACACAAGCTTTCGACAAATCGGGCTGTCACTAATGTCATTTATATACATTTTGTTTGTCGATTCGAATGTCAAAATGCAACTTGTCTAGCCCCCCTGGCCCCCCAAATCAGTCAACCACAGTTTTCATAAACATATACCATAGAGTACCTATCATTACTATTACCGTCTACACCATCTCGTGTAAGTTGACACTACATAATATAAGAGCATTAGCACATGTCGTAGAGAAAAACGATTCCGTTTTCGCTGCGGACTTGCTAATGTGTCATGGCGATATCATCGTGTCATGGAGTCTCTTGGATAAATCACATAGATTGCTTCAAATTAATGGTAGTACCATTATTAGTCAACGCGAATACACTGGTATGTACGTACACTGGTTCCACACGTTTTTGTTACAGAAAGATCTTATCTCTATATGGAGTACTTACTGCCGTACTTAGAGACATCAATTAACGTTAATGGATCATTAGGAAGCAATGACGTACGCTGACGTCATCATTTTTTATTTTGTCAATTATTATGGTGGGGTCGGTTACTAGTCTAACCAGATGCGACTAAAAATCAGCTATTTAAACGAAGCGACTGCCAACAGACATTATAATAACCCAGTTTGTCTGGGCAATACCTACCGATATCATAAGGATAGGCTGGTTGTCAGGCTTTTTTCGGAATGACAGCCAGGACCAACTTCTTTAAGTGCTCTCCATCTCAATGTGAAAAGAACGGTGACCCATCCGTAGACTGACCACAGCAAGCCTTTCATATCGAGTAATAAGCGTATTTATCACTTAAGTAATAATTTATCTCGCTAAACACGGGTCACATACAGCTTGTTAACCTAACAACAAACTCTAAAAGGGAAAAATAAGCCGAAATTTATACGAGGAATTGTTAGCTAAGGAATAATTAACGTAATTTGAAGTCTATGAGTGTGATAGTAAATCATGTTTCGCGCGACAAACAGGCTTGTAAGTTGTAGATCGTGCGAGCAAATTATAATATGCACGACGATTTTTTTTAATTAACTTGAGATAAAGACCAGTTACACTAGTAACAATTAGCATAGTTAGATTAATTCTACGGTGTTTAATAAAAAAGTGCGGGATAATTACCTACTTTGTTGTTTGAAGTTGATTTTTAGTTTGAGGGTTGAGATCAGAATCAAGATGAGACTGGCATTCATTCACGTCCGAGCCGAACCCGTTCAGAATCAGTGTAGTCGTCTAGAGAAATCGGATGACGGATATCGGATCTAGTGTGTAAACATTGAATTAAAATAATTAAAAACGACAGCCTACGACTTGAGCTTTCGATTTTATTTATTACAATCCAAAATTTTTGTTTCTCCGATTTTTACGACCGGGTTAAAGTTAGCTCGTGCCAACTTCAACCCGGAGGCGAGAACTGTACGTTCGTTTACAAATGGACAGTTTTGACCAATGATAATAACTTTAAATTATTCCACAGTGGTCGGGCTCATTAGAAAAACAATGAACAATCAGATAAAGTTATTATAAATCAAAATTGTTACATTGTTCGTACATAAACACAAAACAATGGAGGAAGTAGGCAAAATAGATTTGGGCTCATTGCGGAAATGGGTTGGTCGAAACAAAACGGTCGCTTAGCATTTTCTTTGTGCTAGTTTCCAAACGATTTTGCACGAATACATTAATTTAAACGCATGCGTTACATATAATTTGTTTTGTTTTGAAAATACTAGTATGAATAAGACTGGTGCTTTAGTGCTGGAAATAGCTAGTAGCTTCCAACGGTTTCATTTGCCCCCCAAAATGACTTTCTGGGACAAAAGTTACTCTATGCCCTTCCTCCATCTGTATGGCAGATTAATTGAAATCTGTTCAGCGGTTTAGGCGTAAAAAGATAATAGACAGTCACATACTTTTTCATTTAGGTATAATATTAGTGTGGATTCATAAATAACTGGTCTTATTTACAAGGAGTTCTACTTTTTGGAAGGGTTTTTGTTGATCTAAGGCAAAAAGTTTTTTTAATGCTTCTGTTGCCCGGAAAGGTCGGACATATAGCAACTGAAAACCATCTAGAGCCATAAAACCTATGACTAGGTCAGGTCTGGTAAGTACCGAGGTAGGAAGGGGCCTTTAAACCAACGTACCTACTCATTTTTATGTATAAGAACGGAACATTACAAACAGAAAACCAACGTTTTCAGATGGCGCCCGACTGACGCTCTAGCCTGTCTCAATGTATCGATTAAAATACATAAATATCGATATTTCTACATCTCGATTGCGGCGGCCACCCAAGTGACATCAGAATATGTATCTCTTGAAGTGCCGTGTTATGCGTAGGCGCAGTGTAGGTAGTACACTATGAACGGTTTCATTGAGAACACCTGGATGCGTTTTCAAAGTCAAATGCATAAAAAAACCAATGTTAATGTTGCTGAGGAACGGGTAAAATGCATTAAGTTTAATGTATGATTGTTTTGGGTTGTTTTATATTACTGACATCCGGTACTTAGGTAATTTATGTGCATAATGTATGATGAATTTGTAGGCTAGTGTTTTGATTTAAGATAATTCTATCTATATGTATGTTTTGGGTAAATTGGGTAATACTCTCATCCATTTTCAGTAAAACCTTTCCGAAATATTATGATACTTAACTTCCCATAGAAAAAATATAGTTATCTACTAAAATTACACCTTGTTAACACCTAGCACAGAATAAATAACAGAATGGCGACTCTCCGCCCCTTCCTAACGTCAGATACTTCAGGTCCCCCGCATTCTGCCGGTGTTCTTGCCGGACGGACTGCCAACAAACCCTACGCACTCTCACGCACACATTTGCATTTGCACGTGTACAAACGTAATTTTGACAAGTTTGACATTTGGTATTGTAGTGTGCAGCGGTATCGGAAAGTTTGTATGGAGTGTCACAGGTGTGACCGTGGTTAAGCATATCATGAGATATGTGCATAAATAAATGCAGGTACCTAGACATAGTATCAGCTGGT
The DNA here is from genome assembly GCA_946251955.1 of Acronicta psi. NCBI lineage: Eukaryota > Metazoa > Arthropoda > Insecta > Lepidoptera > Noctuidae > Acronicta > Acronicta psi. The sequence continues at coordinate 5,465,554 of OX276472.1, read as the reverse complement.
AACTTGTGAAGCTGTGATTTTCCATATTGTCCACTTTCATTTAATAACATAACCACATGGTGTTTGAAAACGTTAAACATGTTGTTAATGAGTCTCATTGCGCCTGCGCAAACCAGTCGCTGATTTCTCTACTGTAAATATAGGGCTGCTAAACGAGTAACGATTATGAGATTTTCCCTTCAACGTTGTTCGCTATTAGTTGTTATTAAAATCGCTCTTATTTAGAAATTAACCTGTTTTGTTGTTTGCAGTCAGGTGAAGCAAAGAAAAGTTATCAATTGACTGAAATAAAAATTAGGTTCATATTTAAGCATGCGCTAGAGTAGATCTTCAACTGCAAATATGGCGCTGCATTACCTACGTAACGAAATGCAACACCCTACAGTGATAGTTATCACTTAACGATGTCCTTCGTGTATCGCTAATTTATTGAAAATATTTCGCAATTGATTTGTCATAGAATTATAGCAGCAGCCGATAACCTAACCTGAAATAGCGTGACATGCCTATTTCTAGGTCCTGGCGCAAGCGTCAAGATCGGGCATACATGGCGGGCGACGACAGGACGCGGCGCGGCGCGGGCGGCTGCCGGCGCATTTTCTCTCTGATCTATGCCCAAGCGCAGCCACTCCGGGAATGTTAGACTGTTTGTGCAATATATTACAGAGATAACGCACCAGCAAAGTAGGGAGCGCGCTCAAACGTGACTCGTAAACGCAAAAATAAAGAATGTTCTTATCTCACAGTTTCGTTGTCTGAATCTACATAGTACACGGATTCGAAATTGCTTTTGCTCATCCCTAGTGGTAGAATAGGAATAAGTAGCTCCTTTAACCGGAGGCGCTTTCAATCGATGCAATGCATGCATTGGAAGTGAAATTCTAGGAAAAATACACTTTTTATGCGTGAGATTGTTAAACAAATGCTTAATTCATGATAAGGCACAGCGTCAAAGGATTGGTGACGTCATTGAGAGAATTGATAATATGATGCATCTACTTCATTTCCAGGTGGTTGAGAACACATTACCATACTATATACACTATATTGATAACTATTCGTAGCTCGTAGAACTGATGGCCGCTGGGGCAGAATGGTTCTCCAGTGGAGACCACACACAGTAAAGTGCAGCGTGGGATGGCCTCCAATGAGTTGGACCGACGATCTAGTAAAGGTCGCTGGGAGTCGATGGGTGCAGGCGGGATACGATCAGTCTCTGTAGACGTCTATGGGGGTGGCCTTTGTTCAGCAGTGGATCTCTTTTAGCTGATATGATGATGATGATTCTAAATCAGAGCCAGCTACAGTCACTTACAGTCTAAATCAGAGGATCTAAATCTATTACTGTTGTTCCTGGCGTCTGGATGACGTATGATGGTACTGATGGTACTGATGGTAAGCGAAAACAGTGGTTTAACCACTGTTTTCGCTTACCATTCGTCGTCCTTGATTGATGCTTGATTGTCATCTTAAAACTGAAGTAAATATTGCGTAGGAGTTTCTTATTTAACTTAAATGATCACTACGGGAAAAGGACAACATTGCAAGTAAAACCTACTATAGGTACTAGCTAGTTAATATATTCGATGTAAATACGAATTCTTGTGAAAAGCCATTGTTAATTTTTTTGCAAAGCTGGCGTTAAAATACTGGTCTAAAAATATTTGACGATTTGTTCCGTAAAAACCCAGTAAGTAGGTATATTTAGATGCATACACGTAACATACACATGTATATATGTAAGTGTCGGAAGTATGTAGGCAGGCGCGTTGGCGAGCGATAACGCTATCTTTCTGGGTTAACAACCTATTGCCCAGTATTGGAATATCGTGCAATCACGACCACTTATCATCTTGTCTTCTAAGGAAACCCTTCGGTTATGAAACTAGGCATTTTAGTTGGTAACTAGTAAATCGGCGCGAATATTACTGGTAATTGGCTAGTGAGATTGCGCACCCATATAAAATAAATAAGTGCCCCTTGTAAGGAGCAAAAGGGCTGCTTATTCAGCGTATTCAATTTTTAGTTAACTTCGTACGTTGGTGTATGTTCGTCGTTGATAGATACCAAGTATATTTTTATCATTCAAGCCGTTTGCTAACTATGTTAAGATCGGCTTCCATTCCAGATGCGGCTGAATATCAGTATTTTACAACAGATTACCATTAGACCAATAGCAAAGACTATACTGGTTGTCAGGCTTTCAGCCCTCTGACGGGTTTCGGGTCTCGACGTGTAAAAACTGGTCACCCTTCCATTGCGGACTGTGAAAAGCGCATCATAAAGTTGCAGATCGTTTATGGCTACTACTTTTCACAACCGAGTACTCTGTCACATAAAAAGGAATATTGAAATGGGTAAATCAAGATGGTAATGGTAAAGAAATTCACCTCTGTAAAGCTTGTTCTGGGTAACGTTCATCGCATCGGCTTATACCTCGGGTCTATTCGTTTTGTCTCGGTATTTCTTTGTAAGGTATCGCAGTATTGCAAGCACGCCCCGTTCCTATGGACAAAATAGGCGTGAATAAATATATTTACAACTTTATACACCCCGATTTTATAGACCCCTGTTTCACTTGCATCTGAAAAGAACTTCTTGACTTGACTTTAAATTCAAATATTTTTATTTCAATTAGACCACATAAATAGATACTGTTGAAGGATCAAACTAGTTGCACGGTTCCAAAAAACGTGGGCCTTATGGAGAAGAGCCGGCAAGAAACTCCATAGATACTCTTTTTAAAAGAATGTATGGTAACAGTAACAATTGTTGTGACTAGTAATGAGGATGATATGTATATGCAGAGATTAAAGTTTAGGTATTAGAATTGAGAAGAAAGCGCATCGAAATATGCACCAGATGCATTTAAAACTTCAGACATACAGATAATTTGGCTTTTATATTAAAGACCAGTTTCACTTAAGGTCATAAATAAAATGATCTAGGTAATTCATGTAGAAAATGGTTATTACAGATATGGACATTTTTGATCGCGCAGTGTATTGCTAAAAACGCGATTATAACGCTAGCGGTGAATGTTATCGCGCGTGCGATCCGAAATCAATGAAATAATGATTTTTTATTTATAAATCTAATTTGGGTAGATAGAAATAATGTTTTTTACACGTTCAAGTAAAAAAAACTGCAGCAAAAATTGATGAAAAAAGTTACGGAAAATTTCAATGCAGGGGAGTCCAGAATCATGTACTGAATTTATGGTATTCGGATGCGCGTCGATGTCCCTTCCACCTTGTATATATATATTTTTAAATATCTTCTATGTACACACATTGGCCGTCGAGGCCATCAAGTATCGGGTATCTACACATATATTCAGACTTAATCACCCGAATACAGTCAACTAATTTTGTGAGGCGCCGCAATGTAGGACCAATATATTGAAAAGCAATTGAGCGATCACTTACAATCTAGATGTACTTATAAAGGAAAATGCTCTGACGGTCTGATTGGTTTATTTATTATCAATGAGCCTTTCAGCGATAATAGGATAGAATAGGATAGATAGAATAGGGTCGTCCCCTATTACATGGGATTAGGGCTTAGTGAGTTGGAACTGAGAATTAGAGGTGGTCGTTGAATCAATAAACTGTTTTTTTTAACGACTTTTCATTCGTCAACGAGATAACTGTTATTCATTAATGAAAAAACAGGTTGAAAATTTAATCTGTTAATTGTCGTCAACGGCTTCATTCATTAAAATTTTATTTAACAACATTTCTGAGAATCAACTCTTTCTCATTTTTTTTAATTCTTTTCAAATGAATAATCTTTAATAAATATTTGCAACTAAATTGTCAACTTTTCATTGTCAATGATTGAAAACGTTGACATAAATTAACGCTAAACGCTACCGTTGAACATTCAAAACCTGTTATTAATTTAACAGTTTTTTTAAACTGTTGACCATTGATGATTAACAGTTAAATTACATTAACCAAAAAACCGTCAATGACACATGCCTACTGAGAATGGTACCGGTATCTCCAAAATGCATCTTATCAAGCCATTAAATATCCTGCTAGATCTATTATCAAAATGAGAGGGGTCTGGTCCACCACGCGGTCCTAGTGCGGTTTAGTAGACTTCACACGTCGTCGAGGAAATATCTCAGGCATGCAGGTTCCTCACGATATTTTCTTTCACCGTTGTAAGCGAGTGATAAATTTATTAATATGCACATGGACTTACACTTAAATTACGCACATCTGCAACTACTATACCTACCTAAGTAAATTTCCACAGGAATGATTACAAATAATACCAATGAGCACAAGCTAGGTTGCTTATGTATTGTATTTATAGGTAAATAAGAAAGTTGCTCTATCTTATAATTATAGAAAAAATACTTGCATTTACTTCGTTATTCCTAATTTTCTGGAAATTTCCCGAAATCCCAAATTTCACTTTTCTAAAGCATCGCGTGTTACACAACTGTTAGTAATTAATACTTACATTTTTTACAAGTAAAAGTGTAAAAAAATTATACTTTTAAATGAATGTAAATAATGTACATTTACAATTTTAAAAAAATACAGATTGAAAGTGAGAGCCTTGATTTCTATGAATAGCCTTACATTTAAAATGTTAATTTCTCTTGCTTGACTGTGTGTCCTCGCTTTGAAAATGAGTAATAATTCACTTTGAAAATATAATAAAGTTCTATTTCCTAAAAAAATTTCTTTTGATTTGAAAGCTGAACTTTAAAAAATGTACGTACTTATAACTTTTCTTTTGTTAGTCGTTGCAGTCCCACTACTGGGCAAATGCCTCCCACAGGTCTTTCCATTTACTCTTATCTCGTGCCGACTCGAACCAACACTATGAAAATAACACAAACTTTCGGGCTGTCACTAATGTCATTTCCATATATTTTGTTTCTATTCGTTTGTCAATTCGAATGTCGAATTGCAACTTGTCTAGCCCCCCAGTCCTCGCGGTATGCGTAGATAAATTATAATTTAATTATAAACCAAAATGTTTTAAGCCATTTTTTCCTTCAAGAAAGGTACGTAAAGAAAGGGTTATTCATTTATTTCTCTGCTAGTTTTATAGCTCAAAGACAGCAAATTGAAATAAACCACGTACAGGTGTTCAGATCTGCAATCATCGGTGGGGATATAATAAGGCTTTAGCTCGGGGTGCTCACGATTTGTTAGATTCATCGTCCCTACATAAATTTAGTCGTGAAAGTACTTTGACAGCGGCCATTTTGATTTACAGCATAAAATTATCAAACGTACCGCGTGATACAGTTCAGCTATTATTATTATTGCCAACTTTGGGGGTTGTAGAGAATAAATAATAAATGTTTATAATGATTATGATTGATAGCTGCCATTTCGTTAAGATCATGTAGGTACAGCTTGTGTGGTCCCGTGTTTGATGACGGGCAGTGTTGTCAATTTATTCTCAATAAAATCAATAGATGCTATTATGGAGAGTGATGGGCTATATTTAAGTGTTACCTACTTATTTAAGTGCATACCTTATTAAGTTGATCTAGAATGTGTTAATGTCGATATTCAATACGTTAGAAAAAGAATAAAATAGGTACCTACTTAATTTGATTATGTACCCTTTAAGTAAGCAAAAACAAATAAATATTCAACCAAACATCTGCAAAAAATCTATTCTGCCAACAGTCATATTATGAGCGATAGAAATCGTAGAATAGAATTTCAAACCAATAATGAAAACGAAGCAAGGAAAAAATAGTAGCTATTTTGATACAAAGTCAAGACTTGCGTTTGTCAAACAACGTTAAAGCATAGAAGGAAAAATAAATAAAAGCTGACTTATTACCTAGTTAAAACATGTCCGCCCACTCGGCACTGCTTTATAAATTAGCTAATTAATATTTGGATTTCAGTTATTGATTACCGTGTCATTATTCAAAACGTGAAACTCATCCGAATTAAATTAGAATTGCTTGTCCGTTGATAAATTAAAAATTTAAGTAGATGGAATATCACAATTGATTACCCTTTGCGTAATTAGATTGTGTTTGTTTTCGTTTGATAACGAATCCTTACACTGTGGTTTCAAACATTTGTTTTTGTAGGGTTTAATAACATTCTTATTAGTGTACTGATTTAGGTCCAGGTTTTACTTAGGAATTGTGCTTTTCGGAAATTACTGAGACTTCACAAAATTTAAATATAGCCTGATATCCTTGAAAGAACAGAACACATTATCATACAAGTAAATAAAAGATAAATTATTTATCGTAATATTGTAGTTCTTAAAAAAATATTACAAAGATTCCAACTTGAGTATAAATTAATCCACTGACAATGCATTTTACATCCCTTTGTTTTAAGATCAGTGTGGACCGTCAGCAAAAGACAATGAGAAAATGTCGGCCACGTCGAAAAAGTTGGATGAAAACGTTTTTTTACCGTAATGTTGCCGGCTTGATCACGTCACGACTGACAGAAGAATGACGTTGATAATTCAGTTTTTTTAGTTTTTTGATGACGTAAAGGCAAGGTGTTACCTACTGAGTTAATACTGAATCATTTGCTACATATTTTTTTTTTATATTTCTAATATTTTTGGGGGCATTTTTACACAGCACTAAGCAGAGCTTGTACTATGGGTACTAGACAATGGATATAATACTTATATACTTTCTTTTGTAAATACATACTTATTATACATAGGAAACACCCAGACAAACACAAATACTTATTATATTCGTCATCACATAAATATTTGTGTCTTGTGGGAATCGAACCCACGACTCCGTGATCAGCAGTCCGGTACTCGAACCACTAGACCACAGACGTCGTCAAAAAAATATAAATCTTTATACCACATTGATGATCATATTTTTGAGCTGTATTCACAATTTCAATAATGGTGCGGAAACTAAAACCTACACAAGAGATTCTATTAATTATAATAAAGACCTATCAATTACATCACATTGAATTGACGACGTCTGTGGTCTAGTGGTTCGAGTACCGGACTGCTGATCATGAGTTCGTGGGTTCGATTCCCACAAGACACAAACATTTATGTGATGAACTTAGCTGTTTGTGTCTGTCTGGGTGTTTCTTATACAGGGTGTTTGGTAGAACGTTGAACATACGAAAATGGTGGTTAGTTGGGGTCATCTGCTACCCACTTGGCCCAAATTATTTGACCTTGGCCGCACCGTTTTCATTTTTACTTTTTTTAATTTCACAGAAAATTACCAGTTTTTTTTACTTAAAATTCGAATATAATTAGACATTAATACAAAACAACATCCTGCCTGTTTTACCCATCACAAGTAAAGATATTCGAATTTAAATTGATAAAAAACTGATAATTTTCTGTGAAATTAAAAAAAAGTAAAAAAAAACAGTGCGGCCAAGGTTAAATAATTTGGTCCCAGTGGGTAGCAGATGACCCCAACTAACCACCATTTTCGTATGTTCAACGTTCTACCAAACACCCTGTATATTATAAGTATATATTTACAAAAAGAGAAGTATATGCTCTGCTTAGTTTGGGACTAGATGGTGCTGTGTAAAAATGTCCCAAGATATTATTATTATTATTAATTAATTGAAACGAACCATATGTTATGATATGGTCCATTTTTTATGAAAAACTAGCGACCCGTTCGCAGTTTTCATAAATTAGAATATTATCAGTGTAGTCGTTCGGAAGTTATGCGCGGACATAAATTTCGGTGATTCATTTTTATTTATAGACTAGCTTCCCGCCAGCGGCTTCGCCCGCGTGGTCTTATAATTTTATCCCCCGTTTTTGCAACATTTTTATTACTACTCGGCCCCTATTAGTCGTAGCGTGATGATATATAGCCTATAGCCTTCCCCGATAAATGGGCTATCTAACATGGAAAGAATTTTTCAAATCGGTCCAGTACTTTTTGAGTTTATTCGTTACATACAAAAATACAAATATTTCCTCTTTATAATATTATATTAGTGTAGATAGATAACCTACATCAGTAAATGATATGCGAATTATAATTACTTTTCCATATTAACTGGCATCATAATATGTTCTGTGGTTGCGATAGTGTTAATTAGAAGCTAAATAGGTTTCAATGTTACACCCACTTAACGATACACCCACGCTTACGTAACAAACGAATACTATACATAACATATATCTTGTTTATATTCGTTTCGAGGCAAGGGGTGAGTTAGGGTAGATTGTATGACGTATATATTTTCGTAATTATACGCCCAGAAATGTCACGTGGTGGCGCCAAAGTCTCACGGCGATATTGGAATTTAATTACTGAAGTTTGATATAGTGATAAACTCAGTAATACTTATAGCAAGTCACTTATTTTTGGTAGAAATGAATTCTACCAAACCTAAAAATGGTTGTATATAAAATGTAAGTATTTAACCTACTTTCTACTGTTGTTTTGCTCTACATGTCTCTTTTATGGCCTATCTCCCTCTCTCTTTATAACTTCCGACACCAAACAGAAAAGCGAACGAAGACTGTGTTCTCTGTTTTTTGTTGTTCTGTACTTTTGCTATTGCCATTTTTTAAATATGTACAAAATCTTGTTGCGACCTTTGAAACAACGTTTTACTCGGTGCTATGTAGAGTTCTCCTATTAAAAATATCTTTGCTGTGCCCGACAGGGTCCATAATTGAGCCAATGTTTAACATACCTACCAACTAATGTACACATTATGGAATGCAATAAAGTATTGAGTTTTGACGTCATAGATATTTTTCTAAGTAAAACTTAGTTGGGCTTTTTGCCTTAGTAGCCTTAGTATTTATTATGTAAGTATTTATCTTACCACTGGAGGCGTTTTCCGAGGCGAACAGCGGGGCGGCGTTGTAATCTGCAATAAATAACATATTCAAGGTTAGAATCAAAATAACATTCTTGTAGTAACATTAACATAGGCACACTACTTAGTAATATACAGGAATATTCGTGGAATTTATTTATAATTAATATATGCTTATAGTTTTCGTGCTGACCACGTCTCTGGTTGGTCAAATTTTCCGTGAAGAACACATTACTCGGAATTTTGAGATAGTTTTATTAGATCTCTCATTAAAATGAGGTTAATATGCAACTACGAGCGTTAAGAGTAGGTACATTTACCTAGATTTTTAAGAGTTTTTTTTGTTAAAATTGTAAGTATGCAACTATGCTATCTGTCTAATTCTAATTAACGTATAGATAGTAGAGACCATGAGTATTTTTTTTTATTATTTAATTGTACAATTGGTAATCTAGACTAGAAGCTATCAAAGACTTGTGAAAAAGACATCAAACTTTTTATCCATAAATTACTTATTAACGGAAATAGGTATTTAAATAAGTAAGTTAACATTATTACTGTAATCGGGTATTCTCAAATTGAAGCTTAAATTACAGCAGTGGTGGCTTCCTTCGATTGATTAAATCTAAACTGTTCCAAAAACCATCGTAAATAAACATTTATTAATCGAAGAAACGGTTAATTTCTCGCAATTTGTTTCCCTTCCACCATTTCAATCGTTCAATTGGCAGTCCCAAAACAATTATTGAATGTAGTAGGAAGTTTCGATCCGAAGGCCGCTGGGGTAAACGACACTCGTATGAATGATTACGCAACTGCTGCCGGCTATATGACCATTTAACTTTGACCTCTATATCCAAACCATTCGTAAACAAAACAGTGTAGATGTGGGGGATATGAATAAAATGGACATGTTCGATTCAATTACGGACTGCCAGTGTGCAGTTTTCACATTGTATTACGAAGGTAACGATTATAAATATGGAATTAATGAAAAATCTTGTAAATACCAATGAAGCTTGTAGCCTTGAGTCCTTTTAATGTTTTGTTTAATTTTTGTACGTGGAAAGCATACCGACTTACATTATAAAAAAAAATTGAATGTGATAAATGTTATGTAATGTTCATACCAACAACCACCTACCGGGTCCAATTGTGTTTTGAAACCATCCAGGAAATACCTATACATACAAAATTTCAACTAAATCAGTCCAGCCGTTTAGGAAGAGTTAAGTGACAAAAATACGTGGTGCAGAAGAAATATATTTAAGGAGATTTTAATCTCGTCTGGGTAGATTGGTAACTGACCCCAACAGAACTAGGGCGCAGGTTGGTGATCGTTTTATAGCAGTATTAAAACGTGAAAGTTTCAAATTATATTCGATCAAAACCGATTTCCAATCAAATTATTTAATTTATTTCAGATCGATTGCTACAAATTGGATTTTAAGAAAGCAAGACTAAATAAAGTATAGCAACTGCAGTGTATTCTACATTTAATTTAAATAATGGATTTCGTACAAAATTTTAGTTGCACCAAATTTTCTAATTTATATGAAAGAAAACAACGTGATAAAAAAAATATTAGATCTTTTACCAGAGTATAATCTGTAGTTATCATCATTATCATCATCCTTCTACCCTTATCCCCACTCCCACCCCATCACTTGGAGCAGTATGTCTTTTTCTTTCATACATCTCTATTAGCCGTCATCTCATCATTCAATTCCTTTCTAGTCGTATCTTTAATCACACAATCCATCCATATTTTTTTTGGCCTTTCTCACGTTCATGCTCAAGACCTTTTTGGTAACAATAATCTGCAGTGTATTCTGTAATTTAAATGATACTTCATTGAAAGCATGAATGCTACAGTGTATTCTACATTTAAATGAAACAATTGGATCATGTGTGGTCCCGAAAATTAATAATTACTATGGGCAGCGTACCAGGCAATGGCTTACCCCGACACTTCTTAACGAACTACCTAAGGAATTAACTACGGATAGTATTTCAAAAGCAGTGTTAAAAAGAGTTTTAAGGAAACATTATCTGTCGATGTGCCCATAGATGAAATTGACCGACTACCTGCATGATGTGGTAAGGACCTCTGCTATCGTATTAGGGTATGGCGATTCGTACCCGAATGCGATAATAGACGTTATGCGAATGACTATCTGTGTTTTGTTTTTCTTTAATTGAATGTAGTGTAAACTGTTGCATGACGGGTTAAATATAAGTTTAAAAATATATAAATGTAAGTATTGCAGAATGTATCCGCGAGAATACTGCCGACAAACTGTTATGCAGTTTGGCAGGAGAAAATTGTTGTCATAAAATATTGTAATACTTTACTGAAAACAATAAAAAAAAAAAAAAAAATGTTTCATGATTGGGAACCTTCAGGTATAAAGTGGCACCTATAGGACAATAAAAGAAAATGTCTTTCATTTAGACAGTTTGACATTTGCGTCGTTAGTTTCACTCGTGTAGCATACCCTGTTTCGATCCAACCACCCTGAGGTCAATGACCATATAATTTGAATACATGCCAAGGTAGTCAACAATTCTACATTAACGATCGGTAATTGATTTGGTGACAGACAGGAGACAGTCTAACAAAAAACTGGAGTATGATACATTATGAATTCATGACGTGCTTAGTAATAATATAGTAATGTCAATGTCCGAACTTCAACGTATAATTCAAGGGTATGTCGATTAAATTCTACTTTTTTTTCTAATATAATTATGATGGGATTTCGGAATTTTTGGGCCTCGTAGTTGTGTAGTACGTACGCTGGTCAATCGATCTGTAAGTTCAAACTGGGCTTGCTGCAGTCATTATTTAAATTGGTGGCCCTCTTGGAGCACTTTATGACCACTTTATTTGAAGCTGTAGCTGTTCTGTGGTAATCAGAAACCTAAAACTCCTGACAACGTGTTTGACTACATATTGGTGTTGTAAAGAAAATTCCATCAGCCCTATTCTGTGTACAAAATTATTGATATTGGCATCAGGAGGACCTTAGCATAATTGGGAAAAATTGCAAAATTCTTAAATAATGTACTTAGGTTTCTACAGTCTTTGTATTTTTACATTTACCTGTTGTTATAGTTCCCATAAACTAATTACATTTTATCGCAATTAAACAGCTGATTAAAGGTACTTTTCCATTGAATTCTTCGCGTTAGCATTAAGGTGACATACATAATTGTATTTAAATAGTATCACATCAAATGTCAAATTGTCAACCTTTGGATCGTAATTTTGGCAGTATGTCAGAGCTAAAAGGTGAGGTTTCTGTGTCGAAGCAAATAATATGTTAAAATAAAATTAGCTTTCCACAAATTCGTTTTCATTCTGTGGAAGCGATGACGCAAAAGTATTGCGAAATCTTGCTCCAGTATTGAAATAAGAATTTTTACGGATTTTATCGCGATAAATTCATTAATTCCCGATCTTGATCTGTTTCTGATCTTAGCATCCGATTACGGCTAATGGTGTTTATAACTGCCTTGAAGCAGTATACTGCTCTAGCAGCGTGTCACGAAAAAAAAAAAAGCAAAAGAACCATGAAAATAGCTTTTGCTGTTACAATTAACACAAACGACCTTTAGAATTCAACCCATATAATATATAATAATAATCAACCCATATATTGTCCCAATGCTGTGCACGGGTCTCATCTCAGTATGAGAGGGATTAAGGCTATAGTCCACCACGCTAGCCCAATGCGAGTTGGCAGAATTCACATGCCTAGAGAAAATCTCTCAGGCATGCAGGTCACCGGATAATTTTTTTAATTATCCGGTCATCCGGTGGTTAGCCGCTATCCGGAAGTGACGAAAGAGGCCCTTAGTATGGAATTTAGAGTAGATATCATCGTGAAAAAAAAACGAATTTAATACTGAAGTAGAAATCACCTATAGACATTCTAAGCATTGTATATCTTTAAAACTAGTCTAGATAACTCAAATATTAATTAAACAAATAATAATGGTAGCTATTAGTAAGAGACTAGCGTCGGAAAATACACTTTGATAGACGATAATTGTTTTTTAATCACGTTGATCCTAAAATATTAAGTTATTGACATACTGCAAGCAATTAAAACATCATAACTGTAGATTAAAAGAGGTAGTTTAATGTGTAGTACTTGTAATGTTTATAGCTCAATGCTCAAGTGTACTTGAGTACAAATTTGACAGCTGTCACTAAATACGTCAGTCAAATGCTACTCGAATTTTACTCAAGTGCAGCGCTACAGTTCGCCGGTATGTTTAGGGGCTATGTAATAGGGGCAGCCTATTGCCAATACCCGGCTGCAAATTAGACTTTGAGCTGCTACTCTGAACATATCACAGAAAATCCCATAACACTACTCGACCCAGCGATCAAGCCGAGCAATCGAGCCCAGTACTTTATATAAATTGGTCCTTTTGTACACTGACAGATAAATCTCATAAAATTAGGTACATATAATATAAGCATTAAAACTTGTCAGTTACGAAGTGACATACTGATCGACTACTCCGTTGTATAGTCTGCTTGCTTTATATACAATTATTATATATAGCTGTCTACAGCAGTGGCATGCAAATGTATTATGTATGGCTCACACACCCACACATTCACCAACACACGATGTTTACCGAACATTATTCTAATACAGGTTTCGCACGCACACTAATGTGTACGGCGATGTGTGCGACGGTCCGCGGCCTCTTTACGTACCTAACTATAAGATATCGTAGCCTCAAAATGTAGTGAAAATATAACTTGTTATCAGCCCCTCAACCATGAGTTCTATCGAATGACTTTCGATAGGTTTTTTACGCATCGAAACGCAGTAATCTTATAGTAGAATTTAGTTCCTTACGTAACCGCTAGAGGCGCTGCGATGTTTTCCATACAAATATTTTACGGCGTCGCTAGCGAGTCTAGTGAGAAAAACTCATGGTCGAGGCACTGTTCTAGTAAGTTATTAGTCATCGTAAACACTATTAGATTGGGTTGTTGATTTCTGTCTAACTATTCGTCGGGGTCAATAAAGAATTTAAGTAGAGCGTTCTCGCAAATTGATGTGATTTGATATGATGTAATATCTTACAGTTGTTACCCGCCTTTATCCATTTTTTTTACTATTTGGTAGGAATTCCCCTTTCTTTTTGAACGTATCTGCCAACTTTCTTTCTTTCTAAGATTTCCTGATTACTCATTGAATAGCATTTAGCTTTTATATATTATGTATCTTTCTATATCGTTTTTTAATTTACACGTCTGAAATAACAGATCATTACTTAGATACCTACTAGTCTATAATAATAAAATTTTATGTCTACTATCAAGCCATCTAATTTTCTACTCACAAGAAAAATATTTCCAAAGGCGAATAGGACAAATAAAAATATTTGTCCACAAGGTGACTTCCCTTAGACAAAGCACAAACTTGGCAATTCAATAAATCACAGTCTGCACCAAGTCAGGTACTCAGACGACGCGGCCGACACTAAGGGCACTAAAGCTAGTTATTTACGTGAAAATAAAATTTTATAGCATCTTGAAACAAAGGTGTTCCAACAAAGCATTAATATGAATATAATGTGGAATCATTGACTATTATAACTAAAGGTATACAGCTTCACTCTTAGAACGTACCTACATAAAAATACTTCTCGGGTCTATTTTTAGGATTAAATTATGAATATTTCAGTAGCCGTTCGTTCCCGAGTATTCGATGCCGACCTATGTCACTTTGAAACGAACGGCCATGTATGCCCGACTGACCGTAGTCGGGTCGTGCACAAATATATGCATCATGCTGTATAGGCGCGTGTATGCGAATGCATGCACGCACACGCATAACCCGCGCCCCTATGTATTCATTACGTCTCCCCAGTCCCTCGCTTTATGTAACAGGTTAGGGCTTGCGCGGAGTAACCTAGGCTTCAAGTCATTTTGAGCGAGGCAATGGAGGCTTCACGTTTTATGGTGGGTGCATTTGAAAGTTGTAATTTTCGTTAAGATTTTTTTTTATGGATTTCAGAAATGTGAGCGTAATTACAAATTGCTGCAAACGAAACACATACCTAAATCCTCAGAAATAAACTACACATCATAATGGCAAAGTAGTAAAATGTTACTTAAAATATACATGTGATATAGCTATAATAATGATACCTATTTGTCTAGACTAGACAGGTCCCCTTGAAGCCTACCTCAACAACCCAATAACGCTTCACGAAGCGTTGCTAACTCAATTTGAAACAGACGCCCTTGGGAGCTAGGCAACCCTGGATGAAAGGGGAGAGGGGGGTGTGTCCTGACCACGCACAACCGTCAGCCGTTGCGCTCACCCGGCCTATATTTAGCATTGCATTTCACTCTGCATACACGAGTATGTTTACTGAACGACGAAACTACGTTTTTAGCTTTCAAACTTCAAAAGCGCATGCGTAATTCCTTTCGTTTTGAGTTCAGTTGTGTTTGATGTGTGATAAATGGGGATTTTACGTTTTTTTTTAGCACAAAGGTGGACCTATATTAAACTGTAAAGTTAATAATTATGCGAAACTCATTCTAAATGTAATTTGTTTGGATAAATTTGGAAACCATTTACTCTAATCTAAACGTTTCAATTTAACCTAATTTCCCCTGAGATGAATCGTGCATTAAATGGATTTTGAATAATTTTGTACCAGTTTATTTCTGTATTTCATGAAATTTCAGACAACATGCAGAATTATAGTGGGAGTACTGTGGGCAAAACATTTTCTTTATAATGAAAATTTATTGAGTAGTAAAACAAAATAAAAAAGCATTTAGGGCCTTTTTACCACCTCTGGATAGCCGCTAACTGCCGGATGCAATCAAAATTAGAACAATTTTTTTATGAAATTATCTGCCAAGTAATTTAACGGAAACTTATCAGGAGGTGGTGTATACCCTTGATATTCTTTATTCAATTAAAGCTGACGAACACAAATTGCTACTTTCTTGTCGCCCGCAGATTGCAAGTTGTTAGATAAATGGCTGTTCGTAGCATGTTATCAATTAAATGCATGAATATTAAACGTCGGCGTCGGCTGGATACATGCTCCATTACCGACAAATGTGTTTTATATAGGTCTTAGGTATTACAGATAGTCCATAAAGTTATTACCTAATTGTGATGGTTTTACTTACACATAATTTTATGGTAATAAACCGAATCTAATATATTCTTAGCCTTTACTTGGCACGTTTATGGATTAAAAAAACAAAAAAAACGTATATTTTTCTTTTGTAAAAATATTATCATTAATTTTATCAATTACTTGGCATTAAATGGAATAAATACATAGAGAAAATTCCAACCCATATTGGGGCAATTTTTATATAATAGTGACTAGTTTTTTTATTGTAGCTTGCTAACTGGTAGCATATTAGGTTAATGCGTCTACTGAATCAAAGGACACAGGTTCGAATGGAAGCCGGCAAATACAATATAGTTTCTGTGACTGGTATATTGTTAGAATATGTCACTATTGCAACCGTCCATTTTGTTGTCACTGTCAGAAGACGTTTTTATTACAGGCTCTCGGTAATACTTTAAAGGAATAGTAAATTGCTGATTGCTAGCTTGAATTCACGGTTGAATTCCATAGCACTGGTTATAAACTGATAACCTGAGACATTGAAAAAGAGAATGTACGCCCATTTCCCTTCGAGAGCTGACATTATTATTGCCAAAGCTTAGCTTGAAGCCTAGATTTTCTTAACGTATTGTTAGAATTTCCAAATCATAAGTAGTCTACAAATGTGGATTTGTGCACTCCCATTTCTTCCAATCCCGTGAGATTTTCCCAAAATCCTTAGTGCACATCTACGTCATCTGAGGAACATTAGTGCAACATTTCATGCTTCTAGACCCTTCTGTTTCAGCTGTGGGTTGCTCGATCAGTCAGTGAATCAGTCTGTTAGTTTATAGATACTGATTAATGTGCAAAGCTTTCATATAGGTTGGTAGAGTCAACTTTTGTATTGACAGAACTGAAACATGTGGGTAAATATCAATGTTTTAAGGGTACGGAAAACACAATAACTTGTAGAACTTTTTTAGTGCTCAAGTCACAGCTATCAGATCATTTCGAATAACAAAACCTCCTATTTCACTACAAGCCCGACCAGCCGACCATGCCAATATTTTAGTTCTAACCCCCTTATTTGAAATGCCTGACGCTTTATGACACAAAACACAAGTTGTTAGGGAAACATTAAGCAACATATTATTAAGTATTGTAGCTAAACCCATAACAGCCATGTTATTGTCACTACGACATTGAACTGTGGGAAAACAACGCCCATTTCCCTTGCACGCTGTAATAAATTATTATATCGGAGTACTTTACAAAGAAAATGTAATAAAATAAGCAATGTAGGTACGGAGACACTGAGAGTTAGTATTGTAAACAACAGAGAAGAAAAGGTGGAGACCTATGTTGGTAGAGTTGTAAGAGAAGAAGAAAAAACTATACTAAGAACACGAAAAACAGAACTAAAAACAACAGCAGCTAAAGGAAAAATACAAGTAAGAGTGATAAATATTCAACACTTTTTCAGAAAACATGACGAAAATAAAAAACATTATAAAGAAGAATTAATTTATAATGTAATTAAGTTCTGAAATATGCAAAGACACAAACATCTGTATTAAAACAAGAAAACTTAAATGAATAGAGAATGTTGCAAGAAAACTTCGCGATTTCATAGTTTTCTTAATTAAAACTAAGACTGTAATAAGTTATAAGCATTCAACTTTTTGCCGTTAAGAGACTTTAGATTCGGAGAAGTTTTTATGGTTCTACCTCGCAGGAAACCTTTTGCTAGGACACCGATAGTTGGAAGAAATCCATTTCCTATAGACTAGAATATTATTTCCTTTGCTCAATGCCATTAAAGTATTCTGCAACATGTTCGCTTAGTTCATTATGGCATAAAGGTACCCTTGAACGGTCTAACCATAGCATGGTACACGGACGGTCGTAATACTGCCGGCTACAATAGGCCGTGTTCGTCGGTTATGCGGCTATCTGTAATGGCCGCTCGTCACCTCTCGAGGTGTCATCCTATGTGTGGGTGTAACCGCAGTCCCCTCTCTCTCTACACCTCGCCCTCTGCCTTCAAGCCTCGAGAACCCTATGCAACTTACTACCATATGAGATGCGCTCAAAGTTATTTATTTCAATAGATAACATTGTTCGAGATTCTATTTTGTAACTGCCAGTCGAGTCTGTCTGACAGATTTGTAGAGCTCTGTCATAAGTTGCAATCTTGAGGCTTTTGTTACTGAACTGAACTGAACTCAGATATCTACCCTTTTCACCAGTAATCTTAGCAGCGGACGATGGTTTGAAATGTTATATTAACCTATTAAATATGTTTATGGATAGTTATTAAAATACCTTTATTATTGGTTTTGTTAAAAGCTATATTTCATAATAAATTTATGTCATGTTATGTTATTTTACAATGATTTAATCACTCCTCGAACTTAATAATCTAAGTACATGAAAATTATGGTGTATCCACAGCAAGTCTGTCTGTGTTTACTGTTCCGATAAAAAGAACACTAATTGCTCAATAACGACGTTGCGGAGAACACACTGCGCAGTACGTGATCAGAACAATATCACGAGTGAAATCTTATTTTCCAACAAGTTTCACTTGGTACGAGCTTTCTGCGAAAGAGAAACCGAGCGCGGCGCAGCGGAAAACGAAGAAAAACTTCATGAAAAACGCGTTGAGGCAGGCGGCGTGACACTACGTCCTACACAATAACATAAATCGATAATAGGAAGCCCTCCGACTAGTTCAGCAGTGCGTGCGAGCGACCTAATACACCCACTACGGCGACCGCATGCAATGCGGGCTAAATATACAGGACCCGCTGCGTTCCTGCGTTGCAGCGCGCCGAACGGAACTTATGTCGCAACGACAACGTCCACAATTGCTTGTTCAGAGAAAATAACCGGTTTCACCGTAGTTGCAAGCGATACCCGACCTTGCAGTGTCGGCGTGCGGTGGTGTTTGGAGTGCAGTGGGCGCGGAAGAAGGCCGTTTCGCAAGCTAGCCGCCGCGGTAATAACACAGCTAG
The DNA here is from genome assembly GCA_946251955.1 of Acronicta psi. Taxonomy (NCBI): domain Eukaryota; kingdom Metazoa; phylum Arthropoda; class Insecta; order Lepidoptera; family Noctuidae; genus Acronicta; species Acronicta psi. The sequence goes on along the minus strand of OX276472.1, from coordinate 5,446,614 downwards.
GTGCATTCTCGCTGCAATTTCGCTCTCGGTCGGGCTGTGTGTTTGTGGCGCGTTGAAGATCAGGGCTAACGATCGGCGTGCGTGCTCCGTCTCGGTCGCACCCGCACCTCCGCGAGCGTGTCTCGCAAAAGAAACGCTACAACTTTATCTGACAGCGACGCGACGCGACGCCCGAGAGGCTTTTGTGCGTTTTCCATGTTTATGTTTATAGGAGAGCACGTACAAGGGGTGCTTTGAACGCCAGTTGCTTGCTGTTGCGTAGTTATAAATTCTGCGACGGACTTCTTTTTGTTTTAAAGCGTGTTTGCACCGAACGGTGCTGTGGCGGCGTAGTTTTAGAGCAATAATCTTGTTAGACCATATAATTTCATTATTAAAGTCGTGTTTTGATTGTACGCAGAAGAGTAATAAAACGAATACCATGTTTATTACTCGCAACTAAAAAGGATATAGTAATTAAGGTTTTTACTTTAGGTAAACTAGGGATGCACAAAACAGTGTTCCCCTGTTTTATATTTTACTTATTTACCATTACGCCTGTATACCCCAATGGATTAGGCAGAAGTGTTCTTAGGTACATGATTAGTTCCTCGATATGTGATATCCCATTTATTAGATGCACGCATATCGCCATTTCGTACTTATATTTAAATTCAAAATAACAGTTTTAAGCTGACAAAACTGAGCCCGAAAATCGTATTACCTACAGATCTAAATCAGTAGGGGCAAGCAAATATAGCTTCATTCAAATGCGATGACCACGAATTATCATAGGAAAATAGGAATGGTGTTTATGTCAACGTGATGTTTGTATGCCTCTAAGGCTAATATTTAGAGAGCGCGCCAAGCGTAAACTTACGCTTCCGTATGTCAGATTTTAATACAAATTTGACATACGGAAGCATTACTTTACGCTTAGCGTCGTCTCTGAATATTAGCCTTAGCCTCTATTTGATTATTGTATAACAATAATACCAGTATGACACATTGAAAATGTTCATGTTACTCATTGATTGCAACAACGTGTTGTCTGTTTGTTTACATAATTTTAAATAGGTGTGTTGAATGAGAAAACTTATACTGAGCTCGCGCACAGCGTTTATCGAAGCATAATACAGAGGTTTGTAATATGAACTAAGAATAGGTTTCTTATTTTAATTAATTATTACTTAAAATATCACACCTGTATTCCTCAAAGGCTTATGCAGATGTGTATTAATTTACACCCCCAGTTTGCCGATATTTTTCGTTGTTTAGCCCGCCTAGCCATATACAGGGCACAAATAAAAAAATGTTTTTGATCAAGTAACCACAAATGGATTTACGGTTTGCCAGTTACAGCTATAATGTTATCTAGCCTTATCAGAAATGAATGTACTTGTGTGAGTTTTCCACGTAATATAATATTTACAATTCAATGGTTTTCAATGGCCGATCGTTACTCAAATTCTTTTCTCGTTAAATCTAACTCTCTTCAACGGAAAACGATGTCATTTAAGGCCCATATATCTTAACTTGAGCAGTCCCTCTGGTTTTGTCGAGAAAAACACCGGGCGTAATTACGCTCATCTGTTTTTATGTGTGTGTTGATGCGAAATAATGTTGTTTCCTCTAGGTAGTTTACTTTGGTAAATAAGCGTAAGTAATTGAGGTAGAAAGGTTAATAAAAGTAGAGTAATTAAACATATTATTATAACAATTTTGGACTAGTTTTCCGCCAGTGGCTTTGCTCGCATGTTCTGGGTATTTCTTATACCTAAATTATGCCCTATGTCACCCGGGGATAATGTAGCTTCTCAACCGTGAAAGAATTTTTCAAATCGATCCAGAAGTTTCGAAGCCATTTCAAACAATCAAATCTTTCTTCCTATTTATAATATTAGTATAGAAGTTTATATAACAAACTGATTTTTATGTACAAGATAGATGGGTAATATAATACATACAGTAGAGTGACAAGAACTGTCAAGTCAGAACTTGAGTTCGAATCCAAGGCCCGTGTTTCGGACTTTGAAGTATAAAATCATGCTCAATTAAATCATCAAGACACTTTGCGAGAAAACCATGCACGCCTGAGAGATATTCTCGATGGCGTATGAAGTCAGTTAACCAACACTAGGCCAGCTTGATAATAGAACTCTTCTTCTAAGAGTGGGACAGTGGAAAGCAAATGGAATAAATGACGTAATCTGTCTGACAAAAGCAGCGTCACCAGCAGTCCAGTCCATTTACTAGCCCCTTCTGGAGCATAAGCAGCGTAGGACTCGCTTGATTTGGCTATTGTGACAACGTCTTCGAATGGACCTTTGATCTGGAACTCTCGAGGAGTCAAATGACGTGCTCAGCGATTTGCAACCTAATAGTCGGTTGAGCAGTAAAGATACAGGCCCACGGTGATGACGAAGAATTTGATATTCATTAATGTCACTGTGGTACTATTCATAATCACAATTCCTATTAAAAATGCCATTTTATGCAACTATGTGTCCACATAGTTGCATAAAATGGCATAGTGCCAGCAGCAGGGCTAAATCAGAAATCGTTAATAGTAAAGTGGAACAAGCATTTGTTAATGTGTCTATGGAGTTGTGTTACTTTTTGTTTTAAAGGTTCTAACGGTCTGACCAAAACTTTACTTATGAGTTGTAAGGTTATAAATATAGGTAAGGCTGTGGTCTGTCTTCTGACGTAAGAATAAAAGTATAAGAACTAACTTAACTATGATTAATTCAGAAAATATAAGATTGAGAAAGCTTTGTTTCTTATTCCTATAACATTTTAATCGTACGCTAAGAGCCTAAGAAACTACAAGCCTTTTTAAAATATCTTAGGTAGGTATGTCTGGGTTAATTTTACGAAGAGAGTACTGCATAGTGACTAACAAAATCAAGATGTAGCTACTTTTTGCAACCATTGTGGGACTTTTCAACATAACCACGCACAGCGTGTCATGCATACCAATAGCGAACTGTCTAACAGACACTAGACGGGCATCCGGTATAAAGTCGACACGTGCAAGCGTCATGCGTCAATTTAGTCGCAAGAAATCTTAGATTAAGTACAAAAAAAAGTCGGCTGCGGAAAATTGCGTCATGCAATTTATACAAAATTCGGGAAGGACACCATTTGACGGTACGTTACGGTTACGGCACGATAACGTAACGGAACGAGTACTATATTTACTTTCGGGCACGTGCTCAGAACTGAATGGGCAAAGACCTTGGCCTTGAACCCGGGGGGAACGCAAGCCGCCCGCGGCACGCACCGCCCGCCCAAACGGCGACTGGCCGCGCCTCTGCTGTACGCCCCGCGCCCCGCACCGCACCCCGCCACCCAAACTGATCAATAGCACACTTCCTATTTACAACGTTTCCTGCAAACTTACATGAAAGAACAATTTGTTTGACAAAAGATATAATTAATTCGATTAGTCGCTACAAACGATGTTTAAAAAAGACCTTTTAATTAAAAGAATTTCACGTTAAATTTTATGTTCGTAACTTTTTCCGATATCGAAGCTTTTGTTTTTCAATGGAAGTTTTACGTAATATGGGGTACAATTTATGAGATACTTAATCAAATAATTATGGTATTATTTTCTTGCATTTACTAGATAATTATGTACTACAATTTGGTAGTGTTTTCTTCATTGAATTCTCTGTAAACCGCGGTTTCCCACGAGAATGATTAGTTTTTGCATTTATTACTGACAGAAAAAAATATACACTATTTCCGTTTTAGCGCGGAGCAAATATACTTCGTCACGCGAACACGATAGCATAGAGAAGAATAATAATTATAATGGTCAAGTGGATCCCGGGCTTCTACCGTCTTGAATACGCTAGAGGTCGCAGGTTCGAATCCTGAGCAGTGTTTTTTTATATTTCCATGAAATTCCCAGTAGCAGGTTGAAGCTTGAATTTGTCCTGCCTACTATTAAATGGGCCTTAAAATTACCGGCGAACTGTGGTCCTTAAGGCAATAATACAGTCAGAAGCGTAAAAATCCTGACAACTAGTCTGTCCTTCGAATATCGGTATTGCCCAGAATTTTAGTAGCGGAGGTCTAATGGACAATATTGATAGGTAAGTATTCGGCCTCTACTGGAAGCCGAACCCAAATGATTGGAAAAGGGCTAGGAGGATGATAATATTATATTCTGATAAAGTTGGAAGACTTTCGTAGGTACTTTTGATGTGAGTTGCCAGATTTATAATTTTGAAATTCGAATAAGTTTACAAAGGAGGATTATAAGATTTTTAAAATAGGTATAAGTACATTCTCTAGAAACGTTCGACCTTATTTAAACGGAATAATATTGACGAAGAAAACAATCGTTAACTTTAATGAAAACGTAAGTCTATAGTCAATAGAAAATTTACAAAAGCCTTTACTTTAAGTTGCGTATAGAATGGCGTTTCTTTAGACAGACAATGTTATTACTTCAATCGGCATCTAGAGCTGTATACCAAACTAGGATTTTATTTATTTATAATATACACCAAAACATTAACACGGACAGAACAACATTACTTTACAAATGGCGGCCGATTTTCTCTTGTTTTAAGCATGGATTTGTTCACAAACACAAAATGCACTAGCACAAACACAGATCAATGCAGGCCAAACAAATGTTTGAATCGAAACTGCGAACAAACGCAACACCATAAGAATATTATAAGCTGACATTGATGTACTATGTTTTATGGGTGTACGGCCGTACTACAATTACAATGTTGCTCAAAGTTGATGATGTGTGGTCCGAGGCATACTTTGTATTTAAAATACTAATACAAGTCTTTTACTATGTATTTAACCTATTGCAGACGATCAGTATTTATGGTACAGTTATTGCAATTTCAGAGTGCGGGTGGGTTATTTCAATTTGAACTCTATGTCATTTCGCTTATAAGCCATACAATGCGTATAGATGGAACGGCTAATACGCAAGTAGGTATGATTCTGAAAGTCAAACAACGAAGGTGTTTTATAAAACAATCTGTTGTGGAATAGAAGATAGAAAAAGGTAGTCGATAACTTTATGAAGCTAAATGGTGTGCTTCCAAATGGAGATGTAGATAGGGATGAGCCTATATAGTACCATTAACAAAGCACAAATAGAGGAAGGAGAAAATCCTAGTTTGGCGTAAAGCTGAAAACCCAAATAAACTGCACATTGCACGACCTGGGAATTGAAGTAGTCTATACCTTAGAAAGTTACTTATACTGACTAATTATTATTTCTATTATATCAACATGCCATAGCTCTATAGGTATGACATTGACACCAGTGATATCACTCGCGCGTTGCCATCTTGAGAATTCAGTTGTTTGTTAAGCCTCGTTTATCCAAAATTTCATTAAAATTTATCATTCAAGGGAGCATTTGCAAATCTGACATCATCTAAAGAAAAATAAGCAGTATTTCAGTGCATTTTGCGGCAAAGTTAAACTCGACCAAATGTAACTGATAATTACCACAATTACTCCTTTATCTTTGGTATCAATTGGATTATTAGAGGGAGGGATTATTAGAAAACGCTAGTTTATAACTGCCTCGTTGGTCTAGTGGTCCCAAGCGCGACTGCTACGCTAGAGGTCCTGGGTTCGATTCCCGGGTCGAGCAAAGTGTTGGGTTTTCTGTGAAATTCCCAATAACAGCTCGGAGTCTGGATTTGTGCCCGGTTGATAGCAATAGGCTCGCCCCCTATTATATGGGACCTAAAAAACACCAGCGAAATCTGGCTGTACATTAGTACGCCTCTGCCTACCCCTTCGGGGAATACAGGCGTGATTGTATGTAGGTATGTTAGTTGATAATATTGTAAAATTATAAATTTCTGTTGTCTCTTACAAAATTGACGAAACCATGCAGCAAGAACAAGCAACCTAACAGCAAGCAGACATATTGAACTCAAAAAGGTAGCAAAAATAATTATCAAAATTTTACAAATAGCCTCAGAAAAAAATACAAATCGAGTCTATTTTTTTCCATATAGTATTCCACAAAAAAAAATGAACTATTTAACTGCATTCGGCAGCGTCAAATCGTCAACACGCCCTTAATTAAAATTTAATTGCCTACATTACCCTTCAAACTGGAACACAATAGTGTTAGCACATTATTGCTAAGCGGCAGAGTCTTAAGCGACGCGATGGTACTAATACAAACGATCATAGCAACAGGGTTACCACTTGAAATAAAACTACTTTTTACGGATTTTATCGCGTTATATTGATATTATTTTAATCCCGACGTTTCGGACCGTTTACAGCGTCCATGGTCACGGGTGACTAAGGTGGTAAAAGAACACATCGCTGATGTCAAACACCGCCGTTCCGGAAAGTCTGCAATTTGTGAACACACCCTTGGCAAGGCCCGGCATTACATCAGATTTGATCAACCACAAGTTCTCGCAAAAGAGTTCTTTTGCTTTTTCTCACGAATCATCCTGGGTAGGAACCCAGGATGATTCGTGAGGCCATTGAAATTAAAAAACATCCAAATTTCAATAGAGAAGATGGCTGGATCTTACCACCTGCTTGGAACCCTATTATAGATTCCATTAAATCTAAATCCAAGCCTAAAACTGCAAGACCGAAGGATACGGTGAGCTCGTTCTGCCTGAATCGGATTACCAATAATTAACAGAAATGTAGGGTAGCTGTTAGTAATTGAAACGTCAAGACGCCTACCACCTTAGTCACCGGTGACCATGGACGCTGTAAAGGGTCCGAAACGTCGGGATTAAAATAATATCAATATAACGCGATAAAATCCGTAAAAAGTAGTTTTATTTCAATGTCTAGTATTCGGGTACCTAAGTTTCAGAAATCAGTAGGGTTACCACTTTATAATGCAATTGAATTTTATTATTTGCCAGGCGAATAGCAACCCTTTGTTACATAAAGCATAGACGATCGATCAATATAGTCTACCGTCCATTCTATTCACAGGACACCTGTAAATATATCCACTGAGCGTTATGTAGACGAGTTGAATAGCTTGTAGCGTGTAAAGGAACGAACAGCCTAGGAATTTATTTCAAAAATGTTCCTTTTGTTGGGAAGTGTGGAACACGATAAGGGATTAAATGTTGTTTGTATGTTGTTCGGTTTCATTACTAGTTTTCATTGGTGTAGTGTTGGCAATTTTGGCTGCTGAGTGTAAGGTCCTAGGTTCGATTGAAAGTTTGAGCAAAATGTTTTTGGGTTTGAATTGAGATAAACAATGAATTTACAGATGTTATCATGCCTCTATTTCCCGAAGGATTATACAGAAGTGGACTAATAATTCCTTTAAATAATTCCTTAAAATTTAAAATAACTCCTACAATTCGCCGTTATGTCTACGTTCATGTAATAGGGGCGATCCTATTGCCATTAACCGGGCACAAGTCCAAACTTTAAGCTGCAACTGTGAATTTCGTATAAAAACCCAATCACACTTTGATCGACTTTGGGAATCGAACCCAGCAGCGTACACGTACAGTCATACACCCCTCAACAGCACAACTGAGCTAATAAGGTAGTACAATACATTACATAATTTCTATGAATGTCTTCTAAGAAATAAATCATTAGAAATATTATATTGAGAACAATTTATAGTCGTCATCTCGTTATTATTTACGACATAAAAGATAATAAGTAATATATTCTCTGAAATGACTTCGATATTGGAAGTGATCGTTTGATTAGGCATGTGATGACGCGGGAGCCTTTAAATATTGGTCGTAAATTAGTACTAACTACACGTATATATACATATACGTATTAGTTACAACTGACCTAATTGAGCTAGTGGTCTGCTGTGCTTGAAGTCGATATCATGAGTCCCAAATACCGGCCGAATTGTCGGTTTACTTTAGTACAGATACCTGAAAAGCCTGATAACCATTTTATCCTGAGAATAAATGTTAAATCTATACTAATATCATGAAGCTGAAGAGTTTGTTTGTTTGGTTGAACGCGCTAATCTCAGGAACTACTGGTCCGATTAAAAAAAATCTTTCAGTGTTAGATAGCCCGTTTATCGAGGAAGGCTATAGGCTATATATCATCACGTTACAACCAATAGGAGCGGAGTAATAAAAATGTTAAATAATAGTAAAAATGTTGCAAAAACGGGGAAAATATCAAACTTCTACGGAAACGAAGTCGCGGGCAAAAGCTATATATCAAGCTATAGTAAAATTTACCTTCTGGGTCAGAAGTTCAATTTCACGAAATATTTCTTATTTTAATTTAAAACTAACAACAACAAACCAAATTTTAGTTTTAAACTAGGCCTCATAGAATTTTGACATTGAGTTTTAACCGGAATTGGCCTTTAGAAATAAGATTGCGAAGATAGGTCTCGCATAGGATTTTGAATTATAATAATATTATTGAAAAGCACAAGAGACTGTTGAACCGTATCTAATAACGCAATTACCGCTATTTATCTCAAAAAAACCTGCCCTAGCCTAGTGCTTTCTCTGGTGAAGCACAAACACCCAGAACCGGAACAACTATCTCTGTAGGTCATACAAATAGTAATTATAACTGAACACCAATTAAGTATTAATTAAAATAACATTCCATGTCCTATTTCATAAATTAATGGTCACAAATCATTTATCTTTCCTTTAACACGGTTCCATTGTGTTAATTAAATTTATAATACAACTAACTCGTTACATAAGTATAAATTAATATTAACGAGATGTTTAGAATCTGGTTTAAGTCACAAACTGGTATTACCTTGGCCGGTTTTCACATCTGCCACTTGACGGTTCGGTGGACAAATAGGGCGGCCAAGTTTGACCATTGTCAATCATGTTGCGCCTGCGCAATCTTCTTGACTATTGTTTTCCCTGAATACAATTGCAACCTTTAAATTTTTGTGCCTCTATCGATACGTTATTTTTATTTTTTTGTGGAATGTAAATATATTTTGTAGTTTTCTCATGGATGACATTGTCAGAACTGGACCAAATGGACCGAATTGACACGGGAAGCCCACCAGCTTTCAATAAAAAAATAATCATCAAAATCGGTTCACCCAGTCGAAAGTTCTGAAAAAAAAAAATGTCGAATTGAGAACCTCCTTTTTTAAGTTGGTTAAAATACGTGTCTGTTTTATTGCGTTTATGTATCCTAATTTGCTGACTCATTGAGTAAATTATTTATAATGCCTATTAATTACCTAATCTGTAATTATGTAAAAGGAATAGATACCTCATGAGTTCATGACTGATCGACTATCGGATCTATCAACGTAGGTACAGCTCAAACCAATGCTAGACAAGTTGCATTTTGACATTCGAATCCACAAACAAAATGTATGGAAATGACACAAGCTTTCGAATCGACAAACAAAATGTATGGAAATGTCCATACATTTTGTTTGTCGATTCGAATGTTAAAATGCAACTTGTCCAGCCCCCCAGATTGGTCTGAAAATTAACCCACAGATAAGAAAGGTTTTTGGAAATTCAATGGGATTGGAATGGGATTTGGCAAAATCGCATGTCTAGAGTATTAAAAACTGACAAACTCTCTGTCTTTAAACATGGACCTAAAAATCTGATTTACTCTCAACAAACAACCGGGTTTTGCAATACGATTTTAAATGTCAAATGTGAAGAATAAGAAATATTACAATCGTTTACTCATAGTTATCTCTTTGCCAGTTATTATAGATGATGGGTTTAACCGTGTCACTTGGTAACAAGGTTTTTTATGTTAATGGTACGAATTGAACTTTTGAACCCGTTTATTATAAAAACAACAAGTATTTTTTTTATTCTGAGTGAAGATCAGGTTTACAAATCTTTTTTTTTTATGTAAATAACACATATTATCTCTACGCCGTATTTTTTTACTTTATAAGATTTTCATTTGGCAACATTATAATTGGCAAATTATCACATGGTAGGTACTACCTAACACTTGTTGGCCATACCTATTTGCTACGTGTGGTTATCGAATTTGCAAATTGCGAGGATTGTGGGAGAACCAATCGGTCCACCACTATGCCAATAGAGCTATATTATTATAAACCTAATAATGAGAATCTGTCAAAGTATTAACAACATACAAAACTAATTTTAACTTTTGACAATAAGGAAAGAATATAATTGACACACATCTAACTTAGTCTACTTCTCCATTGTATTGAATGCTACATAATAAACTGCCACTTAAATGTTAATGCGACGTTTATTGTCACAATAGATACTAAAGGTTCTCGTATCCAAATATGGTAAAGATTATCACACTGTTTTAAGATCATTGGACTCATAATTATTATTCTCGAGTCCGAAGGCCGCGTAGTGAAACGCATAAGCTAGTCGAAACAAAGCAGGATGCTCACTTAGACTAAAAATCTGAAATAAATCTACGTGTAAAATCTCCACTTAATTTTGACGACGCTGAAGTTTACGCCAAAGATTAAGGCCTGTTTCAGCAAGTCTGGAGAGACGCTACCCGCCAGACAAATTAAAAAATGGAACAAACTTATTGAGCACATTTTAATAAAAACATTTTTGATTGGAATCAAATTATAAGATCCTTGGCAGCCTGACAAATAAAGAAATCAAATCAAATAGTAGTATCAAGTGAGTACGCTGGCGCTTGTGATGTAACGTGTTCGGTTTTAGATCGATACAGTATCAGATACATTGCAAGCTACGACCCTGAGTGAGTACCTTGCTTAAAGACTCACATTAGGAAAGAACTAAACAATTGTAATGCGATCGTAAAAAGAGCTGTGAATCACGAACGAGGTCCCAATTCCTTAGCTTCATTTATGTTTATTTTTTATTTCGGTCAACGGCCGTGCGCGGCCTCTGTGCCCGTTCCATTGACATCGATTTCTAGGGTTAGATTTAAACCGACCAAAATAAACTACGGTCACAGTGAAGGCTTAATGCTACTCTATTCAGTGCGAAACAAATATAATATTTATAGATGATAACAATCTTCTAGACAAAGCATTTCTTGGAACTTTTAATCGGATTTCAAAAAAATCTGTCCGTATCAACTCACTAATCGTAAACGGTAGCGTAGAACCGTAAACTTCAATAAATGTTACGCCTCAAAAACCATTACTGTTTTAACACAAACGACTAAATTATTGTTACGAGCGTGCAGATTTCGAAACCCACGCTCGGACTACTTGTTTTTCAAGGCTTTTTTTATTATGGATCGGGCCGCGGCGTACAATCTGATAGTCCAGGCCGATCACCGTAAAAACTACACAGATATTTAATGAGAACTTTAACCTCACCCTGCAGCGGATCCAGTTAACGTTAAAATATAATTTAATATTTATTTAAAATCATATAATAACATCGTTGAGGATGTTAGTTATTTTGTTATTGAATTTGGCATTAACAAAATGCTAAATATCTTTAAAGATATACATTTTAGCGATAGAGTTGAGGATGTTATTCAGATGCGTGACGAAACCAAAAATACATTAAATCATTTTGTTCGTTAAACATTCCATCGATACATTATATTGTAAAAATTATGATACCTAGGTACTATAAATTCTAAAGAATTTGACGAATAAAATGGTGAAGTGGATGGCATAGCCAGTGTGGTATAGCCATCTTTTATTCTCAAGGTTACATTATAGTGTCATTATAGCCTAGTCGTGGAAATACACGTAATGACTAAAAATTGCTTTGTTGGCGTCCACAGAGCAATGTTAGTGAACCATTTACTCTATTGTACGTGTACGAATAACGTATAATAAAAAAATAAATTATTAGACACAAACAACGTGATGGGGATACAAAACTACGGAATGTCATTGTCTATAAGCCTAAAATTGTAACTACGAACTAATTCCATGATTCAATAAAGAGGTCGCTACTGAAATTCGGATGAACCATTCAATATATTTATAGTTAGGTCACGGGGCAGTGTTTGGTCTAGGCGTTCGTTGGTACCGAGCGTGTGTTGACCGGGCGATTCACCTTGAGACCACACCTCGCTTCTTATAACCCCACCACGGCGAAATACCACTGGGCGGTCGTACACGTGTACCAGTCTGCAGACTACGTAAACTGGCCGCGTACCACGTTTGGTACAATGCTCGAGACCGGTCCGCGTGCTGTGGGTGAGCGAGTTGAGGAATGCACGGACGGACTGAGACGTCGAGATTTGAAAGTGTGCTCGACCGCGACGCCTGCGCCGCCTATTTTTCATCACATTGAAATCCCCGATAATTTACTACTCAGCATAGAAAACGTATTATTAAAACTTCCACAGCATAAGCCTACATTTTTTTCAATTGCACATAATACGTTGATCCAACCAATTGTTTGGGCATTCAAAATTGATTGTAATCACACACTGCGATATTATTACCTACTGTTGGTTGGTAATCTAATTAACATATTTTAAAACATAAGCTCACTCTAAGTCGCACGCGCAGCTGTGGAATGAAGCAAAAAATGAATTCGTATCGTGTTAAAAAACCAATTAAGATAATTTTCTATCAATTATGTTAATCTATAAATATTGTTTTTTTAACTTCAAGAGATTATCGAAAATTCTCTCTATTAAATAAAATGTTAATATGTATGGTAACCTGAATGCTGTTTAAATATAAATACTGATTTTGTTGCGGAACAACGCAGATACGTCGATTTGTACAATGTTGGCAAACCTTCAAATGCTCAAAGTCTGACATATTATACGTAGCGCCTCTTTCAGAAACGTCTTTCTTTTTTATATCAACGTATGGTTTATCGCTCGACTGTATTAGACGTACTCTGACCGATAATTTCTCCGACTCGTAGACTGTTTTAGAACTTCACGAGTCACGTCAAAGACAAGGTTAAGAGCACCCTATACCGACGAGCATGATGGGGAGGTTGATGAGCAAAGATGAAGCGAAAGTGGTGGGCCAGGATCGTAGCAAGTGGAAATCTATAGTCTATCTATACCGCTATGGGAAACTGGCCTGAAGCTGGTATGTACGATGCTAATGTAATGCTAGTGTCAATGATTGAGTTACCTAGCTACAAGAAATGTGTAGCATAATCAGTAATTTTTGTCGCAAATTGCAGCCTAGTATACTACCTTGCGGGAAACCATTTTTATTTTGAAGTTGCTACGATCTCTTCTGCCTGGAACCACTTCTGAAAGTCGTGGTAAAACTGGACTTTACTTGATAACGACATGAAACTCTGTTAGATGCCAAGGGTCATAATTTTATAAGTAGAATTTGGATGTTTAAAGTATCAAAGGCCACTGAGAGATCGAGACCTAGAATTCATACGTTACGTTAAAAGGTTAACAATTTTCACATCTAATCAGGACTTCGCCGCTGACGCTCGCCGTGAGAGGACGTACCGCTCGCGCTGCGCTCTCCCACTCTGTCCGTCTCGCTACGCCCGTCGTAGTGCCTCGCAGTCGACCCGACTGCAACCCTTTTGATCAAAAGTTGCCTTTTTCAAGGCGGCGGCTGATTTTCTGTCTTTACCAAGCCACGGTTCGCTCGCGTTTTTAGACCCCTTCAGGGTAAAATCCACAGTTTCGTGGTCCTCGGTGGAAACCATCCGGTGCCAACGAAACCGAGTGGGGTGTGGACCCGATACACCCGCTGCGCCCCTTCTGGGCAAAGCATATATCGGAAGGAGCTAGGACCACCGGCCTTGGGGGGTCTCCTAGTCGACCCTAGCTCTAACCCCGTTCTCTTCCAGCTCCTCTAGTACTTAGGTACTAGAGCATAGGAACCCGTTCGCACAATAAGATTGGCGACGGGAGACACTCTAGGGCACACTACAGGTACTCACGCCTCCCTGCCTATACCCGGCAGGGAGGGTTCACTCACCCACACAACCCCGGGCTTATCCAACCCGGGGACGATAGTAGTAGGATACTTTTCTTATAATAATTCGCCCCCAATTTTCCCTCTCAGGCATCTCTTCAAGATGTCTGAAGCCCTATTTTTAACTTTCCTCAACGAGGTCCTCCTAAAGGACCCCGATTTTGTAGCCAAATATGGCTCCAAGCTCCCGCGTGAGCTAGTCCGTCGCCCCGCCCGCGCTCCCATCCCCGATAGCCCGGCCTCGCCGGACCCAGATGTCCCTTACACCCATAAGGGACACCTGCGCGAACAATACAATTCTCCGAAAAGCCCGGAGAATTATTACGACCCGGATTCCCCGAAACCGAAACATAATATCGAGAACAATAGGTTCGCGTCCCTATTGTCCGATTCAGAGAATGCCGACGCACGTGCGTCGACTTCTCAGTCACCGCCCCCTCCCAAACCGGCGCCGATGGATACATCGGCACCGAGCGACCATGAGTCCGAGTCGTCCCTCTCGGACTCAAGCTCTAGCTCTGAAGCCTCAGACGGTTTCACTCCCGTTACGGGAAAAAAACGGCCCCGCAAAAACAAGGCCAACTCAACCGCCCCCTCCAAGGCTCCCAGGACCGATACGGTCAACACCGCTCCAGCCCCTCCCCTCCCCAATACCTCGTCGCAGGTCAACCCCTCCCCCGCCCCTCGCCCCCAGCCCTCGCAGTCTTCCGCGACTGCCCCCATGAAGGGCAAAGCCCCACCCCCCGTCATTGTCCATGACAAAGAGTCATGGGTAAATATTTCCAAGGCCTGCGTTGATCGCAAGATCAACTACACCCAGGCTAGGACAATACTGGAGGGTATTAAAGTTATCCTCCCCTCCCCCACCGACTTCAGAGGCTTTACCAGCCTCTTAACCGAGCGTAAGGTGAACTATCACACCTATACGCTCGCGTCTGAAAAACCCCTCCGTGTAATCATCCGAGGTATCCCCAAGGAGATAGACACGGAGGATATCCTTAGCGACCTTAAGTCGCAAGACATTCCCGCCCTCGAGATCCATCGCATGCACGGTGGCCGCGGAGCCACAAAATATAACATGGTGCTCGCGATCATCGAGCAATCCGAGGCTGCTAAAGCCATTTTTAATATCCGCTCCGTCTGCCACTTGTCCGGCATTCGGATCGAAAAACCCCATAAGGGGGGTCCGATCGGGCAATGCCACAATTGCCAACTTTATGGTCACTCTGCCCGCAATTGTCACGCAAAATCCCGGTGCGTGAAATGCTTAGGCAATCACGCTACCGCGGACTGCAGTCGTCCCAAGGACAGGACGCTCTGCACAGAGCCACCCAGCTGCGTTCTGTGCGGTGAACAAGGCCATCCGGCCAACTACCGAGGCTGCCCAAAAGCCCCAAAAATCCCTCGCAAGCATGCAAATCGTGCCTCTGCTAAACTCCTGAGGGAAAGCCCCTCGGCGGCCCTCCCAAACCGCCTAAGCCCCCAAAGGCCCTCGCCATGGAACGCACTGAACCATCAGCAAGCGTTCCCGCCCCTAAAAACGCCACAACATGTGGCCAACATCCCACCCCTTATGGGTATTCCTTCCCGCGCACCGGCCTCCCAGGCCACCATCGTGGGAACATCCCAAGCCCACCCGGCCGAGCCCGCAAAGGTCTCTCGACCTGCACCCGCGCCTATGCCCGCGCAACCCCCCTTGTCTGACTGGGACACCTGTCATAAGGCGTTCAACCTCGTTCCCTACGAACGTATAACAAATATGGCCAACGCCCTCAGAGCCAATGAGGGCAACGGTCAAGCCATCTTTGAAATTATAGTGAAGAATGCTGACCTAATGCATGCATTCACCAGTGCTTCTTTTACAAATGGCGGTAAATAAAGGCAGAACCAAACCCCGGTCCCTTAAAATAGGTTTTTTCAATGCAAACAGCATGCATGGTCAACGCGATGAGATCGCCACCTTCCTCCGCGATCATCAAATAGACATATTCCTGATACAGGAGACCTACCTCAAACCCTCCAAGAGAAACCCTGGTATTGCAAACTATCACATAGTGCGTAATGACAGGACTCGTTCTCGAGGAGGTGGTACTCTCATATATTACAAAAGGTCCCTGTACTGCATCCCTATGGATCCCCCAACCCTCGAGCATATTGAGACCTCGATATGTCGAGTAGGCATGACCGGACACCAACCGATCACCATCGTATCGGCATATATCCCACCTGGCAATGCTAGGCTTCACCTCCGCCCCGACCTTGAAACCCTCCTAGGCTTAGGTGACTCAGTTATCATAGCTGGAGACCTTAACGCGAAAAATATCGCGTGGAACAGCCACTCGAACAACCAGAGAGGCAGAGAGCTGGATAATCTGACCACCTTGCTTAACTATGACATAGTCGCCCCAATGACGCCCACCCACTTTCCCGCTGACGTAAACCACCGACCTGACGTACTCGACATAGCCCTCTTAAAGAACGTGAACCTAGGTTTGCGCTCCTTGGAGACGCTACAAGAGCTCGACTCCGACCACCGACCTGTGGTCATCAAACTAGGCCCTAGGACAGATCCCTTAGACCCAGGTCAGCCCGCTCCAACAAAGGTGATAACGGACTGGAGTAAACTCGAGGAACGCCTTAAGTCGACTTCATCCGTTCACCTGGACGCCATCCCCGACTCATTACTGTCAGTAGCCGACGCGACGGGCGCGATTGACTCCCTCACTGGTCACGTACAATCCGTGTTGAACGAATGTTCGCGACAGATTCCAGAGGAATTTGATGACCGCTGGAATCTGCCGGAGGATGTGCGAAGGCTGATGACGGAGAAAAACGCGGCTATCAGAGCGTACGATAGTTTTCCCTGCGAGCCAAACCGCACTCACATGCGCAACTTACAGCGCGCTGTAAAGGAACGCATAAGTGAGCTGCGCGAGGCCCGCTGGGACAACTTGCTGAAGGACCTGGAGCCCACCCACCAGGCCTTCTGGCATCTGACTAGGAAACTCAAATCCGACCAAGTTTCCACCATGCCCCCTCTGAATCGACCAAACCAAAGGCCGGCCTTTGACGATGACGAAAAATCCGAATGCCTAGCAGACAGTCTAGAGGCACAATGCTCGCCCAGCACTCTACCTGTAGACCAGGCCCACCTAGACGAGGTGAACGCCGAAGTCGAACGTAGAGTCACCCTCTCTCTATCCCCCGATAATCTTACGGCCCCAGTAAGTCCCGCCCCCTCCTCCCGCCCTGACCCCGACCCAGACGACTCCGTCCCCCCTGTCACTGTGGACGAAGTCCAGAAAATCATTAAGAATTTACGACCCAGGAAAGCCCCCGGATCAGACGGCATCACCAACAAGGTGGTAAAGCTCTTCCCCGCCCACCTCATTATTCTAATGACCGCCATTTTCAATGCGGCTCTAAAAAATAACATCTTCCCACAATCGTGGAAAGAAGCCACCGTCATCGGTATCCCCAAGCCCGGCAAACCCAGGACTGAGCCGTCCAGTTATCGCCCCATAAGTCTTCTTAATGTCCTAGGGAAGATTTATGAGCGTCTAATCTATGCCCGACTAAAGGACTTTGCCGAATCCCACAATCTCATTCCCGACGAGCAGTTTGGCTTTCGAACCAAACACTCTTGCATCCACCAAGTGCATCGCATAGTCGAACATATCAGCGCTGGTTTCCAACGCGGTATGACGACTGGCATGCTTTTCTTCGACGTGGCGAAAGCCTTTGACAAAGTCTGGCACAATGGCTTGATATACAAGCTATATTCCTTCAATGTGCCGGAGCGTCTCGTGCTCATCATTCGAGACTTCTTGTCAAACCGCACCTTTCGCTATCGCATTGAGGGTGGTACGCTATCGTCCCCTCATCCTATCCGAGCCGGGGTCCCTCAGGGCTCCGTGCTCTCTCCGCTCCTTTTCACGCTGTACACCAGCGATATTCCCAAGAGCTCAAAGTCACAGCTGGCCCTATTCGCTGACGATACGGCCATCTATTATTCCGGCATTAGCCTAACAAATATCACCAAAGTCCTCCAAGCCTCGGTCACTGCCCTCGGAAAGTGGTTCAGGAAATGGAGAATTGAGGTGAATCCCTCCAAGAGTGCAGCGGTTCTCTTCCACAAGAGTTCCAATCTTTCCACTCAAGTCCAACCCATCTCCCTATTCGGCCAACGGATCCCTTGGGAACCAAAAGCCAAATACCTGGGCGTGATTCTCGATCACCGACTCTCGTTCCGAGAGCACATAAAGACGGTGCGCTCGCGCGCCGCTTTCGCTCTCGGCCGCCTTCACGGCATACTCAATGCGCGCAGTAAACTCTCCCTTAATTACAAGGTGAGAATTTACTTGATGTGTATTCGCCCCATCATGACCTATGCGAGCGTCGTATTCGCTCACATTGAAAGTCCCGCAATCCATAGGATGCAGACCCTCCAAAACCGTTTTATGCGCAAAGCCACGGGCGCCCCGTGGTTCGTACGCAATAGGGACCTCCACCTCGACCTAAAACTGCCTACCATCAAGCAGTACATGAAACGCGCCTCCAAGCGTTATTTCGATCAGGCCCCCCTCCACCCAAACCGCCTAGTAGTCAGTAGCGTAGACTACAAACCCTCCCTGATAAGTAGAGTGCGCCGCCCAAGGCACGCACTCACTTACCCTGACGACCCGATTACCGTAGCACAAGAAGCACTCAAACAGGCTCGACGCCATCCGATTTACCGTCCTCGCCGGCGAGGCCCGTCGCGAAGACCCCGAAACGGTACCCCTCCCCGTCCCTTGCTCGAGCCGGCCCGCGCCGAGCCAGTAGTTTTAAATTCGTCCCTAAATAATTTCAACCCAGATCCAGCTGTCCCTAGCTGTCCCCCCAGCAACGCCCTAAGCCGAGGTCCGAGTCCCGTTAGGGGACGCCCTTAGCTGCGGTTGCTTAGTTTATAAGTGTCCATGGCTGGAGGCACAAAAGGTGCCTCGCCACCAAGCCCGGTTAAGATTCTAAAGCTCCTGAGCTAGAATCTACATCCGTCCTAAAAAAAAAAAAAAAAAAAAAAACATCTAATCAGCCACAAATTATCTGATCGCGCAAATAAACAAGCTTCCTTGTTGTTATTCAGAGTTGTTAGTACGTGGTTTCTAGGCGCGCGTCATGATTGTTTGTTAAGAATCACTTACCTAGTTACAGAAGATACTAGTCATCCTATTATAATTCTAACAAAGCACGTTGAACCTTATACTTTACGTAAATGTTGTGATGTAACTGACATAATAAACCAACATTGTAAGATGTTAAATAATAATAATAGCGATAGGTACTGAAATATAAATATTATCCGACTAAGTACAGGTGCAGGTAACTGGCTGGCATGAACTCTTATTTGTTTACGCCACAAAGTAGCTAGACTAGCTGATGCTTATTTGACTTTGCATTTTTACTTACACTTGAATTAATATTTTATAAGGAAATGGTGTAGGACAATCCGGTTAACTCTGAATGATTAATGACTACAAGTGTTACTAAACACTAGACGATAGTGGAAGTATCAGCAATTAGCCGAGGATGTTAAATCTATCAACAAATTAATTAAAATACTAGCTTCACATAAACGTCAGATATGTTTTTAAACTGTCCATTACTCTTAAAGCTCTGGTATTCCTACCAACAACCCCTGAATCCACCTTTGGCAAACTAGTCAAGGGGAGAATGGTAGGTCTAACAAAACTGGACATAGTTTTAGTAAATGTAGGCTCGCCCCAATTCTGTTCGACGGTGTCAGCGACGATGAATGCTGAATAAATGATGACACTAAACGTGAATGTGCTTCGTAAGTGTTATAGGTTCACGTTATTGGTACAGTTAGTTTGTACTAAGTTAAATAGGCTAATGAAGCTAACTAAAAGTAAAAGTCGTGAATAATCCATAAGATGTACCTTCATTGGATGCTTGAATAATCCAAAGTGAAATTTTGTGAACCAGTTTCCCAAGCATCCGTGTTTAACTTTCACACGATAAGGGCTTTCCTTTTTTCTTTTTCGCCTTTGTAGCCATAGTTATGATATAAATTGGAATAAAAATTATTCTTAGGAAACTACTGAATTAAATAAATGACCTCATCGCTTAAGGACTACCTAGTCAAATTTTTACCTTAAGAAAAATAATCCAATCAATCCAAGTACACATACTATAAAAAAGTTTCTCTGTCTAATCGTACGGCTCGACAATGTCTTATGATTTCGACCATTAATATAAGTCGAACGTCGTAGTTGCGTCGACTTTGTCACTCACTCCTACGCCCACGGCTTAGAGTCGAGGATCGACTGACATAAAACGCCCACTCAGGTGTGGCGTGTAACTAACTATTTGTTTTCATCGTACCCACGACTCGGAAACCCCGATGTTTTAACATGCCGCCCCAATTCAAGTACCGAAATAACCGGGCTCTGTCCCAGATTTGTCCCCCGCTCCCTACGACGGACGTGCGATACGCAATGCCCGATTATGCCACGACTTTGCCGGTCAAATGTCCCCTAATGCATTACTTTTACAATCTGTTTTTTTCAAGTGTCCATTGCGTTTAAGCAATCGATCAACAACAACAGATACGATAGAGGGGTAACAGCTATAAGTAAGTTACTAGGTTTTTAGATATTGGAATTGAGGTTGGAGAAACATTAGAATTTTTATCAGTTTTTATCTGAGGTGGAGATAAAATAAAAATCAACTCAAAACTTCAAAAAACTAAAACAATAAATTTTAAAATCGATCGGTGACATCAAATTAGTCATCAAGTCGTGCTTGAATTCGGCGACATGCTTCGAATTCCCTTTTGTTTCCCGCGCGACACGTGTCCACCGTCGCGCGTCCGTCTGAGGCCCGTTATCGTATACCTCGCTATAAGTATGGGTGGTATAGTATCCGAATATCGGTGGCGTGCGGGGTGAACGACCTCAGAGGCACCTGCAATCGGCCGCTGTTGACACAAGCAACTGACGGCCGTGACGCTTCCAAGTGATAATGAGTGTCAGTGCAACGTACTTGAGATTTCAGTGTAGTTTTAGGATAAGCTTAACGATTATTGGCTCCTGCACTTCAAATATTTGATCTAACATGTATGTAAGTTTTGCTTGCTGCTGCTGTTTGTGTTGTTTCTGGTGTAAGCTTTATTCTTTGTACTTACCATTTCTTTAGATATTTTTTTACTCGGCGACTTTAATATGTAGACATTTTCTGTTTATTACAAGATAACCTAAAATATTATCTTCATCTGAAGCGTTCGTGCATGCTTACTTGGATCGTCTGCGGTTATTCTCATTACTTTAATTGGTATAATTAATTATTGTTATTACTCACACCGAAAACATTTATTCGTGTGACAAAACAAAGGTCGCAACTAGCAACGTAGGTCGGTATTGTTGCGCTACAATGAACTTTTATACAAGGTCTATTTGTTTAGTCTAATTTGCAGTTTCATAGCAACCGTTTAGTGATTCTATTATTTTATCTATCTATATCTGTATCTATCCACGCTGACCACCAACATTGCCGGGTTCATTTAAAATTTTCGATCAAAGAGTAGAAATATCATGTTACCTTACAGACGTGTATGAATTCACAATTGAGAGTTTATTACGCGATCCACAGTTTTCCCGCGCAGAGAATGAGGGCGCGGCCTTGTCCCGCTTCTCAGATTGGCACATTTTTATCTACTCTTTGAACTATAGCCAACGCTGGGTAGACTTTCGATTTGATTGATAGAGTATAGTGTACGTAGTATGACAGAATATTATCTAGGTAATAAGCTTACCAAAACCTGCTTATAAATGTAACTCTATCATTGTAATGGATTCAAACAAAACTGCTAAACAACAGAAGATTAGAATACTTATTATTATACGACTAACAAAATAATCTATTTAAATGGTAATTTCCAAATATGATTCCAATACGAAAATAGAATCTGATTTCATCCTTAAAGAACGACAGAATGATAGTCTTCATAGTGACAGAAAAGCGAATGAATTTAATTAGAATCAAACAATACAAATCACTATCCCGTATCAAATATCGTTATGGCAGAATTATTTCAATTTAAAATATAAGTTGGATTCTTGGAATTCTAAATTGGATTTTAATTGTAGATAATACGCCAGCACTTTCTGGAATTATTTTATATTGAAGCTTCTTTCACTATCATGTTTTATTATATCTGTCCATATACTTGTCGGTATTTTTTCTATTAGTTCATCTAAAGAACTCTTCAGTTGTTTCGATTCAAATAAGAATTTTGTCTTTTCCAGAATTTATATTTTTATCATTCTTTGGACAAAGAACGTTGTTTGGAAACATTGTTTAGTTATTCTTGTTTGTTACCTATTGTTGTTTCTACAAGTGATCCGATTATCCAATGAAAGCATTAGTATAATTCTATTGCAATGGACTTCGCTTTACTAATTCAATTTGCAGTGTCAAGGCTCAGCTTTTTTACATCGCATTTTGTTGATCGAAGTTCAGTTTAGTTGTAGGTACTTAATTATTTACCTAAACTTGGAGTAACTGTGGCTTTAAAAATTTGGGCCTTAGCTAAAAATACCTAAATTACTTACATTCAATAGGTTTCTCTTTGTTATTGCAAAGTTCAATGAAATACGAGTATTTAAAAGGTAAAGCTGCGTATTCCAAATTTAGATTTTAATGTGACAGATTATTACCATTTGGGTAAAAACATCACATTTCGAATTGTTCCGAATACGTCATTGGTATTTACATGATAGAATGTAAAGTAAGTATTGATAAGAACATTTTAGAATCCTAAGGAGAGCCATTGTTGAATCATGAAGAAAGCTTACATATTTATACATGACGTGATGAACTAAACGAGAATAACAACCGGTTAACCAAAGAGAAAGCATCCTGTGGTGAATTGAAATATTTCTGTCATTGCAATGCTGAGCACAGTAGCTCAACATTAACACGTGTATCCTGTGTCGTGATGACCGCTGTCGACTCTCGCAGATTCACGCACTACGCTTAAATAACGCGGAATGCATTATACATAATTACTGAATCACAACGAATAAAATGCCTTCATAATTGACCATAATAAGCTCAATTGATGTGAGGTGTTCAAACCAGCTGAGTAGCGTTCGGGCACTACTTGTAAAGAAACTCCAAAAAACTTTCCAACTTATATGCTATAAATATTC
This sequence comes from Acronicta psi, assembly GCA_946251955.1. NCBI lineage: Eukaryota > Metazoa > Arthropoda > Insecta > Lepidoptera > Noctuidae > Acronicta > Acronicta psi. The sequence continues at coordinate 5,423,568 of OX276472.1, read as the reverse complement.
AACGTCGCTCTGCCAGAAAACTCTCACTGCTTATACTACTTAATCCATCTGCAATATAATTATGTCGAGATACCCACCAAGATACAGTTTGGGCTCAATTTTGACGACCCGCTTTCGCACTCAGCAAAAAATACAGTCGAATCGGTGGTCGACGCACACACTGGCTTCTGTCTACTCATCCATCACTGCACATCCGCACGATACTGCGAGACTCACGATTTCACTGTCACAGCACGCGGCGGCCTGTGGCCAGCCGGAGTCACGGCACGCACCAGCACAGACGTTTCAATAGTACCGCGGCCACCGCTGCAGTGTAGTGGTCGACGCGGGCATTAATCAGCGCGCGAGGTGAAACCGCCGAAGACCGAAACTGCGACGCGCGAGGTCGGCGCGACCTCCACGCTCGAGAGCGTGAGAGCCGGCAAAGCCTGAACGGTGGCAGGTGTGCTGCGCGAAGTGCAGCGTAATGCAGAGAGAGCTGTACGAGACGACGCGCGTGACTCGCCGCCGCCGACTGACGGGCGCGCCGCGACGAGCCTCAGCACACCACCACACGCGCACCGGCGCACACTCGCACCGTACCGACACGGCCGACACCACACGCCGACACAGAGCCGCGCTACACCGACACGCCGCCGCGCCGCCAACCCACCACACCAGATCCAAACATATTTTAAAGTTTCATACCCAATTTGACTTTAAAATCTCATCGGGCCCGTCCAAGACGCGAGCCAGTCTGTCAGCCTGAATATTAACCTGACAAAAGCATTGCGGTGTCTCACTGGACGCATCGGTTGCGCAGTGAATGGACAGCGCGTGTAGAAACACCGAACGCGCATGCGCCACGCACACGCCTGTGGGGCGCCCCTGTACTTACTCAAAATTCGAACAAGTGTGACTGTAGTAGTTTACCGTGTCCAAAACGAGGCTGGGAAATTGAAAAATAAGCCTGCGATACTTGAAAATGTGCAGACTTCGGTACAGCGTTATGTACAGATATTTAGATACGATGTGCACTAGAAAGACAGAATTCAACTGTCTTTATTGATAAAGCGTTTAGAATAGAGATCAATGGTCAATTAGTGAAATCAGTTCTGATTCAGCATGCATAGTGTACTTATACAATACATATCACTGCATTATGCAGTCCGTGCAGTCACAGTAAGGTCATCGAAATGCTGTAGATGCGATGCTACAAATTGCGCAAATAGATGTTCCAATGAACTCGTTTAATAATAGCGGGCGTAGTGATGGCTTCACTGAGGAGGAATACTAGTAGAGTAGTTAGTACTCGACTCTGTGAGAATAGCTCAAGGTTGCACTATACAAACGCTGTTGTTGTGACAGAACATTGTTCACAACAAAAGCATATCCAATGATGAATTAGGTATCGAACATAGGTATCCCTAAATTTTAGAGCAAAAGAAATTAATACTAGTGAAAATTGCAGTAGTGTATTTATAGCATGTCTACTCCGAAATTGAAGTAAATAAAAGTGACATTGCAGAAATTAATGATACAAAAAGATGAGCGGCCTCATCAACTGGGAGCCGTCACAGTACGTCAACTTTCAGCGAAAATAAATTTGTTCTCATATTGGAGTGGAATCATAATTTAAAAATTTTGTACTAAAATTTATGGTCTTTTAAATTTAACATGACAAAGCAAAAAGAAAATAAGTAAGTGAATTAGCACCAGTAATTCTAAATCCGTTCGCTTGTTAGGTATTTTAAAGACTAAATTTGTAAAGGCTTTTAACGAATTATGTCTACAAAATAAACATAAAATTACTGTTGTTGTGAATTGTCACTCTGGGTTAAAATAATTTCTAAAGACTTCTAATATTACAATTATACATGAATTTGCACCTCAAATATTAATAACTGAAAATATTAAATAACAATAAAATTAATAAATTGAATAAGGAAAATTAGAAAGTGTAACCGATGATGGAGGCCGAGGAGTAGCGACTGACCTAGTTATGTTTACCAAAAATGGCTGTAAATACAAATGGTCAATGCAGATAATATATATAATAAAAATGTAGAAGTAGTGACGACAGACAACACAGATAGGTGGCAGAAGTAATAATAAAAATTACATTCTTAAGACAAAAATCCCAAAGTTCTGATAATTTTATAACATTTAAAACATAAGAGGATAACATATATAATATGGAAGTATATATTGAGATGACGATTAATATTGAAATTAGAGAGGGAGAAGAAGACATTACGCTGACACTAAGTGAAGACTGCCAGCAAGAAGATCTTGATCATTCAGTACAAACAAAAATTTCGCAAAACCAATGTCAAGCAAAACATCCATAACACAAGACATCAATATTTTCAAATGATGCAGAGCTCATGAAAGATTGTTCTACGCAGTTTCTCAATAACAGTTAGTCAGTCATTCGGCCAAAAAGACATCGTGAAATATATTGTGAAAATTGCCATTTCGTCCGTGTCCGTCAAAGAACCATGTTTAAAGGCCAGACAAAGATGGGTTTGTTCGCGAGAGGTGGTCGCCCGGGATGCCAGTTCTGACTTCCGCCGGCGACCGATCATTGCCAGAAACACTTAGGAGGAAAAACTTGAGCGTAAAACGGTTGGAATTACATACCACGAATATATTCTGTAATTTGTTTGAGTATCTGATTGTTGTTTGATATTAAGTATTTGATGTATCTCCATTTACGGCTTGTATTATTTGGAAATAAGATACCATCAATAAATTCTTACCAAATAATTTGGTGAAGTGTAATAAATGTGAAAACGGATATTTTTGTCTTCCAAAATAAAAATAAAATTCTTTTCAAAGTTGGAATAAAAAGTTACGCGCGTAAAACTTTCAGTGGCGGGATGCGCGGGCGCAATGCGTGAAATTCCACGTCAGTTGATTAATTCCAAGCAGTGACAGAGGCGTATACTTTTTCTTACTTTAATAGGCGTGGCGACGTAGATGGAATAATATGGCAGAACATATTATATAGAGGAATCATTATAACACATACTGACACCCAAAACGGTTGCTGCATGGATGTCATAATTTGACGTTGGGATTTAGGCCAATTTTGATCGTTCCAGCCACCAGCCACCATTAAGGCATTTAGAAAAGTAACTTATATCAAGAATCAGGAATGATGAATCTGCGGCTCATATCTTAAGAAGTTTTAATGTAGCTAAAGTAATGCTTTGAAAATGTTTGATTTAACTTGAATACAAAACCAAAACAGTTGATTAACTTTTAGGTCCATTGCACCAGCTCGATATCAAGAATAAGCTAAAAGGAACGCGGCCTGTGTGGTCTTAAGCAACAAACAACTTTTGATCACACAAATGTGCACTTGGTTGATGGTTTATAGAACTTTGTCCTTTGTGAACATTGAAGCCGACGTTAACAAAAGCTTTCTGATTGGCTTGAACACATCATGAGCCGGACAATGCGACATAAACGTTTGTATGTTTCTGTCGGACGTCAAAGAAACATTTTCGCATTTCGCATGAACGTAAACGAGCTAACAAACAGTCGTAACTGCGTACAAACAAGCTATTTACACGTGGAACTTGAAAACTCGTAGCCATAATAAGGAGTTTCCACGCGATTGTTCGCGACCGACCCTCTATGGAGGAAGTCTGCGGTATCCTTTGCAAAGATACCTTCGGACGCTTGACCCCTGTCTCACAAAGGTACAGAATCCACTTGATTTAGAATATTGATGTGTCAACGACCGGCCGCAGGATGTCGAATAATTTTGGCATTTTCATAAGCACTCATAAATATCTTGGGGACATTTTTTTACACAGCACCATCTAGTCCCAAACTAAGCAGAGCTTGTACTATGGGAACTAGACAATGGATATAATACTTATATACTTGTTTTTTTTGTAAATACATACTTATAATACATAAGAAACACCCAGACAAACACAAATACTTATATTCATCACATAAATATTTGTGCCCTGTGGGAATCGAACCCACGACCTCGTGATCAGCAGTCCGGTACTCGAACCACTAGACCACAGACGTCGTCATCTGATCGTCATTAACCACCTTTTTTGGGTCTGACGCATTATGTTTGATATCAAATTGCCGGATTCGAGTTAACAACTGTCATAATTAAAATGTGTGTACCGATGTGGTGGAATCTCATTCGCAGTTTCAATTTGTGTTGAAAATGATGCAGATTACTGTTAAAAGCTTGTTTCAATTATTGTACTGGGGGATTGAAGTAAATTGCACATCTCATGATCCAGCACCGATATACTGTATGGCTGCATTAACTTCGGGATACAGACTCAGTAGTTATATATCAAGGATGACACAGCTACTTTTTGCATAATTGTAATCAATTAACCAGTTGGTAACAATTTGTCTCGCGTTCAAAGGAGATTAATATTGACCATAAAGGATAAACGACAAACGATATAGATACAGAGTAGGTATATACGACGCAGCTTGCAGCGTATGTCAAGTAGCAGTTAAGTTTACCATCTTTTTTTTTGCAAAAGCTTCGCAATTAACACCTGCAGAGGTCGCCTTCTCTAACGAGTAGCACATCTCCGGCGCCTGCGCACCCACGCGCCACCCACACATCCACACAGTCAATTGTGCATGTAAATCAATACGTACCATCAGAAAGCTTACTTCCATTGTATAATTACGAAGGAGTATGATTTATTTATGTTTTTTTTTGCAGCTGTTGTTGAAAACATTCATTATTTAGTATTTTTGTGATTTATTTGGCTTGGCGTTTGGGTAAGGGCAATGACTTTGTTTTGCAAACAACCAGAAGATGTATTGATACCGGATTTATTTAAAAAATGAAATAAGATATATTTTCCTTTCTATTCGGTTTTGTATATCGTTGACTGAATTCAACAGTAGGCTAAGACAATATATTGTAAACCAGTAAGTTAGTTCCATACGAAACTAATATTATAAAGAGGTAAGATTTGATTTGTTGTTTGTTATGAGTTCACTAAAAATCGACCCGACCGATTTAAAAAATTCTTTTACCATTAGAAAGCTAAATTTTTACTGAGTAACATGGGCTATAATTTTTTAGATATACCCGGACCTCGCGGGCGATGGCGCTGGTGGAAAGCTAGTCTATCAATAAGTATGCCAATTTTTGAACCCGCTTACCCTACTTAGATAGACTAATGCATACATTATTTTATGGTACAAAAATTATTATAATAGTTACAATTTGTAATGATAAATGCGCTGCTAGTCTCGCGTATCGGTTGCGAGCGCAAGTAGGATTTCCTTTTTAGACCACACTCGTCCATCATTGGGTCAGTGTGCGAATACGTCGCGATTGAAGAGCTACGATACTTTCCTACAACCGTGCGTAAACTCTGTGCATTTTACACAGTTATAGAGATCGTAAGAGTTGTATTCAAAGACGTTTTAATGACTAACGATAGACAAGATGAACAAACAGTTTCCAATTGGAAAGAAATCGCTGTAGATCTGTGTAAGTGACTCTATCTTTGTCGTATTATGTGAGCAGACATAAATATGAGAGAAATCAAAACATATCGGTATCAACATTTTTGTACGAAATTGTTTCGAATATCCGCTATATCTACTTAACCCTTTTGTATCCTATCCTATCAAAATATTTGTACACACGTTCTCGAAAACGTCTCTAACGATTTCGATAAAGGTTGCAATGTATTTTATTCTACTTACATTTTTGTATTTTATCTACTACAGCTATAGGCCTCTTTCGCCACCTCTGGATAGCCGCTAAACCGCCGCTAAAGCCGATAAATTAACAAAAAGTGACACAAAATTTGTATCGGATAAATTAAAAAAATTAACATTTGTATGAAACTATCTGCCATTCAATTCGTTTTAATCGCCTCACGATGAAGAAAATCTTTGTGAAAATCTCATAATGTCTTTTTGGACGCAACTGGACGAAATGTAGTAAAATTGTTAGTAGAGCCATAAACAAAAAAGACCGATTATATCTTTTACCATAGAGCCATGGCTTTAATGCATATCTAATGCACTTGGCTGTATTTCTCATGCCTTTGCCAAATGTATATTTAGGTCGAAAACTTGAGTCAGTTTTATCACTTCGATATTAATGTTCCTAGCTCTATCAACGTCAAAATATACGCGTGAATTTAATGTTACAATGTCAAACTCTATAATAAACAATAATAAATGCGAAACCGAGAAAATTAGAGGATTTTTTATAAACATTTATGAAATAGGTTACCAACACTTACGGTCCATATTCAAAATATGTTTTATAATATTCCAACATTTCTACGCTACGCGGCTTCTACGTTAGAGGTCCCCGGGTTCGATTCCTAATCGAGAACGGTGTTATTGCGTTTTTATACGAAATTCTCAGTACCAACTTGAAATCCGAACTGGATTTGTGCCCCGTAAATAGCAATAAGCACGTCCCTACTACGTGGAAAGTAAAAATATTAGCGAACTGTGTACTCTGCCTAACCCTTAAGGGAATACAGAATGGAATAAGTTGCCGTTAAAAAGTCGTCGCATAAAATGGAAATGAAAACAGCGCCTCATTAAAAAAGCTTATTCGAAAGTAGTCAAAAATTCCTTAAATTTCACCGATTCTAAAAATATAACTAGATCAAGCTATTATTTATTCTGTGGCATATCGTAGTTCTATTCAACAACAACATAATCCTAGTACCTACACATTTATACGTTCTAGTTGTTATTTAGTGTGAGTGGGTCGACCACATTCGAACGCGACCTAGAGAGGTGAATAAACGGCCGATATAGTTGAGTTCAACCCAAATTTTTGACCCGATTCGATGTAAAAACACCGTGCGGTGGGCTAACGACCGCCTGACGTAACATCGAATAGACAAATAAAACAAGACACGGAATGCAGCCAGTTTTAAAGGTTTCCTCTCGGAGTAACGGGAATGGGCCGGGTAAAGACACTGGTTGAACAACCATGACCCCACCAAATTGTGTTCCAGTTCGCGTCTAGTAGATAAGATTATTTAATCCTACAAATAATATTTTACATGTGAAAGTTTGTTTAGATGTTTGTTAGACCTTTACTCTGCAACGGCTGGAGAGATTTGGCTGAAAATTGGAATAGATATTGCTTTTATCATGGATATTTTGTACGGAAAGAATAAATACAAAAACAGAATTTTACCTAAACGGAGTCGCGGGCAAATACTAGTCTTATAAGTTTAAACTATACTTAAAAACTTAGATTTTGTACTTATAACGCACAAATTAGGAATCGAAAAAAAATCACTTCCAATGAATAAAAAACTGATTTTTCAATATATTTTTTAAAGTATTGGCTTTGTAGAGTTTTATGGAGAATACTTGAAATATCAAGTAAATATCTTATAATTCTTTCTCTTTCCCACATCTAAAACACGTGAAGCTATTAGTTTATAGGCAAGGAACATCGTTCTAATCATTTGTTTATATTCTATTTATCAATTAGGTTACCTACATCTATGTACATACATTGTTATCGGAATTGACATATGCCTAAATGGCGTGGCGTGATGCCAAAACAACCGAAATAAAGGTGACAACCGGCATTAGCCACGGTTTAAATACCCAGTGTTATAAATACTATCCTGAGAAATTCTTGATACCTAATTAAGATCAAGGTGTAGATGTCAATAATAATGACAGGCGACGTCTGTGGTCTAGTGGTTCGAGTACCTACCGGACTGCTGCTCACGGGTTCGATTCCCACAAGACAAACATTTATGTGATGAACTTAAGTGTTTCTGTTTGTCTGGGTGTTTCTTATATATTATAAGTATGTATTTACAAAAAAAAAGTATATGAGAATTATATCCATTGTACAAGCTCTGCTTAGTTTGGGACTAGATGGTGCTGTAAAAATGTCCCAAGATATTTATTTATTAATTTAATAATGATTGGATAAATATAATTGCAATGGACTGATAGAATGGACTAGCCGATCTAATATGTTATGGCCGCTTTTGATACATATTTTGATAATGTAAGAGTCTATAATTCGTTACAAAACAGCACCAATATTTAATAAAATAGACTGAGATTCACAAACTTTTAAGTTTATAAAAAACTGTAAGTATTTTTTTACAATGTGTATGTTTACTAATATCATAGTTCTACTACTACAAAAAAATATAGTAATTTCTAAATAAAATTATGGAATTCCAGAAATTCTACGCTACCCTTGTATAATATTTGTTTTAGTTGTGTGTCTAGTTCCCATTAAAATGTTACCCGTAACAAAAAATTTCGTGTCAAGGTATTCCGATAACCTCAGTTTAACTATCTGTGAACATCTACAACAGCTTTGACGTCTGTGGTCTAGTGGTTCGAGTACCGGACTGCTGATCACGAGGTCGTGGGTTCGATTCCCACAAGACACAAACATTTATGTGATGAACTTAGGTGTTTGTGTTTGTCTGGGTGTTTCTTATATATTATAAGTATGTATTTACAAAAAAAAAAGTACATGAGAATTATATCCATTGTCTAGTACCCATAGTACAAGCTCTGCTTAGTTTGGGACTAGATGGAGCTGTGTAAAATGTCCCAGGATATTTATTATTTATTTATCTATTGCATGTATTTAACGAAAGTTGTAGTAGTTTTAGTTTGTCATTATTTCTAACACGTATTTATGACAAGTAATAACCATTTTCTTTGATATGACATTGAAGATAGTTGAACTGTACCGGTTCAAATACCCAATTCTTATGTTATAGTAAGGAATAATAATTAATTCTAACTTAATCGTCACTTAGATTTTGCGATTGCAGTGTTGAATTCTAATATTACTTAACCTGTGTGCTCGGTTAGGTTATATAAGTGGGTATACTTTTAGTTTCATGCCGTTTTAATCCACACCCAAACACAATTTTGAGTCAAAAACTAGCCTAAATCACCTATCCTATCCTAAAGATGCAATCTATCTCCTTGCCAAATTTTATCGAACTCTGTTCATCAGTTTAGGTGTGATAGTCGGAAACTCAGAATTCCTTTCACATTTATTATTTTAGTACCTATACATGATACCGAATAATATAGGTAGGTATGGATTGAATTCGTATTGAAAATTTGAAACAAATTCTAAATTCATAAAAATTATGGTTCTGACAATAGCTATACAATATTCATCCCTAATTATTAAGGCACTTAAGAATCATCATCGTCATTACTTCATGACAATGCAAGTTAAACATTGACTATGTAACGTGTAGGTTCCCCATTGTTCTTAATAATGACAAAACTTGCATAACAGCTGTATCGATTGCTTTTTCAATGCAATAACGATAATTCTGTATATAACTAGGATAGGATATTAAAATAAACAGTTATGGTTATGTAAAAGCACCGAAGCAGTTTGCGAACCAACCATGGAGAATTCTATGGGATTATAAATAGGGTTACGGTGAGTCGAAGGAGCAAAGATCACACTGCGCATGTGCTTTCTCACTGTAGAAAATAATATCGATGTAATAAGATCTTTAATAAAAAGAAAATTAAAACTTTGCTTCTTTATATAAGACTAGCTTTCCGCCAGCGGCTTCACCCGCGTGTTCTTATAATTTATAGCCCCTGTTACTCGGGAATGATGTAGCTTTCTATTAGTGAAAGAATTTTAGAAATCTAGAATATATATATACCTACAAAAATAGATAATTCTTATCTTTTCTCTTTATAATATTAGTAGTTATAGAAAAAATAAGGACGTTGTTTCATGAAATGGCCAGCTAGAATTGATCATATCGTTAAATTTCAACTTCAAATGTGTCAGTTGACATTTGGCCATGTAATTTTAATGCAGGGTGTCGCAGTAATATAGGATAGAGAATGAGATAGAGTTGTTACCCAAGATATAATTATATCTCTAGTGATAAAGTCAACAGAGCTTCTCATAACTATCTTACTAGGGGAATAATTATAGCAAGCCATATGAATATATTAAAGTGAAATAAATTGCGAAGAGATAAAATCCCGAGAGACCCAAAAACAAGAGAAGATCAGCCAGGTTAGGACTTCATACTCATACACATTGCCTGGCTTTCTGTCACAAACATATACAAAGTATGTAAGCAAAGGCTTTTATTCATACTGCCTCCGTACGGAAGCACAGTGGGCGGTTGTCTTCTGACGTCATCAGAACTCAAGAATGAATGCAGGGAGTTGCCGGGGGGCTGCTTGAGTCATACAAAAAAGTATATAATATGTATGTGTAAGTATGTGAAGCATGTCCGTAGGTGGCCGGGATGTTTTCCTTTTATTTTGTGACCTGTATTCATTTCGCAGAAATTAATCACTAGCACGTTCAATATTGGAAATCTTGCTGGAACATAACATACCTACCATCACGTCTGCATTCTCCGAAGGGTTAGGCAGAGATGTACTAATGTACAGTAAGAGGACATAAGTTCATTATCCTGTCAAGGATCGGATTTGCTTGCACGTTACTGCGCGTACCTATACATAAACATATACTTAGTGATTTGAAATTTAATACCACTATCTTAATACACCGTCCCGACATCACAGCACTGAATGATTATTACATCGCTCTCTTTCCGACTAGATATTAAGTACGATATACGAGATCGTCTATGTAAAATGTCTGCGATAGATTAGTAAAAATGGTCCTTAAGGGAGTATGACCGCGATCGTACACCCACAATTCGGCCGGTATTGCTGACAATTCGGCCGGTATTGCTGAAACCCCAGGCGTTAGTCTCTCGTATACCTGTTAGGATGTTGGTATCAATATTATCAATAAGGATAAGGTATCTATGAGAAACCTAAGACAGTTTCAGATTATTAATTTAGTTCTAGACAACTTCCAAAATATGCCCATTAAAAGTTCTGTGACGTAATACCAAAACAAAAGGGAGTTATAATGAGTTTCGCACTTGCCCGAAATTCTTTGCTCTCGAAAACTTTTGCGATTTTTTATCATACTTCTTGCTGGCAAAATCTTATTCAGTGGGAGTTCTGTTTGGTGTTTACACAAGATTTTATTAAGTGCTGTTACTTTGTGTGCTAATTAAGTTTGAAGGCGATTGCGGAAGACGGAGGCGGTTGCGTTCTCTTATTCTGAAAAAACAATTGGTAAGTTCTAGCGACAAAAATGTTAGGTAAACAAACTCTACCGACACGATAAAGATATTTTACCGAAAATCTGTCAAATTGCAGGTATAATAGCTAGGCAGCTAAAAGTTACGACACAATTATTATATATAAACCATAATATTTAGCCAGACGTCGATTTATATTTGTTGACAATACATAAGGAACATTACGGGTAACTCTATAAAACTAGTTGAAGTCATATATATAAAATCACACATTGAATCCAAATTGAGTGAGTAGGCAGTGTTGAAGAAAAGAAAATAATGAAATAGTAACAGAATACACGCGCGGCCGTTCCCTTAAGAATTGGCAATTTTCTAAATACAATTATGCGTAACTTAGTATGCGGTCGGTAATGTTAGATACTATTTGGCCACTGAATAATGGATTCATCAAATACGAAATTCAATATTGAAAATCTTTCCCGCCACTGAAATTGGGGCAGTTCGCAGAATCGGTCAATAAGCGGCGCGGATGCCCGGTGATTAGCTACCCAATGATAAATAAAAACTTTTTATTACTTTGGGAATTAGGAAAAGTCTTTGGATTTGGCCTTGAGTGTAACGCCTGGTGTAGGCAAAGACTGTAGATTATTTTATGGCTTTGTAATTATTTTTTTAAGTATCTTGAAAGAAAGTTCTTTTTCCGGCTGTAGAACAGCATAAATAAACGGAAAAATAATTATGGTGTACAATTAAATCTATATTTGAAATCGTTATATTAATTTATCACACGTAACTCGCCCCCCAATATATGGGACTAACTATGGGTGTACATTGGTACACCTCTGTCTTGCCCTTCAGGAAATAGAAGCGTAATATGTGCTACGTAATCAATGAACTAATCTTGATGCCTAAATAAAATGTTAGGTATTCAAATTGACTCATGAATGAATAAAGTTGAAGCTAAAATATTTATGTAGGTACCTAATAAGGTAATTTAAAATACATTCGATTGGGTGATACTGAAGTTTCATAGATCAATAACGATTACATTATAAACGCAATTATAACACCCACACTCAAAAGAAAAAATAAACAGAATGGAAAAAGGAAATCTTATCAAACGCGATAAAAAGAAAATGTTGGCTTTGTCGTTCATAATTCTTTGATTGAGCTACTTTGTGAATATTGTTGTTGGCGCTTTGATCCGTTTTTCTAAGTATAATGCCCTGTTAGGCTCTTAATTTAGAAGTGAGAAAATTCTAAGGTTTCATTATTAAATGAAAATTAAAGGAAAGCATTGTGGGTGTTACTTAATGTTACACAAAAAAAGCTTTTACGATATCATGGCAACCTTTGTTCGGTAGGGTGGCAACTCGGTGTAAAATGTTCCATGGTGTTAAATGCTATTTTTTTCTTTGATCTAAAATTGTTTTTGTATGATTTCATGCTATTATAAGTACATAATTATATGTTTAGTAGCGGACTCTTTCACATAAACAAATGATGGATGATAGGATTTGGATTTGAAATCGAGAACTAAAGTGGAAGGCTTCTTCACTTCAAGAAGGATGTTCGATTCCCAGTTCAAGAAAAGTGTATTGGCTTTTCCATAGCGTTGAAATTATTAGCGTATTGGTTTGTCGCCATGTGCAATAGACTCAACCCCTATTACATGGGACCTAAAACTGTGTTTGTACATTAGTACCTGCACCTTTGCCTTACCTGCCTGGAATACTGGCGAGACGGTGTTTTAGGCTTATATTCAGTGACGATGCTAAGCATAAACTTAGGCTTCCGTATGTACGACATAAGGAAGCATTACTTTACGCTTAGCATCGTCTCTGAATATTAGCCTCAATGTGTTTAAGGACACACTAAACAAAATTGTAATACGACCATGTTGTGACAATTCATTATAGACTTAGTCAGAAGCCCAAAAATTCGGTCGTACCTATATCGATTGGCTTTAAAACAAAATCACAATAAGCAATGAAAATGATCGGCAAATCAAAAAAGACCATATATCATTATTTGATCGGTCGTAAAGTCACGGCAATGTGATTTATAGCATTATTTTGATAAAAATGTTTTAACCAATTTCCCTTAAAGGAAATACTCAAAGTAGCAAACAATATCGTTGTGTTGAGCGTAGTTTTATATTTATTTCTTATCTAGCTTTTGCCCGCCCTTTCTCGGGATTAAAATGTGGCCTATGTCCTAAACCATTTCAACTGTCAGCCAAATCGGTTCAGCTGTTTTGCAATGAAAGAGCAACAAACATCCAAACTTATTTTTTTTTTGCCTTTACATTATTAGTAAGATTTCTTTGCTATCAGTTGACTAAACTATAGCGGCATGCCGTTCAATTTAATGGGATTCAACAATAGGCTCTCGGTCTGCTTATCTCAATTTCGGAATCGGACCAAAATTGCTAAAATTTTGTTGTGAGAGCTTTTTATTTTATTGTTTTCATCTGGCGACCTTGCCGGTTATATATTATCGGTATTACAAACTATTATTATTTAATCTGTGGTTTGTATTAATAGAAAGGAGGACATTGCCCGTAAATCTTACACAAAGAATTCCGTTGATTTTAACACCCGTGATTAGAGAGAGGATAATTATACAACTATTTGTAAAAAAAATGTGCCTAAAACAGGAATATTTTTTTTACACCTCCCAGTATATTTCCGTTAAATTACTTGTTAGATAATTTAACGAGAACTTATCAGTAAGCTGTGATATAGGCCTATAAGTGTTCCATTTTCGTTTTTGATAAAAGGGAACCATAACATTGTTATATTTTTTTCTTAAGATGGTAGCGCTGGTAAAAGTTATTCGAAGAACGAATTCTAAATCGACTAATAAACCAAGCTATATTGAAAGTGCAAGCAGTAAGGAATTCATTCCTTCCACTTGCGAGTGGGCCACTGTGCGTGTAATAACCCAATTGAGAAAAGGAAACATAACTGAAACTGTGCCCTTGCAATAGCGACTGTATTGAGGGCAATTCACAGTACATTTTCGCTTCATCCTTCAATGCTTTTAAGTCGTTTATGTTACGTAAAGGAGTAACTATTTATAGAAGGACGAGTAGCAAAACCTGTGCTGCAGGGTACTGGGCATAATGAGAGAAGCGAACTTGGAATATTGCAACAAGTATCCGATGTGAGTGATGCCTAGAAACATTGGTTTCGCCTAAAGGCCAGCCGTGATGGACTGATAGAAAACATTACGAACAAAGAACTAACCTAACACAACCAATTAAACGTAGTTCCTATTATTATTTTTAAAACAGAAAAAGCTTTCCATAAAGCGTTAAATTTTTGTATGTCTGTTACTCCTTAACACTGCAATGGCTTAGTGGATATGGTTAGGATACTTAGGGAAGAATGAATACAAAAACCACATTTTATAGTTATAGATAATTAACTTCCCGCCAGCGGCTTCGCCTACGTGGTCTTATAATTTTTTCCCCCGTTTTTGCAACATTTTTCTACATTACTACTCCGCTCCTATTAGTCGTAGCGTGATGATATATAGCCTATAGCCTTCCCCGATAAATAAGCTATCTAACATGGAAATAATTTTTCAAATCGGTCCAGTACTTTTTGAGTTTATTCGTTACATACAAAAATACAAATCTTTCCTCTTTATAATATTAGTGTAGATGTAGATAGTGTAGATGTAGATTAGTACCAATAAATGTATTATATTGGTAGCAGCAACTTATTTAATCTGTGATAGTACTTTATTGAGTATTCAGCAAATGTCGATGAGTAGAAGAATGTTGGGAGACCTATGTAGGTCTCCACTCCTTCTTCTTCTTGCCCTTGACCCAATTTATTTAAGGTCTGCGCAGCCTATCCTTTTCCTCCATTCATCCCTATTAGCCGTCACATGCTCATTTACTCCCTTTTCCATCATATCGACCTTAACACAATCCATACATCTTTTACTTTGGCCTACCTTTATTTATCACCTTTGTCATCACTCTTTTAGTCACATGCGTTTTTTTATGTATGTAGGTCTCCACAATGGAATGAATAACCTAGTGTCTGAAAATGACACACAGAATGACACGTATACTTACGCAAATCATTCAGGGGGGCTAGACAAGTCGCATTTTGACATTCGAATCGACAAACAAAATGTATGGAAATGACACAAGTTTTCGACAAATCGGGCTGTCACTAATGTCATTTACACACATTTTATTTGTCGATTCGAATGTCAAAATGCTACTTGTCTAGCTCCCTTGTAGTTTTAATTTATTCTTTGGGATACCTAAGACGTAAGCATTATTATTGCCCATAAATAAATCCCCGTAAGTCAGAAGTTTCATATTACCTAATTATTTTCTGAGTAATTTAATATTACGATAGTGTAAGATTATAAAATATGGAGTTCATAAAATTAAGAAAGTTCATGATCTATAAATTAGTAAAGACCAGTGGGCATTTCAGATTAAATTTCCATTTGAATTTTATGCCCTTTATGATAAATCAATATAATTATTTCCGTAAGAAGATCCTATAAAGACGCTTTTAAGTACGGCAGTGAATAAGGAATGTTTTTTTTTATAAATTCGGCCAGTTTCGGTTTAGAAAAAAACGTATCTATCTATCTACGTATCGCTATTAACCAAACTACTTATCTCGAAAAAAATACCTTTAAAAAAAGCAAACTATCTTTCCAATCGGTAGTTTTGATGAAAAATTAACAGCAATTTAGGTACTGGGTGGGTACTGCAATTGCAAAAATTATGATGATCTTTAGTGAAGCGTAATAATTTTTGATTGACTGTACATTGAGTTATTGGTATAGATTGTCTGGTAGATATTTAAATACCCTTACTTAATGATTTCGCTGTAAAGTCGTAAACTACTCTCGAATTGTAAAATACCGTTCCAATCGCCGAACGGATCGTAAGATGTATGTATGTATGTGTCTTTATTAAAACTTTAAAAATTACAAAGTTAAGCAAAGCCCCACAAAACCGTCTTTACGGTTTGTCTGTGGGTACAGAAAACAACTTACGTACTAATAATATAAACTTATTTAGCTTATTGCACTAAACATAAAATTTAGTAGTAATTCTACAATAACATAATTTCTGCAATGGTAACAACAATGTATCAGAAATAATTATGGCAGGTGGGTAGTAGGTATAAAGTAAGTGTACTGTTAAAGGCATTTTAATAGGAATTCTTTAAGCAATTTTGCAAATTTACTTTTTTTAGGCTCATTTCGTATACTAGAAGGCAATTTATTGAGAAGGTAAGGTATTCGTTTGTCCAGCGTTCTGTCGCCATAGTAGTTCCCTACTCTGGGGACTTCAAATTTAGCCTGTGTTACCGATCTGGTGCCGTGTTTATGTGAAACTAATGAGTAACGCTCCCAACTGGCATGACTGTTTACAAGTAGAAGATAATTTTATGTTTTAAACTTACAGGTAGAATTTTACATATTTTAAACAACTTTTTATAGTCGCCTTTACAGAGCTTTCGCGTTTTTTTATTTACTAAAAATTTTAAAAATCGTATTTGTTGTGCTTCTAGTTTGTCTAAGTTAGTTTTGAAAGTAAGTCCATAACAGTCGAGTGTGTAACCTAGTATAGGGTCTACCAAGGCTGAATAAAGGCATTTAAGGGTACTACTAGGAACTCTAAAGCTTAGGTTATTATTTAGGTACAGTGGCAGATTTAGTTTATTTGCCTCGTTAGTCCAATGGTCCTAAGGGCGACTGCTACGCTTGAGGGTCTGGGTTCGATTCCCAAATCGGGCAGTGTTATTGGGGGTTTCTGTAAAATTCTTAGTAGCAGCACGGAGTTTCGATTTGTGCCCGGTTAATGGCAATAGGCTTCTACTACCATTGGACCCAAACATACGGGCGAACTGTGGGTGTATATTATTACAGTTCTGCCTAACCTTTCGGGGACAACAGGCGTGACGGTATGTAGCAGATTTACGAAACATTTTGATGTCAACATTGATACTGCAGGTACTTCTATCTACTCCGTGCTATTATTGTGAACGTATCGAGTGCAAGCATTCACTCTGATAACGACAGGAATAGCTTTCTAAGAATGCCTACTTTCCCTTTAGACCTTATATTTGTACACCTGCTCGTACTTTATGTATAATTCTGATAGTAAATGCTCATAGCAGAGATCGTATAATTTCACATTTATCTTAGTTTTATCACATAATCATAATTATCATTATTAAGATTCACATACATATCCTACTAATATGATAAATGTAAAGGTTTGGATATATGGATGGATGTTTGTTACTCTTTCACGCAAAAACTACTGAACGGATCTGGATGAAATTTGGCACTGAGATAGATTATAGTCTGGAATAGCACATAGGCAACTTTTTATTCCGGTAAAATGTACGGTTCCCGTGGGATAGCGGGCGAAGCTGCTGGCGGAAAGCAAGTCCAATGTAAATTGTATTTGTTTTTCAAAAGTGGTAAAATTTGCTCCTTAACTTTGAAGTAAGCTTTTCCGAACGGTCGCGAACTGTAACCTAACCCTGCAGGGACATAGGTGTTATATTTACATTATTTAGTTATGTTAAATTGTTTATTAAAAAATACTTGCTATCGACATAGTTGTCAAAAGTTTTTGTTACTCACATTAGGCCTGCTTGGTTGACTATAGCCTAAACCCTCTCATTCTGAGGAAGAGGACGAGACCAAGGCCTCAAGTCTGCTATTTTAATAACACTTCAATAATGTCTCAATAGCGTGTGTCGATTGGATGGATGGCGCTCTTTGGGGAAGGCCTACGTTCAGCAGTGGACGGCAATAGGCTGATATGAAGTGTGTCGATGAAATAGTTTTACACATTTTGATAGTCTGTTGTTTATTTAAGACCAGTGGCGTTCCAGTTACTTTCCATTGAACTACCATTGAATAACTGGCATAGACGGACAGACAGCTTTTGTTTCAAATGCAAATTCAAACTATTTTATTTCAATTAGACCATATAAATAGGTACTTTTGAAACGTTAAATTAGTTTTATGGTTCCGGGCAAGAAACTCCATAGATACTCTTTTTTAAAAATATGTGTGGTAACAGTAACAATTTTTGTGAATAGTAATGTTAGCCCAGTTCTCAATAGTTTACGTCTGTAATGAATAATAAAAAATAAAAAAACTAAATAATAAATCAAATAAGAATACAGAAACCATTTTATCGACGCTTAACCGAACACTATTGGTATTCAATATCCGAATATTTAGCAAAATACCCAATCTGTCAAAATATCAATAGAATCTCAGTAGTGTGTCGGTGGAATGGTAATTTTAACTAAATTGCAGAATTGGGGCCCAAGAGACCCGTGCCTAGCAGCGGGACAGTTAATAACGATGATAATAATAAAGTACATTGTAATGTAGCCGTTACATAACGTTTAATAGGAAAAATATATTTATATCGATGCTAACCTACTTTTCTATTGAATAATGTACCTATGGCACATAATTACTGACCTGATAATACACCTAGTTACATTTCGTGGAATCCATCATGCATTAGCATAAATAGTACGGTCTCAAGGTGAGCGCGAGTCAGCGACCGCTGTGTAGGGCCAATCTCCTCAGTTTAAAATTCGAATCACTTCCTTTGATAAAAAAATCTTATGTGAATGAGCCCTGTGAGTGGCGCCAAAAATATTGTTTTGTTTTTTTTGTTGCCAGTTTTTTTAGTTTAGTTTTTTATTTGTAGTAGTAGTACACGTCTTTTTGTATAATCTATACCAGCTAATGTTAAAAATTTTAAAGTAACTCTGTAGTGCAGAATTTATATTGCATCCTGCGGAAGAACGTAGGCTACAAAAGGTATCAAATGTCCCTTATAGGAATTCAATCTATCACCTTGCAAAATCTTATCGAACTCCGTTCAGAGGTTTAGGAGTGAAAAGGTAACAAAACTGACAATTTCACTACCGGGAATTCAATTTCTAAAAGGCGAGGACCGAGCATTTTCTTAATTGATGCACACAATCATTGCAAGAATAATTAAATTCTGCGTCACAATAACTGCCAAACAAAATTTAATCAACATGATTACATTGTTGCATAAATAAAGCTGTCACAATTTCCTTCATTACAATAATGACAGCGAAGGTTATAGTACATAAGTGTTGGCGTAATTATTCAGCGCGAACGCACCGGAATGAACGCCGACTATAATCGTTGGAGGTCGGCGCGCGCGCAAGCCAATACCCTACCGTTCTATAAAAATTAGTTCGACTTCACGCTTTACGCTACGTTATCGTACACACAAGTCTCTGTATTCATGAATAAACATTGGCATTAGTATCCCTCAATATCTAGTACAACGTACTATGTAAATTCTTTAATCCATCTATTTTTAGATCGCCTAGGACGTTTCGAATTCTGACCTCATTTCAGTTTTTAGGTGATATAAAAAAAGGTTTGTTATTATTTTACGCTCCAAAAAGGTCAGATGCTCAGTACTCGCTAACTGTATGACAAGATGTATGGACGTGGAAGAAGTTTCGATTTCGTTAAGATTTCTACCTAATTGAGGGATTAGGAATTATGAGAAAGAGACGACAGCGTATGTATTTTTCTATGGGAAAAGATTAAACTCGTGATCTTCTTACAGGAATGGCCACACTCTACATTGTCATGGTGACATGGTGTAAAAAAGGCCATAGAAACCAGTAAATGGAGCCACTTTACTTTCAAATTGCTATAGCGGTCGAAAACGTTAGTATCCTGTTTTAGGTCGACTCTAAAAATGGAACAGGATGACGACTGATTGATAAACCGATATTATCTCTTTGTTGCTATATCTGCATGAGCATCACGACTCATTGGAAACAATCCTTTTATTTGCTAAACAATCACGTTCTATAAAACTACAATGTTATATGTATATTGAACTCGTTTTGTTGTTTGTCTTTCAAGTAAATATTAATATAAATTTTCTCGGCCCTTCGCATTATAATGAATATGAATAGATGAAAATTAATGGTAATAAGTCATTTGTTTATTGTATTGCACTGTGTCAGAATTAACGTAATACAGGGCACCAGCTTAACAATTAAACAAAAATAATAATGGCCGTTCTTGCTTTGTTTTGTTAAATATAAACGTTCATAGGGTGAAGGACATTCGAGGGCAAAAGCAATAACATTACAAAAACTTACTCGGCATTTTCTATATTTAAAATTTCAAACAAACTAGCTAGTTACTCAATTTCAAGACATTATCGATGGCATGATTGATGTTACTGTTTATGTTCTGTTGCCTGGGTGACACGGCGCGGTCGTCGCGGACGCGCCACAATTGCAACATCCGACCCGCCGTCTGCCGCGACAATTGCGTCTGCCCACCAAATTGCTGCACCCAGAAAACGGCCGCCGAGAAAACTGCATCTATGACCTCATCCTATTGTCAACTGCACGTAGGAGTGACCGCTAAATGGATATAACGTTACTAGCAATTAAGGACTCGCTGTATTATTGTAGTACGACAATGCGTGACCGAACGCTATCAATTTTGTTGGCAATTAAGAAAAACATTCGGAGCGCCAGCAAGGCCGGTCGTTGACCCTTCGGACCCCACCATTAGCCGCGTGAATTATGAACGAATCTAGTAAACGTAAAACCTCACCAATATTCGTGATTACGTGTTTGTATCGCGCGACATTGAAGCATTACCTCATATAAGTAGACGACCTCTTTATCGGTCATCTTGGACGTTACGTGCATTTATTATTCAAATTCAAAGTGTCTGTGACTAACAGCCTATAATATACGTGCTTCGCGTAGTAAGTGACTGAGTAACTTTGACACTTAGTCGCCTAAATGTTTTTTTTAGTACTAAGTGGGCAGTTCAGCCGCATGTAGGACGATCAAAAGGCCATAATATTGACAACCCAATAGATCCCACTTAAGTAAACGCTAACACGGCAGGTCCAGACGGAGATAGCAGGATAAGCTCTTCAGGCTCTAAGAATGACTCCTTCCTAATTAGTATCACTTAGAATTTAGAAGGAAACTAGAAAATATTTTCAGGACATTAAGCGTAGCAGCCCTCCTAAGGTTTAAGTTTATGCATATCTAATCAACTAATCAACCAATCAACCATTTTCGCCAAAATTATTACTAAGCCTTAATTAGCCACACAATTAAAAATCTTTCACACCGATTACATTGCGCCTATTAAGACAACCTCCAATTTTCGAATTAATTAAAATGTAACCTTTTGATCTTGATATAATTGCGGTCCACCGGATACGATCGTGGATCAAATGCGATTACTATTGTAATTGAAATTAAATCGATTCGATTCCGAGAGATTCCTGTTTATTGCGTACACAGAGGGGTTTGTTTCAAGCCTCCGGACGTTTGAACAGGAAACGGGATGTACATTTTCCTATTTAATAAAGTATTCTCGTGTTTCAGCAATATACCTAGTCTAAATCTGTATATATAAAAGTAAAAGGTGACTGACTGGCTGACTGATTTATCAAAGCATAGCTGAACGGATTGAGCAAAAATTTGGCATACATTATAATGCAGGTATTCTCTAAAAAGCTCACTTTAAAGGTCGGAGGATGTAGTCGGCATACGACCGGTCCCTGTTGCAGTCTTAGAGGGAGGCCTTTGTTTAGTAGTGGAACTCCTTTCGGTGATATGATAATGATTTGTTAATCTATTAACTAAAGCCAACTTTTCAAATCGCTTTTTTAAATCTTTATTTCAGCTGAAATATTGCCAGTTGCTTTATATATATTTTTTTATTAGCTTCACGCTGTGTAAATGGGAAAACTCTTTAGACATATATTTCAAGCCTAGCTGTATTTTATTTATCTTTTAAATAATTATCCTGTATTCGATTTTTCAAATGTTTCTAGATTGTTTTCTCATATTTGTGTAAGTATCCATATATTATTTTATCAGATGTCATTGTAAAAAAAGAAAAAATAAAGAGTAACCATGGAGTTACTTGCCGGTTGTTCTTCATAGGAAACGACTAATTTGGAACCGTGCACCTAGTTTCGACATTTCATGTGTGCCAGTGTGACTGTATTAAGTCTATGTGAAAATAAAACTATTTTGATTGATTTGGTTTTGATGATGATGAGGCAGGTATGTTTTAAGAAAGGATTTTGGGAAATAGATGAAATCAGGTAAGACTGCAGGGTACAGCTAGATGGACAAAGATCTTCTGTGCCAGTATTTAAAGGTGAGTGGTAATTGCACTCCACTCTTTCTAAATTTGAAACTGCCCATTAAACGGCTATGGGACAGTAAAAACCGCTTTTTCTTTCTTTCTTTATCTTTCAATACTGTACAAGTAAAGAATCAAAATTGTAGGCGTTGTTGGCACAGTTTTCTATATTATAACTACATAACCTGCGCCTTGAAAGTCTGAATCTGTTCTTGTTTTAAAAATTGTGTCATCCTCCCCCAGTAAGGGACAAGTGGGTGGGGAGCAGCGGGAATAATAGATTTTTTGCAAAGCCCGTGATGTACCTATCTAGAAGGTTGTTTAATGGTTGATAAAGACTTAAGACGCGTAAACAAAGCGTTACAAATATGACAATGATATCAATACCATACTGGCGACATACTGGAGACAGTCTGGAAAGGCGGGCTATTCATATTCTATTGTGTTACGTAAACACAACAATAGGTCTATCTAGGCCTATTGACACATGTCGGTGTTTATTATAAACGCTTTTGTTAGAGATCTGGGTAAACATGTTGCTATTAGGGTATTGATATTGGATCGTTATTCGGCTATTATAGAAGTTAATAGAAAAATAAACCAAACATCGACTACACAAGAATATAAAAACGGTATGCATGAATCCATACTTGTTATAGTATACATAGTGTTTGATTACCTTCATGCCTAAACTGCTAAAAAGATTTAGAGCTAAAATGACAAGGAGATAGAATTCACCCTGATGAAGACTAAAATCAATAACGGATAAATAGAGCTTTTTAGTGAATTTGTGGGTTATAGCAACTAATAAACAAAATGTATGATTTTTTCTCAAAAGGATCTTATAAATTATTTTGCTTGTAAGAACTTATTTAAAACAATAACTTGAAACTTGAACGGTGAGCTCTCAAAATTCAGAAGAGACTTAAAGATACCTCACCAATGAGAAATTATCTATTAATGTGAAGAAAGTAGACTATTCGATATTTTTTTTTAATCAAAATCAAGTAGGTTGTAACTTTTATGTGCATAGCACTTTGGAAATGACCTTCCAATACCCTACAAGACTTCTAGGGCATTGTCAAGGGGTGGTAATGAATAACAGCGACGTCTTAGGCGTGGCGGTCAAAAGTCATATAAATTGACCACCTTGGCTTAGAAGTAGCATGCCATGGAAGTCACGCATACTGAGTGAACTTTATACCTAACGAAATAAGGCTCCAATTCTAATAAACCAATCGATCAAATGATGACTTTGTCGCAAAATAATTAATTTAAATACTTACAGAAACATAAAATCACGCCTGTGTTCCCCGTAGGATTAGGTAGATGGCAGAGATGTACTTACTAAGGTACACCTACAATTCGCCGGTATGTTTAGGTCCCAAGTAAAAGGTGAGGACGAGTCTATTGCCATTAAACTTTATAGAAGTGGGATCTTCTATAACACGTCTGCTTGACCTGTAGCAGTCGGTGTTACGACTGTAAGACTAACGTTATCTGCCCCTCAACTATGAGTTCTATCGAATGACTTTCGATAGGTTTTTTACGCATCAAAACGCTGTAATCTCATTGCAGTTTTTAGTTCCTTACGTAACCGCTAGAGGCGCTGCGAGAGTTTTCCATACAAATATTTTACGGCGTCGCTAGCGAGTGAAGTGAGAAACTCTTGGTCGAGGCACTGTTCTGTATTAACTATTCGTACCGAAATGGTTACTCGGATAAATAGGTTGTTTAAAATATTAATAAAACAGAGTGGGAAGCACATTGCGTGTCAAGCAAATATAATCCTTATCTTCCCTACAGCCTATTTAACAATTGAATGTTACAAAAATTAATCATGTTAAAGTTATCATTAATTTCATAAAAAAAGTCGTTAAAGTAAGTGCTTTTTAAAATTTTTTAGATTTTAGTTTTTCCACTATGATTATACTCACGCGTGTAAATGAGGTTCTCTACTTCTTTAGGAGATATTATTCTGGGTTTTATAGTTATTCAATATATCTATATTATGACGCCTGTATTCCTCGAAGATTTAGACAGAGGTACAGTTCTCGCCAAACTTATTGTCCGTACCCGGCCGTAAAAATCGGAGAAAGTATTGGCAAAAATATTGGCTATAAATAAATGAAGTGAGAGCCTACGAGCTTTCGTTTTTATTTATTGCAATCCTATAATTTGGTTTCTCCGATTTTTACGGCCGGATTAAAGTTAGCTCG
Organism: Acronicta psi; assembly: GCA_946251955.1. Taxonomy (NCBI): domain Eukaryota; kingdom Metazoa; phylum Arthropoda; class Insecta; order Lepidoptera; family Noctuidae; genus Acronicta; species Acronicta psi. Next base: position 5,399,045 of record OX276472.1, on the reverse strand, counting down.
TGCCAACTTCAACCCGGACAATAAGTTTGGCGAGAACTGTACTACTGTATATCCGCGATTCGGCAGTATGTACCACGTTTCATTTAGTAAATAGGAGGTCCGGTTAACGGCAAACAATACGGCCCATAATTCCATATTTAAATTTGAAATAATATTGTTGTTTGTTGATAAAAATGTAGGTATTCTGAATTTGAAAGAAATAAATAAGCAAAACTTGTTTTAGAGATTACACTGTGTTTAGCATAAACTGAATGATAACTATCAAATAGTTTTTGAAAAGTATTTAAAATTTATTACCGTAAAAACACTTAATGAGCTTAATAAATATAATTTTAATGTATGTACACCCAGCATTATATTTATATTTAACATTAGTAATTTCGCATTTATTTGAATAATTTTAAGATTAAATGCTTTTTATGCAGTTTTTTTAAGAGAATCGAGGTTGGCTGGTAACCGTGCTGTAATATTATTATTTTATTTTTTTCTTTTAATATGTTGCCCAACACTACTCTATTCTACTATATCGTGGATTCGTGGCATTCGTAGCTCTGTTTTTACAAATTATTATTCAGTTTTTACAATCTCAATAAACTTAACTGCACTGCACATCCACCGTTACGTCAGCGTGCCGTGGGTTCGAATCCAACCCGTGACAATTATTTGTCTATTCCAAGGATATATTTTGATTCTAGTCTGAGTTTAACTTGTGACTGTCATTTGTGAAGTCCGACTCGACACAGCTGTAATTTTAGAAGAAAATGAGCACCTGCTACTTTTTCGGTATTTTCTACCACTTCACTAAAAAGTTCTGTTTAAAAATTCCGAATTCATACAAATATCATTACTTTTAGTTACTTGTTCGACAGTAGAATGTTAATTATGCACTGTCGCGTGCAAATCGAGAAAAAATCCACGTGTCATGACCGATGTTGGCCGTGATGAATGGGGCATCAATATTCGAGGCAAATAGTGCCAGATTAACCGGCGGACTCGCGGGACGTGACGCTAGTCTTAAGCAGCGTCACACAGACAGACATGTAACAATTAAAATGATATAAAACACGACGGTGAAGCTCACCCGTGCAATATAAAGTAACTTCTTTTTGCAAAAAACTAATACTTTAGTTTAAACACGGATGGTTAAATTCCGATGCGTATTGACGGAAAATTTACTTAGGAACTTATACTTTTGGGGTTTCTTTTACGAAGCCTTTCTTTCTTTAGACAGAGGTCATGCTATAAAGGAGCCAGCCTATTATAGGCACATATCCAAACACTGATGCAATTGAGGATTTCATTGCGAAACACTCACAATCACTCAATAGGTAGCACTTGGTTCGACTTGGGTATCAAACTCAGAATCTTAAGGCCAGTGGCCCTTTGGATCACTAGGCTTAGGAGTCAACGTGTCTCCTCAAGAACTCCGATAAAGACTACATCGCACCTCCGATAAAATAGGGTCATAAGTCGAAAAAAGTCAATTTTGAGGAGAGCCAAAATAAAGCCAGAAACTAAACTACAAATGTACTAGACAGTCCATGTTCGTTCTAATATTTATTTAAATACATATAAAGTATAGTATAGTATATATTAAGAATGCTTCAAAAAAATACTTTTACATGGGAAATTTAGTTTTTCAATTTTCCTGAAAACGGTCAGTTTTTGAGTTGTGACTCTATTTTATCGGATAGTGCGACATGAGAAAGAATTATTGCTACATAAAGTAGATAAATATTTAAAACTTTATTGATATACTAGCTATTCCCCGCGACGTTATTTCTCGAATCCCGTGACAATTTCCCAAAATCCTTTCTTAACGGATACCTACCTAATAATAACTAGGTGTGTATATCTGTGCAAAAGGAGGTCATCAAAAGCCCATAACAACTCAGCCCAAATTTGTACCCGAGGTACATGACAGCTGTCAAGTTGACTGTTTTTACCATGAAATAACTATGAAACTGGTATTAACGTGTCATAATGGCGTGCGTTTGACATTCCGAAACTGACACTGACAGCAGATAGCTGTCAATTTGACAGTTTTTACTATGAAACCATTACGAAACATAATAGTGTGCCAAAATGGCGTGATTGTTCTCAAATTAAAAGTTATTTTTCTCATCCCGCAGTCAACATTAAAAAAAATACGATTCGAATTTTAACCAGCGTAATATAGGGTACTTTTTCCAATAAGGTCTACCTTCAGTACATCATTTGGGCCGATTTCGATGACCTCTTTTCAGCCCAAACCGTTCAGTGGCTTGAGCTGTGCGCTGATGGATCAGTCAGTGAGTCAGTCAGTCATTCAGTCACTTGTCGAGTCACTTGTTGAGTAAAGTTAGTCGTGTCGGTTGTGAAGCATTCACAATAGACGTCACCTTTAAGACGTAAATTAGAATGTGAAGGAAGATTTGGACTGGCGAGCAGGGCGAGCGGTGGCTTAGTGGTCAGAGCGTCTGGTGTACCGAACCAGAAGGCGCAGGTTCGAATCCTGCCCGCCCGCCGATTTTTTCCTTCATTAAAAAAAAAATCACTTGTCCTTTTTATAACAGATTTGTAGGTAATTGAAATCAATTTTAATTGTTACTATAAGTCATATGAGGTGTGTAGTCCTTAGTAATTAAAACCTTACTCAAACTTACTCGTTCATTATTTAAAATTCTCTTTAAAATATCGTTATTAATTTCTTATCGGTGTACTAAGTAAAGCGTTGAAAGTTGTTTATTAAGTTTTACTTGTAGTTATCTGTTAATTAATGTCTTATTTATTAGTTGTTGCTTTGACGTTATCGTGATAATAAAATAAGAAATATTTAATGTATTTTATCACTCGTTTTTGCACGGTGTGTGGAAAGTTATAATTATCTTGAATAGATCACGATTGCCTCCTTAGCCTAGTGGTTCTCTAATCGTGACTTCGATTCCCAGGTCGGGCCAAGTGTTATTGGGTTTTTCTGTGCAATTCTCAGTAGCACCTAGGAGTTTTGATTTGTGCCCGGTTAATGGTAATTGGCTCGCCCAAATGGGTCATATAATAGGGGCACAGGCGTAGCTCACCTTTGCATATATGTAAAGCACGCTTACATTCAACTCAGATTTTTTTTTGATATATTTTGTAGCTGTTGATATATTTTATTTCTTTTAGGACCTAGTTTACAAGCTTACTGATAAGTTCTCGTTAAATTAGCTGGCACATACATTCATACAAATTTTGTTGCTTTTTCCAATTTAATTGGCAGTTAGCGGCTATCCAGAGGTTGTGATCAGACCCTTACAGTTCAAAGCTTAATGCAACGTAAATAATGAAGTTACTGTCTAAATTTTGAAAGTTTTGTGCTAAATAGTTTCCGAGAAATACTGCTGTGCCAGACATACGGCTCAGTAACGTATAAATAATATTAGAATAGGTACTTATTATTTTTATAAATCCGCAAACAATGATTCATATTCATTCGTAATTTGACCTATGCTTAATGAACCAACAATAAATTCTAATTTGGCTTGTATTAGCTCAAAATATTTGGTGATTACGTTTGACAAATATAAACATTACGTACCTATATTTATTTACCTATTATGAAAGTTCACTCAACTATTACGTGTAGGGTTAATATTTATTTAGTTCTGGTAGGGCGTGTGGGAAGCTCCTAAGTAAATTAGGCGTAAAATGAACTATAATAATTATTTATCATTTGTATGAATAGAAAACAGTCGGTGTGCCTGAGAATCTTTTATTTATTTATTGGTATACCAACAGCTATTATTTAGATTGTGTTAAAAATACAGTGATAAAGGCTTGTAAAGATATGTGCTTATATCTTTAAAAAAATCTTCTTACTTACGTATTTATTTTATAATATTACTAGCCGTGTCTCGCGGTTCCATCCGTATCTTTTCTTTGTACTCGACTCTTAAGAAAATTTTTGACCATACGATATGTGATCATTTTACCTATCTTAAAAAAAATAAGATCGTGAAATGTCATCCATTTAAAAATTAAGTAAATTGTTTCGGTCTTCGAGCTAAAACTTCTACTCGTCGTGTTTTAGCGAACATGATTTGACGGTCTCAGATTCCCGCAACAAATTTAATCAGAAGAGAAAATTGGAGCTAGCTATATTATAAGGGCTTTTGCAGACACAGACGGCTTATGTCTGCGCAGCGCGTCTTAAATGTCTCACTGCAACGTTTAATAAATACTTAGTTTTTAATATTTCTATTCAGCCGCGCGAGGACTCGTAATCATGCGTTTAAATCGCTAATATCTTTAAAAGCCCTTAGAACATTATTTACGGATAATAAGGGAAATGTATTTTTAAAAGATACTCACTGATAATGCGGTTAATTCTATTTGTATCTGACAACGAAGGTCTGGGTAATAACTTCAGCGTCTCCAGCGATTATTGGAATGGAAAACAGCTGCCACTTTTTAAAATTGTCTCTGCATTCGTAGTCTAGCAGAAATTATACGTGGCGACAGCTTAGTTGTCGGTAAACCTGCAGAAAGACGTGACTGTCATTTATTTTAGCCCGGACTGTGTGTTTTTATGCGTGGACATGCAATAATTTATCACCTTCATGGTAATTGTAAGTGAAGGAAATCCGTGCAGTTATAATTTTAAAAATGTGTGAAACGGACCTCATTTAATAATGATTAAGAAACATTAAGTTATTGTATTTGATATAAAAAAGAACATAATGGTTGTGTTTGGCCGATAAAAGCGCTTACCTATAGATTCTTATGAGAAAAATGGCGATCGTAAGCGGTAATCGCTGTCAACAGTGTCAACCATGAGTTAACTAGAATAAATAAATACATTTTCTTCTTTCTTTCTTTCTAGAACTATTTAATGATAGTTAGCCGCTGTTAGCAAACGTGTCCTCTCCTGGCCAAAAAAATCTAAAAATCTGTAAGCGCTAACAAATTCTTATAAGCGCTTTTATCGGCAAAAGACGGGTAGTAAGAGATTATAATAACATTAGTGGGCCAGTGATGGGACTATGTACGTACTGCCAAGTTACAGGTCTTCTCTATCTCTGGAAATTTCGCTTAAAAAGTGAAAGAAAAGTCGTAAGAAAACTTGCATGCCCAAACGTGACCTTTTTTAATCTAAGAGGAGACCAGAACCAAGCACTCTCACTCAGGTCTCAAAAGAGATGATGAAGAGAAAGATTAAAGAATGAAATGGGCAATATAAAAGACCAAAAAACATGATAAAATAGAAACTTGCGCAGTTTAAGCTGATTTAGCTTAAAAAAAAATACATTTTCAACTTTAATTAAAATACACCAATCTGTTTACAAAAATATAATTAATTTTACTTGACGCAGTAATGACTTGCTTGGCCACACAAAATAAATGATTCAATCCCAAAACGCTGGCTGCAGTTCAAAAATGCATCTTTTATTTATGTTATTTATCATTTTCTTGCGAACCTGTCATAGCCTTTTGACAACCGAAGCTTGTTTGGGATTTTCGGGTCTCTGAATCTGGCTTCCGAACTACCGTTATGATGTCGTCCAATACCTACATATTCTATATGTACGAATGAACTATTCTGAAAAAGTATCTCCTATTCTCTTCCTACATTTTATCTTCTTCTATACTAATATTATAAAGAGGAAAGATTTGTTTGTTTGTATTGAATAGGCTCCGAAACTACTGTACCGATTTGAAAAATTCTTTCAGTGGTAGATAGCCTATTTATCGGGGAAGGCTATAGGCTATATACCATCACGCTACGACTAATAGGAGCGGAGTAGCAATGTAAAATGTTGCAAAAACGGGGGAAAAAAGTTAGAAGCTGAACTAGTAAGAAGCCAGTCTATTATATACAATATGTACATACCTATGTAAAGTAAGTAGACTTGCTGACTGATAACGTACAGCTGAAACTACTGGATTGGGCTGAAATTTGGCACACACATGGTTGGTTATGACGTAGGCTAAGAAAGGTTATTAGGAAAAAAAACTTTTTAATTTCATTCAAAAAGTAAATACAATATTTATAATGAATCAATAACCTATTATAGTACAGGAAATTAAAGCTGTTTTAGCAATTATAATTGAGTTCACTTAAAGTTTCGATGTCGCATTGTGTGCGAGGTTACCGTGTGAATTAATTTTATATATATGTATAAGTAAACCGTACTTTAACAGAGGATTGAAATATGGCATTAATATTATATATTTTAGTTCAAGTTTTAGTTCACTCAAATCTTCGTTAATGACTATAAAAAAACTATAAGAAAAGATAGTTAAATACATAATTATTATTCAACTTAGATGGTTAATCATAATAGTTTTTCCATCGTCTTTTCTCTAACTTTAACTTAAATTAATATTATGATGCCTATGACTAACAATATCTGTGACAATATTCCGCGCAAAAATAAATCGGTCAAACAAACTGAACGCAGAAATATTTGGCTATACAAACAAATGAATAACTAGAAAAATATTTTACCGCGTTCAACGGTTGAACAAACAAGATTATATTTAATTACTCTGACGGCTTCCAATTCCATACAAATCCAACGCAAGCTCTAAATTTTACTTAAAAATAAGGCTTAGTAGAGTTGTTGACATTTTTTGAAAGCTTTTTCGGACGAATCTATCGCCTAAACCAACTTGGCACCAAATCAATACTGTTACTATATCAACAGGCGTTTCTGGTAGTGTCAATAAAATTACTGGACAAGTGTCATCGAGGGATCGACAGTACCGCGCGGCGGCCATCACTGACGCGATTTCGGGAGGTCATTGCGCGCGGCGCTGACGTCACCGATGACCTTGAGCGTTCGCGGCCCTCCCGGTCTCCGTCGACCGCCGCGCGCTGCACGCATGAAAAATGTCGCTGTCAAAACGCGGGTGTTTGCTCGCCGCTTTAGCGGCCAGTTATTATTTTTTCTTCTAGGTTATAATTGGAGTGTTATGGTAAATAAAGATAGATTTAGATATAGATGGATAGATGGGTTTGATTCCCACATTATGTATGTTTTGTGTTGGTATGTAATATTTACAAAAAAGTATTTATTAAAAGTATCATATCTATTGTCTAGTACCCATAGTATATGCAATAAGCTCTGCTTATTTGGTGCTGTGTCAAATGTTCCAAATTTATATTATTATTTAATTATTTTCAAGAACTAAAAGGTATTTTGAATTTGGTTCATTAGAAAATATAGAATTTTCTGAGTTTTCATAATAAGAACACAGCAAAGTCCTAACAACTTTTACAAACATGTGCATAGGTACCTACTAAAATTCTACACAGATGTGTTAAAAAAATTACATTATTTGTTACGCAATAATTAAAAGAAAACAATTGTTTAAAGACTAAAACTAAGTATCGGTCGTATTTTGTTCTAATCCAATTCAAAATCACTTTCATACATATTGCTAAAAGATTAACAAAATATCAGTTTTACTTTATTCATACCGTTTCATTGTTGAAAATCTTCATCAATCATTTTCAAGTTTAGAATCTGTCGATAATTTTACAAGTAAGCACTACTTTAAATTTTATTAATTTCGTAAAAATACGTAATATTTTTACAGGCTTGCTTGGTTCAATAAAGGTCTCCAGAGGTCTTTTAAATCGAGATTTTTGGGTTACTTATTTATACTTAGGCGTTCAGTGTAAGACATCCTTAAAGTCACTCTTTCAATTTACTCGAACAGGATGGCTTCTAATGACACACAGTACATCCATCATCATCACAATCATCTCCATTAATAATGATTTAAGTTTTCGTTTCTAAACACGTTATTGCGCATTTCACTAAGTAGTTATTATTAATAATAGCTACCTTTATAGGTATAAAGGTAGCTATTATTAATAGATATAAAGATACAGGTGTATCTAATATGTATTTTATATGTATCTATACTAATATTGAGTTGGCTCCGAAACTACTGGATTGATTTGAAAAATTCTTCTAGTGTTATATAGCTCATTTGTCGGGGAAGGCTATAGGCTATATACCATCACGCTACGACTAATAGGAGCGGAGTAGCAATGAAAAATATTGCAAAAACGGGGGAAAAAAGCCTCACGCGGGCGAAGCCGCTGGCGGGAAGCTGGTATATTATAAAGAGGAAAGATTTGATTGTTTGTTTGTTTGCATGGCCTTCGAAAGCATTGAACCGATTTAAAAAATCTTTCACCATTAGAAAGCTAAATCTTTACCAATTAACATAGAATACAATTTATAACAAATATCCAGACCACGAGGACGAAGCCGCTGGTGCTAGTTTAACAATAAAGACATTTATACACCTTGCATTTGCAGTCAAATTCCATGAAAAAATATTTTCAAAAGAATCATGTATTTTCTACATAAAGCCCTACAGCCTCGGTCAAGTCGGGTAAAATTTCAGGAATGTTTAAAAACAGTATTTCGGAACTGTCACGCCGCGAGCCATGTCACCAAGTCGGCAACAATCATTGCAGGTCCTGGGAGTATTGTGATTAATTAGCAATTAGTGTTGTTGAGGCCGGGTGATTCAACTGTCTGACATTACATGCCCTTGCGCCGTCCTCCTGTAAGTTAAACTTAGGGCTGCCCCACACAGTTATAGTACTTAAATGTTAGGTACAAGTTTAAATTCATATATTTTTAGACGTTTGGTAGTTGTTTTTAAAATATTAGTGTGATGTTCTTATGTAAACAGAAATTTTAACTAAGAATGTTGTACTTAATACCTACATTAAACAAAAGTGCACAGACCAGCCCCTCAACCATGAGTTCTATCGAATGACTTTCGATAGGTTTTTTACGCATCGAAACGCTGTAATCTCATAGCAGATTATAGTTCCTTACGTAACCGGTAGAGGCGCAGCCAGGGTTTATCATACAAATATTTTACGGCGTCGCTAGCGAGTCTAGTGAGAAAAACTCATGGTCGAGGCACAGAACGTAAAAACAAGAAAGAAAATGTACAATGAATTTACATTTTGATCAAAGATTTAATTAAGAACTTTCATGAGTAATGAAGAAAATAAAGTTAAGTCGTACATTTTTTTTTGTGTAATAATACTTATCACTTTATTTACTACTAAACTAAAAACTTGTTTGTGAATCAAATTGAAAAAAATAAGTATTATTATGGCCGCCTGAGATTAAGGCAACCACAGCCTATAAATGCCAAAAACACCAATCGTTCACTCGCCTGCCCAGTTTTTTTTCCATATTTAATTAAATATTTAGGGCTAGTTAGGACCGTTAAATAATTATTTAAAAAATAGTTTCGAAGCACCCCTAACTAAAGCCAGCGCTGTACCGAGCGGTCAACCTCGTTGTTCTTTATTTCTACATTGATAAATGTCAAAACTACGCGATATGGAATCCGCACGCATTTTTATACATTAAACACGAAACGTTTTATACCTACCTACATGTACTTATTATGTTTTTTTTATTAAAGTGGACATTTCCGGCACATAGTGGCCTTAAGCTTTTCACAGGTAGAGATTAAGACGGATGACTAATCGTTGATATAGCAACCGGTTTCTATAAAAAACTGCTAGATTTTTTGTGGACATAATACATTGTGTATGACTGTGTTTTTAGGTATGTTATGCTTAAACTGTAGTCCACAATAGTTTTTGAACTATGACTCTTGTAATTTTTTTAAATTGCAAGATGTTGCAGGAGGGCTTCTGGTATGATCTTTTTAGAGGAAAGTTTTCCCCTCCATATGATATGGTGGCCACTGAACTTGTCTAATTTCCAAAGACAGTTGAAAATTACCTCCGTAAACAAAAAAGGCCTAAGGATTCTAAATTAACTAGGTATTCGTTGTTATTGGATAACTAACAGTACTAGGTACTATGATTAGATGTTCCGATTCTGAGTAGTAGTATAAGAGAAAACGTAAATAATCTCGTTAATCACTTTTCAGTACGATCCTGTTCTAATACAAGGGCCTTAGGCTGTACACAGCCTAATGTAAACAAACAAACTTGCGTCATAGCAATCTGTATCTAGGCAAAGGAAACTAAATCTAAACTCACCGTTTATCAAAGCGAATCCGTCAGAGGCGTTCGTAGATATCGTCAGAATAACACTGTATCTGTGGACAAACAATTTTGATACTATAAATATTTAGTAATGCTTTTCAGCTAGAGTGGGTGGATGTTATTATTTAATTAGAATGTAGATTTGTTATTTTACTACAATTAAATAACAACATCTACATTTTAATTCAATTGTTCTAAGATATTCTCTTGCTACGCTCAGTTAAGATGTAAAACAAAGTATCAAAACATCTCGAACAAATATTTTGATGTCATTTGCGGGGTTGATTTGTTGAAGAGTTGTGTATTTTCTCATAATTAGAAATAAATAATTTATTTTCAAAGATCGGTACTAAAAACTGCTTGTAGGTACTTTTAAGTATGCGCAACTGTGTGCATTCACCTTCATTCATTCACAACCAAGTATTTTTGAGTGTTAAATACGGTGCCTTAGAGTAATTTTGTTTGTAGGAGACTACTACTGAAAATTCTTTCACGGTTTCCCGGAGTGGAATAGGCATATTTTGATGACAAAGAAGCATACGGGTCGACTAATTGCAAGCGGCGACCACAGCCTCCAGACGTTCGCAACACCAGCAACAACAAAAACGAAAGCACGAGTCGTTCTTCTTATTCATTTAATACAAAATTTTTCGCTCTCCTATTGTTACGGTCGACAAAAAGATTGGCGAGACCTGTACATATTATGTGGGATTTGTTTTATTTTTTTTATTTTATTACCTATGTTTTGGCAACATTGTTTAAAAATATTTAAAGTTATAAAATATTAGCTTTCCGCCAGCGGGTTCACCCGCGTGGTCTGGGCATTTGTTATAACTTTCATCCCCTATTTCAAACACTTACAGCCCTTTTTTCGTATTAAAAAAACCTATGTCATTTCAGGTTCTAGACTGTGTACCAAATTTCATTTAAATAGGTTTAGTACTTTGGCATGAAAGCGCGACAGACAGAGTTACTTTCACATTTATAATAAGGATAATGCTTAAGTTTGTTTTATGTATAGTTGGTAGATTCAGTGTTGAAGGTCAATATCATGGCATTCGAGTGAAAGATGTAAAGGAAGGATGATGTGCTAAAATTGTAAAAGACGAAGACCAGAATTAAAGAAGGCTTGGGTAAAGATACGGTAATAAAGGTGTATTTATTTAGGACCTCAAAATTCATCCCACACTACAAATTTATTTTCAGTTATCTACACTACACGCGTCTTTCTTACAGTAGTTTTATAACAAAAACTCAATTTAACTTAATATTCCTAAGATTTTAAATCGTAAAGACGAGATGTAGAGATTAGCATTCTATGACAATGGTCATAGAATTTTTTTTTGAAAAAAATTCTATGACCATTTCGAAGAATGAAATATCGGATATTTATGAGAAATTTGTTTACGGTTTACCATGCATGAATTTATGGACATAGAAGTGTCATAAAATAAATTGGTTTCAAATCAAATCAAATTGGGAATTCATATAAAATACTTGAATACGAGTGAAAACGGTGTAGTTATATGATGACGCATGGCTTTCATATCTATATATCTTTGAATTTTAGGAATTTTTGGTAAGAGAGAATAATTTAACTTGAAAAAGTTGAACTCGACTTCAAGCATTTTCTGGTGCATCCATCCTAAACTATTCTCTACTAATCCATACTAATATTAAAAATACGTAAATAACTCTATTATCTTACATTTTCACACACATCCTATGTTGAAGAGACTTGTACATTTGGCAGCACATAGCACATAATATATGCTACTCTCGGAATCTTAAGTTTATTTTTATTTTTTTATCTTAGATGGTTTGCCTGACATTAAGCAACGATTCAATCTCGTCTTGAAGACACCTAAATCTAGGGGAACAAAGATTCCGGTAGTGAGTTCCACAATGCAAGTACGCACTATGTATGTCGAGGCAAAACGCTTAGTGCAAGTCTTTGGCTAAGCCAATTCTACCGTGTAGCGATGACCCTTTGCCGTAGCTCTGCTCATCCGATAGTAGAACGAAGATGGTGGAACTATGTCATGTAGGTGCACCGATACACACTCTCCGAAATGTAACCGCCATAACCGGTAAAAGACTGAAAGATAATGCAACTTTGCGCCGATGCTCAAGGCTTTGAGGTGCGTGTAAAACTGCGAGCAATAGCTAGTATCTCATAAAATATAAATACTCCCACATTCCTTTGTTTCTTCGACTCATGAAAACGAGGCTCGTAGTGAGGCGACACGTCGAAAACAAAAGTAACATAAGTGTCTTTATTATGTTAATTACGCTCGTGCCTTTCAATTTCGGTGGAGAATTACCGAGATGAGTCGGTAACCAACTGAGAGTACTTAGCAAAATGTAAGAATAAAGAAAAAGAAAGGAATTTTATAACGCAAGAGCAATGACTCCACATTTCTTCTTGAAAGATTTACTTATTTGTAATTTTGTGATGTAAACATAAAAGCCTAATATAAAAGCCTTCCTTTGGCTTTTTGCAGTGTCGTCGGGTAACAAAATATATTAACATTTTACTACTTCAGAAAAGTTCATTTATTTATTGTATTTATTATAAATATTTCATCATCATATCGGTCAACAAATAAAGCACTTTGTTCAGCAGTGGACGTTACTGAAAAGAGGACTTTATTTGTGTTGATCTATAAGGTGTAACATTTGGAAGGCTTCTTCGCTTGTACGATGTAACTGTATTTACCCCTCATTCTTTGGGTGATATTTAATGGAGACATGAATAACTACCACCTAACGCAAACGTGCAGTCAAAGTATCCTATACTCCGTTGACAATTAAAACATAATAAGTAAATACTCCATAGATATTATCACCTGGAAAGTCCAGAGTGACAAAGAAAACACGACCTTAACCTCGTACTTAAAATATCAATTTCAAATGAAATATGACTGAAAAAGAATGTTTTAATGAAAAGCACTATAGTGCATCAAAGTCGTTAAGCTGAGGAAACTACCAGCTTGATATACGACTGTAAATAGCGAAGTAATATAAAATAGAATTTTATAAAAAATCTTTATATAAAATATAAAGTAAAATACTTATAATGTTTTGAATAATCCCAGATTTTCTAATGAATTCATAGTTCCATCCATCCTTAATTGATCTCTCTCTACTATTCTAGGTCGTTCAAGGAGCTAGATCCTTCGGATCCTTCGGGGTCTACTAGGTTCGATTGGGCCTGGGGTCGGTGCCAATGTGATGCAATGGATTGGATTGGATGCGCTAAATAGCTAAGCTATTCCCCAGAATAAATTCAGTCGTTTTTATAGGAAAATTTACTAATTTACGGGCAATACAAATTTGCTCATTCTTCTTATTCTTAGTTTTACTTTTAAATCAGATAGCACAAGTTTTGTGATACTTTAAATTGCCAAAGTCACAAACAAACACATTAGTGGATTGGAGAAGTTGGTTAAATTACGATACCTATGATATAAACTGAAACTTCAAGTGTTGTAAGCGATCCTCCTCACTTTCTCCCAAAACTTTCTGCCAACATTTATAATCTGTTGAAGAATATTTTGGCAGAGCGCCGAAATGTTTTTAATTATGAATATTGTTAGGTAAAGTTATTTTTTTTAAACTATTGGAGCAATCGCTTGCTGTTTAATTGTGTAGGTACGTATTCCAACAGCATCCTAGCACATTTCCAACTATGATAGAGTGGGTTTATTTAGGGGCTCGTGGCTAAGCAACGCTGATCAACCTAACTGCAAGTGCACTGTGGATGGGTGACCATAATTAACACATCGAGACCCCTCCGTACCTCGGAGAGCACGTAAAGCCGTCGGTCCCGGTTCCGGTCCGGTCATACGAACACCTATGACAATCGTTAGTGTTAGTCAGAAGCCCAAAAAGCCTGACAACCAGTCTATCCTTTGAATATCGGTATTGCCCAGAAATTGGGTTGCGGAGGTCTGATGGCGGTCGCTCCGTGTAAAATACTGATATTCAGCCGTATCTTGGTTAGACTGGAAGCCGACCCCAACGTTGTTGGGAAAAGGCCAGCAAGAAGAAGAATCTTTGTCAAATACCTGTACTTATACTTATCTTTTTTGTTGACTGTACATGTTAACCGTTTCAAACCCACAGAATATGTTATGTAGATGAACGTTTTGTTTCTCATTTCTCTATGGCAATTGAAGTAACGATCCACAGATCTATAGAATAGAATCCAGGGTGGTCTGACATTTCTCATTTCTCACGCAAATTAGTCGCGCCATGTCCTCCTAAAATGAAAATGGATAAAATAAGTAAGTAGGTATTTAAACCTTTCAAGTCAGCATTCGTAAAATTGCCGTAAAATAGATTTTATGGATGCTCATTAGCACTTATAAAATCTTAACCCTAGCTCACAGATATTCAATAACTCTAATGGGCGATAATCCGTTATTATTTAATTTTTGTATGTCACGGCATCTCTTTAATCATAAGGAAGAAACATCCGGTACTTTGGAAAGGCTTGCGCCGACACAGCTCCAGCGCGTAAATGAGGCAATTTATTAATAAGACTGAATTATCAACTGCCTAATTAGTTTATCTCACTAGAGATCCTGAGTCCAATTCCCAGGTCGAGCAAAATGGATTTCTATGAAATTCCCAGACGCAAAAAAAAAGTAGAAACCCCATTGCTTCAATAGGTACTAGGTAAGGCAATACTGTATTCACTCTCACAACTTTGTTTCGATTTTAATGACGTCTACATTAATATTATAAAGAGGAAAGATTTGTATTTTTGTATGTAACGAATAAACTCAAAAAGTACTAGACCGATTTGAAAAATTCTTTCCATGTAAGATAGCCCATTTATCGGGGAAGGCTATAGGCTATATATCATCACGCTACGACTAATAGGAGGGGAGTACTAATGAAAAATGTTGCAAAAACGGGGGAAAAATTATAAGACCACGCGGGCGAAGCCGCTGGCGGGAAGCTAGTAATCTATATAAATTCTTACACTAGCAACAATAAATAAGTAGAGTCGGCTACGACTCTGACTACATAGTCTAAAAATGAACCAGAATATATAAACATAACCCTATGGCAGTCGAATAAAAAGTTGTAAAAGGTAATTTTCATCTTACCAGAAGCACAAAGGAAAGTGAAGTGTCCATTATGTATTTATGTAAGATTTTTAAGTATTTGGCTCACTAGCAAATTTTAAAATTTTATTGTTGTAGCTACTCACCCTAAGTTTAAGTGTAGAACAAAGAGCATACTTGCATCTAGATGGTAAAATGTTGCATAGTGATGCTACTTCTTGCGTAGGTATTAAAAAAATAACAGTGTTTTTAGATGAGAATAAGTTCAATTAATTAATATTAACCTCATCTTAACTTCGGATCGGTTTTTCAATAGTTTATTTATGTAAATTCTGTGGAATCAAATTTATTTGATTGATAAAAGGTTATCTGCTTATCGAAAACTCGTCTGAGTCAAAAAGCAAGTTGTTTATGAAAACGTTAATTCATTTACTTATTTTAATAGCAACATTCATTAATAGGCTTTCATTTCCTACTTAAAGAAAAGTAAGCTTAACTTGAATTACTAGACGTTTTAGGAAAATATTATAGTAATAAAGAAAACATGTCAAAGAATTCGCTTTCACTTTCCTACCTGAATAGAACGCTGCAAAGTTCAAACAAGATTTTGTAGAGGCGCGCGGCGAGCTGTAGTTTTTTTATTTCCCTCACCAGCAAGTTTTACTTTAGTGTTGAGATTCGCTCTTGCATTCTTACCTTTTTCTCTTGCATAGTACTCGCTACGGTTAGATGCCCTCGTACCGGCTTCTTATCAGATTTATTTTACTGGTTTTTACAACTTTTTGCATCAATTATCCGGTTTGTTAATATATAGTTTTTATTGATAGAATGTGTGGCGGTGACTTTGCCAGTTTTTTGCGGTAGGCTTTTTGCTATTGTGTTTGTATTGTTGAGGTATGTTGCCCTAACATAATTTCTAAGTAATAAAGTACTGATAACATTAATGCCATGACTTTGCGGTTGTTCCTTATAGGTATGGAGCAATAACTGCTATTTATAAAATGAACAAAATAAATATACATTACCTACTTACGTCCTTTTTACTTAGGCCATCTTTACAAATAAACGCTTTACTGAAAAACGACATATAAGTATAATATATAATAGGCAGATGCGGCTTCTAATGCTTATGTTAAAAAGCTTGAGGACAACCTCAAGCTTTTAGAAAAAGTAAAAAGATAATTATCGCCCCAAAGCTAAAGAAACGAATACAATATTGGAGAATATTGCTGCTTATTTTTATTGCTGATGAAGTTACTCGTAAAGAGACGTTATGTAGTTAATACGTGTCATACCCGTAAAGGAAAAAGGCCTATGTTATTGTTGATTTTGCAGCTACAATTTAACTGCAACCATTGTCGTTGTCCGCTGTGTTTCACTGTATTCTAAACGAAACTATTAGGCCGTAGGCACAAGTTAGGTACCAGGAAAACATAAAACACGAAGTGTGTCTACATTAATATAAAGACGTACGATCATTGCTCGTAGATTCAAAGATAATCGTATTTGTTTCACGTATCTACGTATTTAACATGATATCACTTGTTTTTGAGCGTCCCAGTTGACGGGCGAGGGCACTGTAAGGGCGTGCGCCGGATGTGCGCGTGAGTCGATGCAATCTGCGGCGCGTTTCATTTAGTCACACCGAAACACGATACATAAGCTTCTCTTTGAAGTTACTCGATTTTTGTCTGACATTCGCTGAGGACTCTTAAATAAACTGTTGTTCTGTAACATGCCTTGTTGTTGAGATGGGGAACATGAGAATGATGAAGTGATATTGCCAAAAAACTGAAGGGAAAGTGAATCCTTTGACGATTGCTATCTAATTTATTATGTGGTTTATTCTTGGCTTATATCAACGATCATTATTGTTCAACCTATACATACCAGGGACCTGTGGCCTGTGGGTGTCGGTACGCCACTATACCTCTACCCGACCTTTAGGGGAATCCAGGCGTGAATGTTATGTTTTTTATAACGTTCGTATTCGTATTTGACGACGTCTGTGGTCTAGTGGTTCGAGTACCGGACTGCTGATCACGAGGTCGTGGGTTCGATTCCCACAGGACACAAGTATTTATGTGATGAATATAAGTATTTGTGTTTGTCTGGGTGTTTCCTATGTATAATAAGTATGTATTTACAAAAAAAAATGTATATAAGTATTATATCCATTGTCTAGTACCCATAGTACAAGCTCTGCTTAGTTTGGTTGGGACTAGATGGTGCTGTGTAAAATGTCCAAAGATATTTTTTTGTTTTTTTTATTTTACATATAAAATGCGCAGTAGTTTCAAGAGGGTAAAACAGAAGCCAGAAGATAGAGAACAGTGGCAATTGCTCCACCGACAAGAGCTGAGTTCTTAAAGAAGAATGTTTCTGAGAGTTATCATAATCATATCAGCCAAAAAAGATCCACTGCTTAACAAAAGTCATAGTCTTCCACAAGGACCGGTCGTATCCTACCGACATCCAACGACTCCCAGCGAACAATATCGTCTATCCATCTTGTGGGAGCAGGGCCGGATTTAAGGGGGGGCAACAGAGGCTACTGCCCCGGGGTCTCTACAAAAGAGGGGCCTTTAAATTCCAACTAGTTAACACTAGTAAACAACTTTTCCTTTGATATATTTTTTTCGCTGTTCTACCTTTACTTTGTAAAAACATGATTATGATTATTTATTGAAAAAATCGACTGATATATTTTTTTCCTTTTTAATTGGATACTAATTTGGAGCCGGGGGGGAGGGGGCTGTACCCCTTTGTTGCCCAGGGGCCACCACACCTCTTAATCCGGCCCTGTGTGGGAGTCATCTCAATCTGCCCTTTCCGATGCGTGGTCTACACTTCATGAGATTATCCCGAACAAATACGTACTCAGAGCGGGAGGATTAATTTCCCTACGTAGGAGGTGAGGATAGGCGTCGCCGATAGGGGAGGAGGGGGGGTTGCTGCTCTGGACCACAGCCTGTTACCCACCCATGACTATAGCAAAGAAAGGCAAGCTTAATCGGTATGACTTTGACATACCGCTGCCGTCTTCCTAAGCGGCAGTGACCCATGAGAGTTCCCAAATCCCAAAAAATAAAAAGTTAAACAGGTGTACTGTGTAGGTACTTAACGTAGGTTACGTATTATAAATAAACAAAACGGTATTGTAATTAATCGAGCGCATAGTTGGCTTCTTTGACTTTGTTTAAGTTTAACATACGCAAACAAACATTGCCATTGTTAAGTTACCTACATGTAAATGTATTGTGACGAACACATGTAAGTAAACATGTTTTGAAGAAATTGATCCCTTGTGACTTGAGGGTTTTCTGTACAAATACGTGTTGTGTACTAAGGCAAGGTTGTCTACCTATTTGTAAGTATATCGGGTCCGGAGCGAAGTTTGATTTAGGTTCAAGTGCTTGACAAGGGATCGATATTTCATATTTGGTATTGCCAAAAATAATTTTCCTGTTTTCGGTCATAAATTCACCACGAAATTTGTCGGTATCATTAATCGGTGGGCGTTAAATGACGTCACTGTTTGACACCGCTTGAAGTTTTACTTATCTCAAGGGTTTTCCCTTTGACAGGCTGAACATACATATTAAATACTAATGTGCAACCATTGTTATATCATAGTGACGATCTAAATATAAACAAGAACACACGCGCCGCGGTACTACGGACGACCGTGATCTCTGCGCCCGCGCCGAGCTACACGAGTCATAATCACGGCACCACAGTAAACCTAACAAGATAGTAGAAATGGTGCTAACACTTTTACTGACACCAAGTGTCATTAGAAATGTATCATACATAGTTATTGCTGATATATTTTTGTTTTTCTTTAACTAGATCAGTCATCACTATCATATCATATTGAATACCAGCCTGAACAAATATTATAAAATAAATATGTCCAAGTTGATAGTAAGTCCTTAGTACATAGTACCTACGTAAATATTATATATTATATGAATCCGATTGCATTTTAGATTAAAGAAAAGATACGTGACATGTTCTCGTATTTTCGGGAAGAGTCGAATGTCATGTTCCGGACAAAACAACCTATGAACAATAATTATTACTTTTTTGACGTAAAAGAAATAATAGAATATGTAAGATACAATACTTAATTCGGGATCTGTAAGCCCGTAGGGGTACTGTAAATTTTTGTCTTGAAGAAAATGAATGCCATTTCTATTATTTTATGTAGTTTCCTGTGACCGGTACGGAGAGGTTGCGTGATGCGACCGCCACCGCACATCAATCATCGAGGCTCAAACCATTCTAGCGTGCCAACGTGCCAACACATCACACTCATATCCCACAATATTTTACATAAACCCCATATATTAAATTCCATTTGATGTAACGTCACGAGACGTTTCTCTACACTTCAGTATGAATAAATTACTCGCACGCTGCACAATTTTCAGCTCGTATTAAACACATCAATCATTTGCAGCTCTTTGCAACACAAAGGAGTAATCATAAAAATAAATTGAAGCTCGTTGTCTGAAACCAAAGTAAAAAGGATAGTTTAGGTAAAACACGGCTTTTATCAGTCCGAGACGGATGAATAGCCTGGAGCGATGCGGGGCTCCTTATCCTGTGTTATACTCGTCCCTCCCTCCTCAGCCTCCCTCAGCGGTGCAAGATAGAGCGCGCTTAAGCCACAATTGCCGAAGGGTACTGCATAGTAAGAACAAAGGTACTCAGCCCTGACCTTATAATAGTCTCGACTACGCCTGGCCTTAATTACACTCAATTTGTAGCTCTAGTTTTCTTTTTTTTTTCGACCATTAAGCGTGTTTTTATCCGGCGAACGACTATGGCATAGTAACTGTGCCAGTTCTGTAATGTGGACAAAATTCTCGGCAACAATAATGCGTGTTTGTGCCAGAGACACGTGGTACGTGCTCGAATAAATCGTCTCGAAGTGGGCCGTAAAGTACGCGTCTATCTTAAAGCTGCGTACTAAGTAATTATCTTGCATTACAATAATTCAACGAGTTTTATAAGTCAATACATTGACGAGAGTTTAATTGAGCGTGTTATTTATTGGTGTAGTGGGATGGCAACAAGTTGTTCCCAAGATATTTATAGTACTCACTTTATAGCTTGTTAAGTGGCTCTTTGACCTAGCTTAAGGTTCTGGACTCGATCTACAAGATAGGAAAAGTATTATAGGGATTTCCGTTGCCCGGAGGGTAAAAGGCATGCCCCCTATAAAAGTAACGGCACCAAACACCATAATGGTCTCGTAACTCGAGAAGAAAATAAAAATAGAAGTGTCGATAATTTTAGCGATTTTTCTGATGCCATTTTATTGGCGAAAACACAAAAGGACTTTACGAAGGGTCGTAATCAACATTGCGTGTCAATATTCGATATGGAAGTCCTTGAGGGCCGCAATTGACAACTATTTAGTGTGGCTCGCAGGGGAAATCAGGCCTGTATTCGCTTATCTCGCCTCATTAGGCAGCAGCCGAGATGGCAGCTTGAGGACAAGGGCACCGGATTCACGGACTCCTTAGGGGATGAGCCGAACTCCGGGAAATCGATTTATATGATATTGGTGTGGTTGTCAAGGTTTCTTATGTAAATATTGCTTATGAAGATCATTTTGTCAAAACATGAGTAAATTTTGGTATATGTAATAGACACATTTTATTTAATGTAATAGGTACTTACTTAGAAAAAAACTCTTTTGTTATATTTTAAAGAAGTTTTTTGCAAAAACCCAGTAAATATTTTCTATAGACTTTTATTGGATTGCTGTTTTATATATAAGTGAATTGAATTGCACATTTTAATAGAATGGATACATAACATTTTTCTCTTTCAAGGATTTCGTTGGAACAAAACACTCATCTATCCAATTCAATTACGAAAGAAAATACCAGTGATGGTGCAGTGAAAGTTCCACTTTCTTATTCAAATAACCCTTTGGCTGCGCGGGGAACAAAGCGGGCTATTCATTAAAATAATCCAGTGCAACTTGTGCAGTAACCGAGGGTTATAATAATACGATATACACTGCGCGCTTGCGAATTACGGAATGGAGACGCGGTGGTGTTATGCACCGAGCTGTGCGAAACTACTTATATGCATCGTAACTGTTGAATACACACGGCAAATAATATAAGTCTTCAGGTCAATACTAAACTAAACTAATACTTAACTAAACATTGTTACACTTCGGCAACTATCGTAGTGTCAGGAAACATGATCAGAGGCTTTTTAATCTGCAGTTACTGACTATCCTCAACAAGCTTAACAATTAAGTTTATTGCAAACAAAACGAAGTTTAGATACAAACATTTGTAAAACCAATCAACAATCAAAACTATACCTAAAATAGTACTAATCCACATATTTTAAGCATCACTGTCGGCGACAGGATATAGGTATAGATATTAGTAGCTATATCTACTACAAATTTTTGAAACGTGACGATGTTCATTTCTCGAATAAAGTGCAGTCTTCAGATTTAAACTGTTCGATGTTGCTGCATACTTATTCCTTTTGTGCACTGTACCAAGCCCTCCCAGGGTTAGTAGATAATTTGTGCAAGTGTTAAGTAATTAGGTAGACTAGGTAGGTACTGTTTAATATACATTAAGCAATGGCTGCTATGACTGCTATCCGTTTGAAGTTTAATTAGTTTATGTAACGTGTCTCGGATACGACTTTGAGATATAATGTAATTTAGAATTTCTTTAGATTATAATTAAAATGTTAAATATTGATGTTTTAATTATGTTACTTAATATGCGTTATGTCGTTTTAATAGACAATTCAGAAGAGTGATAGCAATCGACAGCAATATTTTCAATTTGATTTCTGAGTTCATAATGGAGAAACAGAACCTTAGTATAGGTTCCTTTTTTTGTCAATCTATTTTATAACCTAAATACTGCGAACTGTGAGCTTATATTAGTACGCCTCTGCCGAACTCTTCGGGGAATATGGGCGTGTACTAACAAAAAGTGCTTCATCTTTATCAAACCAATTACATTTTATGAAAAAGCCATTGAAACGAGCTGCACTGCGACGTCATCAAGCTCCGATCTTCCTTTATACTTTTATAGCTGTTCCAGCGTCCTTCACGAAGGACCTCTAAAGCTTATGCTCTATCTTTGAAATTGAGATATCCACGCTTGGCTTCACTAAGTTAAGTAAGTTCTACAATAAAGACATTGTGCAAGTTTCCCGTTGATATTTAAAAGATATCAGGGTTTGCCTTTTATTTACATTTACATTTTTATTATATGTAGCATACATAGCAATTTCCCAAAATCCTGTCTTAGCCGATGGCTATGTTATAATAACTATCAGCTGTGTGCCCAATTTCAGCCCAATCGGTTTAGTGGTTTGAGCTGTGCGTTGATAGATCAGTCTGTCAGTCAGTCAGTCTGTCAGTCGGTCAGTCAGTCGGTCAGTCAGCTGGTCAGTCAGTCGGTCAGTCAGCTGGTCAGTCAGCTGCTCAGTCAGTCATTCGGTCAGTCAGCTGGTCAGTCAATCGGTCAGTCAGCCAGTCAGTCAGCCGGTCAGTCAGTCACCTTTTCCCTTTATATACACAGATTTCTGACTGGATCTGTGGAAATCTGTGTATGTAAAAGGAAGGAGTCATTATGTTAATTATTCTTGCCTTCATCTTCCCATACAAATTAGTCTTTTTCTAATCAACATCTGCATCCTGTAGTCATGCATCTGATGCAACTCTATTCTATCTAACCGCCAAATTTTCGAGATAGACTAAATAAAAACAAGATAGATGCTACATGATACTCGTATATAATATACAAGTGTAGTTTATCTACCGTCTACCCACGTAGTTAAACTAACTACACTATCCTTGGAAATTTCTCTGTACAATCTCGATGAGTACAGTCGCTAGTAAAAGAGAATAAACAACCAAACGTCGTACTAATGGGCAATGAAAACAATAAAGCGATTCATGCAAGTAATTGTTAAAGTCATCATTTTGATAATAAAACTAGGTGTTATTAGATAACAGTAGGCTATAAAAGAAATACTTATTATGATTTTATCAATTGCGGCTTGAGCAAGCCTTTCCGACATTGATAAAACTTTAGGTAAAAAGCCGACATATAGTAAAAGCAAAAAAAATCCGCGCCAGTTTTCCTAGTCCAAGTTATTACATTAAGCTCTCTTACTTAAATTTAAACTACTTAAACCTATCTTAAATATAGAGTAAAAATAGGTACCTATAGGTATAATTTTGAATTATTTTTAATTTTCCTTCTCATAAAACTTTTATGCACGACTGTACTTGGTCGAGTAAACGTATTTACCTTGGAAGCAAAGCACAAGTAAACAAGTAAGCAAATAGGTTAGAAGACAATGCCCAACACTAGAGTTGGTGAGATTATGATACAACACTAACTAGGTATATAGTGTAGTACATATATTTGGTGTTACTTTGTGGATAAGATTATATATATAAGAAGACAATAACAATTTGGAAAAGAAAACTTCAAGAAGACTTCAAGCATGTGGGATCTTCAGAACCTATGGTCAGACACCAGCTAAATTTAAATAGGACCAACTCGGAAATAAGTATAGGTATTGTATCATGAGATAAAAAAATAAAATTGAAATCGTTCTATGTACCTACACTAAAAATAAATAAATATCATTCACATAAAGAAAAACAAACAGATGAATTTGCAAACCTTATCTTTGTAACCGACTTCATAAAAGGAGGTTCTCAATTCATCTGTATTTTTTTATGAAGTCCTAAAAATAAATGACTACTGTGCCCAGCAGTGGGACTCTAGGTTAATGCAATGCAATTGGCTTATGATTACTACAAAACCCTGTCAACATTTCCATACACATAAGTTATAGTTATAAAAACAGATATAGCTATGTTCTCCTCTACATACAGAGCTTACTCCTAAGCTTACCAATGTAAGCTTCAATCGCGAGCAAAAGTCATAACCAGAAAACGAATCCCAACTTCACAGGGTTAAAAACGTTTTTAATCCGTTCCATTTCATATCCGATAAGCCTCACCGGATCAAACTATGACGATTATACGACTTTGTAACACTTCGGGATACTTCGGAACTTCTCGGAACACATCGGAACTTAGTTCGTGCGAAGTTAGCCGATTGTAATTAAGAAAGTGCTACCTACGTGGATGTAAATTCAGTGCAGTGGTAGTTTAAAGTTTGCAACTTTTGAATATAGAAACAACGTGACTTCATTTGCTACCGTTATTTAATATTGTATAGGGATTTAGGTGAATGCATTAGTCAGAACTAGATAATGAAGATAATGAATTGATGTGTGGAAGAACGCACGCCTTATTACGAACCTTTAGTATAAGTCCCGCAAGTTGCTAATGGTCTGGAACCTTGTCTAATTAACCTCAAAGTGACGTCATCCGCCGTACATGCTGGCTAGTGGCGCTAACGCGTGCCGAGAGCGGTTACGTCATTTTTAAGTAACCAAGATGGCCGCCAGTTACATTATCAATTTGCGGGACTTATAACTATCTAATAACAGTTTAAAATCTAATATCTTTTGTTAATCAAATTCTAACTCGTATCTTCCATACACACACACAAAACTAGTTTTTTAGGTTTTCTTAACCATGATTTTTATGTATTATATTTTTTTACATAAAATCGAATGAAAAATTTGTACTGTAGCAAATTTTCTGTCAGAAATTTACTGATAATGTGCAACCCGCTTTGTATCTACCTGATCATGATCCGTTGCCCCTCCGACGAGAAGCAAGGCAATCTATTTTTTAGGTAGAGACCTTTTTAAACCTTAATAGCCCATAATTAGAGGGAGATCATTGACCCATGGTCTCCCATCTCAATAATAACCGGTGTTCCTCGTAAACATTCCCAACTCTCTTGGGATGTTCACTTGATGTTAGCGAATTTTCTTTTATAACCAGTTCTGTGTAAAATTTGGTATTTATTCAGATCCGATGCTTTGAGGAATATATACTGTGTCGTTAATATTGTAGTCAAAGGTAAGCAAATAAGGAATAGGCCTCAAAGGAAGACTAAAAATAGAAATAGTATTACCTACTGGCAACGTTCAAAGGTAACATAATTTGTTTTCGATCCGAAGGTATAATGTTAATAAAAACAACGCTCGTATATACTTATTCAAATGATTAAAAACATGGACCGTATCTAAAATATCAGCCTAACAACAAAATGCGTACAAACTAAAATGTGCACAAGATCATCGGGTCATCGCCCTCTAAGCATCATTTTAGTGACGCCGTGAGTCATTCAAATGCAGTTTTGAATTTATTCTTAGAAAATAAGAAATAGAACTGTGACTCACACGTCATTAGCCAAGGACTTGGTAGTGCGAACGTAATTCCAACGCATGCTCGAGACGACCCGACGCGTTATTTTCAACGCGAAATAGATTCACTGACGAAATAGTTACGACTTTCTTAAAAAAAAAACGATGATGCAAAACTATAATATGATTCCAAGAATTCCGTTTATTTGTGTTGCAGTTTCTCAATTCTGTTCGTATAGTAACAAAACAACAAGAGCGCACAATAAATCTAATTCTGTCACAAACGGATAAACAACAAAAACTGTAAACCCATTTTTATTTAAAAATGGAACCACAAAGCCGCAAATTTAAGTGTCGAATCCAGCACGGCCGGTATTACGCAACAAATTATAACGGATATCCGAAATCGGCGTGTCCAACGGAGCGGATGCAATGCGATCATCCGTGAATGTCAGGACGAAATTCGTGTACAATCGCCTAGGGACAGCTCACGAACACGTGATCACTAGGACATAGAATTTGAATGCTAGTGTTGTACAAAGGCTTCTGATGTAATTAATCGCTGCGTCAAAATTTTATCTTCGATAAAAATAAATCTAGTCCGTTCCTACACAATAACTCTTATCCTAATTATAAAACAACTAGCTTTCCGCCAGTGGCTTCGCCCGCATGGTCTGGGTATTTATTATAGCTTTCATCCCCTATTTCCTTCCAGCCCTTTATTCGCATTAAAAAGTAGCCGATGTCCTCTCAGACTCTAGGCTATCTGTGTACCAAATTTCATTTAAATAGGTTCAGTAGTTGGCGTGAAAGCGCGACAGATAGACAGACAGACAGTTACTTTCGCAATTATAATATTACTAAGGAAGTAAGGATTAGTAAGGATAAGATTGAGCACGTGCGAATTAAATGAATGTTTTTTTTGCAAATACAAAAAAAAAACTTTTTAATGGATCAATTATTTCTATTGTGCCGAGTGTTACGCCGCAATGGGTTGGCGGCTTTAAATGCTACCTATGTTTTTAAAGTACCTATATTAGTTCTTCCCAAAATTATAACCAGCCCACGCCCCAATAAATTGGAATCACAAATATCGCTTGTTTACATTGTTAATTAAAGTGTTTGATAAAGTAATTAAAATGAAGTGATGAATAAAACTGAAATTAAAGGAATTTTCTATGTTCATAGGCCGGAAAATTACGTGAGCACGATTCGTTGAAGTTACCTTCACCTGTGGCGTGTAAGGTACAGAAATGCTACTTTAAAATGTGTTTTGTTTTTTATTTCGTTTATTGGTACTGGTTACTGACACTTACGCGAATATAATAAAACTAGGTACTTCTTACGGATTTTATCGCGTCTGGATCCCGTAGCTTTCATGGGCAGACTTCCCGTGACCATGGACGCTGTAAATGGTCCGACGTCGTCTATTGGTCATAAGTTCTACTGCTACTCTCTAGGTCCAAGGTTTAATTTTCACTAGTATTTGGAAGTGCAGTTTTACCACCCTAGACTATCTCCAGCGGGGCCTTACTATCTTTTATAATTATAGTGCTAAAGACTCTTCTCGACGTTCCAACAGGCATATTAAGCGTAATCGTTTATGTTGCACTCTGTATAATGAAAAGTAATGGGTGCCTTCGCAAGTACCAAGTGAAGTATTTAGTTTGCTGCACTATGTACGCTAAAAGATAATAATTATATGTCGTCATTGCAGTCATTTTCCACACCGTCTGCGAAATAGTAATTTAATACACGAACGGTTTTCCAATATGTTAGATGTATTCATTTCGTTGGCGAATTAACATTTTAAGAGTTTATTTGGAATTTGTTCTAGCCTGCAATGAGATTTACTTTGTAAATTAAACTATGTTTTTGCTTTAAAGATTGCTTTGTTAAATGTCCATTTAGCCTCGTGGTTGTGAGCACGACTACTATGCCTAAGGTCTGGGGTTCGATTCCTAGGGCGAGGAAAGTAGTGTATCTACTTAGTAGTCAAAGTAAACAATTAAGCGAAACAAAAATTTTCTTATACAGAAAGTTCGAATCCGCAGAATGTCTCGGTTTTGGCAACTAAGTAGCAAAAGCTCCCGTGTAACGGAACGGTAGCAGTTTTGAACCCAGCCAGAAGCTTTTGGATGTTTTTAAGATCAAACAATAAAAAATAACCACATATAATATCCAGGCATATTTGGGACCATTCGCAGAAATTTCTCTGCAACCTTAATTTTCCACAGATTCACATATTTTATATTACGAGTAAGTTTCGCAGAAGGCTTTGTACCTATTACTACCTGCCGCCCCCTCATAACCAATTTGAAAATGTCAATGCTAAAAAGATAACCTTATAACATTAGCAAAGGTTTCTCGAAATTGTTATCCATATACATAACATATTATAATATTTATACATGCGAAAGTATCTCTTTCTGTCTGTTTATTAATTACCTTTTACGCAAAATTTCTATAAAAATTGCCAAGGAGATAGACTGCATCCTCAGGAGGGACTTAGGTTTTTTGTCTTCAATCAGCGTTGCGGTTCAGTACCGCAACATTAGGCTGAGCTGATTGCTGGCTGAAGAGGCTTCCCTCTTTAGCTCACATTCATGTCTTTTTAATTTTTGACTAAATGTCTCTTTCTTTCTTTTATCCTAAAATGTCACTTGCATGCGAGTAAAACCGGCAATAACTAATATAGTCCCATGTAGTGAGGGACATTAAACTAATCCAAACTGCGACTGATATGCTGAAGGATTCCCGGGTCAAGTAATGTTGGCCTGCGGGCTGCGGACTCGCTAGGTCAAGCGAGCAGATAATGGCCCCAAGTGGCGGCGCGCGGGAATTCACGCGCGCCATAGGTAAGAGGCGAGAATGGATCTCGCCCATATGGGAGGCCGGTGGTATCACTGGACCACAGCCCGTCATGTTCGTGATCCCAGGGGAAAGTACCTAATGGTAAGTGCTGTTTTTTGTCGGTATGAGTGAGCATTTTCTGCATCCAAAAAAGGTTAGGCAGTGTTATTGGATTTTATATAAAATTCTCAATAAGTAACAGCTCGGAATTTAGATTTGTGTCAGATTAATAGCAATAGGCTCGCTCCTCACTGGAGACGTAATAAAACGTACTGGAGAACCGTGGATGTACATTAGTTCACCTCACTAACTGCACACGCGAAGACCGACAAACGCAGACCGCGTTGCTGAGTTTTGGGCCAGACAAGTGTGAGCCTACTGTTATCTGCCATCGACACGCTAAGAAGAAGAAGAAGTTCACCTCGCTATTACCTGGGACCTGGAACAAAGCGGCGAACTCTGGGTGTGCACATTAGTCTGCCTAACCCTTGGGAGAATACAGGCGAGATGGTATGAAATCCAAACACCGACCTGCAGCTGATAATTTCATAGAAAAACACTGCTTGACCTGGTAACCAATCAACGCAATATTGATTGTTCAAGAAACTGTATTGAACGTTTGTAACGGCTAATTAAATAAAACAAACATTTAGTTCGCTTTAATTGCAGGTGGTTACTGGGGCGCCTGCGTGCGACCTGGTCACGGGATCTAGGTCATTCCACCCTCCCAGCCTCGTCGTAACCCCCCCACAGCCTCTGTGTGGCCTGATTTAACGTCCCGAGCATATTGAGCTAACGTGCATATTCTCTATAATATGCATATTGACGCATCGGTACATTAGACAAAAGGCGTGACTTTTTTTACAAGCTTTTTTCATCTTGAGCTTATCTTAGCATAAAGGTACGCATAAATGCGGCACTCGATTCAAGGAAATACTATTTCGGGCTTTGGCTTTCTTAATGTAAACAAAACTGAACACGTTATCAAAGAGAAATCTCATACTCATCATTCCTACTCGATATGACTGAAAAATTATTGAGCCTAGGGGTAGATTATAACAGAGATCGGGATGAAAGTACTGTGAGAGGAAGGTATGAAACGGGTTTTTACCTTCTTTTATTTACTTTGCTTTGTTTTGTAGATTTTCATATTTTTTTTTAGTTACTGTAATTGGTGGATTCGTTGTAATTAATTAAAGAAATAAATAAATTGCATAAAGGTATTGAGTCTTTTTGTCAAATTGCCCAAAAAATTTCTTCGCTGGCGCTGAAAGCTTTTAGAGTGAACCCTAATTCTTCTACGAATTAGGGTTTTTTTGGGGTTTAAGCCGGCAAACCAACAGACTAGCCACCAAGTAGTCATCGCCGCCCACGGACACTTGAAATACAAGAAGCGTTGCTGAATACGTTACGGGCACGAGAAGCTCCTATCGGCAGCAACGCAATCAATTGCCAAGTGTTATTAAGACTGAATAATCGGGCAATTTGACATGACTGGGATCACTCAGCTGTTTAATAATGTGGATAACTCTTTGCAAGTAGGTACTTCACACGCCTCACTAACAAATAAACATCCCGGTCTTTCAATGCCAGAATTGCCGGGCCGGTCAATATAATTCTGTGCGCACGTAATATTCTCGTATGTCTATACTAATATTCTAAAGAGGAAAGATTTGATTGTTTGTTTGTATTGAATAGGCTCCGTAACTACTGGACCGATTTGAAAAGTTCTTTCAGTGTTAGATAGCCCATTTATCGGGGAAGGTTATATACCATCACGCTACGACTAATTGGAGCGGAGTACCAATGAAAACTGTTGCAAAAACGGGGGAAAAAAATTATAATACCACGCGGGCGATGCCGCTGGCGGAAAGCTATATTCTATATTTGACTAGCTGTTCCCCGTGGTGCCAATCGTTCATATAATTCCCAATCCTGAAGGAATTTCCCAAAATCCTTTCTTAGCGGATGCTTCGTCATCAAAAACTATCTGCGGGGACTAGACAAGTTGCAATTTGACATTCGAAGAATAGAAACAAAATATATGGAAATGACATTAGTGACAGCCCGACTTGTCAAAAGCTTGTGTCATTGCGATACATTTTGTTTCTATTCGTTTATCGATTCGAATGTCAAATTGCAACTTGGCTATAATAGGCCCTGTGTGCCAAACAACCCAGTCAGTTGTTTAAATTGATAGATCAGTCAGATAATAAACTTATCTTACTTACTTAAGTTAGATAAATAAACTTATTATTATTATTATTATAGATAGTCTGTCAGTCACTCACCTTTGTACATATATTAGAGTTTTCTATTTGCCATCGACACGTTAAGAAGAGGAAGAATACCAGAATTATACTTACGCGTAAAAATACTCGTACATTTCTATCATTGGACGGAATTAAGAGAAAAGGGAACTGGATGTTCCCACGCAACTTGCGAGGATCAAGAAGGGTTATTTAATGACGCTATAGGCTTGAGGCTACCACTGTGTGCGTTTCTATAGTTTACATGATTCTGTTTGTGTGTGCGTGTGTTGTCGATGTAAACAGGCTTCCAATCTATTCCCATAATGGTCATTGGTCAGTAATTCTGTATGAACGTAGCTTCAACGTACTTTTGAAGATTTGGACTAAGCTTTATGTAGTTGGTCAAGACTAAGAGTAAAGTATAACAAATTACTTCATGTATTGTCATGTCATAAAAAATCAATTATATAAACTAACCTAACCTAAATTAAAAATTTAGAAAACCCCGACACCAAAATGTAATTTACCATTTTGTGGTGGCGGCCATCTTGGATTTGAAATTTATTATAGTGTATTCTCCTAGTTAAACCCTTTCATTTAATACCCATACCGAGGGAGTTATGAAAAAACATGTAATTTGCTATTTTGTGGCGGCGGCTATCTTGAACTGATTTTCATCAAACATAGCTAAGAACACTCCCGACTAATTCACCTTTCAAATAAAAAAAAAAACAAAATCAAATCCGTTCATCCGTTCGGGAGCTACGATGCCACAGACAGACTCACACCTACCTACACACACACAGACAGGTCAAACTTATAACACCCGTCGTTTTTGCGTCGGGGTTTAAAAATCTCTTTGAAAAAAGACTTTGCCGGGTGTCTGTCCACCTCGTTGGCGGCCGTCCTACACACGGCCAGACAGATAACCCGGTAAAGGTCACTGGAAATCGTTGGATGCAGGCGGCATATGACCGGTCCTTGAAGAAGTCTTTGGAGAACGCTTTTGTCCAGTAGAGGACCTCTCCTGCTTAATATGATGATGATGATGACAAAATTCAAAATAAAAAGTCAAATACCTAAGCTTTTTGTTTACAAAAGCCTACCTGTTAACATTGGCTATTATGAACAGTAGGTATGTACGCTATAAACGTGTGCTTATCCTTCAACACACAATGTTTGGGGGCGTACAGTTCAAACATAGGGTCACGGTCGTTCTTGACGTGACCCAAATGTCATCAAAACATCGCGTCAATCATGTTGTACTTAAATATTTTTTTAGGATAAGGGAAATTTAATAAATTTGTAGGTAATGTTATGTTTATATTGCAGAGTAGTAGTTTTGTTTTGATAACGGAGGAAGACTTACAAAATCCTGCCGGCCTTTGGGGATTCGAGCGGGGAATGTGGGATTCGTAACCGATAAAACCCCCAACCGCTTAATTAATAAACCCTATACTGGGTGTAAGCTACCTATGTTTGGTCTCTTTCCTACTAATTCGGTTACTTTAAATCATCTGACAGTGACAAAACATAGCCTTCCCCGATAAATAGACTATCTAACACTGAAATATTTTTTCAAATCGGTCCAGTAGTTTCGAAACCTATTCAATACAAACAAACAAACATCCAAAAAACAATCAAATCTTTCCTCTTTATAATATTATTTATTATATTAGTATTTTTGGTAGCAAAACTACTACATATATCTCATCCTTCCGTCGTGCGTGCGGATTCCGGCGGGTCCTCGCGCGATATCTGTCATCGTTGCGCGCCTGCCATCCGCTTTAGCCTAGCTTACAGCCCGCCTCCAGTCCTCTACTCCTTCTATTGACGTTATCCTCTTGAGATATAAAATACCGTGTTCTATAGTAAGTTTGTAATGTATTCTATTCATATTTTTTAAATAAGTAAATAGTATAAATAGAAGTGATAGCTAATGGTCTGAGTTGATGATGATATTTTGTATACAAAACGGCAATTCTGCCGCTAGCCCGCTAAGCAATCATGATTGTGTTAATATTATTGTGTTCCAGTTAGGACACTACTGCTACGGTTGCCCTTGAAAAAATCTTGTAACAAAGACTCATACTCGTAATTCCCTAGACAGTTGAGCTGACAATCCTCTTGACCGAAAACACTCAGCAGTCAAGTTGGGAAAATCGTCGAAACAAATTGAAATTTAAGGCAATTGGCAGGTTGAAACAAATTCGAAGTGGCTGGTAAGGGGTTGTTGAATGAAAATTGAAACGTCTTGTATATGTAATACATAAATAGAACTAATAGTAAATATATAATTTTTAATTTATTTAGGATTCTAAATTAGGGATAGCAAAATACTTATAGCAATTTTTTTCAAACCTTTCAAGCTCGGTAGAACCCTAAAGATATTGTTTTTTTTAATATAACTTGGTAATCTATAATTCATATCGCAACTTTCGAGAGGCATTGCGTGGCGGAAATCCAAAAAAAATTTGGGACGCCCTACTAGACATCTAAAGTTACCAAGAGTTTTTAATACATAGAAAATGCCAGAGCAGTACAGAATACAGCTCGGCGAGTGCGTCAATGTTGTTAAATCAGTGAAAACACTATCAGTGCCAAGCTGAAAAGCGAATTGTTTGAGCGGAATCGTCCATTAGTCCTGTGAGATTCAGTTTATAGGTCGTCACAATAATTGTAAGGCCGTTAAAGCCGACGTTGATCGCAGTCAATCAAGCGGTAAGTCCGCGTCGCCTCCCTACAGAAACCAATTTACTGGGCTCTGAAGCGAGAGTTAATTGACGATTATTTTGCTGTTGTATCTCGTTTCGTTATCTTGTAACACCCAATTGTAACAATGATATTTTGTGTGAGAAGATGTTGTTATTACCAGTTTTTATTGCCAATAGGGGAGAGGACTGGTGTTTGTTATTATTCACACGCTTAATGAAAAATATCATTAGCATACTTCGTATATCGAAAATAAATATTAAATCGACCAAGAAATTTCTGAGATAAATGCGTTAAAAGTTTTTGGTGGGGATTGAGAGGGGATGCTCTGTCCCTTTCCCGCAAAATGAGTGTTAGTATAGAATTAGTATGGTGCACGCTACTTCTGACGTAGCGTAAGTAAGTAAGTCTGTAAGTATAGTGCGCTCTCTGTCTAGCATAAAATTAAAATGCTTTTAACTTCATTATTTTTTAACCAATTTAAATTTTGTTTTTGATAATCAGCTCTATTTATGGTCAACTTTTTCATGAGGCCATAAAAAATAATTAGTCGCATAGCCTATTGCTCTAAAATACCATCACCCCTGTTTCGCCGAAGGGTTGGGCAGCGGTGTACTAATGTAACATACAGTTCGCCAGTCTGTTTAGATCCCATGTAATAGCCGAGCCTCGAGAGATTATTGCCTTGAGATTATCGAGACCCTTCCGTGCCTCGGAGAGCACGTAAAGCCGTCGGTCCCGGTTGTCATACGAACACCTATGACAATCTTTAATGGTAGTCAGAAGCCTAAAAAGCCTGACAACTAGTCTTTCCTTCAAATATCGGTATTGCCTAAAAATTGGGTTGCGGAGGTCCGATGGCAGTCGCTCCGTGTAAAATACTGATATCCAGCCGCATCCTGGTTAGACAGGAAGCCGACCCCAACATGGTTGGGAAAAGGCTAGGAGGAAGGAAGGTAATAGCCGAGCCTATTGCCATTAACCGGGCACAAATAAGTACAAACTTCCGAGCTGCTACTGAGAATTCTATAGAAAACACTTGGCTCGTTCTGGGAATCGAACCTAGGACTTCGAGCGTAGCAGTCGCACTTAGAACGACTTAACGAGGCAGTTGACTACTCTAAAAAACTAAAGACCTTACTATTAGTAAACTTTGCGTATTTCGATAAAATTGCAGTAGGTTACCTATGCGGTTTGATGCCATGTAAAAATGACACCTGTGCCTATCACACGAGATTATAGGCGTGATGATAAGCAACTACATGATGGGAAAGACACTAAACCTACATAATCCTTATTTTAAATCTTTGAATGAAGTTTTTTTTTTTTTTTTTCTTTTTTTTTTTTTAAGCATTTTCCATGCTAAGATTACAAGTTATTTTTAATGAAGGAAAAAATCGGCGGGCGGGCAGGATTCGAACCTGCGCCTTCTGGTTCGGTACACCAGACGCTCTGACCACTAAGCCACCGCTCGCCCTGCTCGCCAGTCGAAATCTTCCTCCACATTCTAATTTACGTCTTAAGGTGACGTAGCGACATCTATTGTGAATGAACTTTATGGCCACCAAATAAAAGTAAAACCACCATTTCAAAACTGGCTTCCTAATTGGCACACGAGACTCCGGAAACCAATTCTGAAATCTCGAATACATAAAAAAGTTGCCAGACTATAAAATATCACTCAACATATTCTAGTAGCAATTCCGGTCTCCATTTTACGATTAAGATATACCGTGAAGAAATTGAAATTGCAGTTATAAAGTTGCAACCGGAATATGATCTGTGTACTATGACAAACGAAAGTAAAAACGCCTTTCTTATTTCTCGCCAAACTTATTGTCCGGCTTGAAGTTGGCACCAGCAAATTTCAACCCGACCGAAAAAATCGGAAAAAGAAAAAAATTACATTGTAATATATAAAGACGAAAGTTCAAGTCGTAGGCTGTCGTTTTAAATAATTCTTATCTAATATTTTTCTTTCTCCTATTTTTACGGCCGGGTTAAAGTTATGTCGTGCCAACTGCAACCCGGACAATAAGTTTGGCGAGAACTGTACTTGACTTGATGACCTAGCTACGTACACTATTAAATCATGCCTATATTCTCCAAGGGATTAGGCTGAATTGTACTAATGTACAGGTATACCCACAGTTCACTGGTATATGGTGTACGCCTATGTATTATAAGTATGTATTTACAAAAAAAAGTTTTATATCCATTGTCTAGTAC
Organism: Acronicta psi; assembly: GCA_946251955.1. Classification (NCBI taxonomy): domain Eukaryota; kingdom Metazoa; phylum Arthropoda; class Insecta; order Lepidoptera; family Noctuidae; genus Acronicta; species Acronicta psi. Next base: position 5,363,586 of record OX276472.1, on the reverse strand, counting down.
CCATAGTACAAGCTCTGCATAGTTTGGGACTAGATGGTGCTGTGTTAAATGTCTTAGGATATTTATTTATATTTGGGTTCCATGCAGGTAATAGGGCGCAACGCTTATTGCCATTAGCGGGCACAAATAGAAACTGCAAGCTACCGAAAATTTCTTAAATCCGAATAGAACCCTAGCCGCTAATGTAACAGTGGCGCTTAGGGAGCACCACTGAGATACGTCGAGATAATACAGACACTATTAATAAGTTTGGGAATATAAATAAAGTACCTGTATAAAAAGTAGAATTTCTGTTCTAAATAATTTTGTTGTATACATAACGTACACGATTTATTTATTACCAGCAAATAGCTTATTAAATAAATCGATAATAAAGACCAATCGGTCGTCAGCGCCTCAATCATGCACATTATCAGCGCTAGACGGACACGCTTCCCCGTGCAGCCGAGCTGCACCAGAAATAGAGTTCGTGCGTCTCCGGCGGCGCTCGGCTTAGATCGTTTATCTTTTTCAATCCGCTGTAACACAAACAAAAAGGTCAGAAGCCGACGACCTAGTTTCCGAGCGGCGAATCCAAAGGTCATACAGACATCGGGAAGCGGTGATAACGACTGGCAAGGCTGCAGTGCACGCGAATGTTTGCGCTAGTTATGCAATAATATGATTCAGTTTTACACGCGCCTAGAGATCTAGTTGAATGATCGTTTAGCATTCGTTAAAGCAAAATATTCTTAATAAGCTGTTGCCTGGCGGTTTTGCTTGCATTCCAAAGAACTTTTTAAGACAAACGGTAAACGTGATTTTATGTACTCCAGCATTGCAATGTGAAAACAGCATCCGATTTCGTGCAGTAGTTTTAGGTGCATTTACAATTTATTTATTACTAGTTTTCTACCAGCGGCTTCGCCCGCTATCCCACGGGAACCATACATTTTACCGGGATAAGAAGTAGCCTATGTGCTATTCCAGACTATAATCTATCTCTGTGCCAAATTTTATCCAGATCCGTTCAGTAGATTTTGCGTGAAAGAGTAACAAACATCCATCCAGCCAAACTTTCACAACTATAATATTAACTAGTTAACTAGATAAATGAACAAGAAATTCTAATGATTGTTATGGCTTTTAATGCTCATAAAGACTCCTTATTTTTTAAACATCAGCTCTGTACACACAACAGCCAGTTACAATTTTATTATATGTACAGATATATATACAAATTTAAGTACTTACAGATTTTGCGCTCCATTTGACGTGAATACAGGTAACCTGTTATTTTATTTATCTTATAGACGTTAAGCTTTACATTGATTGATATGGACGTGGGTTGTGGATTTAGACGTGCGTAACCAAACGTTGTAATGTAAAGTAATGAGAATTGAAGTAGATTGCCAAACGAAGTGTAATACTAACGTTTATTACAAATTCCATTTCAAATTTTAGTACCAGTTACTTAGAACATTTTTCTTTGGCAATATTGGGTGTTTCAGGATTTAAAGCTCTGGGTTGAAGAGATACAGGGGCAAATATGGATATAATGACACTTAAAAGACGCTAAGGCTCCATTTCAGAGACGGTTAACAAACAGTGGCTACTATATCTTGGCCTATATTTCCATATTTGTATTTGCTCTCAAGGTACTAAGATATACTGGGTCTCATTAGCTAATGATTCATTTGGTTAATTGACATCTCTGAGTGCGGCTCTAAGTGCGAAAATGCCCAGACTAAACTAATGACACTTAAAAATATATACTGGTTTCTGTAATTTGATTTTGCACATTATCCTTTTACTTTTTACTTCTTCCAGACCAAGGCTAATATTTAGAGACGACGATAATCATAAACTTAGGCTTCAGGTATGTCAATTTGTAATACAAATTTGAATGCTTAGTGGTAAAAGCGTCTGGTGTACCGAACCAAAAGACGAAGGTTCGAATCCTGCCCGCCAGCCGATTTTTTCCTTCATTAAAAATAACTTAAAAATACAAATTTGACGTACGGAAGCGTTACTTTACGCTAAGCATCGTCTGTAAATATTAGCCTAAGACTATTTATAATTAATTACTTATAACTTGAGACCAGTTAAGTAGTTGGTCGTTTTGTAATAGTAAGACTATTTATAATTATAACTTGAGCTCACTTAAAGTGCGCGGCGTTCATTAAGCCCTCAAAAAAGTAAAATGGTGCCAACTTTAGCTGTGTCTAACGAATGTTTTAGAAAAGAGTTATTCAGTAAACATTTTCGCTTTACTTTTTGTGGATTTCAAATATAAAAGGTCCGAACACCGCTAAAAAATACTTTTCATTCAACAAAAGGCCCGAAATCGTTTAAAAATATAACATTACAGACAATGTAGGTCACGCATCACTTACCATAACAATATTTCTTTGAGTGCACCTCTAAGTGATAACCCCAATTGTGCTGCATACACATCGCACAATGGCAACTCCATTTTGATTAAAATGACGTTTATTTAATAAGTTACGAGCACTCGGGTTTTACGATTGTCCGCAATAAATTGATTTATGTATCTCCAATCACAATGGATGTTGTCGAAATTAAGTAACCACGGAGTTTTAATTGCGCAAACAATTCATTAGTGGTTACGGTTGATGATTACGACATTATATAGGTACACATTAATGCTCTATCAAAAATATAAACTCCCTGAAACTAGCAAAGCTTTAGAGAATCCAGTGTCGGAATTGAATTGGTATCGGTATCGACTATCGGCATTGAAATCGGTATCAGAAGTCATTTGGGGGTTACAAACTATACAAGGGCATTATTATTATTCCCAAAAAAAGTTGTTTTTTTATGTCACCAGCATCTAAAACTCTACTTATCCCCCATAAGGTGGACTGAACTGCTAGTGGTACTCCAAAATACCAAGACCAAGGACCAAATAAGTTGTAGGTACCTATTTCTCTACCCTAAAGCAACTTATCTTGCCTTATCCAACTTATCCTTGGTTCTTGGTAAACAAAATGAAAAGACACTTACTTCAGCGAGCAATTTGTTTACATATTTAATGTTAATACTAGTTGAAGAACTCCTTAATAAAGGCAACAAGTCCAAGAGACCTTAAATTGCTAATGTAAGAAACATGTTGAACAAACTCAATATCGCGAGACAGAATCTTCATACTAATTTAACACGTAGATTATGTTGTTATTTAAAATATTGTAGGTAACACTGTATTCTGGTATTTACACCTAATATTTACGTATGTTTTAATCATGAATATGGATGGATATAAGGGAAGAGGAAGACCAAAGAAAAGATGAATGGCCTGTGTGAGAAAGGATATGATCACAAAGGAGTTAAATGACGAGATGACGGCTAATAGGGATGTACGGAAGAAAAAGATATACTGCACCAACACCAAGTGAATTGGGATAAGGGCTGATAAGGGAAGGAAGATGATGATGATTTATGAACTAACCCGCCCTGACTTTGGACGGGTGCTATGTACTCATAAAGTGCATAAATTACACTTAGAAACCTTTCCAAAGACATTCTTGAAATGATAGTAAAATCCATATCAAAATCCGTTGCGCCGTTTTGAAAAACTAAGAGCACAAACTGAGAGAGGGAGATAACGACTTTGTACTATAATATGAATCGTTCTTGAGTTCTAATAGTCTCTATGTAATTTCTTGCCGGATTCTTCATAGCATCAACTTTTTGAAACCGTGCAGCGAGGTATGAGATTTCATAAATACTTATGCGAAATGAAAACTTTTGAACTTGAACTTGAGTTCGTTTGCCCTTGCAGTTCATATAATGATCTTCTGAATACCTACCCTGTTCTACAGCTTTCGGAATTCAAGTACTTGTTAAATTAAGATTGTTCTAGTCAATTTTTTAGCATTTTCCATACTTGATTGATTGATTCTTGAAGATGCCTAATTCTCTTTTTAAAACACTATTATTATTGACACTTTAAGCTTTCTTTTACACTCATTATTTAGCTATACCGCTATACGACAATCTCTATATTAACCGGATCACTTTCCAGATACAAATAAAAAAAGCTAATATAGATAGTCTTTAGAAATAGGCAACAAAATATATTGGGAGCGGTCGTTTAATGCTGGTCTCACGTTATAAAGATGAATTGTTTGTTCAACGTTGACCTCGACATGAATCTCTTCCCACTTTTATGTCCGATCGGCGTGAGAAGGTTGCTGAGACCTTGTTTCTTTATCTGTCGAAAACGTCATTTGCTGACTTGACCTGTCAATGTCACTGTGACAGTTTAAAAATAACAGTTGGTGTAATAACTGCCTGTAATTAGGTATTGTATTACTGTAAGATTGCTTCATTAGCCTAGTGGTTCCGAACGCGACTGCTACGCTAAAGGTTCTGAGTTCGATGCCCAGGTTGAACAATTTGTTGTTGGGTTGTTCCGTGAAACTCCCAGTAGCAGTGCGTAGTCTGGCAGTGTCCACAGTTGACGGCAATAGACTCGTCCCCTGGCTCCTATTATATAGAATCTAAACATACCGCCTTAACTTTGGACTTAACTTTGGGTGTACAACAATACATCGCTGGCTAAAGATCCTCCTCCTCAAGTCATTTCCTTATTGTTGAGGGTCGTGATTTCCCCATAGAATGATCTTACAGTTCTGCTTGCACCACCTGTTCTCACTTTGGCGTCGTGAAGTGTCTCGTAAAGCTTTGTGTCCAGAGAGATTCGAGAGCGCCCTCTAGAGCGTTTGCCATCGATTTTCCAGTAATCATCAGCTGTTCAAGGTAACAACCACTTTTATTAGGGAAGCTCCAAAACCCCTCAACCCACAATGTTCATTCAAATTAAAACAATGTTTTATTTTAGTAGTTAATTAATTCCGTCTTTTATGTGTTGTCCAACCAATATCAGTATAATCGATACTTTTTTGTTAGTCAGATGCATAATTTAATAAAAATGTACCTAATATAATTTGTCATAAACTTGTTTTTATATCTAAATATCGTGTTGAAGCTAATAAAGAATTGCCAAATACAAAAAACGATGATCACAAAAATCTTAATTATTGATTAATGTTTTACATCTTCATTTGCAGGGTTATGTATTTTTTTGGAAAAAGGTACCTACTCGTATATTATTTATGTGCCGATTACAAGATTATTTATCTTCTTTAAAAAACCTTAAACAGTTCAGCCTTTCGTATCATAAAACTTTTCAGGAATAGATGTGAACTGGAAACGATATTGCACGTTTAAAATATATTTTCAATATAGTACCATTCATCTGAAATCAATTCAGGTTGATCTCATATTAAAGGTTTTTCGTAATGTTATGTGCAAATTATATAAATATAATCATCCCTTAATTTTTACGGTCTTTATATCCTACCTACGTGTAAATATGTTAGTCATAGCTTGTGCTAACAAACTTTTGTATCTCTGTCAGTGATCTGTTCAACCGTCCCTTGTACCCACTATTGTTTCATGACAGCTTGACGAAGATCGTTTGACAGATTTGGCAGACAAGAATATTTAATTAGTTGACAATCCTTAGGTTTCTGTACCTGAATCAATGTTTATTTTTATTAACACGTTTAAGAAGAAGAATTTGTAATCGGTTTTTGCTGATATTTATCATCAATGTGTAAATATGTGACTTGTGTGTTGTCATAAATAAACGAAATATAATTTTATAGTTGTTTTGATCATTATTTTCAGAGGATTCTTTCATGTGTAATGAGAGGAGCGTTTGTTAATTTTTAGGTCATCTCAATATTAGAGCGGTAAAATTTCAGGAACCAGTATACCAGAGCTATTATTTCAGAAAAAAATATAGGTATCTGTGAACTATAAAAATAATAATTCTCGGAATATTTGAACAATCGGGAAAATTGGAAGCAAAAGCATTTTTATTATTCTATGAGATTTAGGTATGATTTATTAAAATTTGGCAGGACAACGTCTATCGGGTTAACTAGTAAACTAAAATAATTCTTAATACCTACTCAATATTAACAGAATATTGAAATTGAAAAAATATTCACTCGTTTCAAACCCGGAAGCAAGATCTGCCTACGTAGCACCTTATTATGATTAGAATAAAAATCTCACGAGTCCATTTTTTAAAGTCTTCACAGAAAACTTTTTCACTCAGTATAGTAACTTCAGTCTCGGGCCCCTCAGCCGATAGGCTCAACAGCGTGGTCGTGATAATAACGCAACTGTCTTTTGCGGCAAAATGACAGTTTAGATGACTTGATCGTGCGCATAGTATTATTGAACTTGTTACTTTTTTCATAGACTTCCTTAACGGAGATATACCATAAAGAAGGTTTAGTTTTTATACTATTTTTTCCTATCTATACTAACGCCTATTATAAAGAAAGAACATTTGTATTTTTGTATATTTGCAATAAGTAAACTCAAAAATTACTTGACCGATTTCAAAAATAATTTCACCATTAGAAAGCTACATCTTTCCCAAATAACAAAGGATTTGATTTAGAAGACCACCCGGGCACATCTCCTGGCGAAAAATTAGTAAGATAATAATATGAATTGTTATCTGTTATGGTTTCAAGAATGGCGGGTTGATAATTTTGTAACTAGTAGGGATAACGTTAGTCTTCTCATTCTAGTGAGAAGACCTTTGCCCAGCAGTGGTTGAGGGCATGGATTAATGATAAATATCTCATAACAGTCAAACAAAAGATCTTAACATCTTTTGTTTGACTGTTAATCTTGTAATCAAAGTTGCTGACAACTAGTAGCTGTATGTGATGATGGATGGATGAATGTTTCCCGCAAAAACTACTGAACGGATTTTGATGAAACTTCACATTGTTATAGCTTATATATACATCAGAATATCACACAGGATATACAAAAGTCTTTTGGGATGCGAGTAAAGCCACAGGTATTATTACCTAGTATATAAATGTCTAGTATTATTAATATGAAACCTAGTTTTACATGTTTGGATGTTTTTATTCCTTGCGGATTTAATTAAAATTGGCATATACACATAGGATTATATTTTATATATTTTCATCCCATCCCATTCTCAGTTCCCACGGGAATAATTGCGAATTTTACATGGGCAGAGCCGCGGGAAATACACTACATAGTAGCACAAATAAAAGCAAATGAAATTTCATGTTTACTTATACACGTAGCCCCTTAGCGCAGTCAATATGCTAATAATCTTTTTTCCGTTCAGTAAATCTACAAAATCGTGCCTCCGTCGCTTAGATAATGAATATAGATAAACTGGATACGTGAGCAACTCGCTAATTAATCACACCTAGTCCAACCCGCCCTTAGCCATTTCCTTAATTAAAATACTAGTGGATGTTCGCTAAGTACTCATTTGCTCATTTGTTTATTAAAATCGAGTTACAATGTTTTTGGGAAGTTGTTAATTGCTGATTACTTGATTAGAGTGTAGACATCATGTTTAATTACCATCAAAACATACAAATTTGTAAAAGGGGCCATGTTTACTGGGAAAGACTTGAACTAAGTTCCTACATGATAAATTGATGAACGCCAAATTTTGTCTGTGAATTGCTTCACTTTTTAGCGTGTCAATGGCTAGTAAAATAAAATTGCTAAGTTATTCCCACATTAGTTAAGGGTTCGATTGCGAGGTCAAGCAAAATTTTTTTTTGTTTTTTTATGGCTCAAATCTAGAGCAGCCCACCTGGGGAAGTACCTCCACCTTACAGAAAACTGTAGCCAAATAACACACTTTATTGTGTGTTGTGTTCCTGCAGTGAGTAAGGTCGCCAGAGCTCTGGCAGCTAGAGGAATATTCCCTCAAACTGTCGGAGGAGTAAATCCTCCATAAACCTCTGAGAGGTTTTTCGGGTCGGCAACGCGCGAGTAACCGCTTGGCTAGGCTATGGTAACCGCTTACCATCAGGCGGGCCGTATGCTTGTTTGCCACCTTAGTGGTATAAAAAAAACTCGGAGTTTGGTGTTCTGCCCAGTTACTGGCAATATCGTCACTCTCAATGTAAATTTTTACGTCACACGAAGCGCAGCGATGTTACACCTCTACCTACCCTTTCCGGGAATACAGGCGTGATGATAGGTTCATTGACCGTATTTATACTATACAAAAATCTTACTTTTATAGTAATTGTTACGTAGCTATGATATATAGATAGAAACATGTCAGAATCAGTTGGAAAAAGCTTTTTAGTAAACGCGTGAATGTTTAAGTGATTAGTTTAAAAGTGCGAGGTCATATGTCATTAATGCTCCGTGTATTATAACTTCGTGATACTGCGGGTCACGATCAAGGCGACGGTTACACTGTAAGCGGGAGCGGTAGCGGGCAGTTATTGTATAAAGCATGGTATATATGCTCTTATTATACCGTGGTAAAAAGAATATTCTATTAAAAAGAACATAGGACTACATAGGAGGGAGATTATACTGTATAATGTTAAAATGTCTACATTATGTCATGAAGTAAGTAGTAAGAATCTTAATAATATTCTAAATGAAAAACGGGTCCGCTAGAGGGATCTCATTCGAATTAACAGAAATTAGCTATACCTTTGTAAGTTACGATAATTTATGTTTTGGTTTCTCTCGAGGTAGTTACAAACAGATAAAAAATCATCATCAAATAATTATAGATTTTAATGGCCTGTTTCCCTTTGGATAGGCGCTAACAGCCAGATAAATTCAAAAATGGAACAATCATTAACGGGAACTTATTAGGAGGTATGGAAGCAGGCCCTTAGAATTTTAAATGTGTTAGGATCTCTTGCTTACCTGTCTGTCACCGGGGTAAACCCGGTGCTCCTCTTGGCTGCCGTTAGATTCTCCACTTTTCACTCTGCACTGAACATCCGGTGAAATTAAAACAAACACTTTTATGAATTGACTGACAACTACATATAACTACAACATTATTTCAATACTAATTCGATTGACGCGAAATTGTGAGCGTTGATTATTTAGACCTGAAACAAAAAGAATATTATGTTAAAAATAATAATAAAAAAGTATCAAGTTCAGTCACGATTCAATTTAGAAATGATAAAAATACAATCGCGAACGAACCACATAATAAAAATAAAATGAATACATTCAATGTCATGCGAGATATCCTGCGGTTCCTTTTAATCAAGGCGAATGCATAGAGAGTCTATTTCGATCCCACTTCACGAAATATATTGTAAGTGACGACAGCGAAGGAACAATGGGTTCGACCGCGAATCCATATCTGTTCGCCGACAATAGCGAATAAGTCTTTCAGAGTCGAAACGGTCAACGGATTCGAACGAATCATTCGTACCCTTGCCCTTGAGTACGAAATGCACGGTCATTATGAGCTGTGAGATCGGGTATCGAATGCAATCTCCGGAGATTTTACGATTCACTAAAATACACTTTACAACCAAAGATTTGGGTCTTTATTCGCTTGCGCAAACGCTGTGGACCTGCATTTGGCCGTCAAGTGGATACACCGATGCAATGAGTTAGCTAGACTGTCTGAATGTCAAACCAATGATCGGCAACGTCTGCTGCACCAACGCAATAAAAAAAGAATTTATTTGCGTCTGAGTTAATAACATAATGGCGCGAACCGAACATTTGGTCTGACAACTGGAGTCGCGAAGTTCCAGATCGGATCACTTGGGAAACAGCCAGAAGCATAAAAACGCCGAACCCCAGTTCAATTTTATTCTTCCAAAGAACAAAACTGTAAAGTTACACAAGAAACTAATAAATCTAAATATTGCTCTAAAAAATCTTTAATAAAAAAAAATAAACCCTGATATAATTATATAAAGCTTGTCCTATAAATTAGCATAATTAATGGTGTAAATAAATTTAAGAATTATACCACCGTAGCCGACATTACATTACGTCTCAACAAACAAATTATAGACCATACCGTGTCCATTCCGAATACGAGTGTAGGTTTTAACGATGCTTTATATTTTATTGAACTAATTTACATAGATTAATCGTGAGCAATAAATATTTCAAACGCCTTGTAAACGTACAAAATGCTGATATAACTTGTGATGGTGACAGTACTTGTGTCAGGAATAATGTGTTAGGTATCATCAATCACAAAAAACTTACTCTTGTGACGTTTTCGAATATGATCGATGTATTTTACCAATCTGAGGAGAGAAAGCTTCCTTACGTATAGATCGAGTGTCTGCACAAAAAAAATAAAAGAACAAAGACGGAAATGTTATGATAGATATCAAATTAATCTTATTACAGCATTAGATACTTATTTTAAAAAACTTCTTTTAAACAACCTCAAAAGATACGTTCAATGTTACATACAAGGATCATAATATTTTTGAGTGGATCTCACGCTCGGAAATTTAGTTAGTATTTATTATACAGGACCTTTCAATCCAAATCTGTACTTGAATGCTTAAACTTAATTATAGACTTAGCAAAATCTAAAAAAATATACGCACCGCCTCCTAATTATTACGCATAGCGATATGATAAATACGCAACTATGTTGCAACCTTCAATATATTTTAGTATACATGGCTGCGCTTGCGTGGAAACATTTCTCAATTTTCATTCAGAAACTATAATGGTGTTTGTTGTTGTTTTTTTTCTCAGATTCGTGACGCGCGGTTGTGTTGAGTGTTCTGAAGGTCGGCCATTTGGACGTGGATCTAGCGAGGCATTGAACTATGTAATAGAACCGGAAGACGGGGGCCGATGACTGATGAACGTTAATATGCGAATGGTAGGGCTGTGACACGCAGTCTGTCATGGTCGAGCGTCACTAATGTCATAATTTCCAAGACCATAAGGCAGGGAAGGTAAATGCTATTTCGGTAATCCTCGAGCGCCTGATGGGAGTCTAGTGGTTGCAACGGACCACAGTCCGTCATGGACATGGTGTATGTTGCGGATCCCATGGCCATGACAAATATGTAAGTCCAGTTTTTCAGTCATTACAAGTCCAGCGTACCCTGCTGCGTCCCTAACTTTGCTTTTAGGTGCTAGATTTTCCGCACACCAAAAAAGGCTTCAACGATGAGTATATGATATCAGGTCGTGACTCTAGAGCAAAGGATGGCAACTGGGGTTTTAAGTCTCCAGGACGCCGAAGATCTATAAGGAGTTTTTGCACTTCAAAAAGTCCTGAACCACGATTACTTAATAGTTAACCATGCTGAAACGTTTGCAATTACGAGGCGTAAACTAAGATACTAAATGTAAAATACCATTTCTGTCTTCTGTGTCTGTTCTTTCTGTGTTAATTTTTAAAACGATAGCATTTTCTCATCATTTAGAATCAACAGGTTATGATGTATGTAGTTAACCTCAAATTACTCGGTGATCGGACCTCTTGGGGTTTCACTGGTTGGTGACCATCATAGATCGTAAGAAATCCTTGCTTGTAAGATTCTTCATTGATCCTTGATTGTAAAGCATCTTTGTGTATGTTCTGAATTTTGCGCGTTATTGCCAGTCAGTCGCTATGGAGTCGCTAGGGGCTTTAAAGGACCGGCATCCACAACGTTGCCTCTGGTGTTGCAGGTATCCACCTCTATCCAGGCGTCGATGACTACTTATCATCAGGTGGTCGTTTGCCATATAAACCATAAAAATGCATAATTTAAATCAAGTTCTTTTGGTCACCAACAAGGTTTTAATGCTTAGTAACAGTTGGTAGCAACCCTACTAGTTTGTTTGTGACAAAGCCGAAAAAAATTGAATAAGTAAGTCATGATGTCAACGTTGGCCACTGAATATGTACCGAGAAATAGATTTAGTATTCTAGATTTCAACCAGCAAACCAACTGACCAACTTTAATTGTTATTATAATTATATACTTTGCATAACATACTACCACGCCGTACATAATCCCAGAAGGATGAGGCAGAGGTGTGCCATAATGTACACTCACAATTCGCCGGTATGTTCTCATATAATAAGGGGGCAAGCTATTGCCATTATAATACTAATAATAAAAGCCTTTATTCGCTGACTATTCTTATAAAACAGTAGTATATATTCTTAAATCTAATTTACACAGCAAAAAAAAAAATTAGATACCACTTTGGTCAGGTTGTCTGTCGACATAGGGCTTCTCCAATTGTTTCCACGTCTCTCTATCCTTTGCAGACCTTCTCCATCCTTTTGGTAAATCGTCCTCCCATCTTTTTATTTGACCTCCTCGTTGTCTTTTCCCGTTCCTCGGATACCACTCTATTACATCCTTAGTACATTTTTCTTTGTTAGTCCTCATTATATGTCCAGTCCAGTTCCATTTAAGTTTTTTTATTTTTTGTAACACGTCACTGAACTTTGTTCTTTTTCTTATTTTTGGAGTTGTCCACCGATCCCGTAGTCTTATGTTAAGCATGCTCCTTTAACCTATTACAAATCGGAACTCTGTCCAACTACTTTCTTACAAAAACACAATAATACTTTGCCTGACTTGGGAATTGAGCCCAAGATCTCAAGCACAGCAGTCACACTTAGGAGTACTAGGCTAATGAAGCAGTACTTCCACCATCCATTTTTTTACGAACGATGAACCTATAATGTGAGGAGCATTTACCTTTTTATTGCAAAATTAAACCCTGCATTCGATATTTCCGATCCAATTGAGACCTAACACGTAATACCGATTTCCGACCGGTTCGGACAAAAACCCCGCTTCCCGAATAATGTCGGAACATTGACCGAAGGTAGAATCCTTTTTTTTTTGTTTAGTACAAATGAAAAACATTGTACCTCAAGCGGTTTCAAAGATTGTATGGCAGTTGTAATAAAGAAAAAAATATTGTAGGAAATGTTAAATAAAACTCTCACTATTCTCTATAAAAGCATAAGGAATGTGAAGAGGTTGTGACCGGTTTATAGGAAAATTACTGGAGGAAAAACTACACCGTCTCGTGTGCGTATACGCAGGTTTATACGTACGATTTTCTTTGTCGGTAAGTTGGGTAATTATCTAAGTTACCGACAAAGGATTGGTCCAACTATATGGCCATAGTTGGACCAATTACACATAGGTTTGAAATGTGCTAAGTGATAGGTTCTCCACATGGCCGATAACGTCCTCTTATAGGCGTTTGAGACTTTCACGGGCAGTAGGCAGTAGGCATATTTAAATATTAAAGATAGGGCCAAACATTTGACTGACGCCTTTCCCATACACAGATACACTAACGCCATCTTTGTTAGTATCGCATGGTTATCTTTTTGTATTTTTTAAGCATTTTCCATGCTAAGATTACAAGTTATTTTTAATAAAGGAAAAAATCGGCGGGTGGGCAGGATTCGAACCTGCGCCTTCTGGTTCGGTACACCAGACGCTCTGACCACAAAGGCACCGCTCGCCCTGCTCGCCAGTCGAAATCTTCCTCCACATTCTAATTTACGTCTTAAGGTGACGTAGCGACATCTATTGTGAAGAATGCTTGAATGTGAATGAATGCTTTGCTTGGAGGAAGATTTCGACTGGCGAGCAGGGCGAGCGGTGGCTTAGTGGTCAGAGCGTCTGGTGTACCGAACCAGAAGGCGCAGGTTCGAATCCTGCCCGCCCGCCGATTTTTTCCTTCATTAAAAATAGTATCGCATGGTGTTTGTTTTTTAGCCGATCGCTAGGTCACTTCGGTTTAGAGAAGACCATTTTGGGACCAAATTCGGGGATGTTATTGTGACATGCAGTCCGCCCACTCCTTACGGAGTAATAATAAGTCAATGGCAGTATGAGACCTCGAGAAAATTAAGGGGCGTTAATAGCTGTCTCAGATTCGCGTCAAACAGCAATTTAAAAAAATGGAGGGCTCTAAAATTGTATTCCCGAAATGGGCGGTCGGGTAATAATAAGGTTGTGACCCTATGTGCTAAATAATTTAGTGGATCAAGTACATTGGATTACAATTAACTTTAATAGAGAGAACCGTCTGAAGAGGTCCTGAGTATGTCTGGGTTGGTACGATATTGCCAAAATTCGCTCTCTCTGCTGATAAGCAATAATGTGCTAACATTATTGTGTTCCGGTTCGATGGGTAATGTAGCCTATGAAATTACTGGGCAAATGAGGTCTCAAGATGACAACGAGCTTACGACAGCACTGGTGTTACTGAGCGTCAACAGGATGCGGTTATCGCTTATTATAAGGCCATGAGGGCCTTATTTTTGACTTAAGTCTTTAACTAAGAATTGTCAGCATCATCAACAACCCATAATAATATACTGTTCCAATGCTGGTGCTGGGCACGGGATTAGGCTTTAGTTCGCTACGCTGGCCTAATGCGAGTTGACTTCACAAGCCGTCAAAAGAATATCTCAGGCATGCAGGGTTTCTCACCATTTTTTCTCTCACCTTAAAAGCGGGTAATAACACGCACACAATTTCGAAAAGTCAGAGATGCGTGTATTACCCAGGAAATATCTAATAAAAATAGGGATACGCTGATAGAAACGCATATAAAGTGATTACATAATTAACTTAAAACAACTTCCGAGCAACGTTCGATTTCATTAGAAACACCGCTATGAATCTATTCAATGCGCACACGCACTTGTAGCAAGTCTGACTCAAACTTAGGTGCAGCCTGCTACGCTGCATTAGGTCAGTAAGTTACAATTTTGGTGCGCTCTGCTCTTCAAATTGCCAGAGTAATTTTTTTGGACAGGTCGAATATAAGTCAAATCTACAATTACGGGCAGAATCACGTTTTGGTTGTTGCTTCGCAGTTGACGCAAGCCTACATTGTTCTAAGTATCAATACACCCAAAAAGTGACCTTGACGGTAAGTTAGAGGACGTGTTGTAAATGTTTTTTTTTTGCTTTTGAAACTTTTTGTTGGATTCATTTGTCACAATGTGGCTGCGTTTGAAAGGAATACATTAGTTTGCGGTCGTTGCCTTCAGTCGAATCTTCTCTTGTTTAGGTATACCACTACAAATTGGATACTGCGCCGATTCTACTGTTTACAAACTGAATTAAAATGTTTTCTCACAGTAATGTTCACCAAAATTTATTACATTGAATCTCAAAAATGAATACCTATTTATAGTATTTATCAGTAAGTACCTACACCCGTTACTGTACATATCCACCTTTACAATCACATGACATATTACATAGATGACAATAATTTTACCGGTAATAACAATAGCACAGACTTTATAGACAGCTCTCAATATTGTCTATCCTTTTCAAATAATGATTGTAAAAAAAGAAGTGCTTGTAGAGTAAGCTGTTCAGTACACCTTGGGATTACTGGTATTATGTTAAGGTCTATTTTACTTATTATGCAAATATTAAAACAAATTTCTATTTTCTTGCGTACATCCTATATATTCTAATGACAATACCTCAATACTAATGGCTTGAGGATCCGAGATAAAGCCTTTCCGGGCAAACCTGCTTGTTCATGGAAACATCCGTGCGGTCAGTAAATTACATTTAGCCTCCATCTCATTGGTCGAATCTAATTTGCAAACGGACCGCTGTAATTCTGTGCAGATTAATGTGAAGTATCTCGCCTCCTAAATCAAATAACAATGGCGTACAAGATAATTAGTGTTAATTTAGTACTAAGATGAGGGCGACGTCCTCCTGATGTGAATTATTGCCGCAAAATGAACAAACAGGTAAAGCGTACCATGGCACGCTGTTACGATAATTACGAATAATTTTAATTGACTGATCATCACTTGTTTTATTTCTTGGAAATATAAACTTTCTACTGAAGAAAGGAAGTAGCTAACGAAGTTTATTCTGAGAAGCAAAAAACAGGACAAAATAACAAAACAAAAATAAAACAGAAATTCCACAAATTTTACTAATACGCTACATCGATTTACATTTGTAAATAAGCATGTCTGCAAGGGGATGAGTAATATTTACTAGAATAAGAAAACGGATAAAACCTAATAGTTAACTATGGATAGATTAGCGATTACGATAGATAGCATTGGACAGGCAAAAAAAACTAGTAAACTAACAAAAAAAGACTAGTGTTGTACATTAACTGTTCAATCCTTTCTAGGACACTACGCCTATCAAGTTTAAGTTGTATATGTGCAGAAATCGAGGTAAGAAGTTTTGCCACTTTCTCCGATGACCTTGGCGTGCAATGACCGCGAAAATCCAATCAAGTTATTCAGGAGATTGATATCGACCTTAGATGCCTTTATTGGAAGATATTTGTCACTGTAATTAATCAATCAACCCCCAAGAATTTATAGAACACGAGATGTTTTGATTGAAATACTTGTAGACAGTAATTACGACACAAAAGGGGATTAATTTCACTTTGTCTTTTAGGGAAGTTCTAAATTTGATCTTCAGCGTCTATATTTCGGTGGAATTTTTAGTATTTTAGCGTTTTCTTCTTTGAATACGAAAGTGACTGACTTTTAGAAGTGTGGTGTTCAGTCGAACGATCAGTTTCTTTACAGCGGTTTGCGGTTTTGACCCTAGTCCTTAACAAGTATTTGTATCTATTACAGGTAGTTGTTCTAAGTATTTGATAGTTTGTGTTTAGAAACGCATTGATGATTCAGGAAAAGATACAATAAAAAGAACAACAAAATCACTGAAACATTTACAGAATAGCAGTTGCCTTCAAGTCTTTTACAATTTCCCTTTCAAACAATTTCCAGTGAAGTCGTACGGGAACAGAACTTAGTTTCTATAACCATAAACCTTGAACCACATCATTGTGTTATTTCCTTTGAAAGTCGACAATAATCCCTAACAAAGCAATCGATATTTGTAGACTATTATAAAGGGTTTCCTTTTTATTGCTGGAACGGAAATAACCATATACTTTAGTTTTTAAAGTAATGTACTTGTATCCGTATGCCAATGTGTTGCCTAGCTGTTCCCAATCCTACTCTTTTTAATTTTACCACATGACGTCGACATGTAAGAGAGGTACTAAATTTGCCTTTTACTTAGTGGTTTGGTCTGTGCGAACCAAATGGAGGCCGAGTGATAACAAACGATTGCAGGGCAGACCACCTGCCCGTCGGACGATATTTAGAGGGCAGTGGAGAATTATTGGGTCTTGCACATGATGAAATGGTACCTACTCAGTGTTATCGGCTGATATGACAGTAAGTGCTCAACTGTAAATAGGTCCAACAGTAAATAGGTTTATGCTGGGGAGCTTCAATCGCCTGAATTAAAAAACCCCTAATGAACATCTCCTCCATTCCAAATTTATCGCAAGACTTATTCCAGGATTTTAGCTTGAGCTATTCAAATGTAATCACAGTCGAAAGGGCTGCGAAGGAAATGGATCAGTCTTTGTTTTTTTTCTAGCCCGGTTTGTACCACTGTCTGAGCTTAATTTGCGTAAATCGTTTTTGTCTAAATTTACATGGAATTAATTGTAGCTTTTAAAGAAATTGTTTTAAAATCGCTTATTGGAAGGTACACTTATTGGAAAAAATATTATCCCTGTATTACGCTGGTTAAAACTGTAATTGTACTTTTTTTAAGTTGACTAGGGGATGAGAAAAATCACGCCATTTTGGCTCACTATTATCTATTTCGTAATGATTTCATAGTAAAAACTGTCAACTTGACAACTGTTATGTACCCCCAGTACAAATTTGGCCTTTGATGACCTCTTTTTGTTACATTTTTTTAATTATGTAACTATCTTGGCTTGGCTTGCAACTATCCAGAGATGGTGAAACGGGCCCTAAAAATTCCAAATTTTGTTACGTAGTTGCCCAATACATTATGAGATTACGACTATTTCTTAGTTATAATACTATAAATCAGGTATAAATAGATTTGCTTGCACTTCTTGGAAAGAAATCCCTGAAATTCTTTGTAAATCTTTATAGCTAACATTAAACACTTCGGTACTCAGCTAAACCTATAAAAGTATTTTATTGTCTGTTTAATTTTCCGTACGTGCACCTTCCTGCATAATTTAAGAGCCTGTGAATCTGATACGCTCGCAGCACAAGGCAAGGTGGCTAGTAAACTCAGCTTTATTATGTCAGCATTCATTACATCTATTGATATATTGTGTCCTTCTCATTGATTTAAATACTAAAGTTAGGGTCATCCAAACATTTGACAAACGCTTATGCCATACACAGAAACACTGACACCATCTTTGTTAGTATCGCGTGGCAATTGTTTTTAGCCGATCGCGGACTAGTTTAAACTTCGGTTTAGAGAAGACCATTATGGGACCAAGTTCGGTGGTGTCATTGTGACATACGGTCCACCCAGTCTTTACGCAGTGATATATAAGTCAATAGTACTTCTAAATTATTTTCGTTCATGACCTTACGATTGCCATAATTTATCGACAGACGGTCCGTCAAAATCGTTATTCAATAATTTCATTATGTTGATTTTTGTCAGTTTTCACAACCAAATCTGCCATACTAGGGCCCCTAATCGAACGTAATAATAATATCAGCAAACCTTACAAAATGGCTTTGAAATTTACTTAGAGCTAGAGGCGTACTTACTTATATAGTATAAGTAAGTATACTATACACCCACAGTTCTCACATAAGGCTCGCCATATTACATGAAAATGTAATAAAGGGAGCCTTTTACACAAATCCAAACACCGATCTGATAATGAGAACTTCATAAAAAAAATAAACTTGAAATGTTGTTGCAGCTAGTAAACGCAGATTATTGTAAAGACATCCAATATAGCGGTTCAAAGAATGACGTATGATTTTTGCTTATGAATGTAAAAAATAAAAAACTTAGTCAATAGAAAGTCTAGATTTGGTCACGCTAGGCGGCCGAAATCTTATTTCTTTCTCTGGTAATAAGATTTTATTACTAACAAAAGATAAATATACAGATACATTCGATTGATTTGTTTCTTTTTTTTAAGAACACTATTTCAAAATGAAATCGAGCTTTCTAGAGATTTATTGTTTGATGATGGTAGAACTTATCCAGTACCAACATACCAATATGGAACAATGTGAACATAAATATATTGCTTCAGCAATTCATTACTTGAAGTGAAACAAGCAAAATGACGGTATTTGTTAAACGTTGCATGTAACAAGGGCATTGTGCTCGAGCTTTGACGTGCTTCCTTTAAATAGCTCACTGCATCGAGCGATGACGTCACTGTCAGAGCTTTTACAATGCGAAATCATAGAATAGGCGCAGAAGTTTTACTGTAAATGTAAATGTATGTGGGATGAATTGGATGCGCTAATTGATCCCACATACATTTTCATTTATCTCACGAGGACTAGTCGAAAAGATGAAAGAAATGAGTACAAATTATTCTCCTAAACTAACAAACAATGCCTAACAAGTCGAACATTATTTTCCATACATTCCCTTACACAAGATTAAGTTAAGTTAAATTGAGTGATAGCAATTTTGTTTATTTGCTTTTTGAGTCTGACATATTATAATTGACATGCTATCGTCAGCCATCATCTTTCAGACTTTAACCATATAATATTGGTCAGATCAAGTTTGAAGAACGTAGGACCAATGTCTTTGGTACTGAGCTTTAAGTATCAACTCATAATTGTTTAAATTCACATAATCCAAGCTTCAATGTAAAAATACGTAAAGGTTTCCCAACAATATTGTACCCAATACATTATTATTCTCTCAGTACGTTACAACAGAACTACTTACAGACCCAAATAGATTCTTTCAATACACTAGTTCCCTTTCATAGCGGTAACTAGATCGCAATCTTTTCATAAAGAAATCGCTTCATTTGACGGTAAATACGTCGTACCTAATATCGGTGGCAATTTGTGGTTCATTTCACATCGGAACCAGTTATGAACACGTACATATTCGTATCGGAAATAAAGGGAATGCACAATGGTTGCATCTTGAACTTGGCCCACATTCTCACGATATGAAGGGCAGGACACAAAAGAATGAGTGTTATGCATAAACGCATACGCACATATTATATTGGCACAAAGCTTGCGATCGTGCACCGTGCACCGTGCACCATGGTTTTGTTTTTTATTGTACTCGTACGCAGAGGGGAGAGTGCGCGGAGAAAGTCATTATGCAGCTCTAGTTTTTTATTATTACCTATTAGTTTTTGTTCAATACTCTTTTCTATGACGGTTTCTTTTTACCGCTTAAATGCGTCATTAGTGTACTACTTCTAAACTTTTTGAAATTAACTCTATATTTTTAATCAGTACTATGCAACCTACCTCTAATAACAAGTCTATTTTTAGACCGTTACATATGTAATATTTGTATGAAATTAGAATCCAATAAGACTTCCTCATTAGTACAAACAACCAACACGGTCATTACTTTAGATAAAGTAATTGGATTTTACATAACTCCTCTAATAACTTAAAAATACCACAAATAATACATAATGTGCATGCATGACATACTAGGTAGGTACGTAAAGATTAATTAACTTGGGCTTTTTATTGATACTGAATTAAACATATAGAGAAACGAAACTACTGTGCAATCATTAATTATATATCCACAAAATGGTGGATGTTGGCAAATTGGATAAACATGTGAGAAATTGAAATTAGCCACTGTTGTTTCTGAATCGAATAATGCTCCCTTAAACGACTCAGTGCAATGTACTAGGCTGGCATGGAATCCGCGCTGAGTGCACTCCGCTATAGGCGCGCAGAGGCTAGTTATTCGCCAAGTTTTCGTAACACGACCTACCTATTACTGTTGAATAAGTTGCGACATGTTACGGTGCACTACAGTATATCAATCGTATGCGGGTCCTAAATGCAACCATATGCTGCATTCTCTGTTTATACTGCGTGCATTTGGCTCAACATAAACACTTAAACAATCATCGCTCGCAGTTACACGAATGTCTACAGATATGCATGTACGATGTTGCTGAAACCGCGCGGTAAAAATCTTGAGTTTATTTTAGAGAGTGTCCTCATTCCTGAGCGCGCTGCCCAGCGAAAGTAACCACTTACATACGCTCACATTACCTAGATAATACTTTCCAGATACCCCGGTTTAAGTCTCGACACATAAACAAGCACAGGCTTACAATAACATCACTTGGAGTTCAGAACACTTACCGTTTGTGAGCTTCGCGACGCCAGCCCGGTTTACAGCACCATCAGGAAATAAGTGTTTATAATGTAATAATAAACAATAACAGCGGAACGGAGGCGAGGGAGATCGCCTGTTATTGACGTAATCGTATGTCGTTTTAGGTTAAGTTTTAGAGGATCGCGCGCGGTTCTTAGCCGGTGACGTTAGCGGACGCGTCACGGCATACGTTATCGAATAGGGATTTGGATAATTTTGGGGGGATTGTTTTGAGGAAGAAAGAAGTATTTAGATGGTGGAAATGCAGTATTGTCGCGGGGCACGGAGCGTGCGCACTCGAGTCTGGTTGGGTACTGGCGGCGGCCGACAGGCGGCGCTGTGCTCGCCGTCGTATTGATAAAAGCGCAAAGGGCGCGCGACGGCCTGGGACGCGAGGATGCGATCGCGACACTGTACAGTGTAGCAGCAAGCGCTTTCAGCGCGACCAACCTTGAACCCGCCGCATCGAATATTAGATAATGTGGGATTGGATAAAATGATGCGGTAACATCACCAGAGCTGTGCGGAATGTCTACGGCTTGTTTACATTACAGCGCGTTCGCGCCTGTTCATATGCTGAATGCAATACTTTGTTCTCGGCAACGCTGCGTACATGGTCGATAGAGATTAATGAACTTGGCATTTGTATATTATTGGCTATTCACGGAGCACAAAACGAAATACACGACTGCATGTACTGTACAACTTGCGACTTGGGAATAATTTGAAGACATTATCGCTTTATATTTTTATGTTATAGTTCTCAGCTATCCTTACTTCTTTACTAATATTATAAATGCCAAAGAAACTCTGTCTGTCTGTCGCGCTTTCACGTCAAAACTACTGAAATGATTTAAATGAAATTTAATACAGAGATAGTCTAGAGCCTGAGAAAAGACATAAGCTACTTTTTAATGCGAAAAAAGGGCTGTAAAGCGTTGAAATATGGGATGAAAGTTATCCAGACCACGCGAGCGAAGCCGCTGACAGAAAGCTAGTATTCAATATAACTATTCAAACTAGTTTCTAACACTTACAATGTCTAATTAAAATAAAACTATTGTAATTGATAGAGTCAGCGATTAAAAATACGTGAAAAATTCCTTTACGCGTATGTAAACTTTCGGGAAGATCTACTAGGTCTAGCTTGTTTATATAATATTTATCAGTAAATCGTGAGACGCCAATGACTTAGCGTTTGAATATTCATACGCATAGGTACAATATAATCTTCCATGGAGTACGTGACAAGAATTAATTACGACGCCGGCTGAATAAAACATTTCTAGAAATTTTTGTTAAATTTTTAATCTCTGTTAGCTGAAGTTATAAGGAGTTATAAGGCAATTTGCCTTTTATGACGTTTAAGACAAAAGTACCTCTATTTAAATATGCGTTTATTTAAATATTTAAATTGAGTGTTTTGTTTTTACGAGCAGCAATGCTCTTGTATTTCGAGGTCGGTACAGTCGACAGCCATAACTACAGTAGCACCTCAGTATTCATATTCGTGCGCACGGTTTTGCACATAACCTCTGTGCGTGTGATGTTTCAACACAAACATTAATTAACATATAAAGGCATGTTATAATAATAATCTTTGTTATACTATATGGATATTTTTTTTATACCACTAAGGTGGCAAACAAGCATACGGCCCGCCTGATGGTAAGCGGTTACCATAGCCTATGGACGCTTGCAACACCAGGGGTATCACTCGCGCGTTGCCAACCCGAAAAACCTCTTAGAGGTTTATGGAGGATTCACTGCGCCGACAGTTTGAGGGAATATTCCTCTTACTGCCAGCGCAGTGCATCCTTAGAAGGAGCTCTGGCGACCTTACTCACTGCAGGAACACAACACACAATAAAGTGTGTTATTTGGCTGCAGTTTCCTGTAAGGTGGAAGTACTTCCCTAGATGGGCTGCTCCAGATTTGAGCCATAAATGGCTGTGCCCTACCTCTCTTTATGTATATAGTATAAATATGTAGTACCTATAATAATAATAAAGTTTTTTATGTTGAAAAAAGTTCAACTTACATTATTTAATAAATAAATAATCAACCCCTTTTACTGTCCTACTGCTGGGCACGGGTCTCCTCTCAGTATGAGAGGGATTAGGCTATAGTCCACCACGCTAGCCTAATGCGGGTTGGCAGACTTCACATGCCGTCGAGAAAATCTCTGAGGCATGCAGGTTTCTTCAAGATGTTTTCCTTCACGCGAGTTCACTTAAATCGAGTGATAATTAGAAATAAAGCATTTCTGTATAACAAAGTAAAATTGTTCGTCTTCTCCGGTTCAAAAGTAGTGCTAAATTTAAGTTCCAATCCCGGTCATTCTTATTTTACATTATTGTTAATTGTTATCAACTAAAATTAGCTCAACTTAACTAGATAGGAATAATTGAAAAATAATAATAATTTACGTATAAATTATTTTAATACTTATCTAGGTAGTGTATAGAAGAGGTCGTGGCTTCGATTCCTGGTTCAGAAAGTGTTACATATTAGTTTCTCTATAGTTAAAAGCAAAGACGTGGAGTTTTAAATCACAATTTACTTCTGCCGAACTCCTCGGGGTCTACAAGCGTATTGGTATTTGTATGTAAGATTTCCATATAATTTCCTTAATATCTTAACTACTATGACATAATAATTCACGTGAGATAACAGAATGACTTATAAATCAGAACACTTGTTGCTATGACTCCCCAGTCGTTATGGCAATCCACGCGCCCGCGCCGCGTGACAAGAATCGCTTATATTCCACACATCATTGGTTTCTTGCTAAATCAAAGTACCTCATTACATAATATCAGGCTTTTGAGATGTACAGTTCTCGTCAAACTTATTGTCCGGGTTGAAGTTGGCACGAGCTACATTTAACCTAGCCGTACAAATCGAAGAATTTTTCTTTCTCCGATTTTTACGGCCGGGTTAAAGTTATTGGATTAGAATGATTTAAAACGACAGTTTATGACTTGAATGAGACAATGCTCAGCGTAAAGTAAGGCTTCCGAATGTCAAATTTGTATTACAATTTGACATACGGAAGCATAAGTTCATGCTGAGTCTCTTCTCTGAATCTCAGCGTCAGTACCTTCCGCAAGTCTACATCCTACATCCTCATGAATCCCCGCCACCTGGGCAGGGTATGTCGGACTCATGCCGATTAAAAACCGCACTTACCATCACTTGCGTCATGGTCATGGGTTCAGGGACATTCACCACGAACATGACGGGATCCTACACTACGCCTGCCTAGAACAGAAGTACAAATTCAGAACTGCAATTGAGGTTTTTTTTTATTTATAGGTACACAAGACAGAGTTACAGCATTATACAATTTGAAGTTATAAATAATATCAATAAAACATAGTAGACTGTGGCTGATAAGTATTCAGAGACGAAACTAAGCATAAACTTAGGCTTCCGTATGTCAAATTGTCATACAAATTTGACATACGGAAGCGTTACTTTACGCTTGGCGTCGTCTCTGAATATTAGCCTGTGGCTCCAAAGGTATGTGCACACAGCAAGACTTGCTAGTAACCTACAAGAGACAATTACAGGTATTATAATGATAAAATGTGAGTAGAAATTACAATATAGTCAATTGTTGCAAATGTTAAATTGAATTAAAAAAGAATTCCATAGTAAAACATTTTATTCTACCTCTACCGATCATTAATACCATGAATGATTTACACCTATACCAAGGTAAGGTAGCAGTTTATCGACAGCGATATTAATCGACATCTTTCTATGGTTTCTACATAGTCGAAAGGGTCTTTAGAACCCCTGCGACCTACATACATGAATAGTGGCTAGAACTATGGCTTCTTGACTCCTAGACCGCACCCACCTGAGTTATTAGTACCACAGATTATGTTACAGTTAGCAACTGCTAGAAATTGAAGGAGAACATGGAAATCTTAGACGAAGTTTTATAAGAAGTGAAGGAAAAAGTGGGGATCGACTCGTAACAAGAGGTGAAACAGAAGGCAATAGAAAAAGAACAGTGGCGATTGGTTCACTGATATGAACAGAGGTCTTAACAACACGCTAGTATTTTTCTAAAGGTTAAGCAGAGGTGTGTCGGTAGGTACTAATGTACACTAACACACACACAGTTCGTCGGTATATTTTAGTTCAACTTAACAATATTTAAATATTTAAACAATTTGGACACCTCAAAATCTTAAGGATATTTTGTTTTGATACTTAAGCATATAATATATACATATTTATACATATACATATTTATTTAAGCTGATTTAATTTTAAAGTTTGATCTCATTGTTTTCGTTTATATTAAGTAGTGGTTGATCTCATTTCGCATGATGTGATCTCCCATAATTAAAGAAGCACTTGGCTTGAAGGTCAATTGTAATATTTTTATTAGCATGTAAGGTGTATTCTTTGTCGGAGATCCTAATAAAATAAAATAAAATAAAATAAAATGTAATAGGGGTGAGCCTATTGCCATCAACCGGACACAAATACATACCCCGAGCTGCTACTGGGAGTTTCACAGAAAAACCCAATAACACTTTGCTCGACCCGGAAATCAAACCCCGGACCTCTAGCGTAGGAGTCACTTTTCTGACCACAAGATCAACGAGGCATACTTTACAACGTGTTTAAACTATCAAAAGCAAACTTCGTTTAGTGAAAGTTTCGTGAATGGCTCACTGAAATACGATTGTATATCAAACAAGGACTGGGACTAACTTTCAAAGCTATTGGAAATCAATAATGGCTTTAAATTTCAGTACCCGAGGCGTTGAAGAAATTAAGTGAAGTTATTAATAAAATTTCCAAACAAAAAAACTATTTGTTGTTTAATTAACATTTTCTGAAGATGAAAGCGCGGCTAGGATTCGTTGGTTCAATTGCCAGTACCTCAACCATGAGTTTTATCGAATGGCTTTCGATAGGTTTTTTACGCATCGAAACGCTGTAATCTCATAGCAGATTTTAGTTCCTTACGTAACCGCTAGAGGCGCTGCGAGGGTTTCCCATACAAATATTTTACCGCGTCGCTAGCGAGTCTAGTGAGAAAAACTCATGGTTGAGGCACTGATCACAATAGCAGTTTATAATTGTGTTTGGTTAGTAGAAACATTGCCGCTGTAATAATCTTGGGCGAGGAAGAGAAAAAATAGAGTACATTGACTTTAAATTTTCAATCAGTATCAACTTCAATGCTAGAACTAATGTGCATGATACAGTTTCATAGTTTTAGCTTAGCGTGAATGCGGGAGTAGCTCTATCTGTTAGGCTTTCACACCTAAACCGCTGAACCTATTTTGACGCAATTTTGTACAGAGGCAGATTAGACCTTGAAGAAGGACATAGGCTACCCTTTTTCACAAAAGTCTTGAAGAGGGAGAAAAAAGGGTACCCTAATCAAATATTCCATGCCGACGAAATATCGTCACAGGGAAATATAAAATATTATTTACGACTATAGTCGTGAATGATTGTAGTATGAAGCGGAGCGGTTCTTTTATTTTAAGCCCGTAGTTGGTTCCTGTCTGGACTGCGTGCAAAATCGTGTCCAGTCCAAGCGTTTTAGAGCGCTGGCATTATCAAAGCACTCCAAGAATACTTGCGGAAGCATTATACTTAACAAAAACACATTTTGCCCCACAATGCCACGTCATCCACTTCACAACCCAAAATAACTGTGAAATTATCATAGTCGGCCTATTTTATATTCTGTTACCTAACTTTACATAGGAAATATTGAAGAAATAAGGGAAAATAACAGCCAAATATAAGGCAAAAAATATATATTAAGCAATTATTTGTTTATCTTTAAAGTGTTGTTTGCTTAGATTAATTAATTATTTAATCTAAGGATATTTTGTTTGTTTGTTTGTCTTTATTTCTTCTTCTTCTTACAAGGGTCAAATAAATATCCTGGGACATTGTACTGTACACAGCACCTAGTCCTAAACACAGAATAGGTAATATAGTCCTACGAAAATTAAGCAGATTGCAGATTAAGATGTAATACTTATTAGTTACGTTTTTGTGTAAATACATACTTACTATTTTTAAATACTATTTTTCTATTTATCTTCGGGGACGCCTGCAGGCACCAGGCGGGCGATCAGCCCAGTTCCCCAATTTTGGTGGATCCCTTCATGGGTTAGTGGCGCTCGGCGTCGCGAATCTTCTGATTGCTTTGCAGAAGTCCAACAGTTGCTTGATTGATATTTCTGCAAGTTGCTCTTCGTTTACTTCATCAGTGCCTAGTATTTCCCATCTGAATAGTGCCAAAATTTTGCATTCTGCTACTAGATGGAAGCTTGTTTTATCTGCTTCCCCTCATACGGGGCATATATAAATACATACTTATAATATATAAGAAATAAGAAACACCCAAACAAACTCAAACACTTGAAGTTCATCACATAAATATTCGTGCCCTGTGGGAATCGAACACGCGACCTCGTGATCAGCAGTCCAGTACTCGAACCCCTAGACCACACTTCCTGGGGGCTAGACCAGATGCATTTCGACATTCGAATCGACAAATAAAATGTATGGAAATGACACAAGCTTTCGACAAATCGGGCTGTCACTAATGTCATTTACATACATTTTGTTTGTCGATTCGAATGTCAAAATGCAACTTGTCTAGCCCCCCTGTATGGTGTACATAATAATCCACCTTCGACACTTCTGCCTCACCACTCGGGGAATACAGGCGTGATAGTATATTCAGTCTAGTTGAAAGTGCGAGTATACGGGGCTAGCGTCTAGGTCCCGTTTATAGCGTCGCAGAGTCGACTAGCCGTCGCAAGCCGGCTGGCGTCCCCTGTACCAAGATATCACGGTAACAGGTTTTAAACGATAGCTATCGTATCTAGATATCTACTTAGACGGTCACTTTCTACAATCATAATAGCAAACAGACTTGTACAAATGTACACGCGAAGTCTGCAATCTCAAAGAAATTTAAAATTATTTAACTAATTAATTTATATCCCCTTTGCCCAGCAGTGGGACAGCATATTGAGGCTAATATTCAGAAACGACGCTAAGCATAAACTTACGCTTCAGTATGTCAAATTGCAATACAAATTTGACACACGGAAGCGTTACTTTACGCTAAGCGTCGTCTCTGGGGGGCTAGACAAGTTGCATTTTGTCATTCGAATCGACAAACAAAATGTATGGAAATGACACAAGCTTTCGACAAATCGGGCTGTCACTAGTGTCATTTACATACATTTTGTTTGTCGATTCGAATGTCTAGCCCCCCTGAATTGTCTAGCCTTAGTGTACACCCACAGTTCAGTGGTGAGTTTAGATCCCATGTAGCCAGCCGGGCACAAATCGCAGCAGCGCTTACGGCCACTCACTACTAACGAGACAGTAAGACATTTTTTTTTTTTATAAATATCTTGGGACATTTTTACACAGCACCATCTAGTCCCAAACTAAGCAGAGCTTGTACTATGGGTACTAGACGATGGATATAATACTTATATACTTTTTTTAAATACATACTTATAATACATAAGAAACACCCAGACAAACACAAATACTCATTTTCATCACATAAATATTTGTGTCTTGTGGGAATCGAACCCACGACCTCCTGATCAGCAGTCCGGTACTCGAACCACTAGACCACAGACGTCGTCAAAACATAGGTTAATAATTATAATTATTTAAGTTACATTTATCAAGTGTCTGTTATAATTGAGCTTAAAGCTCTATCGACTGTTGAATATCTTGTCGACAATGTTATGATGACATGTCCAAAGAATGAGTGAATGTCTGACTGGTAATTAGGTAATTATTCACATTCAGAGGAGGTGCCTCTAAAGTAACTCCCAGTTAAATTACTTGTCAGATAATTTCCTTAGCAACTGTTCTATTTTTTATTTATCTGACATTTTATATAGACATGGTGAAACAAGCCCTAAGACTAAGTAATTAAACATTATTATTAAAAACGCAAGTCACGTTAATTCGTAACAAACAACATTACTCGTGTAACATTTTAAAAGCTTCCAATCCCCTGAGATTTACGGAGGCGTAATCACAGCGAGTGACTATTTAACTCCCTCATATTAAATCGTGTTTACAGTCGTCTCATTAAAATTCTCACACGAACTCACTAATCCTTCCACGTGTTACTTAATCTGTGTCCCCTTGAACTTGGCTTTTGAATCTTCCATGACATTACGTATTTTGTTTTTATTTTTCGAAGAGCTATCAAAAAGCAAAAGTCTATTGTTTTAATCCATAAATTATAGCAAAAAGTTTTCAGTATCATGTAGGTTGTAGTGCTCCAACTTATTAACATAACATGCCATACCATCATGCCTGTATTCCCCAAAGAGTAGGCAGTGGTTAACTGATGTAAGTACATGGGTGTACTTACATCACTTAGATGGTATCTATGTAATAAGGTACTATGTAATAGAAAGCGAGGCCGAATAATCAGGCACAAATCCAAACTAAAATAAATCCAAATTATAAATCGAATCCGGGACCTAAAGCTTATTTGTTATTAACCAGGCAAAAATCTATAGCTACTTAAGACTTAGTTAAATTCGAAAAACACCAAAACTCTTGCATAGAAGCCCCTCTTGAGACTACTACAACAAAGAGGTAGTACAAATATCCGAGAATCCGAGTAAATAAAGAAACGCATCTGTAAATGCGATAGTGAGGACCATTACCATTTGTTACACGTGTAGAGCGCTCGTATCCGCCGATACATATCTACTGAGCGGCGCGTTGCAAACTTGGAGCCGAAGTGGTACCGGCCGAGACGCACCGACCTTGAGATATTGCACTTCTACACTCCCTTCCCCTTTCCCCCCTACTCCCCCCACTCACTCCCTCTACACTCCTCACCCCTACCTCACCCCTACCTCACCCCTCTCCCCATTTAGCACCAAGCTCACAGCGCTTTTCTAGGACTTACGATTTGCCCTAACTTACGCTTAGTGCGGTATATTTACAAGTTTTGTAATGGACATCCACTACGTAGCTGGACGCTCTTTATATTTGAGATGGTGCTCGTACGTTTTTATTTAGTCACAATAAAGCAGTTTCTTCTGATACATTTTATACACAATCAGAATAATAATAAGGAATGACGAGATTGGAAATAAATAAGCGATTTCGGCTCGCAACACAGTATAAGTAATTATTTATTACGATTCTAACAGCGCTGAATCATTCATATTTCATTCCTTAATTATCTTCTTAAGGATGGAGTAAATAATCGTGTTCAAAATTTGGGTACAATCGTACAATACATTCGATATCGAACAGATATTATTCATCTTCGGACCCGACCGTGATTTAACAAGATTATCAAGTGGACATACCGCGCCACGGTGCACTTACCTACGCGAATTTATCAAATTGATGAGGGTCCGAACTTAGAGGCAATTTTGGGCTGGCCAGACCAGACGAACCATAACGCGATCATTTTGAAAACATTAGCGACCAGTGATTAATTACTACGAAAATTAAGGCTTGAAGGCTCGTAGACTCAACGTGGACCCCTAATTTATCGCCTCCCCGCTTTTGCAAGATTGAAATACTTTTTATTTTTACCATAAGAAGACCTGTCTGTATATGTCATCAGTTGACAACTTAGAATTAATACTATGTGCTCTGGCTCGAGATAAGCACCTTACGGTTAAGGATTTTCATCAATTCAAAGCGTTAATGCGGATTATGCTGTTTAATAACCGTAAATTTCGTTACTAACAGATGGAACCGCAGCAGTCATTTACACTAAAAATGATTATTATATTTTGAAAGTATTTGCCTAAGTTTCATCCAACACTGCAGTTCTAAGATAGTAATCATTTCGATATCAAAACAGCAGCCATTATTTAACTATAGTTTACTTAAACTTTAATCGGGATTCAAATACTGCCTTAGATCATTGATTCTGTGAAGGATCCAAAACTTTGGCATTTAACATTTCAATATAACCGAAATTATTTTACGTTTATACTGAAATCGGGCTACCATTTTTTTAAATTCTGATCAAAATTATGAGATCTTATTCCTCGGTACCAACCGCGGAATGCCGGATAATTTGTCAGTCTGCAGCCCGACCGACGGATAGTCTGCCCAATACTTTAGGCGTTGTTTTTCCTTTAGTTTTTATTTTTGGATATTGACGACTAATGGTCGGTCGGGTCTGATAAACATGAGATGTGAAACCTGCAGTTTTTTAAGATTATACCTTCCCATGATAAACATGACACGTCGTAAATATGCTTTAGGTAACGAAAAACTTTTTAGACGTTT
This sequence comes from Acronicta psi, assembly GCA_946251955.1. Lineage (NCBI taxonomy): Eukaryota > Metazoa > Arthropoda > Insecta > Lepidoptera > Noctuidae > Acronicta > Acronicta psi. The sequence continues at coordinate 5,332,237 of OX276472.1, read as the reverse complement.
TTGCTCGCAACTTGTAAGTATTAAGTTGCGAGCAAAAACGACTAAAAAGTCCGTTTTTCGTTAGTTTCGAAAACTTAGGTGGGTGGTGTTTCTATTAAGTTGGTTTTTATGTTGCGTTTGTTGGTCCGACTGAGGTATATTATGTTTACACTGTGTTGTTTCTGTGTCTCTAGATTACAAAGACAAAGAAATGTCTTCTAAAACTAACCAAATAAGTAGATAGAGCTACTTAGACTAGATTAGAGTAGGCGGGAATAAGCTATTCGTTCGGTCTAAACTATTAACAATACTAAATTATAAACAAAATTCTTTCTTTGCTTGTCCCGCCTGCAATATGTTTTCCAAAATTCATTTAAGTAGAAGGTACATCATTTCCAATAATACACAGAGCTTGTTTTTAGACTTTTAGTTCGTCATCATCATCTTCCTAGCCTTTTCCCAAACATGTCGGGGTCGACTTCCAGTCTAACCAGATTCGGCTGAATATCAGTATTTTACAAGAAGCGACTGCCATCAGACCTACGCAACCCAATTTCTAGCAAATACCGATATTCTAAGGATAGACTGGTTGTCAGGCTTTTTGACTTCTGACTACCACTAAGGATTATCATAGGTGTTCATATGACAACCGGGACCGATGGCTTTTCGTGCTAAATGTGTCTTGATGTGTTTAGAATGGTCACCCATCCACAGACTGACCTCGGCAAGCGTAGCTTAATCTTGCAGATCGGTTGATCAGCGTTGCTATAACTTAGACTTTAAGTTAGTACCTACTGTAAACAGTTCGGTGTTTTGTTTCGTCTAATAATTCATTTTTAAGGAAAATTTTAACATTGGATTGATATTTTAAAGGTGTTGAAATCCTCCCAACCAATATTTAATGGGCATAATGATGGACGCTGGGAGAGAAAGATGGAAGCAGTCCAAGGCAAACCGTTTTGCGAGACCCGTCAAATATTCACAGAGCTCCAGCACCCCCCGCCGAGGCAACTATCAAAGATGATATCGAGGAAGATGTATGTCTGGTGGAGGGTCACGTTAGGATGGCAGGTTGGTGCATGCAGGAATATGCATCAAGTACATCGCCGCTAATGGCTGTTGATTGATATTTATGACTTTGGATACGTTGGGGTATCGCATGACATGGCCAACTTCATGCTTCAATCAGCCAGGAATTATTTAACTATACTCATTACTTGTAGATTAATTTTAATGTAAGTGAGAAATAATCTTCGCTTATCATTATAATTTATTGTGAGCTGGAACTTAGTTATCTTGGTATAAGTGTGAATTTACATTTATGCTGAACAGTATTTGTTTTAATCGTACCTAGGTACTTACTTGTTTAATCTTTTTTTTTTTCGAGTATTTTACCGGCATCAGAATATCTACGTAGGTACTCAAATCTACAAAGTCAAACCTTTAACAATAAAATAGGACAAAGTAAGATTGGTAAGACTGCCTCGTTGGTTGACTGCTACCGCTAGAGGTATCGTATCCTGGCTTCGATCCCTGGGTCGAGCAAAGTATTGTTGGGTTTTTCTGTAAAATTCCCAGTAGCAGCTCGGAGTCTGGATTTGTGCCCAGTTGTTAGCAACAGGATCGTCCCTTATTACATGGGACCTAAACATATCGGCGAACTGTGGGTGTACATTAGTACACCTCTGTCTAACCCTTCAGGGAATACAGGCGTGATGGTATGTTATGTAGTAAGTTCATACAATTGTAATAACTCTTATTTTAAAAGAGTGTCCATGGAGTTGCTTGCCGGATTCTTCTCCATAAGATCATCTAGAATCATTTAACGTTTCATAAGTGTTTGTAAAAGCTTATTTGAAGTAAAAACATTTGAACTTGAACTTTAATTTGAACATTTGAATTGTGTACTGTTGGAATAATTTCTTTCTATTTGAAAAAGAACCCGAACAATATTTTAATCCGCAATAATTAATTACAGGTAACTTTTATGTTCAAAAACATTTTGATTTGTAACAAAATTTCGTTTATATTTGTAACATCAGACACGATACAAATGAAACTTGATATTTTATTTTTCTTCATTACCGTTTGTCATACCGTACTATTATTGATCGAAAGGTCATATCATTTTCAATAACAAATTAAGTGTTCCGATATCCCGACAAAAACACAAACATCTTATAGAAAAGGTAAAAAACTACCAATTAATAATAATATTCAACCCATATACCGTCCTACTGATGGGCACGGGTCTCCTCTCAGTATGAGAGGGATTAGGCTGTAATCCACCACGCTAGCCTAATGCGGGTTGGCAAACTTCACATGCCGTCAAGAAAAACTCTCAGGCATGCAGGTTTCCTCACGATGTTTTCCTTCACCGTTAAAGCGAGTGATAATTACGCACACGATTTCGAAAAGTCAGAGATGCGTGCCTTGGATTCGAACTCGAGACCTTTGACTTGGCAGTCCAGTGGTCATACCCCTAGGCTATCACTGCTTCTTTAAAAAACTACCACAGTATTTCACAAAATAATTATAATCTTGAAACGGTCAAAATGTTTTATAGATACTAATAGCATATTGTTTTTTTTTATTAGGTACACTATGCTAATAGGATCTTGTTGCATGCAGACTATCTGTTTGACCGACAGTTCGAAACGTATGATTAAAAAAACATAATTTACCTACCCGAGCTCAACAATAGTTAAGTATAGGTACCTATGTAAAAAGCCAAGTTTTATCCCAGGCAACAATTTGGAAACCACAACACAAGAAAATAACTTGTGGTAGTTGAATTTGTATGGATAGACAGTTTTCTAAGCTTTCAACCTATCACTCATCATTAATTGTTAATTTTGACCTAAATCTAATCTAATCTAATCTAATAGATGGTTTTATTTTTGTTAGAAATCGTTACTGAAGGGGAATTCGTCATGTATTCTTATCGCCCCTGTGGCCTAATGGATAAGGCATCGGCCTCCTAAGCCGGGGATTGTGGGTTCGAGTCCCACCAGGGGTAAAACACTACTTTTTGTGTATTTCTTTAACACACGCCGAGTGATTTTGTTATTTTTTTTTGTCGCAACCAATAATCTTTGTTAAAAATACAAGAATAATTTTAAATATTATCATTATTGTTATGTACTATTTAGAGATTTAAAAGATAAACTAAAAACATCAGTAAGTTTGTTTATAAACTGCGGTTGTAACTTAAATTGTATCCGTGTAACAAAAGGGCTATATATGTACCTTAGTATATCAACATTTGCCGTTTCAACAGTTACAACAAAATATAAGTTACTAGCTCTTTGCCGCAGCTTCGCTCGCGCTAAGTTTGAACCACGTTTTTTTTTGTTATTCTATTATTTGGGGCGAAGACAAATCCAAAAAAAATAAATCAAAAATCATGAAAATTGGTCCAACCGTTCTCGAGTTATAAGTGTTGTAACAAACCCGACTTTGTTTTACATAATAAGATTTGTAAAAACGCCGTAACCTTAAAAAGAAAAAAAACCGTCGAAAAGGACAGTTGTTACCTCTCAATATATTTTATTACGAACCTATCCGTGTTTGTGCCTATCCAAAACGTATAACGTCACAAAATATATCTATCCGACGCTATAGAGCGCCTCGTCAGGGATCTATGCGAGGAACAAAAAAAACTTAAGTCTTTGTGAAGGGCACTCTGCATTGAAACAGATGACACTTGCGTACACAGTTTTCCATATACACTGCAGAAATAAACGTATCAGAAATAAAGAAAATTAATTGATTTGCGTTGACAAGACGCACAGAAAAAATTAAAAAGTACTGAGAAGTAGGTGTTAAACTATTGCAAAAGTGCAAACCTAGTCACAGGTCCACTACACCTACAGTTCTATAAGTTGGATTAAAAAGTGTTATTGAAAGATTCATAGTAAAACTTAAATCTAAGGGTCCCTCTCCCTTGGGCTCCTCACTTAGGGCATTCTGTAACGTTTCAGATAATATTTTGAGCATTACTCGGATGTTACTTAAAAATAAACTACCTCATTAGCCTAGTTGTCGTAAGCACGACTCCTACGCTAGATCCTGGGTTTGATTTCCGTGTCAAGCAAACAGTTTCGAAAGTTTCAGCAAGGAATTTCACAGAAAAAGTTAAGGTTTATGTGAAATTCCCAGTAGCGGCTCGGAGTTTGGATTTTTGCAATAGGCTCACTCTCTATTAGCTACATGGGACCTAAATATACCAGCAAACTGTCGGTATACCGCAGTACAACTCTGGCTACACTCCGGAGAATATCGGCGTGATGGTGGACGTTAAAATATTCTCACTGTTATTCCTAGCTTTAATTCGAGGAACCAATTCGTCATTATATAACTAACCTAACCTAAATTAAAAATTTAGAAAACCCCCGACACGAAATGTAATTTGCCATTTTGTGGTGGCGGCCATCTTGGATTTCAAATTTATCATAGTGTATAGTATTCTACTAGTTAAGCCCTTTCATTTGATACCCATATTGACGGAGTTGTGAAAAAATATGTAATCCGCTGTCTTGTAGCGGCGGCCATCTTGGACCGATTTTCATCAAACATAGCTAAGAACACTCCCGACTAATTCACCTTTCAAATAAAAAAAACAAAATCAAAATCGGTCCATCCGTTGGGGAGCTACGATGCCACAGACAGACACACACACACACACACACACACACAGACACGTCAAACTTATAACACCCGTCGTTTTTGCGTCGGGGGTTAAAAATAGACGGCGCGCGCGCAGCGTGGTCGCAGTACAGTCTCTCGCAACCGATCTTTAATTGCAGTGGCAGTTGCCTAGTAATTGCAATAGTTCATGCCAACGTATACTGTTATTAATCGTTGTCCATTTTATAATACGCAACATGAATAAATCTGAATATTTACATAGCTGTAGGTACGCATTCAATATGGTAATAAAGGGTTAGTCTGGCAAAACGAAAATTAAATAAATTTATCCAGTTATGCAGGATTAGCTTTCAGCCATTGGTCTTATAATTTTTAACCTACACCTCCAACAAATATCATTATATTTTATCCAATGTATACAAAAACTTAACAAATTATATTCTAAAACCTTCCTCGAGAAACACTCTATCCATTGGTGAAAACAGCATGAAAATTGGTGCGGTAGTTTTTGAGTTTATCGCGAACAGACAGACAGATGCGGCGGAGGACTCTATTTTATAATACTTATATTGATGTAGTGGTATGCATGACTTGACTGCTAAGTTCTATTCCCGGGTCGAATAATGTAAACCAAATATAAAATTTGTAGAGTACAGAAACGTTACAGTTTTAAATATTATCCTGAAAACATTCATGTTATCTTTTAGTTTCCATTTTGAACTCTGATTACGTAGGAAATAGAGTATTGAAATTGGTTGTGCAGGCCGGTGTAGTACTGAACAGGAATGAAGTTAGGCCTCTTTGTTCGATTTGTAACTGACGACCAAGACCTGTCAGGTTTGCCGCATTGTGAATGCCCGCAGGTTTGCCCCTGTCAGGGGTTCCACGATGTGCCCGAAGATCGATCACAAGAAAGACAATAATAGTCCGAATTGGATCCTACCTCGGGATCTCTATTTCTACAGGCTAACAAGTAAGGTGCCCGGATTATGGCAATAAGCTTGCCCCCTTATTATCTAGTCGGCATACTGTGGTGTACAGCAGTATATCTCTGCCTAACACTTCGGAGAAAACAGGCGTTATTGTATTTCTTATCTACATCTACACTAATATTTTATAGAAGTCTACACTAATATTATAAAGAGGAAAGATTTGTATTTTTGTATGTAACGAATAAACTCAAAAAGTACTGGACCGATTTGAAAAATTCTTTCCATGTTAGATAGCCCATTTATCGGGGAAGGCTATAGGCTATTTATCATCACGCTACGACTAATAGGAGCGGAGTAGTAATGAAAAGTGTTGCAAAAACAGGGGAAAAAATTATAAGACCACGCGGGCAAAGCCGATGGCGGGAAGCTAGTGTTCTGATAAAGCCAATAGGTTGAAACCTGCAGTGGATCCGTTTTAAACGAAATCAAAGCTTGGAAATAAAAGGTAATGTAACTATGGCGTTTGTTTACGGGCAAACAAAAGAAATTCGAGCACAAATGAAAACTGGCTCGTCGATAAAAAAACGTTCAAAAATCACGCCTATCGATTGACCTGAATCCGGTCTCTTTGAGTCAGGGATGCACCAGCGGCAAGCACACTTCATTGAGAGCACTCGAGTAGAGTTTGCATCTGCCGTGCCAGCCCTGATGACGTCAGCTGCGATAAAACTCGACGACATGACACTTTTCGCGCTCGAATCGTAATTATTTTGGACTCATCTTTTGTCACAAAATAATTCTACAAACGTGGAATCTAAGTATATTCTACGTTTCGTAGACGTCTGTGGTTCGAGTTTTGAACTGCTGATCGACGTCGAGGTCGTGGGTGCTATTCCCACAAAAATATAAGTAAGTAAGTAATGTTTATGATTTCTGGGTGTTTCTAAGTGTTTATGTATTTTATCTATCAAAATGTAGGTAGATTAGAACTTAGAAAGATAGAACTTAGATCGAAATAGTTTTAATTTAAATAGATTTTTTTATAAGAATATTTTTATGTAAGAGCCGCGTTCTAAGTAAAAAATCTTGTCACAGAAAAGAAATTCAGAAAATTACTCTAAAATTACTCAATAGCCAGACTGTTTAAATTCTGTAATATAGGGGTAAATTTACAAAGTATTCTTATCGCCCCTGTGGCCTAATGGATAAGGCATCGGCCTCCTAAGCCGGGGATTGTGGGTTCGAGTCCCACCAGGGGTAAAAATTTTCTTTTTACTATTTGAGAACTACCTCAGATAGTAGTAGATGCTTTAATTTATTCGATTAGAAAACATTTTTTTTAATATAAATACATATTATAAATAATATAATATGAAATCAGTTCTCTTTCGAGTTAGCGAGCAGGACTCGCGCTGGCTTAGCGGTCATAGCGTCTTGTGTACCGAACCAGAAGACACAGGTTCGAATCCTGCCCGCCCGGGCGATTTTTTCCTTTATTAAAAATAACTGGTAATCTTAGCAAGAAAAATGTTTAAAGACAAATGCAAAAAAACGAATTGTCTTTTTGCATTTGTCTTTAATTGTTCTTTAATTAATTTAATTAAAATATTTGCAGTTTTTTGTGATACCAAAAGATAAAATATCCTGAAATACCGTACTTTTTGGAATAATGGTAATTTTTCTTAGCAATTTAATTCAAATTATGATAAAATCTTCTATAACTACATAGTGTTTTCTATATTCTAAAACGAAGTAACTTTCTTTAGTAGCCACGAAGTTTCATCGAAACAGTACAATTTTAAGGGTACATTAAAAAAAATTTCAAAGTACCTAGAATAACCAAAATATCTCAAAAGAACCTACCTAATTCTTTGAAAAGTGAATCAAAGGACTTTTTTGTTTTCAAAAACACCTCATGTCTTCAGTCTTGTGTATTCATTTTGTTTCATTTATATTTGAACGTACGATCATTCATTTGACGTTTTTATATTTTTTATGACTTTGTACAAAATCCCTTTCATCGTATTAGTATACACAGGTTGATTTTTAGATGGGCCTTGATTGCCAAACGCTTTTGATATGAGCATGCATCTATGTAGTATGTACCCTAATGCGATTTAAAATAAATAAATAAATATCCTGGGACATTTTTACACAGCACCATCTAGTCCCAAACTAAGCAGAGCTTGTACTATGGGACAATGGATATAATACTTATATACTTTTTTTTTTTGTAAATATATACTTATAATACATAAGAAACACCCAGACAAACACAAACACATTAGTTCATCACAATAAATGTCTGTGTCCTGTGGGAATCGAACCCACGACCTCGTGATTAGCAGTCCGGTACTCGAACCACTAGACCACAGATGTCAGCGTTAAAAATTGTGTAATATTGATTTGCGATATATTACCATTCTGTTAGTGAAGTCTAGCTGATAGCCTGATAAGGATAAGATTCTTAGAATAAGATAAGTAATATACATTTAATTTTTAATTTTGACGACGTCTGTGGTCTAGTGGTTCGAGTACCGGACTGCTGATCACGAGGTCGTGGGTTCGACACAAATATTTATGTGATGAATATAAGTATTTGTGTTTGTTTGGGTGTTTCCTATGTATAATAAGTATGTATTTACAAAAAAAAAGTATATAAGTATTATATCCATTGTCTAGTACCCATAGTACAAGCTCTGCTTAGTTTGGGACTAGATGGTGCTGTGTAAAACCTCCAAAGATATTAAAAAAAATATTATATTATTAAAAATACATAATTATGTTTAGAGATCAAAAAGTTTTATCAAGAGCATCAAACCACATCGTGATAATCTTATAACAGTGGTCTTGGATTTGGCTAATCCATAAACAATCGTACTGTATATAAAAATATAAGCACACAGTTGTATTATAACGTTTCTACCTAAAGTTTAATGGCCGCCCGCGTGTACGAACGAGGTGCAGGTATCGATATACGCGTGTGCGTAAAATTGCGCGTGTGTGTGTAGGCCGTCTGCGACCTTGGTGAGGGTCGTCTGAAGCCTGAAATTCTGACTGAATTAAGCCGTGCGATGCGGCTGGCGCAGGGAGGGGGTAAAGGGAGGGACACGCAGGGGTAGAGGAGATGGGCAGAGGTCGATATTCAAATTTTAATCATAGAACAATGCGACGTATTTATATATTTTTATTAAATTCCTGTTGGAAACTCATTGGTTGTGAATGAATGCTTTAAATAATTTTGTTATTTGTGGAGGCGTTTCTAGGTAGAAAATAAGTACCTATTCTCCTACGCCCATTTTCCCTTTTTTTTCTAATTTGCCTTCTACGTAAAATTTTAAAAGGCATTAATAGTTTTGAAAGACTTATCGTGTTGTTATAGTGTTCTAGAATTCTAAATATTGCTATAAAAGGATCAGAACCGTCTCTATCAATGATAGTTTTAATTCAAACCATATTTTTACTGCTACGCTTGCCCCCACTAACACATTTGGCATGCAGACCCAGTGCACATTATTGTAAACAAGACATAACTAGCCCCTAATATGCAGATGAATGCGGTTTCCCCTCGGTCTTAATGCAATTTCATAACTGCACGCATTTATACCCTAAAGGGTTAAAGTAGAGGTGTTCTGCAAATGCTGCAAAATAGTAAAGCCTACAGTCAACTACCTATCGTTTTGTTTAAAATTTATTTTTGTCTTATTGAAGAATAAAATATATTTTTTGTGTGTAATTTGTTTCTTAACGGGGAGCTTTTTGGTATTAAGCAGTTAAAAAAGCAAATAACACTACCAAACCTGGAAATCAAACCTTTGCGCTAAAAGCCGCGCATGTAGCCATTAGCTTCATGAAACAGAAGGCCTAGACAAGTTGCAATTTGACATGCGAATCTACAACATGTATGAAAACGACGTTAATGACAGCCCGGTTTGTCAAAAGCTTGTGTCATTAATTTCCATAGATTTTCTTTCTATTCGTTTGTCAATTCGAATGTCAAATGCAACTTGTCTACAGGCCGAATTGCCTTTGATAACATCGGTTAAAACAGGATGACCTATTCTGAGCAAGTATATTAATTCTATAAAGTAATTTCCTATGTACTTATTAAACTTAACAGTGCCTGATATCTCCCTCATGTGTTGGTAGAAAATTCAACTTACCTCTAAAAAAGCAAGCGGCCGTCAGGGGCGCCTTCTCCGCCACGTCACCGCCCTCTGCCCCATCCTTGTAAATAAAACCTAAAACAGAGAAAACAGATTATGATATCATAATTATACAACACTAGCCCACGATTTCAGTCACATCCCAAAGGATTTTTTGAGGAAAACGGTAGCTTATGTCTCAATGCAAAGATGGATAGGAGGTAATGAGTTGGATTGCATCCTTGGGATAACCCAAGGATGCAATCCAACTCATTACCTTTTATCGAAATCCGTTCAGCGGTTTAGGCATGAAAAATTAAGATACAGATAGACGGTAGTTCTAATAATGCAGTGTGATGTGACGGCCAGGCCCCGATTCCCAGGTCTATTAGTTCCAGGTATATCAGTTGGGTAGATATATGAAAGTCGAACTTAGCAGCTTAGAGACTGAATAGACTCGTCCCCTATTACATGATGTACCCTAAAAATTTACGTAATTGTACCTTTACTACCCGTTATACGTTATGATAAATAAAATACAATTCGATAAACTAGGTACTTACTCCAGAACGAGTTCCAAGTTCAATTTGTTTTGATCGATCGATTCGATTGAAAAAACAATAAAATACTCCTCGAATACCCAACAAATACAGCGCGAATCCTTCTAAATGCGTCCTTTGTACAGTTTAATGGAATACTCAAATTTCAATCACGCAGTGGAGTTTCGCAAACAAACCCGAAACCCACAATCAAACCCCAGATTTCGATTAGCGACAAACAAGGAAAACGGACTTCAAAACTTCCATCTTGACAAAAAAATCCATCTAAGTGCTTCATAGGCAAGACATTTGCACCCAAAGGCATTATAATATTTAAAAAAATTAGACGATTAGTAATGTATCTTGCGAGTCGATGATCCGAATGCTATAGTTGCCGGCAAATAACTTGAACTAAAATGGCGGATGCGCAGTAGCCGATTTTTAGTACATTTTGCACGCGCAAACTTCCCCTTTCTTTGTTAGTTTTGATTCAACTTACATGCCGTGAACTATAATTTTAAGTAAGACTATAGATATATATAGAATATAGATAGTAAATATAAAAGAAAGAAACGAAATTGGTTCATAAACATTAAAGTTATGCATTGCCTCCTTTTTTGAAGGCAGAAGACATACTGGTGCCACCTTTAATCACTAGCTGCCACTTGATTCATGAAGCAAGACAGACTTATCAGCTTCATTTCTCCTTCCTCCTAATGGCAATCCTTATCCTTAATGTTAATCATTTGAACGGCAATTCCTCTGCAATCAATCCTATAATATTTAGAATATTTAGACCCCGTAGCAGCTCTTTGACCATTGCTTCGGGTAATACAGGGGACTGTCGGTATGTTTACTCACAGGATTGTAACCAAATACCTTTTAAAAGCTACCTACTTTAATATCCAGTATCCAGACTTAATAATATTACAATCCAAATTGATTTAATTGGATTTTAGTCCCCCGATATTGGATTCCAAAGATTGATCCTATGAGCGTTAAAGAGATTAACACAAATCTAATGGTGAGTCGTTTATCTAAAGCGATTCGGCTATTAAGGTTTTAAATGGAAGGGTGTTAAATTCAAAAATGGGCTTTTTGCAACAAAAAGAGGTGATATAGTGACTTAATTTACCTATGTACTTATTGCCAGACTTACCGAATATAATATTTTCATCGCGTTATTTAAGGTACAGAACCACGCCTTTTATATTATCCTTATAGGTACATCTATTCATAATTTTCTTCAATTAATTTTACTGATTTATTATTAATAAATATTTGAAAATAGTTGCCGGTATTGCGGGAACAGAGTCTAAGCTACCAATGGTAAGCATGTGTTACCAACATAATATTAGGTATTAATTTTAAATTCGACCTCCCTCAATTGTTTTCATTGTGAAGTAGCTGTCATGTTAACTCATAACAAGTGCCTTTCACTGTGAATCCATTAGCGCTGGAACTTAGGAAATACACTTCAGGACCTATATCAAACAGTCTCGGTCTGTCACTTCAGCTTTTCAATGCATTTATCATTGTAACAACATTGTCTCTTCCAATTTTCTATAGATTGTCTAAATAATCAACCCTATGCATATTTGCATAAAGTTCAAACTTACACGTTGAAGTCTTGAATATCAAAATATTGGACGACTACTAGAGTTAGGTTCGGTCGACCTCTGACGGCGGCCAACGAACGCGCGAACGCCTATGACATTGAGTCGGGACACGGGTAGGCCCCACACCCCCCTTAAATATGCCTCTAACTTGCACTCCCTTAACGATCCACGTTTACTGAGTGGGGGGGTGAATTTCAGAAAAATCGCCGCTAGCAGACGCATTGTACCTATGCGTCGAGGGGTGGTGAAAATCACGGCTCATTTAGCTGTATTGACGTCAAGAATATGTCTACTTAGGCATATTGAAGTAATATTCCTGTCTCATCGCCTTTCTATAATAATAACTATTGCTTTTATTTTTTATCCTAATGTTTTTTATTTAGTCTAAATCCAACATTGAGGTCGCAATTCTTTTTAATTTGAATAAAAAAAAAAAAAGCTGTTTTTTTCCTTTTACCTATGTAAGTACCTACATTGATTAGTAATTAATTATTATAGGGTAAGTATTCGTTGATTCACATACATATTATATACATTGTGAAGTAAGATATAGAGATAAGATAATTCAGCGAAATGTTCCAGCTTCACTCACTGGCACTGGCACACATTCACTGGCACTTTTCGTCGAAAATGAGCTAATTAAATAGAATACCGTCCTATCCTATCATTACATATTAGATACAATAAAGAGTGTGTACCCAAGTAAGACGAAATTATATATAAAAAAAATAGAATTCAAGAGTAGGTTGTATTTTTTTAATGGTGACAACAGAGTTGTGTTTTATACGCCAACAATGTGTCACACAGTAGGCAATCCTACCATTCAAATCAAAAACCGAAACACTGGATAATACCTAACTGAGGATTTCCTTACCAAAAATGAAGTAGCATTTGCTTAATCTAGCAATCGAACCCCTGCTAATTGGGCAGTTCAAAAACGAACAACAACGTGGTTAATTATACTTGGTAACAAAAACCGAAAACAACATTTTGAGTTTCCTGTAGGTAGGTAATTAGGTACCCAAATTGACGTGAACTATAGTGCCCCCTGTGACTGCCTATACCGTGAAGGTTAAAACGCGTGAATAATTTTAATCATCATAGTAGTGTAGGTGTAGATTGTGTAATGCCTGCTACTTAGCTCCTTACAGCACCCGCACAAATAGAAATACCTAATTGTTAAAAATATCTTTTTAGATGGTAGTTTAAAAAAAATATAGTATCAAAATTCACTCTATCTTTATGTTAAAAACAGTTAAAAATAGTAAAACAAGCGCTATCTTTAGGAGTTTTATGGAACTTGCTAAAATGCTACAGTAGCACCATCTACTGTCATCATTACGAACTTTTCAAACTGAGAGCTTAGTGTCGTACTAAGCAGTTTCTACATTATTAACTAGATGGCAGCCGTAATGACCCAAGAGTAAAAAATATTTTTTTTTTAAATAGGTTCAGGTATACTTGTTGCCAATAGATAAACAAAATTTATTATTATTCATATTTTTTAGGAATTAGCAGTACTGGGCAGAGGAAAAAATCCGAATGTCTTAAAGTCTAATAGATATAAGTACCTACCTATACGACCGTAAGGTACTACGTTACCTACTCTAAAAAAGGTATTTTGAAATTGGAAATATAAATTAAATAGTACTTATTTACGTTATAAACAAACAAAATCCCATAAAAGTATCTCAGTTTGTTTAATAAGCTGTCAGAATGAGACTTCTTTACATTATTTTGAACTAGAAGAACTAAGAATCTAGATCTAAGAATTTAGAACGTAAGTAATTTGATGTAGGTTGTAAAGAGGCTAACTGCCCATAGAAATATTACTAAGAAAAAAAATATCTAAGTCCTATATTGTTTTTCTCACGTAAGTAAAAAGGATACCAAAATAAATACCAAAACGTTAGGTAGTTACAAGTCATTAGTGCAGTGACTGTTATCGTTAAATGGATAATGTATTAACTAAAAGGATTAGGTTAGTCAGTCATCAAGTCGTCACCATAACTGGCACTTCAAACTGAACCGGATATGACAAAAAAACTATGTCTAAAACTTAAAAAAAAAAAACAGGTAACCTATTGCAAAATGAGCTACCTCGTTTAGTGGTTATGAGCAACTGTACTATGCTCGAGGTCTTTGGTTCGCATTGTGTGTGTCGCATGTTATTGAATTTCTATAAAAAATCAGTATAGTGTGGATTTGTGCCCGGTATTGGCAATAGGCTCGCCGATTACATGGGACCTAAACATACGAACATCGTTGCTTGACTCGGGATTCGAACCCACGTCTAGCGTAGCAGTCGCTCTTGGGACCACTAGGTCAACAAAGCATTCGTTACTTATCGTTTATTATTTAAAATATAAAAATGTAGGTACATAGTACATACCTCATGATCTACAGATTAAAATGTGATGACGTAAGCGCCGTGTAGCGTTTCGCAAACGAGCGACTAGCGCAGCGTGGTAGTGCGCAGGCGCCGACCACCTTATGTAACACTTTCTTTAGAACAGACCCGATTACCCTGCGTAGCATAATGTTCAGTTTAATTATTAATATTAAGGTCGACATTCCAAAGCCTTGTCCGGTAGTACGAAGTTAATTAAGCGCTTCATTGATTACTTAATTAATTTACTTAGGTACATATACATAATTATAGTTGTATGAAAATCTACAAAATGTACCAGATACCTAACATGAGTCCGTGAGTCCATGTAGCACAAAACAATTACTACTTTTTTGGTAGATTTAACTTAGTTTTAAAGGAAAGTAAGTTCAATTTAATAAATCACATTCCATTCCGCTACAAAATATTTTTTTGTTTGTAATTTCATTACACAAAGTTGCCGAGATAATTAATTTAAATCTGTAGAGATGTGAAAGGATTTTAGTTTATTATTGTACTTACTGTTTTTTATTTTATAATTCCATCACTGCAATTAGTCACTTAACACGAATATTCATATTCAACACCGGATAAAAAAGTGCTTTCACTGAATTTAAATTTAAATCTAATATATAAAATTCTCGTGTCACAGTTTTAGTTGCCATACTCCTCCGAAACGGCTGGACCGATTTGTATGAAATTTTGTGTGCTTATCCGGTATCTATGAGAATCGGCCAACATCTATTTTTCATCCCCCTAAAATGACCCACCCCTATATGGCAAAACAACGTTTGCTGGGTCAGCTAGTCGACTTATAAAAAACATATTTTAAAAGACTGACGTTTAAAACCTTTTACACGATTCGTGGTCACAGACAGACTGAGGTATCAGGTAGGTGCCTTGTTATCAAAATTATTACCACCTACCCTGCATCGATAAAAATAAAAATCAATTACCGCACAAGAAAGGGAACGGCTTGACTTTTTATACTGAAATCTGTAGTAGATATACGAGACGAGCCATCTTTCCTGTGTCATATTGCGCAGATTTTTTGTTTTAATATCAAACCTAGTTACTTACACCATATATTTCTAAGGCTGTGTCCCCACCGAGGTATTATTTTTGTTTTGTCAACAAGCGATAAGTAAGTACCTCTTTTCTTAACGATGAACTCTTCGATCAACAATAGTTGTTGATCGAAGGATGAACTCTAAAGAAATAGGATGATCTCGTCATCAATAAAAATTTAGAAATAAATATTTAAAGTGAGAACGTGTTTTCACTCTAAATATTGTTCAACTTTTGTTCTGTGGAGATGATGCACAACTATACATACATAAACTTAACATAAATCTAAATTAAGAACGTCTTACGACAAGAATAAAATAAAAAAAGAAGTTTATAGATACCTAGATATAAAAACAGATAAACTGAAATTGGTCAAAACCAGAAGTCAAATGAATGTCTCGCAATGCAAACTTGTGCATGCAACATCCAGTTTATAATAAGGTTAACACAATCATAACGTCTCGCGTTGTCAATCTTCACCAATTTGATCGTGTGAGTCACTTAATTCGTCTGAAAGTGATTATCTCGTTAGGACATCAAGATTGTATGAGGAAATTAACAAAGTGGCAGCGGAATGAAGTTCAGTTTGATCTTAGATAATGTCCATTTTTCCATTAGTGCAGCGGCGAATCCGGCAAACTGTGGGTGTACATTAGTACACTTCTGCCTAACCTTTCGGGGAATACAGGCGTGATGATATTATAGGTAAGGTATTAAGTTGTTACCTACTACCATTGATATTAAAGACCTTTCTGAATATAACCTTGTATAAAATGTACTAAAATTAACTAACCATATTTGCACCCGAGCTTATCACGTGTGAAAAATTACATAAGTACATTAATATTTCGTTGCTAATTATAAAACACGTGCATATAACGTAATTAACGCACATTTTACTTTCGCGACACATAATTTAAGTAGCAATTAAGGTACATAGGTGAGATTTCATCTGGTTATTATGTTTTTAGACGGTGAAAAATAAAATTAGAATACATAATAAGGCCAATTAAACGTAACCATGCCTAACGTAACCATGTCCATACCACAGGGAAGTGTACTAGGATGCATCTTATTTCTAATATATATAAATGACTTGCCTTATGAAATAGATGGTCGAAGCGTCCTATTTGCTGACGATATTTCAATAATATTCCCATGCAATAATAACTCAAACCTGAATACAGTTCTAGACGACAAACTAACAAAAATAGTAAACTGGCTAAACGATCACAATCTGGAAATTAACTTTAACAAAACAAAATTAATGCAGTACAGACCATATCAAAAAAATAAATTAAACATCAATTACTCATACAACAATGTTAGACTGCACTGCGTGGATGAATTTAAACTACTAGGTTTGAATGTAGACACGCACATTAATTGGAAGGCACATATACAAAATGTGTCCAGTAAATTAGCGAGGTTCACTTATGCCCTTAGGGAACTTAAAAAAGCAACAGATCTCAAAACAACCATGTCAGCCTACTATGCATTTGCATATTCGTGGCTCAACTATGGCATAGTAGTGTGGGGCAACAGTGTAGATATTGGAAAACTCTTCATTTTACAGAAAAAATGTATTAGAATTCTGGCAAATATTGATCCCACAGACAGTTGCAAACAATATTTCATAAAATACAAAATTCTGACATTAACTAGTATGTACATTTTAGAAATAAGTAAATTTGTTAAGAACCACGCAACACTTTTTCCTCTAGTAAAAGACCAACGTCCACAACAGCGAAGATTAAGAAACGAAAACAACCTAGACCTACCAAGCTCTACGCTTTCCATTTTCCACTCAGGGCCTCTCGTAATGTGTATCAAAATATATAATAAATTGCCAAAATATATTAAGGACATAGAATACGAAAATAAATTTAAAAACGAACTTAAAAAATACCTGATTCTTAAAAGCTACTATAGTATTAAAGAATACTTAACTGAAAAATGAGCAATATACATAAATATATAAAGCATAACTTTATTCTAAAATACATAATGAATACTCACTTAATAAACAAATATTAAATAAAACATAATAGATACCTAAATGAACATAGTGATAATAAATATTAAAATATAAATAAATAATAATAAAAATAAAATAAAAATAATAAATAAAAAATTAACATAGTTTAATTTATTGTTGGTGCAAAATAAATAAAAATAAACTACTAAATAGTTAATCAAAATGTTATCTACATAGACCTATACATACAAAATACATGCTTACTAGACACACTACACTATAAACACTACTTCTACTAACTACTGTATTATATAGACTTTAATATTATAAAATTTATAAAATTAGCTATAATTAGATGTAAGCAAATACTTATACTCGTATTGCTGTGCCCTAACAGGGTTCATGTTTTGAAACTAATCCAAATGTATACCAACATTGTAAACAAACATGAGTGCAATAAATTTATGATTTATGATTTATGATTTAATTAATATTCCGAGACAATGCTGAGCAATAAACTTACGCTTTGACATACGGAAGCATTACTTTACGCTTAGCCATCGTCTCTGAATATTAGCTTAAGAATCACAACGAAGTGCTAAATATATTTGTGTACATTGTATACTTATTCAATTAAATGAGTCCATTAATGTGATTAAAAAAAACTTCATATGACTTTAAAACTGACCACGATTCTCTGAGTTTGTTTCGGCGTTTCTTATCAGAGGTCGTCAGTTAGTCTAGTTTAAAAAAATGTAAAATATTGACTTTAAAATTTCTTTGAAAGATCTATTTGCAGTTTTTTTTTAATTCGTTATATTTAAATTCAAAATATTTTATTTCAATTAGACCATATAAATAGGCACTTTTTAATTGTCAAACTAGTTGCACGGTTCCAAAAAGTGGGACTTATGGAGAAGAGCCGGCAAGAAACTCCATAGTTACTCTTTTAAAAAAATATAGGCGAGTAACAATAAAATTTTGTGATGAATAGTAGATAATATTACGAGTAGGTACAATAATCTGTCAGTTTTTGTTTATTTTTTTTTGGTTTTGGTGTTTCTCCACCTGTGGATAACCGCTAACCGCCAGATAAATTCAAAAATGGAACAAAATTTGTATGAAAATATCTGCCAAGTAATTTAATGGGAACTACTACTTACTAGGACGTGGAACATGCCCTTAGTAATGTTTTAACCAAGTTTCAAATGACGCGGACGGTCACTCGAAAATAAAGTTAGCTGAGCAATAATAATTATACATGAAATTGTCATGCGTATAACGAAATTTCATAAGCATTTTTTCAATGTCTCACTACTGCCGTGTCCTCACATATTGAGGGTTTAGGCTTTAGTCTAACTCAGACAACTTCCTCAGGATGTTTTCCTTCACCTTTTAAGTAGCGAATGATAGATAATTAATTAATACGCACGTTATATCAAAACGTCAAGAGGTTTGCCACCAAATAGTGTGCTTGCCTTGGATTCGAACTCGACACCCCGGTATGACTTTGCAGTCCATGGCCATATCATTCTGCCGCTCAGAAATACTAATCAATACATATTTAATGCATTCCACAATGTCTCAATGTAGTTAACTTAAATGGTTGTCGCCAAAAAATAGCACAATAAAAAATATATCACTTGGATGCTTGGAACTTATCTATTTATTGCTGCTATTGAACATTTCAGAGAAAAATCCGATAACACTTTGCTCGAGCTGGAAATCGAACTCAAGGCCTCTAGCGTAGTAGTCGTACCTACGGCTACTAGACTAATGAGGCATTTTTATAGAAAAATAAGGAACTGTGTTCTGGGGCCGTATTATAGTTAAAGCTTTAGAGCCATAGTCGTTCCAGTGCGAGAGAGAGATGCTGATATACAAGTTGGGTAGCACCATGTCATTTTTGCAACGTACCTAACAATGATGGCCTTAGTACTTTATAATACGGACTACGAATGTCATGCATTTTCGGTCGGGTACTTAAGGTGCATTTTACACGTATTTACTGACGGTCCCCCTACCTATGCGGAATGCAATATTGTATGACGTAAAATCATCGTTAGCTACACGACGAGTACATAAGCTTATTAAGAAACGCCGCTTTTATGTAATCGATATCAGAATAATGCTATTCCGTGTTGATAGATAAGATATATTTGTTTGAAAATGGCCATAAAGGTTAAGTTGAAAAAGTGGCAGTCATTTGCTAGAACTTATTATGAAACTCCTTTTACAGTCAATATGAATCGATTTTTTAATTTCTTTGTGAGTATGTACTATGTATGTATTAATCAAATCTGTCTAGGCAAGCGTAGTGTAAGACGCCCGCCGGCCAGGGGGCTAGACAAGTTGCATTTTGATATTCTCGCAAACAAAATGTATGGAAATGACACATGCTTTCGACAAATCGGGCTGTTACTAATGTCATTTCCATACATTTTGTTTGTCGATTCGAATGTCAAAATTCAACTTGTCTAGCCCCCCAGGTGGAGTGACGACGGAAGCCGAAGATGTGGCAATCATTAGGAGAGGCCTACGTCCAGCTGTGAACGACTACAGGCTAATGATGATGATGAGTCAAATCTGTAGTGAATATCAGTTTCAAGGGTAAAATTTAGGTCAGTTATAGGTACTTAGGCTGAGATTCAGATTTCAGAACTTACGCTTCCGTACGTCAAATTGTAATACAAATTTGACATACGGAAGCATAAGTTCATATTGAGTCCCGTTTCTGAATATCAGCCTTAGTGTTGCACTGAACAAACTCTACAGATATCGAATGTGTGAATTTCAATCGCATGTTAACATTTTTTCAATGCCTCTTACATAATTATATGATCAATTTAAAATGTAATAATCTACCAAACATTATCTAATAGGCCTTGAATTAAGAATTTCGACCATTAACTCGTATTTTATGTTAATCTCTCGACATCCGTGGATGTCCGAACACGTGTCTGAGTCCACTCAAGTACCTTCAAATCAACCGGTATATCTGCTTAAAGTACATTTAGATTGACCTCAGCTTTTGATATAAAATATCAGCTAAGAGGTACGTACTTAGTTGTCTTTAAGACCTTGTCACAAAATTCGCAAGAGGCTTGTGTGGGCGCAATGTAGAGCGCCCAAGTAAAATTCCAAACCATAAAACACTGCTGAACCTAGGAATCCAAATTAGGAGTTTAATTCCCAGGTTTAGCAGTGTTTAATGGGTGGGTACCCATGCATACATTTTAAAGGAGATCCGATACTAGCAGTTGACAGCAATGGGCACGGGTACCTCTCGCCACTGCGTATGAATTCGTACGAGACAATTCCTTCGCTGGTTCCTTCTGGACAAGGTAGAAGTTCGTATACCCTCGTGGAATACGTGAACAGAACACATTTACCACGATCCTTTTATCCTTGTGCCTTGCCGTATGATCGGTGTCATGGGATTCCAGATTACAATTGCCACGACGCCGACGTCCCGTCACGCTGATAACAAGTCAAGTTAATTAATGAATGTTGTCCATTTGATTCTGCGACTACCTACATAGAAAATAATGGGTGAATAATCTCTAGATAATTTATTAGAACCAGTCTCTTTTTTTATTAGGTATGACAGACAAGCAGGCTCCATGGTGATACCACAGTATAAATATGGAAATTGTAGTCACGTTTTTTTAAGTGTAAAGCTTTTGTTTAGTTCAAAGATTAATAAAATAATTGAAACCTTAAATTTATGAATCTGCGGATACTTGATTTATACTCAGCCGTATTCACTCCGACAACGGGCAGAGACAAGACATGTTGATAACGTTCCTATTATTTTTGAATATTTCGTAAAATCTTTTGTGAAATCACATTATAATTACTTAATACTTTTAAATCATATCAATCATTAACTGCCAGTGATTTAATGACATACTATGCTGCTTGACTTCTTCCACCCAAACAAGTTTTTTTTACATTTAACACAACCAAGTTCTATCTTTTTCTTATATCAGTTGTTCGACGAGAGAGACATAATGTTATAATATGGTTTATTGGTTGCAAAGAACACCATCAGCACAAAATGAATACTTACTGCTGTTTCATCTCTAGTTTTTTTTTATCTTACGACTTGCGCTTGATCACAATGATGTGGTCTACGATGGAGCGATTTTACCTTTCTGGTGTTCCTTGGAGCATGTTTTTCATTATATAACTACCTAATTCCTTTGAAAAGTCCATATACACATAATACACATACCAGTTCTTCCCCTGTCCTTTCCTCATTCGTGACAAATTCAAACATAGACTTTCACTTCCTTCTGATATCAGCTTCGGCATCACTGTATTGTAAGCTACTTATTGAGGCTAATGTACTAAGTATCACTGTTCTATCTTTGCGTACTTGTCCGTTACGTTTTGCATTGTCACCTTTCTCTAAAGTTGGTAAAGCTACGATAAATTTATATATGGAAGCAGATGCAACCCTATCAGCTTCTAAATTTTAATTTATTAAACGATGTAGATTCCAGGGTGACCAGTATTTTTAAGATATCGAAAATTTAAAATATGGTAACCGTTGGTTTAATAGCTGGATCCTAGTCCTTTTTTCTTGTTAGTTTTCCGAGTCAAATTTGTTAAGTATTCCAAGAATTTATTACAATTAAGTACTTTATTAAGGCTCCAACTCAGAGACATAATTTAATCGTAATGAATCGTTAACAAGCAGTGGCTACTATATCTTGGCCTATTTTTCCATATTTGAGTTTGTTGTCAGTGTACTAAGATATACTGGGTGTTATTAGCTAATGATTCATTAGGTTAAGTAACGTCTCTGACTGCGGCCCTAAGTGTTTTTTTTTATTAAGTGTCTCCGGTGACACCGAGTTCCTTAAAGTAGGTGCTGTGTTATTTAACAATGACCAAATAAAAAAAAAAAAACGATTAAATTCACTGAGACCGTGACCCTTCAGAGCGTTGAAACAGTTTTTTTTATATCATGATTGTCTGCTACTTGTCTTGATCCTTGACAGGTTAAGAAAAAGTATCAATATGTTCAGGCTAAGCTATAGTCAACTGACAGCTTGCGACGTTACACTACCACAAGAATTATTAGAATAACGGAACTTATCTTACGTAACAATAATTATTATTATGCAGATTATAACACTATTGTATTAAGATCTGTGACGCAATCACTGATAGGAATTATTTTCTTTATTTTTGTTGAAGCACTATTATTTTTTACGCGTGTAACACTCAACTTGCGTCATTTTTGAGTGGTATAAATTGCATACTAGAAATATTTATGTATTGGGTACTCCATAGTCCATATTAATAATTTTAGTGTGCAAAATGGTAGTTTTTAAAATTTCGATTTTAAAAATTTAATATCTCAACATAGCACAGATCTATTTAAAAAAAAATGTGTTGCACTTAATAGAAATGGGTTGAAGATCTGATATAGCCTAAATTTGTTGTTACCTATCCATAAAACGACTGCAATAAGCGCAGCTTAACTTTACTAATAAATTAGCTAGCGTAGATATAACTGAACCTGGCGTGAATTTTTGGTAATTTCCCTGACCATCATCAGGTCCTGAGTTCGAATCCCGGGTCGGGCAAACTTTGTTGGGTTTTTCCGCGAAATTCCAAGTAGCAGCTCGGAGTCTGGATTTGTGCCGGGTTGATGGCAATAGGCTCGCCCCCTATAACATGGGACCTAAACATACCGGCGAAATGTAGGTCTACATTAGTACGTTTCTGCCTACCCCTTCAGGGAATACAGGCGTGATGGTATGTTCCCTGACCATCATCACCAAAAAAAAAGTGTCGAAAGGGCCTTGCCTTAGCCCAGCAGTACAGACTATTTAGATGAAGTGGGATAACACAGGCTAGATAGATAAATAGAACGTCATTCTCCAAGATATACAGACAGAAATTCATATTGCCTGTTTAATCACCCCCTGATAAGTTGCCGTTAAATTACTTAGCAGATAATTTCATGCAAATATTGTTGCAATCATCTGAATAACTATAGCAACAACTCAAGTCAGTCTATATTTTAATAGAATAATGTAATCATTGAATCGAATAAAAAAACAAAGTCTAAAAGCAAACAACTTAATTTAATATCGAAAGTAATTTAATAGGTAAACAAAAGTAAAAGTGATGGAGTCATGTCGTTTTAGTCAAAGTATAATAGTGTTACGTTTTACATAACTAAGGGCCGCACCGGTACGGTCAGTGGGCCGCCGCGTGCGTTGACGGAAATCTTGGCCGGCACGGATCTGTGTCAGTGGGTTGCTGCGCGCGCGCAGGTGGGGGCGCCACAATGCCGTTAGATAATGTTGTGACCTTTGCAATGTTTGACGAACTATGATATAAGGCACTTGAAGATGTGTAGGTATTCGAGTGTCAATTAAAATAAGCTAAAGCTAATTTAAATTAGAGTTGCCATAATGTTAGGGAATAATTATCCTAAATAATCATGTAAAATTAGTTACTAATATTTCGAAAAGGTAGACAGATACTATAGATTAGAGAAAATTCACATATTTTATGCGAAATTATTACATTTCGGGGTTCAGGCTTGAGTCTGATATTAGGTAACCTAAAATACTGTGTAAGGGCGCGGTATGATTTTATAGGTGGTTTCAACCGGTTCACAAATATGTATTACGTTAATTAAAACATAATACATATTTGTGATTACTTATTTTTTTATTAATTCATGTTCAATACCAGCGTCAAAGCGAGATGCAAATCAACAGCTTCTACAATTTTAAATTATTTCACCACCTCTGATTTGGATAGCTGCTAACCGGCAGATAAATTCAAAAACGGAACAAAAGTTGTATGAAATTATCTGCCAAGTAATTTAACGGGGACTTATCAGGAGGTTGTGAAACAGGTCCTAAGTATTTGAAATACCTGACGCTTTGATTGGGTCATTG
Organism: Acronicta psi; assembly: GCA_946251955.1. Lineage (NCBI taxonomy): Eukaryota > Metazoa > Arthropoda > Insecta > Lepidoptera > Noctuidae > Acronicta > Acronicta psi. The sequence continues at coordinate 5,308,006 of OX276472.1, read as the reverse complement.
GATCGCTTCTGCACAAGTTCGCTCCACAGCTTTTTTACACAGTGCAAAATAATCTTAGCCTAAAATGCCTATATTGTTTTTGTTTGTATAAAACGTAGTGTCAGCAAAATACTTAATTGAGAAAATGTGATTCGAACTTGAAATGTGCAATTATACTCCTTTATTTAGGCACACAATAACGGCAGTCCTTTCTCTTTGAGCCTAACTATAGCTACAGACTGTGATAGGCTAAAAATACAGAATAAGGTCGTCATAGTTTTTGTCTATTTATTTTGTTATTTTTTATATACTAAGGTAGCTACTCAATTTTGTCTTTGCTTGCAGTATTGCATGAGTAGCGTGCAATTTGATTTAATCAATTATAATTAGGTACCTACTACTATTGTCCTCGGTTGTCTGTTTATACATAGTTATTTTGGTACCTATCATGGTTATGTCGCATGCTTTCCTAATTAAAAAGTCACAAGCTCCAAAATTATAGCAACAATTAAACGAAAACCGAAAAGAAATCCAACTCTTATGCCATATTATATTATGATTTTCAGATACCAATCATTTAGATCTTCTAAATTGATATAAAACTAGCGACCCGCCCCGGCTTCACACGGGTTTGAATCTCTTAGCCTTTCTCTACTGTAATATGCATATATACTACATATAAACCTTCCTCTTGAATCAATCTATCTACTGCTGAAAACTGCATTAAATTAAAATCCATTGCGTAGTTTAAAAGATCTAAGCGTACAAACAGCGGGAGCTTCTTTGTTTTATAATAATAATAATATATATTTTTTTAATTCGGGCATCTAGGCCCATACAAAAATCACATTTCATTACATACATAATAATCGAACATTTAAATAATACAAAATTACAGATAAGTCATTACAATTACAATTAAATAAGTAATTAAAAATAAAATGTCAGTGTTAAATTGTTCTAATTGTGAAGTCGCATCCAGTAGGCAAGTATACAATGTAAAGATGTTTTAATACTTAGTTGTTTTTCGTTCGTTCTATGCGTTTCTATATATAATATCCATACCCAAAAAACTGAAGAACAGTATTCCCAGTAGCAGCTCGGAGTCTGGATCTGTGCCCGGTTGATGGCAATAGGCCCCCTTAAACATACCGGCGAAATGTGGTATACATTAGTACGCCTCTGCTTTCCCCTTCGAGGAATACAGGCGTGTTGGTAAGAATTTGTAAGTAATCTGTATATGATAAATCAATTTTTGAACGTTTTCGATTGAAAAGTCGCTTTTCTTAAATGCTTTTATAGCTTTTCGTTGAGGGATTCTTCTTCTATTCAAGATTTTATAGCAATAAGTATCCTTGCAGTCACCTCACGTTTGACCTATCCATTTACCTATCCGTATCTATCTGTCAATCGGAGCCTTCGTCTTAATATAAACACAAACAAATACCTAGGGTAGAACAATCTACTCTTTGCGACGGAAATATATTTTCTTTTAATTTGTTCAGCTTTGTAAACTGATTGAAAATGTACTTTGGTACGCTTCTGCCTAGTAATCTTCTTAGATCTCTGCTGAAACCCTAACGAAAAGTCAATGTGGCCCGAATTTGCTTCAACCACAGCGCAATAAACAAATGACGACTATAACAAACTCATTATGAAAGTATTGTTTATTTATAATGTATATTAATTCATATTCATGACGCATTCACTTTTTCGCTCATAAATGTTTATATAAGTGCAGTTCAAGGTTTAATGAAAAGTTTAAAGTTCTAATATTGTAATTCTCCTTGCATACCTCTTCAAGTTTATACTAAGCATAGTACGTGATGCCAATGTTACTAAGTAGAACAGACTGATCGTTATTATTCATTAAAGCTGTTAAGATTGCAATGAAAAACTTGATTGAATAACATTTGGAAAGATAGATGGATATAGCAGTTATAATTGACGGATAAATCGAGTATCCAATCTTTTTAGTACGTTTATTAACTTTTACATATATCATTCATAGACATGCTGTGATCCTACAGATCTAGGAAACCAGAAACTAAATAAAACCACTTCTCTACGTTATAATACCTTCTTCTTTAAAACAAAACATTCTTCTTTTAATGTAAAATACAATTTAGTACGTCAAACTCTAATAATTATAATATATATAATATTCTTGTCGATAAATTTTATAAACTCCAGACTGGGGGTTGCCAACCTCATCAAAAACTCATCGAATTTGTCTGATAGTCATGGCGCTAAATTTTTGGACTGTCATATTTATTATAGTTATTTTATTTTAGAAAAAAGGAAACAATAGGGACATGTATTAATTAGATCTAGATTTTTTGGGAAAAAATCATTGCTCTATAGGCATTATCCACGAAGAAAACAGCGGAATGCATATGGAGAAATGGCCACTAGAGTTTCCTCTTAGTTGCGATTGATAAAATGAACACTATAATTTCGAGCACAAGAGAAGTGGAAATACGCAGCTTCGGTCGCGTTAGACCAGCTGTGTAACCAATGCCCATAATAAGGAGGTGCCGGAAAAATCCAGCAATGGCCAAATACGGCCACACGGGCCAAGCAAACAGGTAGCTACTAGATTATCAGTTGCAGTGTTAATTTTGAACTCTTACTTCGTCAAAGAAATTAAAAGATGGACACGCACTTTTTTAGTTTTACCTTATTATTATCCCATGTGGATGCACTGAACCACAACTCGTCATGGTTATGGCGACTGTTTCGGATCCTATATGATATAATATAGGGCTCTGTCGCAAAATGACCACTTCTCAAAATGACTACAGGTAGCAAAATGTCCCTTTCGCAAAATGTCCCTTTCTCAGAATGTCCCTTTCGCAAAATGTCCCTTTCTCAGAATGTCCCTTTCGTAAAATGTCCCTTTAGCAAAATGTCCCCTTCCTCAAACAGGTATTAAATTACTTTCATCAGTAAAAAAACTGGTCAAGAGCCAGTATACAACACAGAGGGGTACTGTATTAATGTTCAATCATTAAAATATGGGTAGGTAGGTGCATGCACATAAACTAAAAAGAAGTCAAGGGAAGCCAAGTGCAGTTTTTATAATAATAAATATCCTGGGCCATTTTTACACAGCACCATCTAGTCCCAAACTAAGCAAAGCTTGTACTATGGGTACTAGACAATGGATATAATACGTATATATGTACGTTTTTTTTGTAAATACATACTTATAATACATAGGAAACACACAGACAAACACAAACACTTAAAAAACGAACAATAATCATCAGTCTTACTCGCCTTCTGACCCTACCCTGACCTGATCCAACTGTCACCTGTGTCACAATCGTCAAAAAAATATTAGTCGTAATTTTTTGTTCCTCGCCACAGCCGAGGCGAGGCAGCGCGGCTAAGCAATTAATACGTTCTAATTGTTGTTCTTACACTTACTTGCGAAAGTCCGATTTCCCAAAGGGTTACCTCCAAAGGTCATAGGCTTAGCGTCTCTAAGTAAAACTAGGGTATTATTAGTCATCACGGCAGTAGCTATCGTAATATAATTATGTCATTCTGGGCATTCGTTTTTAGATATACTTAACAGCATATTTAGAGGGTTACGTATATGAACAACTAAGAACTTTAAAGACCTACAAGTGGTATCAATGTTAATATTAATTTTGGGCAAATTATTACATCAAGTCTTCGAGCTGGTATTGAGAATTTCGCATAAAAACAGGCAACACTTTGCTCAACCCAAGAATCGAAATCGGGACCTCCGGCGTATCAGTCTTCTAGATCTAAATTATAATCATCTGGCTGCGTCCCACGCTATTTTGTCCCACGCGTTATTAACTCCAGTTTTATCTAGCAAGGTACCACCAATTCTATAATCCAGTCAGGAACTTACGAAGACAGATCACGTTGAAACAAACTCCTACTTTTTTAATTAGCATGTATCACACAACCTCATACAAATCACAAAACAAGTGACGTCATACAAACTTACATGGAAGCAATCAATTGCGATTTTAATAAAGTATTTACAACGTTACGGTAGATTAATATTCTACCAGAAAAGTATCGTTATACTGTGAACGTGCTGTTTGGTTGTTGGGATTTGCAGTGTTCAGTTGCGCACGCGCAGTGTTGCGATACCGCAGGTCAAACGTTTGGATCCCGCGTGATTTGATCTGTTTATAGCTGAAGTGTAAAAGTTTATTTTATGAAGAAGAGAAAAGCTCTAGTAGTTTAAGGTAAGGGATATTTATCTATCAAATGAATATAAGGTACGAAAGTTTGTTCGTTTGGATGTTTGTTGCTCTTTCACTGCAAAACGGCTGAACTAGTTTGGTTAAAATAGGACATAGGCTACATTTTAGTCCCGAAAATTCAAATTTCCTATGGGAAAGGAGTTCAAAGTTCCTAACAACAACTAATTATTAACATAAATGAGAAACCTAGGACATATTGTCCGTCTTGTGCTTTGTGTTGATCAAGAAGTGGTTTCCATTAGTAGTAGTAATCTCAGTAGTATTACCTATAAATCTATCTATATTAGTAGTAGTAGTAATGGTATTATAAATCTACCCCTAAGTACCCGAGTCCATGATTTAAAAAAGTCCATAAACTTAAATATAAATTCCCATATTGATTACTTACAAATGCACTGGAAAATATTCATTCATACTTCTAAATCTCATTAAAAATCCATAAAATTAACACACATGCAGCAAATAAAACATTTTTATGGGTGTCTTAAAAACATTTGCGATTGTATTTTACTCGGAAAACGATTTAGCTTAACACAACATTCCGCATAATGCCATAACCGTACACAAATGTAAACTTCAAACTGTTAGGTACTGAAATTAAAAAAAAACATGTCCGATTTGAAAGGAGAATAAAGGTATCCGAATAACATAATCAAAAAAAAAATTAAAAGTAAGGCTGATAATGAAGTTATGCACGATTTTTGTACATATATATTTTTAAACAAAAAACAAACCGCCTCCAAAAAACACCTAGGAACTAAAAAGCAAAAAATAACATGTAAATTTTACAATTTGGAGTCGGTGCCAACGACATCAACGAAAGTCTTTAAATGAAATTAGTAGTTTGGTCCTTCTTTTTTTGAAGTCGGTTGAAAAATGACTAAAATTGCTCAAAATCTACTTAGATAATATTTTTTGTGACCACAACCTTCCAAGATTATAAATTAGCATGCATGATATATATACACCTGTAACGACTGCCCCTGTAGCTAGAGCGCAAGAACCTAAGTTTCCTTATTTAATAAAAAAATAAGGGGTTTTCTTAAAATCATTCTAAGAAAATTTTTGTAAAAATACAAAAAAATATAAAAATATAAAAGAAATACATGTTAGGGTCGGCTTCCAGTCTAACCAGATGCGGCTGAATTTTACACGAAGCGACTGCCATCAGACCTCCGCAACCAAATTTCTGGGCAATTCCGTTATTCGGGGGTAGACTGGTTGTCAGGCTTTTTGGGCTTCTGACTACCACCAACGATTGTCATAGGTGTTCGTATGTAGGATGGTTTTCCAAAAACACTTGCTTGACCTGGGAATCGGATTCACTAGGCCAAAGAAACTATTTATTTCCACGATTTTCCTCGTTTTAGCGTATCGACCTTAAACTGCCTCTCTTGGCTGCCATGTAACGTGAGTCTTGCCAAGTGTGGCTGCACTGAGGTATTTCCATAGCTACACGAACGAACGAATGAATACACGTGTTCTCTTTACATAATATTATCACATACCATCACGCCTGTATTCCACGAAGGGTGAGATAGAGTTATTCGGACACTGACATTGCGCTGGTCTGTTTAGGTTCCACTCCTAGGAGGCGAGCCTATTGCCATAAACGGGCACATAATATCCAAATTCCAAATTGTAACTGAGAATTTTATAGACAAACCCTTAAAAAAACTTTTCTCGACCTGGACATCGAACCCAGGACCCTCTATCGTAGCAGTCGTGTTTACGATAACTGAATTAATTAAAGTACCTTTAAAAGTAAAGTAGGTAGGTCATATCACAGCCATCCCCTGATTTCTTAAGATTCTCATAAATGTTAAATAAAGATTACCAACTTGTTTATAAAGATGTGAAGAGAAAGTTAAAGTACGCTGTCCTACAGCGAAAACGCATGGCCATATGCGTACGCGCAAACTTTATTAACGATATTCAACACAAAAGGCTGAATGTATTGTAAGGAATGACGCTATGCCTACGGTGTCCGAACCATCTTTTATAGGTAACAGATAAAGATGAGATATTTTTTCTTTATGCATAAAAGCCTCTTTGCATCTTAAATTTATCTCTTACCTAAAATGGTTTCCAGTATTCAAACAGTCTTATGGTATGAATGATGACTAGAGGTATGATCCTCCTGCCCCTATCCCGGGGACTATTCGGGGTTGGTCCAGTATCTCTTTTTCTTCCATCTCTATTAGTCATTCAAATTCATGGAAAAGATCAGTAAGCCGTGACTGCGCAATATTCGCGAGTGGACAAGCATTGGCAGCATCAACAGCGCCGCTGAACTGTTCCGTCCAGCGAAGGACAGACTGAAGTTTTCCGAACTGACGGCCAACCTTCAGTAGTTGGAGAGGAACTACAAAAATGTCCACATCTTTTTTTACACAATCAAGGCCTGTAGACAAGTTGAATTCGACTTTCGACATACTATAATGAGGGGCTAGATAAGTTGCAATTTGACATTCGAATTGACAAACGAATAGACAGAAAATGTATGGAAATGACAGCCCGATTTGTCAAAAGCTTGAGTCATTTCCATACATTAAGTATGTTTCTATTCGTTTGTCGATTCGAAAGTCAAATTGCAACTTGTCTACAGGTAAGTAATGGATTTAAAATAATTAATTAACGTGAGTGAATGTTGATAAATAGTACAAATTAAAGCCGATTTCCTTGAGGTTTTACTGTAGCACCTTGCTGTCAGCCGGTCGACGCATGTGATTTTTTTTAATGTCATATTAATCAAGCTTTTTTTTTCTCGTGGATAATCACGATGTCATGTTATGTATTTTATGCGGATCGAAGAAGGAAGTAATAACTGTATGATGTATATACACAGTAGGATATGTAATTGAATAGTCACGTACGATGAAGTTACTGTTATTAAACTGTTTCCTTGATTGGGTTGATTTTTTTTTATTTGCTTTACACTGACTAATTAAAAGTAATACATTACATGGTATACTCGCCAACCGTAATTGTTTAACGGCGAGAAGCGCTCTTATCATTATTACATAATTAATAACCTTACATTTATTAACAAAAGCAAACAAAATATTTTAAATAGCTATCATGGTCTAACTATTACTATTACAAGTGCTATCCAACAGAGTACTCTAAGAAGTATCCAACAGAGTATTTTAAGTTGGTATCGTCCTATGCCTTAGCGTGTCTACTCCTTAAGCACAAGTTACGTGTGTTTCCTACTCCATCACCTACGGACGCATGATCGTTCGGTGCCCGAACTAAGAATGACTGGGGGGCTAGACAAGTTGCATTTTGACATTCGAATCGACAAACAAAATGTATGTAAATGACATTAGTGACAGCCCGATTTGCTGAAAGCTTGTGTCATTTCCATACATTTTGTTTGTCCAAATTTGTACCGGAGGTACATGACAGCTGTCAAGTTGATAGTTTTTCCATGAAATCACTATGAAACTGATAATATTCTGCCGTAATGGCGTGCGTTTGACATTCCGAAACTGACACTGACAATTTTTACTATGAAATCATTACGAAACAGATAATAGTGTGCCAAAATGGCATGCAATTAAACGTTTTTTTTTTCTCATCCCCCAACATTAAAAAAAAGACGCCTAGAGTTTTAACCAGCGTAATACAGAGTATTTTTTCCAATAAGTGTACCTTCGGTACATCATTTGGGCCGATTTCGATGACCTCCATTTACCTGACAAACGGATCGTTATGTCTGGGCTATTTTCGGACGGGTCCGTTACTTCGTTGGCGGTGATATGGAGTATACTCCCTGGTACGGGAGGTATTGACTCATTATGAAAGGGGTTAGTTTAATGCCTACGCATATTGCCGTTTGACAGATTTAGACATAAATCATTCCATCACGCCTGTATTCCCCGAAGTGTTAGGCAGAGGTGTAAAATAATACACCCCCAGTTTGCCAGTTTATTTAAGTCCTATGTAGGTACTGAAAGCCTATTTCCATTAACGGGGCGACTCTAAACTCCGAACTCCAACTCCAAACTCCGAAACTCCGCTGCTACTGAGAATATAATAAAAACCCCGACAGTTTCCTCGACCTGGGAATCAAACCCAGGACCTCGAGCGTAGCAGTCGCACTAAGCTGTTCTAGAGAGCTTTTAATATTTGGCTGAAATAAATTCCTGTTTTCACTGCTACCGTAGCGACTATCAAATGAGTATGAGGTATTCGTATTATCGCTCTAATCGTGATGCTTCATAAAAACACACAGCGGAATACCGTTCGGAAGTCGCTACCGACAGTTGCAGCAAATACCGTATATATCTAAAACGGTTTTACGGTGACCCTCTTGACGATCAAAAAATGATTTATTTTTGTATTTGCCATTGAATTGATGTTTGAGACTAACCAAAGACTAGCAACGGAATAATAAAATAATTAAATTAAATTAAATATTTCACATTACGAACGATAAGATTAAAACAATATTCCGTGTCTAAAATTCTTATTACTAAGATATAATATCTTAATAAGATGACACTTAGGTGATAAATTACAAAGATTACTAAAATAACTGTGTTTTGCGGAGAGCGGCCAGCACTTGTAAAAATTATGCCTATTAGTTAGTTATGAAAGGTATACAGTTAATGGCTTAGTTATTTTGTAACGTTTTAATGTATTGCCAGTCATGGCAAGGTACATACCTACCTCTTTGATTTATAATACAGGTAAAATAATTTTGAAAGGTCTCAAAACTAGGTATCTGCTAAAAATAGTATTATAAGGTATAACCATTCTCTTTTATTATTTACAAACTAGCTTTCCGCCAGCGGCTTTGCCCGCTATCCCACGGGAACCATACATTGTACTGGGATAAAAAGTAGCCTATGTGCTATTCCAGACTATAATCTATCTCTGTGCCAAATTTCATCTAGATCCGTTCAGTAGTTTTTGCGTGAAAGAGTAACAAACATCCATCCATCCATCCATCCTCACAAACTCACATTTATAATATTAGTAGGAAGTAGGATATTAGTAGGATAGGATAAGATAGGATGAGGTAGTTCCTGGTTTCAATTCCCAGATCGAGCAAAGTTTTAGGTACGTAACAATTGGAATTTTGTGGTGACAAGGCGATGGGTCGCTCCTAACTACAAGGGAGGTAGAACATACCATATATAACTTATGACTAATATTATAAAGAGGAAAGATTTATTTGTTTGTTTGTATTTCCGAAACTACTTGCCCGTTTAAAAAAAAATCTTTCACCATTAGAAAGCTATATCTTTATCGAGTAACATAGGCTATAATTTATAAGAAATACCCAGACCACACGGTCAAAGTCACTGGCGGAAAGCTAGTCTATACTATAATATTATAAAGAGGAAAGATTTATTTGTTTGTTTGTATTGAATAGGCTCCGAAACTACTGGACCGATTTGAAAAAATCTTTCAGTGTTAGATAGCCCATTTATCGGGGAAGGCTATAGGCTATATACCATCACGCTACGACTAATAGGAGCGGAGTAGCAATTAAAAATGTTGCAAAAACGGGGGGAAAATTTATAAGACTGACCACGCGGGCGAAGCCGCTGGGGGAAAGCTAGTATATAATAAGTGTATAATATCCTGTTTGTTCAGTGGATGTACAGCAATACCTCTGCCTAACCTTTTAGGGCGAGTAGGTCTTATTCCAAATATTCAAATCTTTTTAAAGACTGCCTCTTCATATCAAACTACAATCACAAAGTTTTATGATTAGGATGTGTGGAAACCGACGGTTACTTGCAAAATATCCGTTAGCAACAACAAGGGCATTATTAACTAGCCTACAATACAAAATTACATACCATTTTTCAAAACGCTTAGAAACATGCTATTATAATACCGTATATTATATTTTACACAAGACTGCCTTTAACGCTTTATAATCCGACTTCTAAAAGTGAGAAGATTCTCAATACGACTGTACTTTTTTGTGTATGGGACCTAAACATATCGGCGAACTGTAGATTTACTGTGTAGTTACCTTATTACACTTGTGCCGAACCCTTCGGGGAATATAGGCGTGTGTGTTACTATCATTTTTCACTATCTTTACTAGGTACGGCAAACCACTGAAAGAGGTATTCGTTCTTGAAAAAGTCGGAAAACTAGGTGCAGAATTTTTTTAAATTACAATCGTGATTTTTTTATCAGTCATAATGGAGACATATTTGCGAAACTTATATAAAATGAAATATTGTTTAGATCCACTGCACTCGTTAACCTCAACTGACAAAATAAACATTATTTCTACAAATTCGTATTCAAACAAAAATAAAATTGTATGACAATTGTGTGACATTTTTACAATACGGAAACTAGATCGGAACTGCGTTTTATAAATTTTAATTACTTGAATAATTAACCTTCTGGTTAAACACCAAACTGTTAACCGTGACTCATTGCTAACTGGATATCCCTGAATCTTGAATAATACTCCAGTTTTACTTTCTAAATAAACTAATCAACATAACAAATTATTGGTCAATATAAATAGCCTCAAAAACTTATAATGTAACGTTAATTTAAATTCTATTAAACTCTAACTTCGTAAATAATTCGGGCAGTGTCGTTGCGTAGGGCAACGTTGGGCAATCCTGCGCAAGGGCATGCGCACTCGCAGTAGATAACGACGTTTATCGCTTTAGATTCTTGTTTTGTATATACACAAGCTTTTGAAGTAATTACCATAGTATTTTGGGTGTTACCAGGCAAGTACGTACTAAGTTATGTTTTTCTCTCTGGATAATTTATGTAAGTACCTACCTAGGCACGCAGGTTTTTCTTACGAAGTCTTACTTCAAAGTGTAAGTAAGTACGTAAATGAGTGATCATTAATATAGTATATATATTGTACAAAATGTATACAGCATAGAAGTCCCGTATATCCTGTAAAAATGTGTGTAAAATGTGTCTATATCATTGACATAATTTATTAATTAGTATATTCATATATGAAACAGAACTTTTCAGTGATATTTCATTGCATGCAGACGTATTTCAATTAGATTAGATAATCATACAACAATTATCAGTTTAACAAACAAAAATTGCGTAAAGCAACAACTATATAACTATATAACGATGTAATAACTCTTAATTTTTTTAATGTATGTGTAATTTGTGTCTACATCACTATAGTAGTAACTATAGTCAGCTCGTGGCGTGAGATAAGTTTAACTGCACTTTAAACCATCACTTAAATTAATGAGATTATAAATTAGATGGGGGATAGGGACCGGATCAATTGATTTGCAAGGTTATGCTAAGCTTGCCACGGTCATTTTAGGGATGGGTGATCATTATTAGCAGATGAAGACCCGTCTGCTCCTTGGACTCATCATACGATCACGTACGGTGTCATCACGTCAGATAATATAACGTGATAAAAACCGTGAATCTAGTCATAGTTAGGTTACATACATACATACATAGCTTCACGCCTGTTTTCCATAGGGGTAGGCAGAGACTAATAGGTTTCAGCTACAGATCCTGGCACACCACGTCCGCAATTTGGTTGTGGTACGTCTACCGAAGTCTACCCCTTTAGGATCTTCCATTCGGACTCGCCATATGTACTTTTTTCGTCAACCTCCGTTCATCCATCCTCTCTATGTGCCCAAACCGTCATAACATCTAGTTCTTTTGATGAATCTTATTTTGTTTCAGAATCATACATTACATACCTAAGTAAAGTTTTAGCCAGTCCTATAATTTAAAGTAGGTAATGAGTAGAGTATGTCTCATAAGCGTTTCTGGCAAGAACATGCATATCTCTTAATGTTGTAACCCATTTAAGTCATAGAGTTCTAGTGAAGATATTAAGTCTAACGACTTTCCTATAAGAGAGCACCCACGTCACTTTGTAGTTATTTGTAAATGATATAATCATTTGACTCATATTAAAAGTGCCTACTTCGTATTGTCTGCCTCGACATAGTCCATTGAACGGCAGGACCATACCTATAAAACCCATTAAAACGTAGTATTATTAACAGAACCTGGATAATCTATCGAGAACCTTGATCAGGTAGTTGTAGTAGGCAAAAACTTAACGATTTTATTCAGTGTTCAGGGTGTGCTTATGGTTCGAAAAACAAAGATTAAATTAATTGATATGGTAATCTTCCGTCTGGGTTGCCATTGGCAGTACCGCATTGCCAAAAGAGTAGGTAATAATGTAGGTACCGTGCTAACATTATTGTATTCCAATTTGAAGGGTTATTTAGCCAGTGAAATTACTGGGCATCTCAAAATGACAACATAAGTGATATGAGTGATACACTGGTGTTGCTGACGTTTATAAGTAGGCTGTGGCATCGACATTACTGCTCAAAGACTGGGGGACCGCATGTCACAATGACACCTCCAAACTTGGTCCCAAAATGGTCTTCTCTAAACCGAAGTAAACTAGTCCGCGATCGGCTAAAAAACAAATGCCATGCGATACTAACATTAGGTGGCGTTAGTGTTTCTGTCTGACGAACGCAATTGTCAAATGTTTGGCCGGTAGTATTTATATCAATGGGCTGTGGTTGCTTACCTTTATTCACTGGTATTAGCGTCCTATAATCTTAGTACAATAAAAAAAGTACCTACTTCCAGTTTTCACTTTTTTCACCTAATATTTGAGCTACTTTTCTGTACCAGTACTGTCCAGTAAACAATCATGGCCCCGTTTCCATTTAAGTTTTGGTACAACGTACAATGACCGCAGATAAACAGTTACTTGCACACCAATAATATTTACACACACTATTAGTATCAGCGAGAACTAAATTTATTCAATAAATACAACGGTAATTATATCTATTGGATATGCAAAAAAGTGGCAAACACAGCTACAGTGAAATATAATTTGTTTTTATATAACGGGTTCCAATTTTTCGATCTTATCGACCCGAGACTGATTTTGAATATTTTTCGCTACTCCCTAAACATAGTTTCGGAATTGGCCATGCACGCCTACTGAAAATTCATCCTGTACATATAATACATATAAATCATTGAAAATTATTCTCGCGTGGTGACAAAGTTAATTCTTATATCGTAATGTAGGGAACTTCCCAATTTATTGAGGTTTTAGGGCAACGCGCAAGTGATACCCCTGGTGTTGCAAGCGTCCATAGGCTACGGTAACCGCTTACCATCAGGCGAGCCGTATGCTTGTTTGCCACACATATGTGGTATAAAAAAAATTGAGAAAAATAATTTTCTTTATGTTTTGAGAGTGAGTGGTATGCATCACCAAGGATTGTATTCCTTTTAAACCGTATAGTTCATTTAATAAATAAACAGCATTCAAGGAAGCCGTTTTAATAGTTAATTAGCATACAAAAGGCTCTTATTAACTCACTCTAATCTAAAAAAACCTTGGTCAATATAATAATTTAGATCATTTTAAACTATACCAACTGACGTCATGTGTATGTAGCTTCGCTGGCTATTTATTAATGAATAGATATAATTTATCCGTTACTAAGTCAATATTTCGAGAACCTAGTCAATAGTGTAAGGCTAATATTCAGAGACGATGCTAAGCGTAAAGTAATGCTTCCGTATGTCAAATTTGTATGACAATTTGACATACGGAAGCCTAAGTTTATGCTTAGCATCGTCTCTGAATATTAGCCTAAGGCTGAAATTCAGAGAAGAGACTCAGCATGAACTTACGCTTCCGTATGTCAAATTGTAATACAAATTTGACATACGGAAGCCTTACTTTACGCTGAGCATCGTTTCTGAATGTAAGCCTAAGTGTGTTGATTATGTATTCAGTAACACCGTAACCGGGTGTGACGTGTTTCCGCTCAATTGATATGTTAAAACAGCTTGAGACACTATGAGAACTGCTCCATTGATCTGTTGGTCTTAAGGGGGACTGCTACCCTAAAAGTCCTGACTTCGATTCCCAGGTCGAACAAAGTGTAGACTCATTTGTAATTCTCATTAGCAGTTCGGAATTTGAACTTAAGCCTGGTAATTAGTTAATGTCAAAAGGCTCGCCTTCTACTACATGAGACTTAAAAATACCTGCGAATTGTAATGTATAGTTGACCATAAAACTGCTAAAATTGCCATTGCTTTACCACTTTTGACAAAAACTTCTGTCCAAATTAAATTTACTAAGGCTCATTATCAATCTGTAAATAAAATCAAAAATAAATAAATAAATATCTTGGGACATTTTTTACACAGCACCATCTAGTCCCAAACTAAGCAAAGCTTGTACTATGGGTACTAGACAATGGATATAATATATAAGAAACACCCAGACAAACACAAACACCTAAGTTCATCACATAAATGTTTGTGTCTTGTGGGAATCGAACCCACGACCTCGTGATCAGCAATCCGGTACTCGAACCACTAGACCACAGACACTGTCTGTCTGTGGTCTAATCTGTGACTTGGTCTTGTAAGCAAAAATGGACCCTTTTGTTTTGTGATGTGCAAACGACATTCACTCTAAGGGTGGTAAAGCTATTTTCTGGTCGACTATACATTAGTACAGCTATGCCCAACCCTTTGGGAAATAGAAGCGTGATGGTATGTAATGTCCGTTAATATTCGTTGAGTGATGTAGGCATGTAAACCAATTTGATTCGTAACTAATTCAGCCCTCACGTGTAGAATAGATACTCGAACGTGTGGCAATCGATATAGTTGCTAAAAGTTTTTGCAATAAAAACTGCATTTTACAATGTTACCCACCCATATTGAGAAAGTAGTTCGCCCACCACATCGTACCAGGTAAACAGAGCATTTTACAAATGCACGTAAATTATTTGAATTTAAACTCTGTCTGAATTTATAAGTTTCATCTTGCGCATTCGTATATGTTAACAGAGGCAATTGTAGGCTAAAATGCCAATTTTAAAGAATCTGGCTGCACATTATTACAATGTTGACTGACCTGGCATTATATAGGCTTTTCGTGCAATGAGAGGTCAGCTTATCCTGGGTATGGCACAGTATGTCCTCGTGTTGTTTGATTCGTATTATCATTCACTATTAGATTTAAGCTGTATTTGTATCTCCGCTGATGCGCTTCTATAACAGCTACGATAATTATGATACAGTGTATTGGAAAGAGACCTTTATATCAAGTGAGCGGCCCGTCTATGTCTGTCTGAAGTTCATCTTGTTATGAAATAAATAGTAGCTGTTGAAATGTTTTAAATTTGAAAGGTGCTAAAATGTTTGCAACTTCTGTTAATATCAATAAATGTTCATTATTTATGTATGTATATTCGGCTCTGTTGTTTTCAGGTTATCAAACACCATCACGCTTTTATACCCCGATAGGTAAGGCAGAAGTGTACTTTGAATGTTTAAGGCACAGTTCGTCCATAATGTGCCAAATACCCGGCATGCCTATTGCCAATAATAGTGCACAGATCATATTTTGGGTTGCTACTGAATTCTTTGGTTTTATGATCATTTTAGTGAGCGCCGGCGAACGCACTCACGAAAAATTTGCCTAAAAAAGTTTGCCTAGACGGATGCGTTTCGACCTGAAAAATGGAAGTTGATCGAAAGGCTAAAGAAAAAACCTTTTTTCAATTTCCATCTCCGTCTCATTCATCTCCTCGCTAGGACTCTTCGAAGGCTGAATTCCTAGGCCAATGCCTAGTTAGCCTGAATCCGGGCCTGTATCTATAACTATCACGCTGTATTCCCTAAATACAGGCAAGGCAGATTTAAACTAGCTCACACATTCTCTCGTGTTTACGTTACGTAACAAGCAGCATGTTAATATTTCTCACCAAAATCAGACAAGTCGCTGATATCTGTACCTCAACCATGAGTTCTATCGAATGGCTTTCGATAGGTTTTTTACGCATCGAAACTGTAAGCTCATAGCAGATTTTAGTCCCTTGCGTAACCGCTAGAGGAGCTGCGAGGGTTTTCCATACAAATATTTTACGGCGTCGCTAGCGAGTCTGGTGAGAAAGTCATGGTCGAAGCACAGTACGTACCTACTGTGTACAGTGTGTACGTTCATATCGATCAACGCACTAGTTCTATTTTAGTCCTTCCGTCTGTTGCGTTATAATGTTAATAATATTTCCCGACCTATATGTGTACGGTACAGAATCGTGTGCCCACGCAATAATACGGGCTCGGCTCGTCTAGGGGGGGCCGGACAAATTGGCAATGTCCGCTCTTACCAATCAAATTGGGCACTCGTACGGACAAATACACGTTATATAGGTACTTAAGGTCATATTTGAAAGCAGCGTAGTAGAATTTTAGAGTAATTTACCAATATGTTTAGGAAACCAAGCAACTGGAAGGTATCTGGTACTTATACCTCAGGTTTTCCTTTTTCATTATTAATTGAGCTATAAATGAGCAAAAATGCAGCTCAATCCTGTATTTATTGTAAAAATTTTACGACTTTTGGATAAAATATTTTTTTTTAATATTATAGTATTCGGACGATTAATGGGTTGATGATGATTCGATGATGATTCTATATCAGAATGCTGGTACTTAAAAGTCCAGCATAAATCGACTTCGATGATTATGGAAATGATGTGGAACAAAATAAATGAGAAATTAATGTAAAACATGAATTCATTTCAAGGTAAAGCGAATAAGCATTTAATAGTTAGCTGCCTTTATTATGTTAAATTGATTATACAAAAAAAAATACAAATTTATTATTTTAATTTAATACCGACATTACAGACACGCCTAGCATTCGTATAACTGCACGGAAATACGCGTAATCTGTATGTAGTCATTAAATTCCAAAGAATAACTACTTAGAGGAAGTATTTAAATATAAATCATAACATAGCAATCAGAACTACATTTTATTAAATAACATAAATTGAATGAGTTGAATTGCTTTGTTGGTAAAAATTTAAACGTAGCAAAACAACATTATTACCTTATTAAAGTAGTAATGAATTTTATCGTTACCTACGCAAAGTCACGTGAGATAAGTGAATAACTAAATACAAACTCGCACGAAGTAACAAAGAAATAATTTATACAGAAATTTTGCATACAAGCTTTGCTTGAAATTACAACTTTTAGGACTGTTCTAACTCCTGATCAGTTCCAATTAAATATTTTGGCAGATAATTTCTGAATACAAAGGAGGTCATCGAAAACGGCCCAAATGATGTACCGAAGGTACACTTATTGGAAAAAATACCCTGTATTACGCTGGTTAAGACGACGCATTGAAGATTTGGGGGTCATGGATCTTAATATTTCTCAGCCATTACAAAACATACGGATCTGATTTTTACATATGTCATTATTCATGTCTTTAGCTATAAATTTGTAGTACAGAAACACGATCGGTTAAACTTTACTGCAGAGAAAAAAATTTTGAAGACAGCTCTTCAAAAACATGGATTCGCATTTTATGAAGAAACGGAACGGATTTAAATCTTCAAATTTTCACTATAGATAAGTTTCAACAGACTCTTTGAAATGGTAATTGGATTTTTTAAAATACATTTTAGATTAGATTTTAAACGAGAAAAACCGTTTTGGCGCATACGACTTTCCACTATAAGCTAGTTTGCACTTGTTTTTGTATGGAGAATGCCTCCTGTCAGTCCGCCATGGACTGTTATCAGCGCCGGGTCTGTGTCAGATGAGCTCCCACGACCAGTATAAGCTGACCTTTCAGCGTACGGGAAGCCTATACAATGTAAATGCTTATTAGACTGGACTTTATAAATTGACAATCGGTAAAATAGAACAAAGCTAAATGGAGTCGTCTTTGGACTTATGCGAATATAAAAAAATATTATCACATTAAATATATTTTCAATGTATTTCAGGTAACCAGGTCTATAAATCAACATACAATAACGTAAAAAAAATCCAAATTAAATCTAAAAAATTAAGCGACTGGGAACTTTCATGGAAAACGCTGCCTTATCCCTTTGAGATATAAAAAAATAATGTATGGTAGAATTGTTCCTTTTTGATAGGCCTATAAAAAAGTTCCCGATACCATAAGTGTATCTTTTAAAAATAGCTTACTATACCCATTCTAATATTTTTTTAAATGGTTACATTATTTAATGTGTTCTATCTTTAAACCGTTGAGGGTTTTCTTCGACTGTCTTCCGTCTCCATCATCAGGTCTCCTTTAGATGTCCATTATGTTGTAAGGTCATTAGGACTACATAACTGTGCTAAGTTTCATCACAATCGGTTCTCAAGTAAAAATTTGAAAGGGTTCATTTCAAGGGTAGTAAAAACATATACAATTATGAATATACAGACGAATATAAAACCTGCTCCGGTTCTTCGTCGGTTAAAAAAATTAATGCATACCTATATGCTCTGCTGTCTGTGCAAAGCTGGACAGGTCGTTACTCGCTAATAAATAATAATATAAACTAGAAGGTACCAGTAAGTACCTGGGCTTGCGAGCTCTGCCTGGACGAAAGTTGGTTAAGACCGGACCAAACGTTAGCCCGAATTCCACGCATTTATTAAATTTACATAAATAACACGGCATCTTCCCAGACATTAAAAAAAATAACATAAGTTTAAGCTCTGGTAACTCTGATAAAAACTATTTCTATACTCTTTTACACACTACAACTAAGCCTATTAAGTAATATAAATTTCTAATAACAATGTGTGATCCTAATAGGAACGGTAGACCATTTTGTCTTATTCTGGTTTACATAGGAAGAAAAAATACCGAATACCGACACCAATTTTCATATATTACTTAACATAATATCACGTCCGCGCCTGTATTCATCAAGGGCTATCGCGATAAACTGAGATATACTAATGTAACTAAAAGTTTGCTGGTATGTGTAGGCCCCATGTAAGAGGTGGTGAACCATTTGCCATCAAATTATTACCTACCTACAAACCCAACCTTAGTATGTACCTAGTACATCCTAAGCTTGGCTTTGTGACTGATTACATAAAACGACTGAATGATCATCGTCTTAGCTTTTTCTCAATTATGTAGGGATAGGCTTCCAATGTAACCAATGCCGCAGAATACCAATATTTTACACGAACACGAAGTGACTGCAGACAGACATATATGCTTCTAAATTTCTGGGCAGTACCAATATTCGAAGGATATTCGAAGTTGTCAGGCTTTCTTGGGCTTTTGACCACCACTAACGATTGTCATAGTTGTCTGTATTCGTTCGTTCGTTAGGGGACATTTTATACAGCACCATCAGTCCCAAAATTAGTAGAGTACTAGACAATAGAAATAATACTTAAATAGTTTTTTTTAATATATTTATAAATACTTAAGAAATACCCAGACCAACACAAACCATTATTTTCATCACACATATTTGTGTCTTGTAGGAATCTAGCCCTTGACAATAGGGAAAGAGCGCTTTACGACGTGCTCACCGAGGCACGGAGGGGTCTCGGTATGTTAAAAATGGTCACCAGTATAATTATACACGCACATCATCACACAAAACGGCTCATAACTCAGTTATAAGCTCCAGAAACGAGTGTATGTGTTGCCATATTTAGAATTTTAGAATTTTTGTCTAAGAATCTTTTGTAGATAGCAGCAGTATGACAACCATGAAAATTGTAAACCATTTTATATTATCGACTTATAAATTTATTAGCATGCTATTTTGACATGTTACCTTTAATTAGAAATCTTAAAATATACATTTAATATTAGGTACATAATAATTTAATTATGTAGTTTTTAATTCCTAGCGGTCCGTCCCGACTTCACACGGGTAGACATTACCGGGACTAGCATACAACTACTACCGTACTACAGTAGCTCCTTAGTACCACGTTCTTACATCCATTTTTAAAACGTAGACATACTTAATTGAATTTTTATCAATATTTTTTATTCTCAAAATATATGTAAGAAGCCTATAGACCGTCGGTAAACAAGTGATGGGTGCGTGATTTTTGGGTTCCTGATGAATGCCTACGCGACGCCGCGCCGCCGCCGAGCGCTTTCTTTATCGCGGCCATGTTTGAGTTAGTAATAAACCAGCCTTACATTAGACGCACTCCATTCATATTAGTTCCACAGTACTACCATACTTATGAAGCGGATGGGTAACTTCAATAGTTGAGAATAGGAAGGTGGTAGCGTCCCAGATTCTAAGGGTGACTGGAATTGAGACGCCAAGCGAGCATGTGAAGTACGTAGCCATTTTAACCAAAAATTGTTCTGTCCATCTGTTCCTGGAGCTAATTATTATTATTATATAATCGTTTACCTCTGGGAACAACCCCTTAAAATATCCATTTAACATTACACAAAATAATTGTTCAAATTAATATTCTTGCAACAAAAATAAAGATAGTAAGCGCGACTCTATGACGTCTCTGTTACACAGCGCGAGCCTACGATCGCAAACCACGAAGTATTTGCGGGGTGTAAGCGGATGGCGCGGTGCGGGGGTCCGATTTCAGATTCATAGTTTGTCAATGCCTCGCCTTAAAACTCTAGTCGTACTTTTTTTAACGTTGACTGATGAGAAAAAAAACTTTTAATTTTTGAAAAAAACCACGTCGTTTTTGCACACTATTATCTGTTTCGATATGATTTCATAGTAAAAACTGTCAGTGTCAGTTTCGGAATGTCAAACGCACGCCATTACGGCAGATTATATTATCAGTTTCATAGTGATTTTATGGTAAAAACCATGTAAAAACTATCAACTTGACAGCTGACATGTACTTCCGGTACAAAATGTGTGTAGACAAAACTGAGAACTGTTCAGTTGAACTGATCAGTTAAATCGTACGTGTGTAGGCTAAACTGAGTACGATTTAACTGATCAGTTCTGAACTGGACGTCTGGAATAATGTGTCAATTTGGTCCACGAACACTGAAGTCATAAAAATCAGTAAGAGATTGACTAATCAGCTGACATTGCTGTCAAAAGAACAACAGAAACAGATGGCTGAGATGACGCAACGGAATTGTTTACGCACGAGTGCGAATTAGGGGCAGTGCATACCGACGAAACATGGAGCATTTACTACGCCTAGTGTAAGTCACGATACAAAACGTGCTTACACTGTAATACACTACGACAGGGTTGTACGATAGTAAATAATTTAAGAAAAATCTAACTTTACATTATGAACTTATTAACCCCCGACGCAAAAACGACGGGGTGTTGTGTGTGTGTTGTGTGTGTCTGTCTGTGGCATCGTAGCTCCCAAACGGATGAACCGATTTTGTTTTTATATTTGAAAGGTGAATTAGTCGGGAGTGTTCTTAGCTATTTTTGATGAAAATCAGTCCAAGATGGCCGCCGCCACAAAATAGCGAATTATATATTTTGTCACAAAATGGGTATCAAATGAAAGGGCTTAACTAGGAGAATACGATAAATTTCAAATTCAAGATGGCCGCCACCATAAAATCGCAAATGACATTTCCTGTCGGGAGTTTTCTAAATTTTTAATTTAGGTTAGGTTATTTTAATGAAGGAAAAAATTGACTCGCAGGCAGAAGTCGAACCTGCGTCTTCTGGTTCAATACACCAGACGCTATGGCCGCTAATCCACCGCGAGATTTTTTCCTTCATAAAAATAACTAGTAGGTTATCTTAGCATGGAAAATGCTAAAAAATTAAAAAAGATATTTACATTGTGAAATTAAATCTGACTAATTGCAAAATAGCCTTCACGAGTGATGATCTATCTATTCAATAAATAAAATTGAAGTGTGTGTTTGTCACTAAATGCATATTATTATTATTATGAAAGTCTATCATTAGGTACTTCATCAAAAATCATTTTTTTTTATCACTGATGTTTGTTTATTTGTTCCGGCTAATCTGGATCGATTTTGATGGGACTTTCACTCGCAGATAGTTATTGTTATAACGAGTAACTAAGGCTTCTTTTATTTATTTTAAAAATTGGATGATCGCGAGTTCACCGCGGGGAATAGCTTGTCTATACTATAATATTATAAAGAGGAAATATTTAATTGATTGTTTGTTTGTATTGTAGGCTCCGAAATTACTAGACCGATTTGTAAAATTCTTTCAGTGTTAGATAGCCCATTTATCAGGGAAGGCTATACGCTATATACCATCACGCTACGACTAATAGGAGCGGAGTAGCAATGAAAAATGTTGCAAAAACGAGGGAAAAATTCATAAGACCACGCGGGTGAAGCCGCTGGCGAAAAGCTAGTAATTAATAAAGTTAACCCAGTAACCCCAATACATATTAATGTTTATCTCACATAATAAGTGTAAACAAAAACTTGGTGGAGCAACGAGGAAAGTTTATTTATATATTTTCCTCATTTATTCATCAACATTTGATACAAGTGGTTCCCTAACTGCAGAGAATTTGCAATAGTATGTCCGAATCCAATATAAATGTTTGGTAATGACTTAATGAACGCGTGACTTGTCGAAAGTTTCAATGTCATGTTAGTTGCACTCTAGGGATCGAATCGACGAATGAAAAAAAAACAAAATGCAGGTTTAGGAATAAAAAACATTCATAATACATACAAGGTAGAAGGGACATCGACGCACATCCAAATACCATGAGTTCAGTACATAATGCTGGACCCCCTTACGTTGAAATTTTCTTTATCTGTCTTATATAACTTTTTTTTATCAATTTTTTTATTTTTTCTGCACTTTTTTTTTACTTGAACGTGTCAAAACACATTATTTCTATCTACCCAAATTATAGTTATAATAAAAAAATCATTATTTCATTTACTTATTTCGGATTGCGCGCGCGATTTAATCGCGTTTTTACCAATACACTGCGCGCTCAAAAATGTCAATAGCTGTAATAACCGATCATTTTCTAAATTATTGACCCAGGTCATTTTAATTTTGACCTTGAGTGAAACCTTGTCACGACGTTTGTGCGTCGATGTCCCTTCCACCTTGTATACCTATTCCTCGAAGGGTTCAATAGAGGTATACTGATGCACGCCCACAGTTCGCCGGTATTGTTTTTGGGTGTCATCTAATAGGGGACAAGCCTATTTCTAATAACCGCGCACTAATCCCAAGTCCAAGCTACTATTAAGAATTTCCCAATAACACTTTGCTTGACCTGAGAACCCCTAGCGTAGCAGGACTACCAGACTAATGAGGCAGTCTATGTATGGAAATAACATAAACTTTTGCCAATTCAGAAGAATATTATATACATAAATGTCATTTCCATACGAGTATTTTGGTGACAATATTCGACAGGTTCTTGGACCAACATGTCGGTCTTGTCATGTTTTATTGATACAAACATGATGGCTTTATCACGATGATTTTAAAAACAGTTTCTTTTATAAAAACTGTGTTCATGGACATTGCATCTGCGCATGAATGCACTTGCAATCGAGACGCGTGCGCAGCGGCTCGTGAGACGATCATTTCTCTACTCCAATTCCTATTTGTTAGTTTTATAAATAGGTGGGTAATATTTTTTTTAGTCAAACCTTTTAATTACTCTGTACCTACCTTATTTGTGTTTTGTAGAGCAAAAACTTATTTAAATAATTTTTTTTGCATTGATATCATAATGCACAGCAGTGGTAGATTTTCGGTAACCTACAATTAGGAAAAAATAAAAAATGGATGAAATAAACTATATTCAGCCGCAAAAACTGATACAACAACTATGTAAAATTATATCATTCATTGCTTAAGTAGGTTCATTAATTATACTCAAAAGAAGTTTTTATGAAAAATCCTTGAAGCTCACGGATAAATAACATTTAACCGAACAGTCACGGTCCGAGTGGAGTTCTAACTTGCGGAAGAATGCTGGCAGTGACTGGATGAAGAAAGCTTAAGATCGGGCTCTATGGCGTTTGCTAGGAGAGGCCCACTTTCAGCAGTGGACAAATACAGGCCGATGATGACGATGATGATGGTCATGCGAGATGGTAGCAAACTTAAAACAAACCTCGTTTAAAAACAAGTATTTTTTTGTGCCATAAGGGGGGCAAACAAGCAGGCGGCCCATTTGATTGTAGACGGTTACCACAGCCTAAGGACGTTAACAACACCGAAGCGTCAGTCACGCGTTGCCGACCCTGCAAAAGGATTCACTGAGGATGTTCATCTTGCTGCCAGCGCATCCTTAGAAGGAGCTCTGGCAACCTTACTCACTGAAGGAAAACAACACACAATGTGTGTTATTTCATATTTGTAAGGTACTACTCCAGACGGGCTGTTCCAGATTTGAGCGATAAATTGCTGTGCCCTACCTCTCTTAAAAAGTATTAAAGGCGTATGTGTTTAAAAAATATATACCATCTGCAGGTACCAAGTAAGATGACCATGTTATATTGACAGTTAAATGAACAAGTTTCATCGCAGTTGCACACACCAGGATTTTCCTCGATCACTTTCACTGCGCGTTCGTGTGCGTGCGCGCCGCCCCGGTTGCAACAGAATCCGCTATGCCTGACGATCAACCTGATGGGCAAAATGGAGATTCGTAATATCCGTGATAGTTACCGTTTGTGCGGCTTGGGGAAAGACTAATATCTACTACTATTTATCACTACATAAGATTATACATATAAAAAAGTATGTTTGAACACGATAAATTCAAAACTACCGAACGGGTTTGCTACGGTTTTCATCAATGGACAGGGTGATTCATAACGGCTCAGTTGTATAATCATTAAGGTTTTATGTCAACTGACTGAAATATGACAATGATTGTTGAAAGAAAAATCATGTTCATAGGAGGTACGCTCGAATTAGGGGTGGGTTGCTGGTTCTATATAAAATTTACCTTCCTTATGATCTTCTTTTGTAATGGGTCGTTTATAAACACAAATCTCAAATGCACAAACAGCCAGACCCAGAACAATTATCTCTCGCAAAATCGTAAGGAAACCTGCATGCCAAAGATTTCCTCGAGCGTGCGACTAGTGGATTCTGCCAACCCGCACTACGCCAGTGTGTAGGCTAATAGTCCACCTTTACCTTCAACCTATCATTCTGACAGGAGACCCGTACCCAGCAGTGAGACAGTACCTATACGAGCTGATCATGGTGAATACAAATATTAGGCCATATTGAGCTCTGGCAATTTGCTAATGAGATTTTTTGCGCAGTGTATCCGCTTATACTTAAACTTTTAGGTTTTAATTCATGTTCAGGGTCAAAATGTCCAATTCTTGTAATGTCCATTGGTGTCAAAATGTCCCAGAATGTCCAACTCTAGACCAAAATACGTAGCAGTCCAACAGTTATAAGCAGAAGTATATCGCTATTCAACATTGAATTGAAAAATATCGTAAGTGACTAACGTTCTTACAAGCCACAACAATATAATAACTTCTTTTAATAGCAATTTGGTCATCCGTCCACGAAGATTACCTGCGAGTGCATCGATCTAGAAAATTCTGCGCATTACTCACGTGCTCGTGCGCATTGCGAGTGTCTAGAAACTTCGACCAATGCAGTTTGTCATTAGAACCGTTCGTAAGTGTCGAGTGATTTAGTTCGTAACAGTCGTCGAGGCATACTACAAAAAGTCATACTCCTTCCATTAAGACTTGTGGAGTTTATATCGTGGAATACTTAATATTTTTGAGTTTTTCCAAAAAATGTTGATCAAATTGTGACACACGCCTAAAAAAAAGTCTTTTTTGCGATATATTAACGTTTCTGATGCTTCACAACACATATCTATGCTTCTATTTTAAAGAGTTCTTTATTTATTTTGTAAGGTAGGTATCCTACTTTTAACCCGCACTAGTTCAGCGTAGTGGACTATAGCATAACACCTCTCAATCTGAGAAGGGACCCGTGCCCATCATTGGGGCAGTAAAAAAAAATTGAAGGCGAAAGCTAGCAGCTATTTGAATTGTACCTAATTACTACACAAGGAGAGTTATCGCTTTTCATTTTTAATAAAGGCATTTATGACCTTCTACATAATCCAGTTATTAATTTAAATAAAGGTGAACAAAATGGGACAAGCTCTACATTGATCGGCTGTAAACTAATGAATCAGACCCGCTGGCCTATCGTTCGCGCAATTTTCGTAATCCTATTACATAAATGCGCCCGCGCCGGTCATCGTGTGCTGACAAAATATTCTGACATAACACGACCAGATACGAGCTTCACAATAATCGTACAAATATTGAAGTGTGGATTTTTAGTTTATTTATTTATTTATTTATTTATTATTAAATAGTACAACCACATCATACATATTGTTACAATTGTTATGCTAATGTTACAGAATATTTTATATCTGATATGTATGACACTTACGGTGTACATAACATTGACCAGTAATTGTAGTAATAGTGTGTACACTTTAGGTGACTATAATTAATTACATTAGACAATATTAAATTATAACTTAAGAATAACCAAGTTAGGTATATAAAACTAGTTACTTGAGATACTGAATATTTTTTTTAATTTAGTTTTGAATTTGTTATGGGAATCACCAAAGATGTCAATGTCTGGATCGCGTGTTTGGATAATATTGCACTGATTTAATACTCTATGTATAGGTGAATTTTGTCCCAAATTAGTCCTAGAACGTGGTATGTTTTTAGTTGGGTAGTTATTGTGCTGATCTGGGGTTTAGACACCTCCTGTCGACCAAACTGTGACTGGAGATCTCTTATATTTAGAACTAGCATTTCCCGCGGTATGACTGGCGTTGTAAAGTAAAAGTAAGTAAATAGCCTAAGTTACTCCTTATAACATTAGCTATATGCGAGTGAAAGTCCCGTCTAAATCGGTCCAGCCGTTTCGGAGATTAGCCGGAACAAACAGAGTGACTTAATTTTTTTTAATTGATTTTTTTGATTTGGTGAAAAGCTATAATTTCTTTTTCTTTTTTTTAATTTTCAAAATCAGTTTTAATAAAAAAAAATCTTACTACTTAAATTGTGATGGACATAAAAGTGCACAGATCAGTACTTAATGAAATACAGAAGAAACTTTATTAATCGGTCGTTGACCTGGAAACATCCGTAAAGGATGTTAATGTTTCTCGGAAACCAAAAAGTCGAATTAAATACCGCTATCTCAAATTGAGAGTTTATTGCAAAAGTTGACTCAACCTTCCTTATCCTTATTATCTTCATAAGGCTTATTAGTCTAGTGGCCCTAACCACGTTATTTGTGTTCTATGACATTCTCAGTAATATCTCGGAGTTTGAATTTGTGCCCGGTAATCTCACCCCTATTCTCCTACTCAAGCGCAGATCCACCATTATGGGCATGATGGGCATGCCCATCACCTAAATCGAAGCCGAAAGAAAAAAAACAATGATTAAAAAAAAACTACGCGTCTGTACACTGTACTGATACTTTTCAGGAAGGAAGCTTACAAACTTGTTATCATTTAAAAATTATAATGACCAAAATTCTTCTTATTTTAGAAGTCGTCAGTTAGTAAAAAATGTATTAATGCTGTTCCGTACCTTCCGAAGCCTATAATATCGACAACTATAATGTCGTTATATGATGTGCAAATAAACAATTTATAGATTTTTTATCTGAACAAATATACTTTTTAAGTTTCGTGAAGCAAATGGACTAAATGTTAGTCCATTTGCTTCATACTTACTTCATCATACAGGTGTCCTTTCCCTCAATATCTACTTATGTTTATCGATTGTGAGCGACTCGCACTTGACTGATTTTCTGGTGGCCGTGCCCTCCACCTAAATTTGGGGCTGGATCCGCGCTTGCTCCTACTTGAGTCGTCCTCTTCATTGCTGAGGCTGATAAATGTCTTATCGACAGACTCCGGTGTAAGGGTGATCGCCAGCTAGTCAAGGTAGTCAAATACAAAGAGGGCTTACCACCGAGCAAGTAAAATTGCATTTGTTATTTGCTGACAACCATTCTCGTCCGCAATAGTTGGTAGTATAATTAATATAGTTCATTAATGTTAATATATATTAAACTAGCTGTTCCTCGCGGTGTTACTAGCGTTCATCAATTTTTTTATATAAAAAATATAAAAAAAAATTATAATGTTTCCTAAGTTCCTTAAGTGACCGTCAAAAAAGTAAATTAGTTATTTACATAAAATAAAAATATGTTTTTTTTTATATAAATAACTACTTTACTTTTTAATACCATATATACCAATATGTACTTAGTGAAAACCTGTTATTTGAAATTACAAACAGATATTTCAATTTTATTTATTTGTATAGATATAGATTCTTATCGCGCCTCTTAGGAGAGGCCGATCTGAGTAAGGAATTGTATTCCAACCCGTCGCCATACGGTAAAAATCCGCCGCATCTAGCAGATCTTTAAGACAAATCGTAAGTAGTGGTCGCACGGACCACATCAGATTAATGTAATAGTAACAATATAAAGGATGATGTAATATAATAATGCGCGGTCGCCGCCCGGAAGCAAGTAATGAGCGGATGACTGAATAATCGAGACTTCGATGATGTGACCAAGAATCTTGGGTCCTACCACGATACTTGTCATAGAGTGTTTAATCTATACAAAGACCCAAATTGCCAACGCCATCTTAAACTAAGAGTAACTTAATGAAAGGAGGTTATCAAAAGCCCATACAACTCAGCCCAAATTTGTACCGGAGCTACATGACAGCTGTCAAGTTGACAGTTTTTACCATGAAATCACTATGAAACTGCTAATAACGTGTCGTAATAGCGTGCGTTTGATACTCCGAAACTGACACTGACAGCAGATAGCTGTCAAGTTGACAGTATTTACTATGAAGTCGTTACGAAGAAGATAATAGTGTGCCAAAATAGCGTGATTTTTCTCAAAATAAAAGTTAATTTTCTCATCCCCAAGTCAACATTAAAAAAGTCTGACTATAGTTTAACCAGCGTAATATAGGGTATTTTTTCCAATAAGCTTTGCCCCTGGCGTTGCTGATGTCCATGGGCGGTGGTTACCACTTACCATCAGGTGGGCCACCTGCTCGTCTGCCACAGTAGGCAATAAAAATAAAAAAAAAGTGTACCTTCGGAACATCATTTGGGCCGATTTCGATGACTTCCATTTTTTTTTTTTTTTTTTTTATTTAACTGCCAAGTCAAAGGTCTCGAATTCGAAACCAAGGCACCTCGCCTTGGTTTCGAATTCGAGACCTTTGACTTGGCAGTTCAGAGATCATCAAACTCCTATAGGCTATTATTGATTTTCTGCATTTATTGCAACAAGACTTACTTCTTTTGCTTACATACACACGCACCGGTTGCGAGTATTACGCACTTGGCCTTTTTGACCCTCACCAATAAGGTCGTATTTAAATAGGTTTGTCTTTCTAGGGCTTCCCCTCCCGGTGCTTTCACTGACGCTCGACTTAAAATACCCTTTTTCCTGTTTTGAAACATATAGTATTATTTATTTATTTATTTACAATATTGTTTTTTAACTATGTGAGATTGAAAACATATAAAATAATATATCCTATCTTAAATATTCTATACTTTCCAATAAACTCGATGCTTTCTGGTTTTAAAAATAATAATTCTGGTATTCATACCCTATGAAATTTAATAACAACGGTACATTGATATGCACTGGTTCGTTTATAGACTAACTATAGGAATATGTGTTACTTTACCAGGCCAATGTGAAAACGACCTTATTTTAAATAATGCATATATATATAATGATACATATATTTTATATCTGAAGTGTTGCCTCGTTTATTCAATATTTTATACGAAATATAAACCAACCTATTTCTAAGACAGACTTTGATTATAACCAAAATCTGTTATAAAAATCTGCGTCTAACATAAGTACATTATATTAATTATATAAACAGTTTCTTACATAATATAAAAAAAACAGTAAGGATATAAATGATAACGTTCTATATCACACAAAACTCACACTACAACACTATCATTTATCACAGCTAAGTAGAGAAAGGCAGACAATAACCATAAGCAAACAATGACTAAAAGATAACAAAGAAAAGTAAAATCTTTTGTTATCTTTTTACGCTTGGAACCTGTAAGCTTCGCTCCATTCTGTGGATGGAGCAAGTTTACGACCACGCCGACTCTACTCAGAATTAAGATAATAGCATAATAGAAGCCCAAACCAATCTGTAAAGCACTGTATACATTTGAATACAGAAAAAAAATTTTTTTTTTTTTGTTGCGCTCGCGCCGGTAATTATTTATTTCTTGTCTTCCACTTGTTGTTTCATCAGATATCTCGGTACCCTTCCTGACTAGGTATGCTAGGCATGGCCTTATGTCTTCAGTCTGTTGGAGCACAGAGTAACGGTTTTCTTGCTTACGGTTTCTTGCTTGCGGTTTTCTTGCCTACTCATGTGGTTGGAGTCTGACATAACGCTCTGAGAGATTCACACGGATAACAAATGATGGTGACGCGAAAAATGCGCTTCGGTATGCAGGGTGCTGTGTAGTGTAGGAGCAGAAAGCACAATATTCGGTCTTCTGTTACGAACCGTACAGTTTTCATGACGCGGGTAAAAATTGGCCACTAACGAGTTTGTGATTCGCTATTTCCCTCTTTATTATTGACATTATTTGACAAAGTAATGTCAACTTTAGATCTCAAAGTCTCTTAACTAAGTTGCACCTAACGTTAGAATCGTTGAACGAATAGAAAAATGTAAGTATGGAAATAGGTTTAGTTAATATAGATGTTGTATCTCATGAAATCCGTTAAATTATAAAAAAAATTAACCCTCGACGCAAAAACGACGGGGTGTTATAAGTTTGACGTGTCTGTGTGTGTGTGTGTGTCTGTTTCTGTCTGTGGCTTCGTAGCTTCCGAACGGATGAACCGATTTTGATTTTGTTTTTTCATTTGAAAGGTGAATTTGTCGGGAGCGTTCTTAGCTATGTTTGATGAAAATCGGTCCAAAATGGCCGCCGCCACAAAATAGCCAATTACATATTTTTTCACAACTCCCTCAATATGGGTATCAAATGAAAGGCATAACTAGAAGAATACTATACACTATGATAAATTTCAAATCCAAGATGGCTGCCAGCACAAAATGGCATAGTACATTTCGTGTCGAGGGTTTTCTAAATTTTTAATTTCGGTTAGGTTAGTTACTGTATGCTAATGACATAAAGGATATCATCACACATTTCTTCGTAGATAAAACCTGTAGTCAATATGACACACAATCATGGCATATAATAGGCATCCGATCCCGGGGTGTTCGAAAACAACTGTTTCGATTTCGTTTATAACTCGAACTCTGACGACGTCTGTGGTCTAGTGGTTTGAGTACAGAACTGCTGATCACGAGGTCGTGGGTTCGATTACCACAATACACAAACATTAATGTGATGAACTTAGGTGTTTGTGTTTGTCTGGGTGTTTCTTATATAAATATAAATTTACAAAAAAAAAGTATATAAGTATTATATCCATTGTCTAGTACCCATAGTAAAAGCTCTGCTTAGTTTGGGACTAGATGGTGCTGTGTAAAAATGTCCCAAGATATTTACTTAACTAAGTAATTTGTTGTTTGACGAGCTTCGAAGCTGATTCCCCGCATGGTAGTAGTTTAGTGAAGTAGTACCACTTCATCTTTTTTGGACAGCGCATATTCCGGAAGATCCCACACAAAAAATACCAAGTATGGTAACTATATATTTTGATGACATGTTAGTATTAATCGTGTAACGGATGCATAAACTTTGGAAATTAATTGATGTTAACATCAAATAAATAGCCTGTCATCGAGATAAGAGATAACTAATCAGCCAGCAGTGAGCTAATATTAGTTTAAATTTCAAATTAAAACTTAATAGACAAGGTCATACAAAAAGCGTTAAAAAAAGCTCTTAATGATGAAGGGCATACAAAAAGTGGTGCACAAAGCTTATTGAAAGAAAGCTCTTCCTTCCCAAGGAACTTTATTTGTACTTTTATATGTTAAGTATTTCATGGGCTTTCAGTCTAATCAAATACGGATGTCATGGCAACAAACCTCGGCAACTCAATAGGCAGGTGTGGAACTGTGGGTTAACGTGCTCTATAGAGATGTCTCCAATATCTGAGAAGGGTCACCCATCCATTGCTAGACCGCGAAAAGTGCTGCTTAACTATCAATTAAACATTCAATAACATTGATCAGCGTGTTTATTACAATTCAGAGTTAACTTATATGTCTATGTTGATTTAATATTATGTATGACATGGTAGGTAATTATATTAATAAATCGAAACTGAACAGTAACCTGTTCTAGAACTTACTTACAATGTTTCAAAAGTTCATAGAGGTTGAAATTATTGTAATAAATCGTTCCTTTTTTATAACTCGCCTTACGAGTATTATAAAACTATTACGTTATAAGAATTATAATATCAATAAATTTAAGTCGTGTTTTTAAAGTTAGCTATATTGAACGATAAAACCAATGAATAACCATAAAAAATTCAGTATTTTTTTAACATTATGCATATAACAATATATAATATAAATAAAAATCATTATGATGATTATACCTCTTGGCTGTTAAGACCGCCAAACGGTGCACTGTTGAACAAAGACCTCCCCTATAGATTTCCACAAGGACCGATATATATCGCCTGCGTCTAACGACTCCCAGTGACAGTTACCAGGTCGCCTGTCGATCTCGTTGAAGACCATCTCATGCTGCGCTTTCCGTTGCGTTCCCAATTAGCGACACACGAGACCATGACAAGATTTTTTTTATTTTTTTTTATGTCTGCCTATCTTGGGCACCCGTCCTAACACTTGTCCGTGTGGGAGTGACGACCCTGCGTACCAAATATTATTAAGCTTAAACTATTGCAATGTACATTAGCGCATAACTCCAGTTGCCAAGGCTAAAGATCCTAGTCTCCTGGCAATTCAGGCAAGTGGTAAGGTCAAGTGTTATTACATTCGCAATAACTGTTACTTAGTGCGTTTGACAAGCGTTTGATGTCAGAGAGGAAGCATTAGTCTGGTGTGTGGCAACCTTGAAACTTTAAAACAATATGCAAAATCCAGGGCACGCACTTCTCACTTTGCAGATTTAGGTGCGGATTGTGTTACAGTATTCAATTAATTATTATTGCTTCAGAGGCGAATCCAAACGACGAACGAAATACATAGAGTAATGTTAGGTTTCTCTCTCTATTTATTTCCCAATAGCAGCTCGGTGTTTGCAACTGTGCTCGAATTGGAAACTTCACCGATGGCTTCACGCTGAGCAAACCGCGCCTACACTAGACCAAATGAGTCATTATAGTAATCAATTTAATAATTCAAAATCTGCGCATGTTCTGTCTCTTCATTTGTTCAAAAATTAAGAGCTTTGACAACCCCTGGATAGCCGCTAATCGCCGAATAAATTCAAAAACAAAATGTGTATGAAATTATTTGCAAGGTAATTTAACGGTAACTTACTTAGGAGGCCCTAAACCTTCGTCAAGTTGAAATAAGCCCCCAAGTAAGGCTGTTGACACAGATAACAGCGCTTTTTACCTGTTTTCGTCCTAGAAAAATGTGCGTTCTAAGAACTCATGATGAAATGTAAGCGATAATTGAAGCCTACACTA
The DNA here is from genome assembly GCA_946251955.1 of Acronicta psi. Lineage (NCBI taxonomy): Eukaryota > Metazoa > Arthropoda > Insecta > Lepidoptera > Noctuidae > Acronicta > Acronicta psi. The sequence goes on along the minus strand of OX276472.1, from coordinate 5,274,252 downwards.
GTTTACCTTGTTTGAGAGCACGTTACATTTGTACCGATCAGTGGACATTTGGAGCGACATAATGCGGCGGAGAATCGAGAAGCGATTACATGTAATCGACGTTACTCAATCGAGTAGAGAATCTCTCACGGTTTTCGGTTACACGACATTTGTTCCGAATAAATGGCTTGTAAGCACTTAGGATAAGCAGGTAATTTTCTTATGTATCTTATACCTTTTCCACTTTTAAAGTGCTTCCAGGTCGTTTACATTTAAATTTTCAATAATGGACTTAATAAATTGATTTTATTGTAGACAGGAATTTTGTTTCATCTTATGTGTCAAGCCTCTTATTAACATAGCATTATAATAAAATGAAGACTGGGACTTGGAGAGCCCGTATGGCAACACTAGAGGAAATGTTTCACAAAGGGTAAGCATCAAGTTACCATTTAGACGGGCACTTGATCACGTTCCATTTTTTCAAGCATATCTTTAATAAGCACAAAAATATCTACGCTCTGTGTTGCATATGGTTGTAAAAAAACAAAATCTCCAAAGAACTTTTTGATAAAACTCATGTTATCTTTTTGTATTTTTTTAAGTATTTTCCATGCTAAGATATTCAGTTATTTTAATAAAGGAAAACATGGACTGGCGGGCAGGATACGAACCTGCGTCTTCTGGTTAAATACACCAGACGCTATGACCAAGCCACCGCGAGTCCTACTTGACAAGTCGAAATCTTCCTTCACATTCTAAATTTACGTCCTACCAGCCAGCCAGTCGATGTTTTCCATAATCAAAATAACTAAAACTCATGTTTTTGATTCCCACAATCACGACTACTTTAGTAAATTGTCAGAGTAATGGACCAGGTAGAGTCGTGATGCATTTCGACAGATTGAATCCCGAATACGTAGAATTCCACTGACAATGATACGACAAAAAATTGAGTGACAAAGTTCATAGACTCCTCTCCTGTCTCATAAAGGATTAGGGCCCTCGCAGCGGGAAGCGGTAAGTGGAGGTGGTCATTATCTGAGACTGTTTCAACAGCACAGTCGACAGCGTAGTGGGGTTCTCGCTCGACAGCGCCAGCACTTCGCGCTCTACCGCGACTGACGCAAGCCGCGCCCGCGCATTACGAACGCTACTTTCAAACGAGACATTTTCGAGTTTCAAATTTTAAAAATGTATTCGAATGAAGTGAGGTGAATCGATCAAAACTGTTTAGTGAATTAAAAAAGTGAAAAAATAAACAAGTGTGTTTTGAAACAAATTTTTGTGAAGGATTTGTTTTTTGTTAAGGAGCAACCCTCTAGAAATTCAAGGTAATTTTCGTTGTTTTGTTATTTTTGTTGTTTGTCCGTTCGTGTGTTGCGGCAACGGTGTCGAGGCGAGTTATTGCAAAGTGCAGTTTCGTTTTGCGGCTACCTATTTACAACATACGTCGTCGGAATGTCCGGTTGTAGACAGACTTTCTCGCGCCTGTTTCGCGAACCATTTATGTCTAAACAAGAATACTTTTCATTACCAAATGAGCCACTTCAATATTAATATTTGCAAGTAAATATACTTTAAATATATTACTTCATATCGTATCCTGTAATGCAAGGTACTGAGTTGCCTCAATAACTTTTTCGTAGCTCGTTAGTATACTTAGAACATACTTATTATTAATTTTAGTAGAACTAATTTGCTATACGTTTAATAGTACACAATTAAGCGAAACTAATTGAATACTTGGGCACTTAATATTTTATTAGGTTTTCTTAATAATTGTCGATTTAGCACGAGAACGAACACGCTTTCGTTTTTAAAATATGTAATTCTAACTTTTTATTATTGAAAAAATTGTTTAAAGAACTTTGAGAACATTACGCTCAATTTGACAAATGGTTTGCTTAATTCTGATATTCTGTCGCTTTTGACGTTAGACTGGATTCCGATTCCAACATAGTAAAAGGCTGCGAAGATATTACAGGCAAACTTCCATTTGTTCCCATAATATTTATTACGTTGTATCTCTTGGAATGTCTGAACTGCTCGAAGAATTTTCTCACCCACCATTAAAAGCTCTTTAAAGTTTTCTAGAGCTTAGATGTGAAAACTGCGGGAAAATCTCACGATGATGAGGTCGGAGTTACATCGACGTACATTTTCTCGAGTTTTCCATAATAATTGATGTCGGGAAATTTACATTTGATGACACTGTGGGTACACATAGATACTCGTACCTATTTATACATAGTTTCACCCCTGTCTCCAGATGTGGTAGGCAGAAACTACAAATTGGTAGCGGGTACACAGCTATTCATATTATTCAGGTACCTATATACGTAATACCTGATCATTTAATTCATATTCATATACATTTATATATTCATATAATTATGGATTTAGACGCTTCAATAATTAATCTATTTCTGGCTTCCTAATATTCCGCGAATCGTAATTGCACAAAACTAATTAACGAACATTGAATAACTAGTTTGCCAATTTTATTAGACAAGACTATCAATAACTGGATTTTACATACTTACTTATCTTACATACTATTTACTACTACTATTAATACAGGTTATGACAAACCCACAGAAATTAAAATTTAGATTAAATTTACAAAATATGTTTTCAAAAGTTTTCCTATAAATTTTTCAATAGGCTCTCTGCTTTCTGCGAAAAACAGCAATTTATTTTAGAAGTAGAACACAGTCGTTTTTGTCTTTATTTTTTTCTCAGTACAGTAGTCCCATCGGGTGTAACTTGGTCTTGAATAAAAGAATTAGTCTTGTTGACCCAGCTCCTTTAAAAAAATATCCTTCATTTGAACTTTTTCTAAATACTTAAACAATTTATTATTATTATAATAACGACTAGAATTTTCCCGCAGCTTCGCTCGCGGCAAGTTTGAACCCCGTTACACCCCATTAGTTTTGTTTTATTTTTATTCTGTTACTAGCTTTTGCCCGCGGCTTCGCTCTCCGTGGATGAAGAAACAAAATTGAAAGAAATCGATCCCGAATAAGATAAAAAGCAGCTCACTATAACAGTTTCATCATCCTCCTAGGCTCCTAGCCTATGCCGAAAATATGTTAAGCTCCGGTTCCAATCGAAACAGATGTGGTTAAATATAAATATCTTACACAAAGCAATAGCGTTCAGACTGGTTAAAACCGATAGGTATCCTAACTTTAAATTGATCGTCTGGTTTTTTGGCCTTCTGACTACGATTAACGATTTTCATAGGTTTTCATATGGGGTCTACTATGCCGAATCAATTACCATTTCTTAACGTGCTATATAAGGTACAGAGGGTCTCGATGTCTTAAGAATGGTCACCCATCCATAGTCTAACCGCAGAAACCGCTGCTTAACCTATCGCTCAGCGTAGTTATTACTTCGTCAAAGTTTTTAGCTCGGTTTGAGCAACTGTTACTGGTACTGGGGTACTCTATGAGGTACTGAGGTGATACTGTTTGTGAAACTGTGTTATTCAAAATCACTTCAAAGGAAAATTGAAACTTCAGTTAGTCGTAATAACTCGTAATTCTAACCAAACTTTACAACTATTGCTTAATTTAAGTCTATACCACTTTAAACGTTTATAACTAATCAACAATCACGATTTCTGCGCATAATTGACAACTTAATTAAAGAACCAACAATAATGATCCCTTATATCAATAGGAATACATACTACAGAGAGGTCAAGCTCTATCTCAGCATCTACGCAACCGAGTGGAATGAGATATACCTCATTTTTTTAGTTGAACGATGGACTTTTAAATAGAAAATCAAAAATCAAAAACCAACAATGATGATCTCTTCTTTCTATGGGCTTGCATACAACAGAGAGGTCAAGCTGTATCTGAGGTTCTATACAAATAATTGAAAAAAGCTTTACATCAGTTTTTAAGTTGGAAATTATGCTTTACAACAGTTAACACAAAACTCAAATCTATTCAGTAGGTTTAGCGCCAACCCCTAACAAACAGACAAACAGACAAGAATTCTAAAAATCACATTTTTGGGTTCGCGATCGTTTATATACTCTAACCCAATTGTTTTTTTTTAAATATCTTCAATGTACAGAAACGACTTTTTTACAATTTTATAATAGTATAGATTCGTGGTGGAAACAAATCCAACAAATAAAAAATCTTGAAAATCGGTCCACCAGTTCTCGAGTTATAAGTGTTGTAACAAACCCGCCGTTTTGTTTTATATATTAAAAGAAAAGAAGAAGATATTCCGAAATTAAAATGGCTCTTATTCAGCGAAAAACAGCCATAATTTATTTTAGAAGAAGAAACAGTCGGCTTTTTTTTCTTTATTTTTAATCGTCTTTTTTTTTATTACAGCAGTATTAAATGTGTCAGTATAACGGGTCTCCATTTAGTAAAATCATGAATACCAGTTGGAAACTAGATTGATGAGAACCAAGATTGCGAATTCGCGATGTGTATCAAGTGTAATTTTATCCCATGAGTTAGATCATAGAGAAAGTAGGTAATGCTATGAGTCTGTGACCGTGTGAACAAATAGTAAAAAAAAAAACAACCGGTGCCATCGCGTTCTACTTTTAAAATTGTTTGTTTCTTCTGCGTTTAAAGTCATTTGCATCAATATTCTCATAATTATAAGCTCTATATGAAAAAAAATATTACAATAATTTTTTAAAGCACTTTCTCCTCATTGCAAAAAAAGAAAATATTAAAACTAAAAAAGCACACCTACGTGTACTTTTTATGTTTTTTTTATTATTTGGGAAACGTATATTCTGAATTCTGGAAAACGCAGATATATTTGTGTAATTCCTTACAAGGTCGTGAAAGAGAATTGTTGTAAAACTATGACACTGCTGGTAAACAAAGACGTCTCGGTAAGCGTAAAGAAGTGTGACACTTTCATACGCGAATAGAGTACAGTCAAATATTTTGTAAAGAAAACCTGCCTAGAGCCTCTAACGGTCAATAAAGGAACTAGTGTCCCACAAAATAATCTTGATTCGCTAACCACTGACTCTCACTGAAATTCTGGGTTAGGTTATAGTTTGAAGGGCCTCTCTAACCCGACTTAAGCAAGGGAAGGAAGGCGACATACTCTGCCGCCTCCCTTGGCGAACCATGAAGTTTCGTATCATAATAAAATATAATCAGGTTCAGTTTCTAGACATAATCCGTCTGACGAGTCAAAACAAAATTATAGACACGAGTAGGTACACTAATCATCCGTATGCGTTGTTATACAATATCTTATTTGAATTTCCATTATTTTAACAATACTGATTATAACGATATCAATCAACCTGTTTCTACTCCGAAAGCACTTGATACAGCACCGGCATCTACTTACTAGATTTTCCAAGCAGTGGGATACACCATCAGATGTAAAAAGTAATAACAAAACATATCAGACACTATTCAATAGACCAATACTACCTGCGTAGAGGTTGTAAATCAATACGAGATTCACACAAGGGGAATCCCTAGGAAAGGAAAAAAAAAAAAACAACCCTTAAAGACATCTATTTTAGTCGGTTGATACCTGCCGAACAAAAAGATTTTTTACATCTAAGGGTAGCACGTGTTTACCTGCGATGTCCGATTTTAACGAAATTTTATTTTTTGCCTTTGCCATCTGTTTAGTTTTTTTTTTAAGAAGGTCCAAAGTCCAAAGAGATTTACTGACTCTTTTAGCCAATATAATAAAAAAATTATTAACATCCTAGCGTTTTTCCAACATGTTGCTATAGGCTGCCCCAGTCTCCGCCCATAGCCTTTATCCAACATGTTGGTGTACGCTGTCCCAGTGTGACCACATACCTCCGATAACCAATTTCTAGGTTTGTTTGATAACGAATTGCGGATATTCTTAGAATAAACCTTCCATATTCCAGGATTTACCATCCAGAACAATAGTCTAGGATTTATCAGACAAAGACTAACTGGATATAAACTCTCCCCAGAAATTTCTTAACGCAAGAACAATTCAAAGCCGCTGTTTGTTCTTGCCTTAAGAAATTTCTTTAAAAATTAAATCTTGTAAGTAAGTATTACATACAACTGTCGATCTCATATAGGTTTTTTCTAAAATCCTTTACATACCGTTGCAACAAGTCATGAAAAAAATTCTCCGTTGAAATAATTGAGTAAAATTAGTCAAAGATTCGGTTACAGCTTTTCTCATAAATGCAAAATTGAAATTACGATCATACGTATAAAATATGTATAGTTTACAGAAGTATACATTTCTAAAATGTCGAAATTGCTCGACCTTAATAAAAAAACAAAATTTATTCAAATTCTAATGCAGAAATAAATATTGTACCATGTTTTTTTTTAAATTAAGAACCATTTTAGTTACAATCTTATTCATGATTATGTTCGATTTTTAGATCTTTCCTGGGACTACTTATTTCACTATTCAAAAAGTAGGTACGCGTTGAAGATTTATGGTAATCTTGAGTTGTTCCAACTGATTGACTCATTCTAACATAGCTGAAATTGATGAAGCATGAAATTCACCAAACAAAACGTCTTGCATGACGCGATGAAACAAACCTGGCCGCAACCCATAAAATGGTAAACAGAGGCCTCTTAATCGACTCATGTAATTAATACAAGCATACTTTTTTGTAGAAAAACCGGCTTTAAATTTGACATGCCATACCGGCCGGGGACTATACGCAAAAATTAAGATTATTGGCATAAGGGAAGCAAAGCATAGCTTATACTAAAAAACGTGGGTGGACATAAGCTGTGTATGATCTTCATGAAATTCGAATGCACTTCGGAAAAGCTCCGATCAATCTATAGAAAATATAACTTTATTAAACCCTGACACAATCCGCTAAATTAAAATGTCATAATTTGGTTGAAAAATTATTTTGAGACAAAAAATTGGTGATGAACAAACGCGTTCCTTTTTTGAATTTGAAAATAAAAAAGTACCTAACGTTGAAGTAAGCAACTGATTAAAAGTTTCCTGACTCAATTTGATCTAAATTTTAATAGCTGAAACGTAACACGTAACATAGATTCACACTGATACGTTTATGGTTGGTAATGTCCCATACAATTAATGGAACAATACATCTTGATCAGTGCCCATGTCACGTCCTCTTGCATAAATTGTGATTGGTTAGTTAAGAACACGCACACCTGATCGTTTCGAAAACTTCGGCTTCGCAAATCAAGGTTGACGCTGTGAGTTCGAGAGAGATCGCCTTCGTATGCGCGAAACATTTTGCTATTCGAATTAATATTTAATTATTTTTATCGCATAGATATGACCATTTGAATTTGGAGACTCAATTCAAAAATCTGGAATTCGAATTCAAATGCACCATTTACTTTCGAAGCCTTATGCGCGTATTAAACGGTGCCAGAAGGGAAACCTGCATGTCTGAGAGATTTTCTCGACGCGACGGCGCGGCGTGTGAAGTCTGTGGTGAACTGTACCTAATCTAATCCCTGTCAATGTGAGAGCAGATGAGACAGTAAACGGGATACCAATGACAACAATGGAGCGCCTTATCTAAATTAAAAAATACTTACATAATGAACTATAGATGATTTTTTCGGATCTAGGTTTGGTTTGTGTATGATTTAAAACACAATATCTCAATATACTTTTTAAATCATCTGCCAAAATTCTAGTGTTTATAACTAAAACGAAGTATTACTTCACTTTAATCGGCGTTTGCGAATAGACCACTAGACGTGTTAACATCTCCAATAGAAAAAACGACAATTTAAGAATCTGTTGCCAGATTTAAAAAATCCATATTCACGAAGGAATTACGTCAGTGTACTCCTTTTTTAAAATGAGTAAATGTAAACAGGGTCACATTTTCTTGAATAAACAAGTCACAATGTACGTTAGTCATATTTTAAAGAGCATTTAAGTAGGTTTTGGTAATACTGTTGTATGACTTTAACCTCAACGTGTTTTACCTTTAACTTTTCATGAATATTTATCGCAGGAAAGTGAAGGGTTAGTTATTGCGTGTTCTAGGTACCAGTTGCGGAGGCCTGGGATTGGCTAGTGACCAGTGTGGAAAAGCCCGAGTCATTCATATATTTAATCAGAGCTTAAGACTAACCGAACCGTTCCTTATGTATGAGTAAATCAAATCAAACATATTATATGGTAGTAATCTACAGATTGAAATCTTTTTAAAATGTATCCTGTTTTTTTTTAAATATATAACTTATGTTGTCAATAAATCTTAATGTGGTATCATTATACCTACCTACATTTTGTAATAACTTTTTTAATGCAATCTGCTGCTAAGAAAATCTTTTACGTAATTATTTCCTACAAATAAAAACAGCTGTTTGATTTGTAAGAATGCCAAATGATTTCCAAAAATGTATGCAAATTTTGAAATTGTAGGTATCTGTGCTTCTTAAGGTGATTTTAGAATGGATGAGTGTTGTAATATTTTAGTGTTTGCTTGAAGAAGAATAATATAGAATGCATTAACAACCATCATTGCGTCAACTTTTACGACGGCTGTTGATGCACTTCACATGATTCTTCTTTATTGTCTACATAGTTTAGTACGTAGATTACTTTTGCTGGTTTTTGACTTGTTATAAACACAAGTAGACCGAGATAATATTTTCTTTGAAATTTATAACGTTTTTAATGTGTATCTCAGCGAACCACTACCGTGAATCTTTTGAAAATGGTCTTTTAACTGGAATTTTTTTATAGTGGATGTTGTTCAAATAACCAAGTGCATTAATTCGAAATTGGTAGGTATAAGTGACGTCGTTAAATACTGCTATTTTTGAGACTGGAAGCGATCCCAACATCAATAGGCGGGTCTGTGATTATGATGATATCCTTATTTTGTCTTCTAGAATAATTAATAACACGAAAATCTTTTTATTTCTTCATAAGCCTTCAATCTACATAGCATTTTACATTTGATTTTGCCTAAACTAATACTTACTCTATTTCTCTAATATTTGACAGTTACTTTGCAATAATATACAAAGTAAAAAGCAATAGCAATATTTTAAAAAACTTGTATACTTATTTGCAACACAGTTTGAGCGGCAAAATTGCACAATGACCAGTGAAATAAGATCAGAATGGCAATTTACCTGTCACTATTTATTTTAAGAGCTCGTTTGGTAAGTCCATATAATTTTGATTGAATTACTGCTCAATCCTCTCTAAATAGGAGTGTTAAATTTGCAGGCATTTGCATCTCAATTTAAAGCAGTAGACACTTAGTTACAACATACTACGGTAGATATTTTTTTACTCATACAAATGTGAAGTTTAAAACCACTAATATTCAAGAGGTTTAATGTGAAATGTAAAACAACATTTATTTAACCTTGGGAACAATCGTCTAGATTTGTCTCTTTTCGATCGGAAAATTGGAAAGCCGCTCGTAGAATAATTAAATACATAACATGGAGGAGTTTTAAATTTTTTTTTTCTACACTACAGTCTGTCGCGCTTTCACGCCAAAAGTACTGAACCGATTTAAATGAAATTTGGTACACAGATAGTCTAGAGCCTGAGAAAGGACATAGGCTACTTTTAGGGCGAAAAAAGGGCTGAAAGGGGTTGCAATAGGGGATGAAAGTTATAAGAAATACCCAGATCACGCGGGCGAAGCCGCTGGCGGAAAGCTAGTATATGATATATTAATTAAGATGCAACATTACGTAGGTGGGCACAGATAGCGTTGAATAAAAAATCTGCCTAATTAGTATCTTGCTTCTTCCCGCCATTTACAACTGCCGTACTCAAGTGCATTTATAATCGTGTAAGTAATACCGTTGGATAATATCGTCGCAATTATGTAACACTATTGTTTGATACGGATAAAATACGTCTTTACAATCGCATCCCAGATCGCATTGTTTTTGCAGGATGTTTTTTTTTTTGGCCGACTTATTACGTAAGTAAGACGATTCTTTTACCGGGAAATGCTTTTGTATGTTTTGTTCAAGATTTGAACACCGAAAAATTGAATTGGATAGATTTTGACTAAGAGCTGTTGAAATTCGATATTTTTTTCTTGGAATTCATTGGAGTTAGAAATTGACAACGAACAATTTATTAGGAGTCCTAAAAAGATTTTGTTGGCTAGTAAAGTGTCGTAATGGGCGATCAACTTTAGAATTACTTTTTATAAGAACATACTAATAGATATGAAAGCAATACGGTGTGCCTGTTTGTCTTATCTGGGGGGCTAGACAAGTTGCATTTTGAATTTCGAATCGACAAACAAAATGTATGGAAATGACACAAGCTTTCGACAAATCGAGCTGTCACTAATGTCATTTACATACATTTTGTTTGTCGATTCGAATGTCAAAATGCAACTTGTCTAGCACCCCTGTTTACGCCTACTTATACAGATTTCGATAAAATTTGGCAAGACGATAAAATGCTTTCTGAGAAAGGCATAGATTACACTATGGTCTCAAAAAGTCTAATGTAGGTATTTTCATTGACGTTAGATTACTTGTGTATGTTCTTATTATTCATATTCATATTATTTATTTGCATTCCACTATGGAGACTTAGATGGCAGATACAATGCTTTAAAGCTAGAAACAAATTATGGACCTTGTATGGCACAGCAAATTACAAATCACAATAATAACACTCCTTCCTTCGGCAGTCGGGTAAAGATATATAAGTACAGGGTGGCCGGAGAAGTGAGACCAAAGACAAAATTTTGATCTCTAATCTCTAAAAAGTGGCATCCGAAACACCGCATGTATGTTCTATGCTTTTCAGTTGTTTAGAAGATACAATGATTTCAATGATTTTTTAATAATTTCTTCTAACTTTCAAAAGGTTGCCCATCCCTGTATTAAACTAATACTTATTATAATTTTCAAATGTAACAAAAATGATATCCCTGCGTATTATATTTGAGATAATATATTTTAACATTATTAAAATTTTTGACGAGTCTGTGGTCTAGTGGTTCGAGTACCGGACTGCTGATCACAAGGTCGTGGGTTCGATTCCCACAAGACACAAACATTTATGTGCTGAACTTAGGTGTTTATGTTTGTCTGGGTGTTTCCTGCATATTATAAGTATGTACCTATTTACAAAAAAAAAGTATATAAGTATTATATCCATTGTCTAGTACCCATAGTACAAGCTCTGCTTAGTTTGGTGCTGTGTAAAAATGTCCCAAGATATTTTATTTTATTAGGTATTATTATTCTTTAGGATGCGAGTGTCATAGCGGGCAAGAGCTAGTTTCTCATACAATTTTCAACAATACCTACTTACGGGAACCCGCGAATACAACTCACTGAATCACCATATTGGAAACTCCTTTTTCCTTTTTCCTAGCCTTTTTTTTCCAACCATGTTGGGGTCGGCTTCCAGTCTAACCAGGATGCAGCTGAATATCAGTATTTTACACGAAGCGACTGCCATCAGACCTCCGCAACCCAATTTCTGGGCAATACCAATATTCGAAGGAAAGACTGGTTGTCAGGCTTTTTAGGTTTCTGACTACCACTTACGATTGTCATAGGTGTTCATATGACAACCGGTCTCGATATGTTAAGAATGGTCACCCATCTACAGACTGACCACGGCAAGTGTAGCTTAACCTTGCAGATCGGTTGATCAGCGTAGTTACAACTTGGCCACGAGCCCTGGAAGAAGCTGTTAATTTTTAATCAATATCGATATCCAAGATAATAATGTATTTCCGATTCACTATCGATAAAATACGACATAAAACAACAGTTCATGGCCAACCCTTAAGGTTATGAACTATAATTTATGACAACAATTAATTGAAAGAAACTTATTAACATTTACACACGCGCTTGCGTTTTTGTTGAAGATTTGCGTCCTCGAAATAAACTTTTAAATAATATACTCGTAAAAGCAATAAATGTTTACTACAGATGTTTTATAGTTGTGACAACTTTACAAAACTATTTATTTTAATATCTTCTTTTGTATAAGATACTAACCTTTGCCCGCGATTTCGTTCCAGTAAAAGTTGAATTTTGCCCCCGTTTTTGCAACATTTTTATTGATGCTCAGCACCGTTTTTTTTTACTTTTTTTAATTTCACCAGTTTTTTTTAACTTTAAATTCGAATATCTTTACTTGTGACGGGTAAAACAGGCAGGATGTTGTTTTGTATTAATGTATAATTGTAGCAGACTCTGATAAAATTATTGTTTGGTACAGATTTTAATGGGAAAAATGTTATGAGTCTTTAAAGGTACAAAAAGATGTAAAAAAAATACATTTACCCGTCACAAGTAAATATATCCGAACTTAAAGTTAAAAAAAACTGGTAATTTTCTGTGAAAGTAAAAAAGGTAAAAAAAAAACGGTGCGGCCAAGGTCAAATAATTTGGGCCAAGTGGGTAGCAGATGACCCCAACTCACCATTTTCTGACCACCATTTTCGTATGTTCAACGTTCTACCAAACACTGTATAGCCTATAGTCTTCCTCGGTAAACAGGAAATCTAACACTGAAAGATTTTTTCAAGAGATCTGAGATTAGCGCGTTAAACCAAACACACAAACAAACAAACTCTTTAGCTTTATAATATTAGTATAGATAAATAAAGGTATACTTACCTACATAACCAGCCATTATGTTGGCTCATTCTCATGTTTTTTTTATTGGAAATACGGACATAAGCATGAAAAGAGGTTCGTATGATTCATATCTCTCGTAACCATTTTGATAATTTAGGCTAGGTACACTAACATTACTAAAAAAACAACCCCGTGGTGTACACGAGCATGACCTAACCTAATTCTACTTATTAGAGACACACAGTGTGCATTGGGATGGTTTTAAATACCTGAATCATTCATTTCAATCTGTTTTATTCAATGTCAAAGATAATTGTGGCTTAACACTTTAAAACACATACCTACATCACGTCTGTATTCCTAGTAGGGCTAGGCAGAAGAACACAGCACAGTTCACACGGCACATGTTTAGGCCCCATGAAACAGGGGATATTATGCTCTACCTGGGAATCAAACCCAGGCCCACTAGACTAACAAGTCACATTGCAACTCCTAAATCATAATGTCAAAAATATCGTTTATACAATATGTTCAATAAATATATACAGTAGATATTATGTTCAAAAAATACGCTCTGCGTGTGTTTTAGACTCTCATCAAAATATGCGTACGGAACGCATAGATCGAATTAATATTATTACCGGAAATATAACAACCCAATTAACATACCTACGTATTCAAATTAATATTATTTTTGTGTATGTTTATTATATAGGTACCTACCTATTAAATCCAGCATAATCAATTGGATTATCAGCAATCTATACAAGCTGAATAAATATTTCGGCATTTTAATTTGATCCCGTGTACGTGTCATTTTCGACTTTCCAGCACACCATATTTAGGTGCGTGGTAAAACCATATAAGCTAACATTATTGTGTTCCGTTTGAAAGGTTATGTTGCCAGTGGAAATACTGAACCAAATGAGGTCTGAATATGACATTGCGCGAGTACAGATACAGTTCTCGCCAAACTTATTGTCCAGCTTGAAGTAGGCACTAGCTAACTTCAACCCGGTAATAAAAATATTTTAAGAGATATATAAAAAAGAAAAACATTGGACTGTTATAAATAAAAACGAGAGCTCAAGTCGTACCTGTCGTTTTAAATCATTTTAATCCAATATTTTTCTTTGTCCGATTTTTACGGCCGGGTTAAAGTTAGGTCGTGCCAACTTCAAGCCGGACAATAAGTTTGGCGAGAACTGTACTACTGGCCAGTGTTAGTTACATCTATAGGCTGCCAGTATGATTAAAAAAGCATAGAGTGGTTCAAAGAGGTCAAACAGCGCATTAAAGGCAAGCAGGATACCACACCATACCATACTACGTAAAGTATGGTATATTCTCCATTGATATTTCATTCATACGGAAGCTGATTAAAAGGAAGTAATTAATTTCCCGTACGTTTTCATAAAATCGTGTATGTAGTTAATAACTTAAGTTTGTGCTAACCGAAGGATAACACCTTTCAATGTTTTGACGTCACACAAAATTGTTCGTGCTTTTTACTTTTTTTGTATTTTTTTTCTTTGTGACAATTGAGTCGTAGGCTTTAAATTAATCGCGGGTAAAAGTCTCGGTGTCAAGTTTCCATGACATTTTAGTTCTTACGTTTTAAAATATGTACAGTTCTCGCCAAACTTATTGTCCGGGTTGAAGTTGGCACGAGCTAACTTTAGCCCGGCCGTAAAAATCGGCGAAAGTAAAATATTGGGTTGTAATAAATAAAAACGAAAGCTCAAGTCATAGGCTGTCGTTTTAAATCATTTTAATCCAATATTTTTCTTTCTCCTATTTTTGCGGCCGGGTTAACGTTAGCTCGTGCCAACTTCAACCCGGACAATAAGTTTGGCGAGAATTGTACCTATGTAAATATTTTCACATGTAACTTTTTTTCTGTAATATCTGCTCTTCATAAGTAGCTTAAGTACCTTCCTAAGGAAAAGCACTTCATAAATATTAAGGCAAACTCGCAGAAGACCAATTAACTATGCTTTCCTCAAAAAAATTACGTAAGGTCAGACACTGAGATGGTTAAATATCACACTAAAAAGATAGTATCGTCTATGACTCGTCCACATAGTCATATTAATGACAAATATAATACATATTAATATAACTATTACAACAGTTAGTGAACGGACGACCCGTACGGCCGTACCTTATTCACTATTCAATGATAAGCGGAAACGTGAAAAATATCAGGTTCTTTTTATGACAAAAAAAGTAGGTACTATGTATAAAATTGATTCAAAGGTCAGCGAATTCTGAATAATATTTTGATAGTTTCGGTTCGTGGATTGTGCTGTAGTGATGTGCCCGTAGTCAATGTAACGTGTACCAATTTCATGCTTGCTTATTTTACGATCGCTTCGAGATAAACATGCGACATAGAGATGGGAAACAATGACAGATCTAATTTAGATAACAGATCAATGTATGTTCATGATCACTTTTTTTTCATCACGCGATACATAATAGCATGTTATTCAAAAATAAAACGCTGTATTTCAGGCGTTTTGATTAATGTCATTGACGGATGTGAAAGGAGTTCACTGTATTTTTACATACATATGTGTATATTTATTTATTGAAATATATGTTAATATACGGGGGAAGGTAGAGAAAATTGTTGACAGACAATTAAATTAATAATTTTAATTAATTTAAATATAACTTCAGGGCTTTTTACCTCCTTGAAAAGATTTCTAAAAATAATATTAATAATGTTATTGTTATTATGTCAGTTCAGCTTTATGATATTTATGTATATCTAATATGTAAATTGTAGGTATGTACTGTGTATGAAATTTACGTAGAAATTAAGTGGGCAGGCCGAAAGGTCCTTGACTTAAAAAAAGTATTTTATTTTCTTTGTTTATGTAGCCTGTACGATCAGCAACAAAAGTCGCTGAATATAGCAAAATGTTGAAACACCCCATTTTTCAATCCCTTCTTCCCTACTAATATACACATGCAAAAGTAACTCGGTCTAACTGTCTGTTACGGTGAAAGAGAGGGTGAAAATTCGTATGGAACAGTGATCAGTTTATAATTACATAATTTATACAATATTATTGTTTTATATGCAGAGAACTCTGCTGCTTTCTCGGGTCAGAAATCCCGGATAATAAAGCGTTTTGATGATTGCATTGTGTTTCGAGATTGCAGTGAATTTTATTGCTGACTGTACTACTCAGCGCCCAGTATATTATGATACAGCTTAAAACGTCAAAAATCAACAAGAAAAAAATACGTCAAAATTTACACTTCAATTTTAAAATACTTATTTCGCCACTCAATCCGTCATTCGTCACTTGAAAATAGTACTGGCCTGTAAAAATATGCGGCAGTGGTAATTCTTCTGTTTCTTAAATCAATTTTTGAATGTGGAACAGAAACAATGGTTATCAAACAAACTTTTTTTGGTTTCGATGGTTATGTAGCTACGGAGCTTTTTTCTTATTACAAACCTACCTTGACTCCATGTTTTTATTAAACAATTCTTTTTTTAAATATACTTTATTGTGAACTGCGAATTATGTTTTATCTTTTACATGTAGAATATAATAATTATAAAGTATATCGAATCTTATTATTATTACTAAAAACCTGTAAGGCGCGAAACGTGGCCGTTCCAACCAGTTTATGGCATAAATTCGCCATAAGTAAAGGTAAGTACATACACAATAGAGATATTGGATTTTTTATGAACTTTTTGATTGAAGAACTTGAAAATTTAATAAACAATTTAAAAACTTTATGGTAAGTCAAGGTCAATCCTATAATCCCGGTAGGTAACAGGTGGCTATGGCTATAAAAAGTTTGTAAATTCCATAGAGTACACATTTTAATATTTATTGAGTTTAAATGTTATATTATTATTCAGATGCCAAAGTTACGTGTCTGTCTGTAGGTATAATTTTCATTAAGATTATGTATTCCGTAAATAATAAAATTCAATAAAAACGTCGAATAAGCATTGGTTTACTTTTAATAATACAAGCTTATTCACAGTGATATAAGGAAACTTAGGGCCCGTTTTTCCACCTCTGGATAGCCGCTAACCGCCGGATAAATTTAAAAATGGAACAAAATTTGTAAGAAATTATCTGCTAAGTAATTTAACGGGAGCTTATCAGGAGTTGGTGTAACAGGCCATACTTAAGACTGGTAAAAAATTTGAATTTCGAAAATTTGATACTTATGAAAATTTGTTTTTTTTTGTTTTTTTTTTTGTTTGTTTCTTTTGTTTTACTATAGGTAATAATATATTTATAAATTCGAGTTGCTGTTATTATGGTGCTTGGCTGTAATGCAAAATTGTATGCTTCTAGAATTTAGATCCTTGTCTGTCAGCTTCTGTCAGTCAGTAAAATGTATTTACCCGTATTTAGAACCATAAAAAATAATCTATAACCTTCTTCATAACATTGTCATATCCAAATATTATACCTTTTGGCATTCACACAAGGCTTAGACGTAGTCACTGGCAGTTTTAAATGCAAATTCTCACATATCATAATTATGTTGTCGGGCCTACATGTAGGTAATATATCGCTAAAACCTATTTATATCAAAACTAAAGGTCGAATTGTGAGAGGCGTAACGTATGATCGTTTTCCTGAATTATTACGCAAATTAATTGGTGTTTAAATTACTTCAACATTAGTTACCTAATAGTTGTATTTTTTATTGAGTAGTACTTAACATAACATACCGTCACGGTTAATTCACTGAAGGGTTGGGCAGAGGCGTAGGTAGGTACTGAAATTTGCAACCACAATTCGCCCAGTTTACATGACAAGCATATTATTACTAAGAGCTGCTATTGATAATTTCATAGAAAAATTAATAACACTGCTCGACCTGGGAACCGCACCCACTATTTCATACTCCACAGCTGCCATACGACCACTAGACTATTATGGCAGTATTTTTACAACTAAATATTTAAAAAGTGCATTTGGTATACATGTAACGTGTATCGTAGATAATTTACGGATCAGTTTTTTTTATTTCAAATACCTACTTACTTAAAAATAAAAAATCAGTTAAGTAGGTAGACGTTTCTTTGTTATTTAGTAAAAAAAACAAGATGCCTTTGTTTGAAAAAGGCCTTTAAAATAGTCACGATGTTGATACAAATCGTTAGTTGTATATAAATATAAAGACGTCATAAATATGTATTGTTCCAAACTTGCTCTATGTTACTGCTAGACTAGTATTTGACCGCGCCTTCGCCCGCGTAAAATTTGGCATTTGTAGGAGGAGAAGTTTTATCCGCGGAAACTCGCAACGGGCATAAAAAGTAAATAAGTCTGAAATCAAGAATAGAGATAATAAATAAGCTCTCTTCTTCATTTCAGCCAAACCGTAGATGAACATTGCGGGCTTTGGGACATTCCCAAGAGATGAATGGGAATGGGAAAAAATATATTACCCCGCCAATAGGTACGCAGATTATAAATATTTATGATTATAACTTTATGACCAATAGGTGCACAGATTATAAATATGATATACTGACGACGTCTGTGGTCTAGTGGTTCGGGTACCGGACTGCTGATCACGAGGTTGTGGGTTCGATTCCCACAGAACACAAATATTTATGTGATGAACTTAAGTGTTTGTGTTTGTCTGGGTGTTTCTTATATATTATAAGTATGTATTTACAAAAAAAAAGTATATAAGTTGTCTAGTACCCATAGTACAAGCTTTGCTTAGTTTGGGACTAGATGGTGCTGTGTAAAATGTCCCAGGATATTTATTTATTATTTATTTATATAACATATAACTTTATGAAATGAAATACCATTAGTTTAAGGTTATTAAAAGCTTAAACCGCAATAAATTAGTCATGTACTTGTGTTAATTATGTGTCCTTTTAAGTTAAACTGGCTGTCCTTTTAGATAACTTGATCTCCCCAAGTTTAGTTCACCACTTGATTGAACCTTCTAATTGATAACTGGTTTAGCTATTTCACAAACTCGATAGAAGACATTGACAAAATACTTTATTCATGACTAGATATGCTATACGTTTCCAGCATAAGCTGACGACGTCTGTGGTCTAGTGGTTCGAGTACCGAATCGCTGATCACGAGTTGGTGGGTCCGATTCCCACAGGACACAAACATTTATTGTAATGAACTTAAGTGTTTGTGGTTGTCTGGGTGTTTCTTATAAGTAAGTATGTATTTACAAAAAAGTATACAAGTATTATAAATCCGATATATCCATTGTCTAGTACCCGTAGTACAGGATACGTATAAAAAAATCTGATCCGTCCCAGGATATTTAACTAAAAATGTATCAAGGTAATAACTTGTAATCATGCGTAACCAAATTAAATAAAGAGTAGTGAAAATGACCCCTTCACAACGCGACCATAGTCATCTTCAAGCAGTGTAGAAAACTTACGTAACACATTCAATTACCAAGTGAATAATTTTTTTAATAATATTTTTTTTTTTAAACGAAAAAAAAATATTAGGTGCTTACAGCAATTTCGTGTTTAGGTATAAACGCATCGATGACTCTGGAGAAAGTAAAAATATCAAGTAGTTTTTTCACTTAAAACCTGGTATTTCATTATGACAGTAAATAATACCTACGTATATTATTTCTGCCACAAAAGTGAGCGACCAACGACAAGCTTGCAGTGTTCACGTTACATCACTATATTGCAGCGGCGTCGTACCAGAACGGCTTGCGACACTGCTTATTAACCCTCCCCGGCGACTGTCTTCCTGGACAGGACACAAATTTAGTAGTACCAACTTGATAACTAGTGATGGGTATTCGCCTTATAATAGAGAAGGGAAATACCTGTAAGAAATGACATACATTCGGTAGAGGCACGTCTGACAATGGCTTGATAGATACCGCTCCGTCAACTGACAGGTAGAATTTATAATTTGAATATTTGATAAGCAGCTACATAAGAACGGCAAAATAACAATATTCTAGACGGAGACTTCACTCTTTCACAGACAAACAGTTCAATAATTTTGATTGACACATTCAATCACTAATCTTTGTTGTAACTCGTATTTAATTACTGATTTACGTTTGAGTTTAGATGTAATTGAGGTGACCTAAAGAATAAGAAAGTACCTACTTACTTACGAGTACAAGTAACTTTTTCATTAGCCTAAATGGGTAATGGGTACAACACTATCAGTACCAATAACTACTTGAGGAACTTAAAACGTTATTTTCTTACTGCGGAGTGTAGGTGACATCACAGTGTTAATTAGTCACATTGATACGACAGCGTCATCAGCTTTTGTCATTATATAAATTCCAGGAAAGTATAACAAAGGAGAGGCTATTTGGTTAACTGTCTCATTGTTTTTGTGTAGACGATACTCTAAATAACTTGACAAACTGATTGGTGTTTGTGGAATACGATACTGCAAAAAATCTTTATTTTTTTTTGCGACATTCAATACTATGAATTAGAAGCTTATTCGGTTAGATAGGTCAATGTCTTCTCCCATTATGATCTTGGTGAATGTTTTAGATCCCATGGCCATGACATAGCTATTGGGCAAGGAAAGGCAAGTACGGTTTTTAGTCAGTAGGACTCTGACGTATCTGCCGACTCCCCGGGTGAGTCAAAAAAAAACGTATCTTCCCAATTTTTTGATTGGGCACTTGTTGCGAATACGGCAGGAGACCGTAAACTGATGAGAGAAAAAAGGAAAAAGCAGATAGAGACGGAGCTACATTACACAAACAAAATAACAAAGCTAAATTTCACCATGTCGAATGAGAACTAAGAGTTAGCAATCAATATTATTATAGAGATGTCGAAAGTACTGTATTAACAAAAGCGAAGTGAAGCTCTTAAACTTGAAGTAAATGTTAAACATGAAGCAATTGACAATTGTAGAAACATTCCCAGGTTTTTTGCGACAATCCAAATTGTAAGAACTGAACGGAAACTAATCACTGTTAACATACCTATGAGTGAGTAGCGGAAACGGTTGGTGGATCGAATGTGCTGTAACCAAAGTTATCGCAACCGCGGTTGTTGCAATCCACGGCACACATAACCGATGGCCGTAAGCTTGTATCGTACATACCTCATCGTTGCAATGAAAGGCATATGTCAGATATTACATATACAATTATCTGATAAAAAAAACTAGGTAATAAACACACTGATCAGTCCAAGGTTACGCTGTACTTGTCACGATCAGTTTATGGATGGGAGACCATTCGTAGCACTCTCGTCGATCACGTTTAGCTGGCAGTCTAAAGAAATCGCTAAAGACCAAAGCAAGGACTACTGAATTCATTCTTGGGATATTCGTTTTTTCCAGAAAGAGTGTTGGCATTCGAGTAGCTACTATACTAATATTTAGTAGGCAGCTAAATATTAGTATAATAGCTACTTGGAGAGTTTAGAAAGAAAACTAGCATATCTATATTACATATAAGTAGGTGGTAAGTACAGACTAACAGAAGCACGTAGCTAATTCTTGCATAGACCTCACGTTGATATAGAAATAATTACGGTTAGAAAAACGTTCTTCGTGAAAAGTTACAACATCATCTAAAAAGCGACCCAACAATAAACGGTTTGGATGACATACATGACTGAGGTCAACTTATATAACGCATTGGGTACAATGCGCACACAATAAATTCTTAAGTTCACTTTCTTGGAAACCGCGTCGGTCATAGGTCTGACAGGACAGGAACACTTTCATTGCCGTGGGCGTAGAAATAACACAGTGCATGTACGAAAGCTAATTGTTAATTGTGTAAACGGTGGACTAAATTATGAAGTCAAGAACGTTTGAATACGAACGTAATTGGTGAATGCGCGGCCTGCACGCATGACTTGGCCGAAACCCGACATCTTTGTCCGGTATTTCTATTTATGCGACTGGCTAGTTTATGTGCAGAACTTCGGCCACTTTCATAAAAACCTACATACTTTCATAACGTGATTTATTTGTGTTAAGTATATAATATTTTGCACGGTATATTGTTCATATCGTCGATAGAAAGCGACTCCTGCATGCGATGATGCGCGCGCATCGACACGCGACGCGGCGCGGGCGCATTGCTCTATCGCGATCAAGAATAATTGCCGCGAAACAAACAAAGAACAATCATCGTGTATCAACAAGACACTGCTCATGGACAATAGAGTTTCAAAAGCAACATCGTTATTGAAAACAAATATTGAATTTTCAAACAGGCATAGTGTGCAGCGCTAATAAAAAATATATTTGTCAACATAAATAAAAATGTGAAAGTGGCAGTTTTTATATAAGTCCAGTTAATTAAACAAAGCCAACAGAGAGAAACGTCGTTTTTTAAATGCAATGCATTGACGTAATATTAATAAAATAATAAATCATTTTAAACCACACATTTTATTGAAATTTGTCGAGGAAAAACGTTGAAGAAACTATAAGGAAAACTAAAAAGAAAATAACGATGTCCATATTTAGAAAAGGACACATGAAAATAGGGCTAGTACAGCATAACAATTGTCTGCAATTAGTGTTACGGAAGTGGATGTCGGATGAGGAAAGCCCATCGCTGCGGAGCCTCGAGGCAACCTCGTGTGGTCCATTTGCCTCGACTCAGCTACGACCCAGCCTTGAAGGCGACCTCGGTACATTGGCAGTTGCGCCTCGAATGTCGTTAGAAATGTTGGTACAGAACACTCCAATTATAGATAAACAATGATGACATTTTCTCCACACAAGGTAATTTAGTTTCATTTTGATTTCTGACACTTACGCGAATACTAGACATTGAAATAAAACTACTTTTTACGGATTTTATCGCAATTAGTAATGTAGGGTAACTGTTAGTAATTGAAACGCCAAGACGCCTACCACCTTAGTCACCCGTGACCATGGACGCTGTAAAGGGTCCGAAACGTCGGGATTAAAATAATATTTATATAACGCGATAAAATGTAAAAAGTGGTTTTAGTTTCATTTTGCCAATTTTAACTGAAAAAACAAAAAAATCTGCAGTTCTGTGTTTGCGTAACAAGACCACTCACCTCTACAAAAATGGATCATAGATTAAAAAGTATAGTCGTCATACTACTGACCACTCTGTCCAAATACATGATATTTGGCAATAAAAAAAATTGGTATTAGATTTATGGTCTTAACAGCTTTAACACGTTTGACCTTCTATATAACTATCACTGTTTAATGTATACTGCAATACTTAAACACGATAGATTACATGTTAAATGCCCTTGCGCATGCAACGTGCTTGTGACTTCTGTCAAGACTCCAAGGCCCGAAAATAAATGATTCGAAATAGGAATAAGTTGTGTCAAAACTGAATTACCA
The DNA here is from genome assembly GCA_946251955.1 of Acronicta psi. Classification (NCBI taxonomy): domain Eukaryota; kingdom Metazoa; phylum Arthropoda; class Insecta; order Lepidoptera; family Noctuidae; genus Acronicta; species Acronicta psi. The sequence goes on along the minus strand of OX276472.1, from coordinate 5,251,346 downwards.
ATGTCGAATAAGTACCTATCCTTACCTGTCCTTTTCATTCGCGTAGCAATGAATTTTGACAGCTGAGACCAACCCACCTCGAAAGTCCAAGTCATTTAAATACGCAGTCAGAAGTTAATGCAGCTGGACTGTTTATTTACGAGTTTATTTTTTTACTTACACCGTGGTGAGTACCGTGAGAGTACTACTTAAACCCCTGCTTCATTGATAAACATAAAGATTACGCATGAATGAATACGTAATAACCCTTCTTCGGCAGACGAGTAAAAAATAATTATCTCGATTTAATAATTCTCGATGTTTATATTCTGCGTATAATTACAATCAATAGGTATCAATATACGTGTCAGCACAGAATCTATTGAACCTGTTATAATAATAGACACAAATCAATTGTAGCATTTTATTTACTTTTTACCTTAATTTATTTATTAGTCCACATAAATCCTCTATCTGAAAGTAAGTTGTACATAAGTTAATTGCACAAACAATAAAACGTTTGTAACAACTTGAACAGTATGTAACCGCATTTTTAATACTCTCACGTAACAGATGATCTTTATCACAATATTATGCCAAATGTATTATGTAAAATATGAGCAGTTTAAAATTTTTTTTTGTATCTTATGCCTGTTCGTGACTCGGAGATGACATGACATCACTGACACTATTTTGAAGCGCTTTTAGTGCGCATGCTTCTGCGCATGATTTATGACTGTGGGGACAAATGAACGCCTTACTTTTGAAAAATATTGTTATTGTTATTTTTTCTCACGGATTTTGTTGATTTTTCCTAAAATATCTTCTGCCCAAAACCTTTCCATAAAGGGCCATTTCCTAGAGAATTCTTGTTTAAAAAAAATATTGTACGAGTGACCGATACAAAAGTTTTTAATCCCGATTCTAAAAGTATTCTAGTATCGTAGTGAGTCCAACAATGAGGACATTAATGTAAAAAAAAGTTCTGATAATAATTTTTAACTTTTTGGTAATATTTCTGATGAAGTAAGGTTTAGGTAGGTAATAATTTTATTGCTCAAAATAGCTTCAGTACGCCACTTCACCCGATTTCTGGTGCCTATTTAGTTCTCAGTGACGGTTTCCGAAAAATACAGTTTTAACAGTTAAAACCCTGAAGATTTTACAATTATCTACCTGTATACTGCGATACTCCATACTTGGTACTTGTACGATAATACCTACTTACAACATTTTAAGCTAGAATTGTGAAAAAACATGCATTTTATTACATGTTAACTACACTTGAGTATTAATAACTTTGCTAATCGATAAGCTTATTGACCTTTTAGTTTACAAAATATATAAACTATTACTAAAGCTTACATATCTTGCAATCTGTCTATATATTATGCAATAATTTTGAAATAATTTATTAATTTTGTTATTAACCAAAAATTAAGTACTCACTGATTAATGATGCAAAAAATATTTCATGTCGAGCTGGTCGCTTATTGGTAAATTATACTAAATTAAAATTATCTAAAAGATAAATTGTGTCGTGATTTCTTTAGATAACCAAGATATAGATAGATAGATAATTTTTTGTAATAAAAAGCGCTATTGATTCTTGAACTTGTATTGGCAGAAGCCGTAGATCGCTGCCTGTTCCTTCGATCAAGGCCTGTAACGTAGCGACTTAATAAACTCAAGACCCGAAATAAATATTTGTACAGATATGCACTTGTAAAGGTCCTAATTTACCACGTAAATTTTATTTTAGTTATTTTTCCCGTGGTATCCCGATAGAGTTCGGCAATCAGGAGCTATCTTTATTCCAAATTTCAGCCCAATCCAGCCGACATCTAAACAAGCTTTCATATTCATAATAACAACAACATACCATCACGCCCATATTCCCCGAAGGGGTAGGCAGAGGCGTACTAATGTACACCCACATTTCGCCAGTATGTTTAGGTCCCATGTAATAGGGGGCGAGCCTATTGCCATAAACCGGGCACAAATCCAGACTCCGAGCTGCTATTGGGAATTTCACAGAAAACCCAACAACACTTTGCTCGACCCGGGGATCGAACCCAGGACCTCTAGCGTAGCAGTCGCGTTTGGGACCACTAGACCAACGAGGCATTCATAATATTAGAAGGAATTAAGTATGTAGAAATCTGCTCTAATACAATTATAATTACATTCTAGACGTAATTACGGTTTTACGAAACAGCTACAACAATGCCACTATGGTCTTTAGACCTGTATGTAGCAGTCACCAAAATTGTGTTATGATCATTAAAATTCCAAGCAGTAAGCACGCCACGATTTATGATTAAGACATTCGATGCTTCGCTATTGCACACCGAATACATCTGTATATATAAAAGGAATAGGCGACTGTCTGCCTGACTGGGGGGATAGACAAGTTACATTTTGACATTCGAATCGACAAACAAAATGTATGTAAATGACATTAGTGACAGCAAAATGCAACTTGTCTAGTCCCCCTGACTGATTTATCATCGCATAGCTCAATGAAAACCATTGAACGGATTGGACCGACAAGACACACAGATAGTTGTTATGACGTAGGCCGCTAAGAAAGATTTTGCAAAATCCCCACACCTAAAAATTAGATGAACGCATAGTGTAAGGGTAGGTAGAGGCAGACGTCAGCCGGCCAAGTGGAGTGACGACTTGAGGAAGGTAGCTGGCACCAACAGGATAGAAAGAGCTGAAGGCCGATATCTGTGCCTCAACCATGAGTTTCGTCACTAAACTCGCTAGCGACGCCGTAAAATATTTATATGGAAAACCCTCGCAGTCCCTCTTGGGTTAAAATAATAAGGAACTAAAATCGGCTATGAGATTACAGCATTTCGATGCGTAAAAATCCTATCGAAAGCCATTCGATAGAACCCATGGTTGAGGTACTGACTACTGTGGCGTTCACAAAAAAAGTACTACGTCCAACGTCCAGCACGAACACGGGCTAACCAGCAGTAGACAAATACGGGTAGATGATGAGATGAAGGCGAGTAACACCGTTAAGAACAACTAGTATCTATACACCTATTGCGTTTGCGTGCGTATAATTAGAAACGCGTATTAAGAACACTGACAACCCTAGCCATTCTTTAAGAACAAGGTAACAAAGTTGACACTATGACCCTAATCTTACATAATTCAGTTAATAAACCCGTTATTAAATTTGATAACTTACTGTTTAGTATTAATAACCATTGCGGTTAATAATTTGGTCATTAAGTTTAAATTTTCTTGTAGTTATTAAGTATCTGTTATCTTGGTTATCATACTTATTTTTTGTTTAAGATTAAAGAATATGCCTATTCATATTTAATGTGTTTGTGTCTTTTGATGATAAGGTCCTGGGTTCGATTTCCAGATTCAGCAGATAATGATGGTAAGAGGACGATGGTGACTACTTAAAGCGTAAAATACAATAAAAAAAAAATCATATACCTATCTTAAAGTTAAAATACCAAATTAATAAATAGTTCAAAATCAACCATTAGTTAAAGTTTCAAAAGCTTAAACATTTTCCGTTAAAAATAAATAATGCAATATATACCTTACGACACACTGCAATTATTATCTATTAAATGGCTACTGTCCGTTTATAATTATTTATGTCAGTAACTTATTAACGATTATGTACCTACTCACGTTTAGATTTGTTCGGCCTCAATACTTATCTTCTATATCAATAAGACGGTACAAAGGTAATTAAAAACAGCGTTAACGGTGTATAATATGTTAAGAAACTAAATGGTTTGTAGAAATAATTAACACATAGTAATAGAGATTAAGGTCCTCTGGATAGCCGCTAACTGCCGGATAAATTTAAAAATGGAACAAAATTTGTATGAAATTATCTGCCAACTAATTTAACGGGAACTTATCAAGAGGTGGTGGTGTAACGGGCGCTAAACCGGCTGCATCACTTACTTTTCTCTTTCTTTTCTACGATTTTCTTCTGGTGGTCGTACGTAAGCGGTTTCAATGATTTTCTAAAATTTTATACTATCTTCTAAAATGTACAGTTTATCCGGTAAAATTCCTAGTAGCAGCTTAGTCTGGATTTGTTCCCGGTTGACGGAAATAGGCTCGTCTATTCGTTCCCTTTTACATGGGACCTAAACATACAGGCGAACTGTGGGTTTATCAGTACATCTCTGCATAACCCTTCGGGGGTATATAGGCGTGATGGTGTGTTATATGTTACATAATTAATTTGTTTTAAGAATCTCCTAAAGTACTTAGGAATTGCTCTGTTTCTTTTACATAATTGTGACGTCAAAGTAAACACAACTTTGTTGATAAAGGTTATAACATAAAGCCCGACTTGCCCACATATTAAATGATTTTGCCCCAACATGTTTTCACATATTTACCAAATTCCCGTTCGCAAGTTACTCAATAGAAAAAATATCATCGTTTTATATTAATTTACAACCATTTTGCAACTCCGTAAGAAATTAGCAATTGCGAAAGTGTCGCCGTTAACTTTATAGTCTGCGATTATTACAACTGGTGTCAAGGTTCGAAAAACTTACAAGGACTCGGAGACTGGTAATAATTCAAACATTTTACGCTGAAAAAAAAATTGTTAATGGTGTCATAAGTAATGTTTGAAGACGGGTCAGGGTTTGAGGCTACCGACAAGTAGTGTTATTAAAAGGCCGCGAAGTGTTTTGGTGTCTATTAAAACTTTCAATGTCGTAGTGTAGTTATGGCACGCACAATGATACAATTAAGTATATCGATGTATGAGGCCGGTGAATGAAAACATCGTGAGGAAACCTGCATACCTGAGAGTTTTTCTCTACGAAGTCTGGCCCTAGTTGCCCGAAGTTTCACACGCCCGCGGGCCGCTATAGCGTAACGTAATACATCTAATTCTGAGAGGAAACCAGTGCTGTTATCATCATCAGCCCGTATTCGTTTACTGCTGGACGTAGGTCCTTTGTTTATAAAGTACTAGCTTTCCGCCAGCGGCTTCGCCCGCGTGGTCATGTATTATACATATAAACCTTCCTTAAGAATCACTCTATCTATTAAAAAAAACCGCATCAAAATCCGTTGTGTAGTTTTAAAGATCTAAGCATACATAGGGACAGACAGACGGCGGAGGCGACTTTGTTTTATACTATGTAGTGATTTATCAGACAATTTTCTTTATTTTGTCTCTATATTAGGTTCGCTGTTATTGTCTTAAATCTTATTGTAGGTAGTTAGTATTTTACTACAGGTATTCATTATGATCCACAATTTATTTCAGACTGAAAAAGTCATTTTTCTTTCAAATATTGTCTGTGTACTTATACATTTTCTTCAGTTACTTATAGACTAAAGAAAATGCTTCATTGTTTCGTTCAGCACTGAAGGATAAACAAACACATGGGACAATCGCGTCGCATCGGCGGCGCGGGCGCACGAGTCATTTGACACGTGACGTAAAGAGCCGTTGACCGGCGGCTGGCACTTACTTTCACAACACCGACTGCAATCTACTTCTACTAAACATAGTTGCGAATAAGTTATACCTTGAGGAAAATTACCGGTTATTTGCATTGTAAAAAAAAAAGAATTTTTTAATACTGAATCGCTTCGTATTCGTCTGCAAGAGATTACTAGGAATATAATTTTACAATCTAAGCATGTATAATCGTATAAAAAAAACTTTTGAGTTTAAGATATGGATCGTAAATAAATTAAAGCAAATTCAGTTTTTTTGTCATGATTATCAAGTACCAGTAAACACAACTACTTCCTGGTGTAGTAATATAATATTCTTTATCGATTCAATTGTAATAAATATTTCAATAAATAAAGAACCATGTCCACTTATTATGAATCGCAATTTGCATTTCGAATGGATTGGATGCACGAAAATTGCTCTTCCATGACATTTTACACGAGTCGTAACTCGTAGGACAGTTTTATTACCGGCCAGTGCATCTTTGACTTTTCGAATTATTAAATGCGTAAAATTATCATTAAGGAGTTTGGTGGCAACACTCGCGCCATATAAGCCCGCTACAGACGTAACGATATAATATCGAAGCGATTAATCTGTGCAAGCCAATTTGCGCAGATCTACCGATCTTCGATAAATTATCATTATTTATCATACACACAATCGATATGCATCTACGCAAATCAGTTTGAACATATGTTAGCGGGCATTACATGGCTCCTAAAAATTCTGCCTAAGCCTTCGAATGGTCTGTAATGGTACTTATGTTTACATTGTTTTTATTTGAAAAGACAACTTCGGAATCATCGTTGGTAGGTATATTTTATTTTTGGCATTAGCGTACGCGAGACGATTCACCGTCTATTGTAAGTTGGTAAGACTAACGACCTCTTATGTAAGTAATCACGCTGTAATGCTATTATGCAAACCATCTCAAGCCTCACTAATCTAACCCTTACGATCTTTCGAAGTAATCACATAATATAACTTAATATTATCCATTTTATGTACACAGAAGAAAACTGTAACTGGCTTGATATAGAAAGCTACCTACTCTTACTGAGGAGGATCCTTTCCTCGGAGCTATTACCAACGATAGCTAGTTTGACCCTGTTCCTGGTAGAGGGTAGGGTACTATGTTTAAATGATTTGGTGCTATTTGTAAAAAAAAAAAAAAAAACATACACGTGAAACTCAGTTACGTCGAGGGTCAAAAATAGGAATTTGACAGAATATTGCATTGAAGTAGTGTTACCAATGATATTAACTTATAGTTAAAAAGCAGTGTTACATAATAATTATATATATTTTGTGATAACCACTGGTTGACGAGGACGGACGTAGGACATACGCACAAAGGTACGTTTTATGTTAAATTTGACTATAAATAGGCTATTCATTCTGAAAGTAAAGTAGTAATACTTAGCTCAGCATCCTTAGATTCTCTTGTTCATTCTTCGTGATCCAGAATGACTTCACAAGGAAATTATGCAGTACGTCAACTGTAATGTTTTCACGTCCGTGCAAATACAGATTCTAAATCTTAAATATTTTGACTTTAATTATCAATATTTATAGCCTCACAGCGTAATATTGTACCTATTTGGATAGCGTTAGGTACGATTCCTCGGCCAAGTCTTACCAGCTGGTTCTCTAGAAAAATCATGGATACCTTTATGGTTTACGGTTTAAGAAATTTATTTCACTCACTGTTTTTCCTCACTTCTATAAGGAAAAACATATTAATTAAGATAAAATAAGCGACAGGTTCAGTCCATGTTTTTAAATTCTAAAAAAAACAGTTTACATTATATACAACAGTGGGTAGGTCTTCCCAATGTTGTTTTGAAAGAAAGAAAAATATTTATTGACAGTCGCAAAGCACACAAATTTCTGAAGAATTCATTAATTTTCATCATGGGATCGCGAGTCCCTCTCGAAAACGAAACGATTGTTTTTCTATTTTGTCTGCTAATTTATTGTTGATCAAAGTCGTTAAATTACTCATCAACTTAGATTAATAATACCTACACAATAACTTTTTATACACGAGTTTATCTTAAACAAACTACAACAAACTTTGTTTTCTACGTAAGTAGGTAGGTACGTAACATGTCCCAGTTTTTTAATGATTTTGTAATGAAATGAGACATGAATGCGATAATATTGATCGAATCATCAACTCAATGGCCGGTAAACGAGTACTTTTTAATGTCTTGCACATTTGAATTACGGTCAGTGGCGCTATTGGTATACATACTGTAGATATTTTCTTGATAAACTGAGACTAATAGTAAGACAACTGCAAACTGAAAAGGTTGATATCTTTGGTCTGGTTTAAATAGGATAGGCCTATAGGCCATTTAGGAAAACAGGTATAAATTTATGACTATTTATATAAATGTAGAAAATATAAATAGATTGTACTTTTGTGGCACGGGTTATATGTATATGTTATATGTTATACCTTTTTTGTTGGACACAATCCATCAGGCCTCGATTAAACAGAAAAATGTTAATAACTGAATCTCTATGATGGTATAGCACGTGTCCTTTTCTATTTATACCTATACCTATAAATAATAAAGTTGAATCCAATAATTACACAATTTTAAACATTTACATATCTACATAATGCATACAGTATTGCATCTTTAATATCATATAATCTGTTACGTAAAATATTATAATTAAAACTATCTAGATAATGTTTTTCTTTATCTGCCAATGACTATGATGCTTCCATAGCTGAAATATTTTTTAGCAACTTTCTTTTTTGTTGGGTTGATACCCTACCTTCTAAAAAGTAGATCGAATTATGGCAAATATTGGCAATTCAGCAGGTTGCTAACGAGATTAACCGTCTAGTGTACTGGATGTTTATGTTTGTCATGGCGAATGACGTGAATCTTATGGTCGTGAACCATAGGGACGTGAACGGAATGAAAGTCTGTATAAGTCCAACATATTTTGCCTACCCAGGGGAATATTCCCGTTTAAGCACCTGTTTTTAGAACACCCAATACATTGAGATTGAGTACTTCACCCATTACATTGAGATTGAGATATATTCTCAAATGGAAATAAAAAAACAGGTGCTCTAATAGCCCTCCTTCTCTTTCGGCAGTCGGGTAAAAATAGGTGTTTAAACAGGAGTACTCCTACGCATGTGGCAGGAGGATCTTCGTAGGTAGGTAATATGAACAGTGAGTGCTATCGCTCGTGAAAGTACTTTTAAATTGGCACTCCATGGAATTTTTACCCGACGACACGGCAAAAATTCGAAGGAAGGGTTTTATATTAGGCAGTCTATGTATCTTCCTATTTACGTATGTTACACTACAGCGCCTAAAGTACTCATTCATCACACTCATCTGTTTTTGATGAATGAGGTGTCAAACGATTGGTTATTATTTTATCTAAGGCATCGACACACGTGAATCTATTTACCTCAATTTTTGTATGATACGAACTAGTTAACCGCCAATCTTGTATACAGTTTTACACTATATAAACTAAGTGTATATAAGTAAGTGAAAGGTAGTTGTGTACTGTCGGTCAAGGAGGTCCACGCGATGTTCTACATACATAGTGAACAGATTTATGATTTTTAATCGGTTACGAACTAAATTAATCTTTTAGATTTACGTTTAAGGTAAACGCAGCGGAAAATATGGTAAATTGCAATTACAAATTGCAATGTAACATTAAAATGTTCTTTAGAAGATTTGTGAGTTGGAAAATCCCTATAACAACCTGAATCCAGTAGGTTCAGCGATAAATAATAAAATTATATTTCATTGAAGATGTCGTGTTAATAAAATAACTATTAAGATATACAGAAACACATAAATATGTACTAGTTATAGTACATAAAGGTTGTTTACGTTTGGCAAAAGGAGAAAATTTTAAAAGATTATGTAGGTACATACCTTGACCTCCAAGCCGCATGCGCTGTCTGGATATTGTAGATGCGTCACACTTTTTACTTTTACACACAGACATATTTTCCTTTGTATTACACAAGCTATAAAATGCACGAATGTCCGCGATTAAGATTGATATTTCACCTAATTCGAGAATTCACGAGGAGAATACAGACATCTCGACTCGCTCGCGTACCGGTCTAACCCACAGATGATTACAATGTAGCAAGCTAGCCAAACGTCAAGAAATTTTCTAAACTACCCCCAGGGTAATCAAGAAAAAATTGGTAGGATAAAAATGTTTCGTCTAGAAATGATTTTAGTTCAAACTGAAAGTTTCGTTTAGAAATTTCAACTGGCCAATACAGTTAGCAGTTAGCTACTTACATAATATCATACACAATAACATTAATATTTCTATGCTATAGATCAATGATAAATAAACGTTTAATTTAAGGAATAAATATGAAAATGATAATGAAACATGATTACGGAACCGGAACTCTTCTTTCGGAAGTTTCCAGAAGAAATGTATGGTATTATTATTGTGAATACTACCTGTTTATTTAGTTAGCATTAGTTAGTAAATCAATATGTACAAGGCTAATTCCTGATTGTCTAGGAATTTAATTCAAATACCTTCTTAGACAGAGTAGATAAACAAACGTTCATAGGAAATCTGTTCATGAATTGTATTTCCCAGGACCTCGATGCCGTAGAAGCCTTAATGATTAATATTTGACGACGTCTGTGGTCTAGTGGTTCGAGTACCGGACTGCTGATCACGAGGTCGTGGGTTCGATTCCCACAAGACACAAATATTTATGTGATGAATATAAATGTTTGTGTTTGTCTGGGTGTTTCCTATGTATTATAAGTATGTATTTACAAAAAAAAAAGTATATAAGTATTATTATCCATTGTCTAGTACCCATAGTACAAGCTCTGCTTAGTTTTGGACTAGATGGTGCTGTGTAAAATGTCCCAGAATATTTATTTATTTATATGAACATACAAACTGGAAGGGTTAGGCAAAGTTGTAGGTACTGCAGGTACATCCACACCTCACCGGTACGTTTAGGTTCCATGTAATAGGGGGCCAGCCTATTTATAGCCCTCAAAATTTTGCAACAACAGGGAAACAGTATAGTTTTGACAGATGAAGGCTTAATTGAAACACCCTATCCCATTGCAAGATATCTAACAGAGAAAAAGATTGTTTATTTTTTAAAGATCGATTGTAGATCAGCGTAACACTAATTATTTAGATTGGCAAAAACTTAATAGTTTTGATTGAATAATAGGCGACACTGTTAGGTCTAGGTAATTTATTCGAAACTAAAGTGAGGCCGTCGTTAAGGTCAAATCTAATTGAATTGTATATTCTAGAATTTAAAACCTACCTATAAAAGATAAAATGTCTATAAATATGTAAATATTTTAGTGAGTAACACAATAGAAAAAAAACACTTACTAATTTAAAAAAATGTACTTATTACCTTTTATTATTAGTAAGTCTGCCATATTTTTAGGAGCAAACTCCTAGTCTATCGAATCGAATAATTATTCAACAAACATCTGCTTTATTTTCTTATTTTTCTTAGGCGTTCGAAATTAAATTTCGAAATAGGCACCTAATTTAAGTACTTTTTTTTTGCAACCCTGAATAAACTTCATGACTGTGTCCTTGCCCTAAAGTGATTCTTGTGTACGCATCACTTAATGTTTTTTTTCCTTAAGGCAATTGAGTCGATGGCGGCTATTCAGCCATAGATAATTAATAGCTTGTTTAGTAATAAAAGTAACATATCAGCATTCAGCACATAGCCACGATGACAGTCATCTGTCAAACCGACAGGCAAAACAATTGAATAAAAGATTGTCATTACGCTGGCAAATGTATTTATTTATTCTACCTTCTGGTCAAAGAACCGTACTTCACTTATTGATCTTTAGGATATAGGTACTTATTTAGTAAAGTGTGAATGCTTAATTTTAAGTGGCAGATAATATTTTAACCAACGAATATTAAATAAAGGAGGTTCTCAAGTCGACGCGGGTTATTATATGTATGTATGACCCCGCATATTTTTTTACAGAGTATAGTCCGATTTTGATAATTCTTTTTTTAAATCTACCTAATATTAGATATCTAACAAATCCAATAACTAGGTACTGTTCCAACTAATTCTGTAGCTTTGAAACTAATCTATTTGAATGACAGGAAGTCTAATTTAACGCATTATCTGATATGGAAAATTTTATAGCAATTCAATTCAATAGTCATATCCATCGACGTTTTTAATTAAAACTGATAAGTAGTTCGATTTTTAGAATTTTCTGCGGAATATTCTAGGTGCTTAGTGTGCCTATTGATCATGATTATCGAACTCAAACGACCCCGAATCCTATTTATATGGACTAGTGATATTAAATAGCAAATTATCTGTTGTGGCAACAGTTACGACTCAATGTCACAATAAGTCTGCCAAAGAAAGTCGGCGACCAAGAGATTGACCTCTACAGAACAGATTATACACGGTTTTTGTGCTGCAAAATTTTATTTTTTTCTTTCTGTTTACTAAAAACAGATCCAACTAGATTTGAGTCACTGTTTAGGTTTATGTAATAAATATTGTTGGAATTAAGCCTACCTATCGGCACCGTTGGAAATCGCTAAATCTCATAAATTTTATTGCTTATATAGATATGCAATAAAATTAATGAGATTTTGCCTACCTTTCTAGATTAGGTACTATTGGTGAAAACTTTATAAAACCCCTTCAGGTGTATTTAAGATTAGGCCAAACAAAGACAAACTCTGTGCGGCGGGGGAATTCAATTTAAAATATGTTTTGATAGTTATGTTATTGGATGATCGGAAGACTGAAGATTTGTATAGGTACTAACCATTCACCGGCCTGACACCTGAATACTTGTGTACAGTTCTCGCCAAACTTATTGTCCGGGTTGAAGTTGGCGCTAGCTAACTTTAACCCAGCCGTAAAAATCGGAGAAAGAAAAATATTAGATTGTAATAAATAAAAACGAAAGCTCAAGTCGTAATCTGTCGTTTTAAATTATTCTAATCCAATATTTTTCTTTATCCGATTTTTACGGCCGGGTTAGTTATCTCGTGCCAACTTCAACCCGGACAATAAGTTTGGCGCGAACTGTAGGTACCTACCTACTATTGGTATGGCCATTGAACCTACCTATTCGCAAGAACACAAATACTGTATTTCTATGCAAGTACCTGTTTGTTGTGTGTCTTGTACCTTTTAGTGATGTAAACCACGCTGTAATAAACCTCTGTGGTAAAACCGCAAGTAATCACTATTATTGCACGGAGTCCTCTAAGAATCACCGTAAATTATGATATTTATTCTTCTAAAATGTACTTGTGCTTAACCGTTAAGCTGAGGTTAAAGATCGTAACTCACAGCTGAAGTCGTCACAAAAACATTAGGTAGGTACTTGTCAGCTCGAATATTGTATCACATAAAGTTTCATTAAAACGGTTAACCACAAACTTAATATAAAAAATCCTTAGTTACATTTTGTTTAATTACCTATCTCTTATGACGAATCTTTCAACCCCTTGATTCATAAATATGTAGGTACCTAACCGTTCCTATAAAAGATAACCAAAAACTATCACTTTCTTTTTCCTAAATTAGGTACATATGTTATTGTATATCTTAAGAAATATATCAGGGCTAATTACGATAAAAAGTGCGATAAGCGTGCAGTACATGCCTTACATTTCCAATGCTGACCTGTTAATGTACGAAGTCTACATAAACAATGCGTGTACAGCCCATATCGGCAACTCGGTACAGTGTGCTCTCGCCATTTAACCCCCTTTGTAGTGAGGTTACGTCTTTTATCTGGGTACCTCCTAGTTGTCATCCATGTCGGCCATTACACTTCATTTAATCACTCTAAAACCATTGGTATAACTTGACGTGTAAATTCTGGACCAACTCCAAGCCTACTCTATAAAGTAGGCTACGAGATGAGTATACGCCGTAGATAGAGCCATACCGTATCGTGTACCGTACAATATCTACCGGCCCAACTCGTAACAGAATATCAGACGCTTCTGCTACCAATTCCAAGTCACAAAAAGCTTAAGTTGTGAATGAATACTTTGTTTCGAATAGGTAGGATACCTACTTCAGCGCTTTGTGGTGGGACCCACACCTTGAGGCAGTGCTAGGTGCCTATATAATTATAATTTACAAGTAGCAAACACGCAGTTTCATCGCGTTTGGCGCTGTACTGTATAAATCCTAAAGCAGGTTAGCTTACAAAAGCAGCTTATCGTCAGTTTCATATTAAAGGCAATCAACTAGTTTAATATACCGAGGTAATTTGTGAGAGAAACGTCCAGATTACCGTGCAAACCGCAGTCGGCCATGATGTGGTAAATATAAACGATAATTTACTGATTGAGAGTCATTTTGCACAGTCCTAACAGCATATTCCTACCGCACTATTAAGAAGAGTATGTACTTACTTTGAGGTGTAACATGTGATGGACCTGATGCTGTATCAACGTACTCGCAACAACGCAGTTACAGTTCTCGCCAAACTTATTGTCTAGCCTGAATTTGGCAAGAGCTAACTTCAACATGGCCATAAAAATTAGAGAAAGAAAAATATTGGACTATCATCACTACATAGTATAAATCACTATCACTACATAGTATAAAACAAAGTCGCTTTCTCTGTCCCTATATCCCTATGTATGCTTAAATCTTTAAAACTACGCAACGGATTTTGATGCGGTTTTTTTGATAGATAGAGTGATTGAAGAGGAAGGTTTATATGTATAATACATACATATTATAGTACAGAAAATAATTCAATTCAATTCAATTCAATTCAATTCAATTTATTCAAGAACAAAAAGCATTTGTGTATGAATATCAAGCCACATAAAACATAGAAAAAAAAAAAAAATTTACAATAAATAACCTAATTAGAATTATCCATTAAAAAAACAATTAATAATAAATAAAAATTAGATTTGATTAACAAAATAAGTTTGATAAAAAAAAAAATATTAAACAGAATATCATGCACAAAAATACCATCATAAAATTAAAATTAATACAGAATTACAAAAATATAAGTATGTCAGTTTATTTATTTATAAATCATTAATGTTGTAAAGACACCTTTCCAGTAGGAATGCTTTAAGCTTACTTTTGAATGAACCCGTATACAATGCAACTTTTAGAGCTAATGGTAATTTGTTAAATACTTTAACTGCCTGATATTGCGGACTATGCTTTGCGATGTCACTTAATACAAGATATTCAAACCCATGCAAAGCCGGGGTGGGTCGCTAGTAATAAATAAAAACCAAAGCTCAAGTCGAAGGCTGTAGGTCTAAATAATTTTAATACAATATTTCTCTCTCTCCGATTTTTACGGGCGGGTTGAAGTTAGCTCGTGCCAACTTCAAGCCGGACAATAAGATTGGCGAGAACTGTACTCACTTGATACAGTATTAGCCACATTGCATCATGCTACAGTGCCCTGCTTTAAATGCAGTGCCAATTACGTCATTTAGGCTAAAATTATAATGAAAATTGTGACAATACCATATACAATGTAAGTAATGTTTGTTCCTTTGTCCGGTAACACCTAATTCACTGTTTGTCTTTGCGTGTTTTATCGTGAAGTGGTATCTAATATTAAATATGAAAAGGCGAAATGTGCGCACCTACTTATCCTTGTATTGCTTATAAAGGATTATTTTATTTACTAGTACAAATAGATACTAGCAAGCAGTTCTAATTTTCGATAATACACGAAATGAAATTGTCTAAATATAATCGGATCTATTTAAGTATAGATTATGACGTTGTCACAAGCAGATCACCACCAGTGTTTTTCTTATCTGAAACAAAAATATTATGGAATAAAATTGTGGTAATAAAATCTGACAGCGAAAATACTTTCCGAAACAAAAAAAATACATCTTACATCCGAAATAGCAATAAGCTCGAGTTTCTATTAAAAAGTTGGTACAAAATTGGTTGGCAAAATACTATATATTTTGCCTAGAAGAAAAACAGATTCAAAAGAAAACAGATTCTCGTTACCCCAGTTGTCCTAAACAAGAAGTCTTAGGTTCTAACTAAAGCCTTCGGGGAATACTGTATCAGGCGTGACATGATGGTATGTACAGTCAACTATAAAATTGCTTTACCACCCTTAGAGTGAAAGTCGTTTGCACATCACAAAACAACAAGGTCTATTTTTTCTGACAAGACCTAATGACAGATTGATAATGAGCCTTATTAAATTTAATTTTGACGGAAGTTTATGTCAAAAGTGGTAAAGCATTTTATGGTCGACTATACCTACTGTGTGTACTCTGGACTAATATAAGCTGTGCTGATTTATTATCACGTTGTCGTATCCACCGTGTATATCTACTAAATATAAATGACTAAAGTAATTACCCACTCATTAAAATTACGTCAATAATCATAATAGCATTGTTCAAATTATCAATAGGTACACACATAATGTCATGTCCTCATTATTTAATGTGATGTGACACATAAAGTTAGATACTAAAGCTTAAATTATTCATAAGCACGGATCGTTAGAATTAGCCTGAATATATGAGATTTATCATTTATCTGTAAATAATTTATTAAATACCTTTTTAATAGAGGTTTACCTGAATGCAAATTCATACAATTTTAAAAGGAGGGCAAACAAACCTGTAATGTAAACTAGATAAGTGCGTTATTTCAACAGTAAGAACTAGCAGTAATTAGAGCAATTATAATGAATCGGGTTAACGTTTAAATATCGTGTAATTGAGTATGAATACGCTTTGCTTGCTAAGTTTATGGCGTTCTCTCACTTGTACGGGTAACTTTAACTTAATTATTTATAATAATTACCTGTAATTTTAAACGGAATATTGTCAATGATCTGTTCATTGCAGAAAATTCTACAAGACGTTTTTCCTGTATTACCAATTGACAAATCGTTCTCCAAAATGTTATGTATTTCTTATATAAAACCCATATTGCCGAACCGACAATTTTCGAAATCGTAGTCAACTCATCGATGTCTTTATATAACCGATCAGTGATTTGGTGATTAATTTAAAATGTAGCTTTTGACTGCCTCAGTAGTTGTCGCAAATGCCACTATTGAGTATGTGGTCCCAGATAGATACATAAGTCAATCTGTGTTTTTCTATGACATTCTCTGTAGCTGCTCAGTCTTTGGTATTTTGCCCCATCTCATATTACATAGATCCTGAAACATACCGACGACGAACTGTGAATTCTGACAATCGATACATAATATTTTTTGGACACAAAAACATATTTATAAATTTTATATCCTGGACACAGACTACTTATGTATCAAATTGCAGGTCTGGTTAAATTACAAACAAACAATCAAACATTCTCATACAAAATATTACTAACTTACAAGTAGGTAAAATATACCTAAACTGTATCCATATATTTTTATTTTTATTATTTTTAATTAACAAAGTATCTCCTTGTTCCAGATGGGTTGCCGACTGACAATCGTGGACGATGTCCTCAACAGATCCTTCTACAAACTCGGGCTGGTCGTCGGGAGACAGCCAGGCTACTTCATCATCATCCCGATTCTCCTCACACTGCTCATGATCACAGGCTACCAAAGAATTCACTATGAAATGGACCCAGAGTATTTGTTCTCCCCCGTCAGTGGGCAGGGAAAATACGAGAGAAGAATTGTAGAAGAAAATTTCAAAGTTAATTACTCACATAGGTTTAATGTTGGGAGAATAACACGGGCAGGTTAGTGTATTTTTTTTCTCATATATCTTCTACTGACTACTCTAAAAACCTTCATGGAACAACTTCTTTACTCCACATCAGATGCCGGAACTAGTCAAACAAAAGTCATAAAAAACTAAGCTTACCTAAATGATTGTTCCGTAAACACCATTTTAGAAGAACCCGCGGTTAACCGGTAACACTCGTCATTTCGTTGTCAGCTTTTTTACGTTTATGTGAAAAAAAAATCCATTTAAACGTATCAAACAATGCCTTAACATACTTGGCGAATCGTTGAACTCTTATTTGGCATGAATACACATTTTTGCCGAAGCAAAAACTTTGTTGGCTGACTTTTCGACCGAATCGTTTAACCAGAGTGATTCAAATAAATGAAAAAGGCCTCCAGGAAATGTCTGACTTCCTGAGCAAGAGAGCTCTATGAGACGTTATAGAGCAAACTACGAAGAACATTATAGACTGTATACGAGCTCATTTCCAGAAAGTTTGAAACGAAATATGCCATAGACTAACACAAGCGCGACGTGATGATAACTGATTTCAATATTTCCCTAGGGCGATTCGGCAGAGTGATCGTCGTAGCCAAAGACAACAACACAAACATGCTGCGAACAGAGGTGTGGAAGGAGTTGCGACAGCTCGATGAGCTGGTCCAGAACATGACGGTGACCTTGCCCAACGGAGAGACCTTCACGTACCAGGACGAGTGTGCGCGATGGGAAGGACAGTGCTTCGTCAACGACATTCTCAATTTGGACAAAATTATTGGCGAGGTAAGATGTTCCTAATAATTCTATATTCTTATCTAATAAAAAACAACATGTTAACACAATAAAAATGAAGAAACTTGAATGACCGATATATAATATACATGTTACACAAACAGGTTATACCCAACCCCCGGAAACCTAGCTATATGACTTTCATACTGTATGTAATTATAATATACCTACTCGTAGTAAGGGTAACGATGAATAACCGAAAATATGAATATCGATATCTTACGTATATATCTTAAGGTAAATAAATAAACTCCTCACACGTAAATTCCTAACACGCCTGTTTTCGAAGCGGAGACTATAGATTTCCACTTGCTATGATCCTGGCACGCCACTTTCACTTAGAAGCCTAACAGTCTGATAATAATTGGTATATCCTTATCATAATCGATATTTCACAGCCATACAATCATATAAAGAAATCCGCGCGACAGTTATTACGACCGAAATGTTGTTGAATTAGCGTTACATAAAAACAATACGACTCAAATACGCCTCGATAAACTACATCTGGCACAATCCAAGTCTAAATTTACGATACTAGGTACTCGTGGAACTAGTTCGCAATAACACTTAACAGTGTTGCAAGTACTTATAAACAATCTTCCGTTTAAGCCTGTTAGTAGTCCCCTAATAGAATTCTAGGGAATACAAAAGGTAATCATAGAATTTAAATTGGACTGATTTAAATTGTTACTCATCATATAAATTTGCTGACATCCTCTCCTGAATATCCGGCCGCCTATTGCCTATCTGTTTAGCATGTTGGTATAAAGTCATGAGAAATTATTTGGTATTCTATCACTTTATCTACGAGTACATCTATTTTATATACTTGAAAATCTATTGGCCTCACACATCACCTCCCTATTTTGGGGAAATAGTGATGCTCAATACTTACTAGCTTTTCTCTTGCTTGATTTAGCCGATAATTTAGCATATTTATGGTAACAAATTCCAGCTAAATCAAGAATTTACGGATGCGAATTTATCCAATTAGTTTTACCATACAAAGTCACTTTAACTAAACTACCTGAACCTTCCCAGTAGTTAGGATAAAGTAATATTGCACGGTAAAACTGATTTGAGTTTGTAAAACTAACTTGATTCAAATATAATTAAGTCGCTTGGGGCCTGTTTTACCACCTCCTGATAAGTTTCCTTTAAATTACTAGGCAGATTTCATACAAATTGTGTTCTTAAATTCAATTTTTAAGTTATCTGGCGGTTAGCGGCTACCCAGAGATGGCTAAACAGGGGGCTAGACAAGTTGCATTTTGACATTCGAATCAACAAACAAAATGTATGGAAATGACACAAGCTTTCGACAAATCGGTTTGTCACTAATGTCATTTCCATACACTTTGTTTCTCGATTCGAATGTCAAAATACAACTTGTCTAGCCCCCCAGGCCTTGAGACCAATATATGCATATATTTAGTTCAAATAATGACCGAATGAAAAACAAGATCCATCTGTAGATAGTAAAGTACCTTAAGCAAAACAGGTGCAAATGTCTGTTAAACAAAAACCGACACAAATGTCTCATATAAATACGTAAACATCAACAAACTGCTTTCGTTTTCTTCTGACTTTCTCCTTAACCACATTTCTTGAAAACAAGTGAGTACAAGTACTTCGCAACTTAAATTTAAATGAAGGGCCAAAAGCACTTGCAATTCAATCTATACCTAGGCCAAATTAATATGGTTGGAAATATCTACGCTACTTAGCGTTTAGTGAAAAGTTTGGGATTTTTCAGCGTGTCGGGGCCGCACTCAGACACGTGACTTAACGTAATGAATCATTAGCTAATACAGACCCAGCATAGGTATCTTACTTCACTGACAACAAACTCAAATATGGAAAAATAGGCTAAGATATAGCAGCACTGTTTGTTAGTGAGTTAGACAATAAGATGTACAAGATCTCTTTGTCAGAATTACATGTAATCAAACCTTCACAACCTAATTACCGAGTTGGATTCCGAAACATATAAGTACTTTCGAGCTTCTGATTACTATTGACGTTTTATGGATTCTTGTTACTTACATAAATGTATTCCAAGGTTAGAATATAGCTAAATTGGAATTAGATTCGGTATTGAATATAAATAACAGTGTTTAATAATATGTTTCGCAAACCAATTTCACTTTTATACCTTGATAGCGGACCGTATCGGTAACATAACTTCACGCAATGAAGTTGTTATGTGCGTGACTAATCGACAAGCCATGAAAAAGAGGATGAGAGACGTGTAGGGTGTTGACTTTCAAAAGGAATGATGTCCGGGAATTCTTGAAATAAGATTACCTGAAATGAGAAAGTAGGTAACTCTATCTGTAAGACCTTTTCACGCCGCCACATGTTATAGTTTAAACAATCAACTATTTCCTAGACAAATTTAAAGTAACAAGTATGCAAATGGAAATTCAGATAGGTTGTTTAAGCGACCGTAACGATATATAATTTTAGAATCTAAATATATTTTTCGGAATTTAAAGTGCATTAACATTTGTGTAGGTATGTCAAAATAGAGAGGTACCTATGCCTCCAATATTTATTTTTATGTAACAGAATATATTGACTTGTCTGTTTTTAAAAGGCTGATGGTATGTTTGATATTGAATGTCTGTTCAAAGTCAAGTTCAATTCAAATTGTTATTTTCCAACCGTCTATTCAATAATATCAATGGCGATTCGTGTCAATGACACTAGCACCAGGAAATTCGCTCCAATACCATGGGGTTTTAACACCTGTTTTACATTCATGCCGAATTCTGCACGACTATGTCATATTGTGAGTCAAGGCAAGGGAATCGGTGTTCCTCGAATGATTCATGACAATTAAACAAAACATTTATAAACAATAGACAGACCCACCGCAATTTCGATCATAGGAATTATTCGCTTGTAACCGCAGACCACGGGCGCTCTTTGTAAGTATTGTTGTCAATGGTATAATATAGAAAAGGTTTTATGTTAAAGATTAAAAAACACATTTAAATATACTTTTTAGCGTAATAAATCGATATTAGGCAAAGTTGGAACCTCCGCCCTTTCGGTTAAGTTGGTCACAGGACGCTTTAGGTACTATATTTAAGCTACCGATTCCACTACCTATGACGTCAAATTTCTCTTTCACATTCTCCTGCATGAGATCAATATTTTCTTTAGCGACACTTAGTACCTACTCTTTCATAATGTTTACATTGCTCATCATCATCATCATCATCATCATTTAAGAGTTGGAACATTTGACTGCGTTGATAGATCAGTCAATCTCGGTTGCCTTATTATACAGATTTTGGTTTAGGGCCCATCTTTCAATTGTCGTTTCACACAAATAACTTCGATTAGGTATGAAAAGATATAAAGCGAAATACCAGTTTGAAAAGTGAAACCAACAAAATGCACCTTGTATTTAAGATAGTCCGTCTCCAGAGATTAATAAATATTACATTTACCACTATATGGTAAGTACCTACATAATTATGCATAGAGGAGCACAATCGGGCTTACATCACACCATCATAATGTGCTCATCCTACCCATAAAGAGAACAATGACAAATGGTACCACACGTAATTTTGTTACGGTGTAACTTTCAGTTACTGCAATATTAGGCAAATACACGCTTCAAGATTACACGCATACTTTTGTAGCAATCTTTCTATTGTTATCGAAATCACAATAAAACATACAACATCATAAAATACATACAATTAGTCGGTTTCGGAGCGCACAATGTGTCATCCGTCATTTATATTCTAAGCATCCTCTCAAGAAATCTTGTACCCACAAGGATTCGTCATGTCTTGCACTGCAACGAATAGAAATTCTACTATGTATACGTGTGATTAGTTAGACGAATGTCATGCCTTCACAAAACATGCCTGTCCTTTAAGTTACTAGAAAAACCTTTACCTTTACATTGAGAAGTACTTTTAAATCGTTAATTACCTTCATAGAATCATTTTACATCCTAACGCTTTTCCGGCGTACTGCCAAGGGCACTTTGCTAATGTTACTGTTTACTCTACGTTATATTATTATTATGTTTAAAAAAATTAAAACTTAGCTTATTTGATCTCTTTGGTCGGGGCCTACATCGTAGTTTTGGCTCCTATTTTCTTACTTAATTTTTTTTCTTGTCTTCCACAGGTAGAGCGTGGCGAACTGAATTTAACATTCCCCATAATGTTCAACCCTGTGACATGGGAGGCCCATGCGTTCCCAGTGTTCTTCGGCGGTTCTAAAGTAGTGGATGACATAATCGTGTCCGTCCCAGCTGTGCAACTGGTCTGGTTTGTTAGAACCGACACCAAAATACAACTGGAACAGAGGTGAGAAAAATGGTGATATGTTGTTTTGAGAATCCGTTGAAAACTAGACTTAGTAGAGTATATCAAAGTTAACAATCAAAATACTGATCGTGTTTAGATCAGTATTATCTTACACATAATAGAGGATATCCTTTAAAATAACTGTAAAGTACATGCCAGACTGGCCATACATGCAATACAAGGAAGAGATGATTGTAGCGGTGATTATGTTTTCGACGGAAACAATGAGCGTTTCTATAGTTTCTTATTAACGCTTATTACGACCATTCTGCTTTATATAGTTTTTTTATGACTTGTTTTAAATTTCAATGGCCATTGCACTTAGTGTAAACATACGGCGCTATAACTTAGATAATAGACTTCGATCTTGACACGGTTTAAGAAATCGTTTCGAATACTAAACACTGCGTAATATTGGACAAGAATACGAATAGAAAGGCAGAGACTTTAACAAATTGTGGGTCAATATTTCGTAAGGTATAAAAATTTCCTGATACGTTTTTGAAGAAATGCATTATGTGAATGCTTTTAAATAATATATTATGTATGTACTTTGTTTAACTAGTTTGTTTTACTAATTAATGTATGTAAACAGTCCAAAATGATGAAAAGACTGCGCCCGTAATCATTGCTAGCGTGGCTCACCACAACCCTGTCAATTTGAGCGGACTTAACTGGTCACCAAAAGTGACCAGTTGTTAAGGGCTGACCTCGTATTGTTTAAGCTTTTCGTAAAATGAGAGCTCAACTTATTCTGGAAATGTGCACAGTGTAGGTGTGCACGCTCGTGTACGCGATTCATATTATGATAAACCGAAATCCCCTGATCAGTGGAAAAGTTATGAGAGATAATTTAAATACCTTTTTTTACAATGTTTTTACAGAGGTGCGGCCTGGGAAGACGCTTTTCTAGACGCAGTCGGTATAGCGGAGGACACAGGCCGCTTCAAACACATCTCCGTCGCACGATTTGCATCACGGACCCTCGACCACGAGCTTGAAAAGAACACGAGGACCGTCATACCATTCTTCAGCTCCACTTTCATTCTCATGGGGATATTCTCTGTCGTAACTTGTATGATGGGTGATTGGGTTCGCTCGAAACCTTGGCTTGGTTTGCTGGGTAACATCTCGGCTGTAATGGCCACGGCAGCGGCGTTTGGAGGCGCCATATATTTAGGCATTTCCTTTATTGGAATTAATTTAGCTGCACCCTTTTTAATGATTGGTAAGTTTGCACGATGAATTTCACTTCAGATTTCTTAGCAAATAATTTGGCGTTTGTCATTTTTCTCTAAGACATTTTGAATATTTTCAGTCGTAACTTTCTCATAAGGCACTCATTTAGTTTTATTAAAAACATGTGATTTGTAGTCACGTTTTCCTTTACAAACTGGCTTTACCCATAAAAATTATTTGTTGGACCAAACCAAACACAATGTTGCGTTATTAACCCATCACTACTATAATTTGTTTTTCTTGTAAATCTTCATGAATTTATTGGTGTTTCAGGTATCGGGATCGATGATACGTTCGTAATGCTGGCAGCTTGGAGACGAGCGTCTCCAAAGCTTCCAGTGCCGGAGAGGATGGCCATCATGCTGTCAGAAGCAGCGGTGTCCATCACTATAACCTCTGTCACGGATATGCTCTCTTTCTTCATCGGTATCTTCTCACCATTCCCTTCGGTGCAAATATTCTGCATGTATTCAGGTAAGTTCTTTACTTACTACAAGATAACCTAGTTACATTACGTATACCTACCTACAACTTCCACCGCAGAATCCTAAACCAATGCCCAAGACGTCCTAATTCTCACAGACAAACCACCACAGTACTTAAAACTCACCATTTAGGCCACTCACCAACTTTGTTTCTACAGACAGTACTGAAAGGATTCAAAGAAGAGCACCTCCTACACCACTAAATATTTTTGCTATTACAATATTACTTACTTTGTGATACGGAAGTCTATAGATCCCGATCATACTTAAACCTAATAATAAAAATGCTAATACTCATTTCAGGTCTGGCCGTATGTTTTACTTTTGTATGGCATCTAACATTCTTTGCTGGATGTGTAGCCGTATCAGGATACCGTGAGAAGCAAAATCGACATACAATAACGTGGATGAAAGTGCTGCCGGAGTCAAGGGCCAGAAAAGGTAAGAGCACCTCACGAGCGATGTAGGTAATAATCAATATATTACTATTTGTGATCGTTTTTGATGATAAAACAAGGGATTCACGAGGGGGCGTCAAGAGGGTTATCTCGTCCCCTGACTTGAAAGCTGGATTCGCCCTTTATTTCATCTTCAAAGCCCTAGAGTTGCAAAATACAACACGAAAGAGAATCTAGATTTCTGTCTAAACTAATATAATAACCTTACTTAATTTTCAGAAGAAAAATCATGGATGTACAGGATATTCTGCAGCGGAGGCATCGACCAAGCGGATCCCGACAACCCTATTGATAACAAGGAACACTGCATCATGGCCTTTTTCCGTACGACTATGGCAGATTTGCTCAACAACGGCTATGTAAAAGCTCTAGTTATCGTAGTATTCATAGCGTACTTAGCAGGAGCAGGGTACGGGGTGACCAATCTCAAAGAAGGGCTGGAACGAAGGAAGTTGTCCAAAGTGGATTCATACTCTGTTGAGTTCTTTGACCGTGAAGATCTGTATTACAGAGAGTTCCCGTATAGAATTCAAGTAAGCAACCTTTTTATAGACCTTTATTTCATACCTACCCTCATCCAACAATTTTTTTTCCAAACCTATTAGATGCCTTGGGTACCTATTTTAAAAAAGTAACATACAGAGACCTATACGTACCCACATTATAATCAAAACTTTCTAAAGCTGTGTAGTTAACCTCGCGTTTATTTCTAGGTGGTTATTAGTGGTGATTACAATTACTCTGATCCAAAAGTGCAAGACGAAGTGGAAACTTTGACCAAGAATTTGGAGAACACGTCGTACATATCTAACTCACTGTACACCGAGTCTTGGCTACGAACCTTCGTCGACTATGTATCGAGGAACAACGACTATTTGAACGTAACCATTGATAATGAGGAAGAATTCATTCAAAACCTTAAAGAAGTAAGTATTTTTTTTATTTGTCTATTCCATTTTCGCTCCACTGGGTCTCACGATAGTTTTGCAGGCTTCACAGTTCTGTAGGAACTTCACGTTGGACTTACATAAAGCCCAGCGCATAAAAAATCTTGATTTAAATACAAAACTCTATGAGCATATGCTTCTATAGCCATCAGTTTCTCGGTAGTTACCTAAGCTCATATTCTTATTTGTGTATATTTTTTCAGTTGTGGCTGTTCCCAGCAAACCCATTCTCTTTAGACGTGCGATTCAACGATGAGGGAAATAAAATCATAGCTTCAAGATTCCTTATTCAAGCAGTTAACATCAGCGGAACAAACCATGAAAAAGAAATGGTTAGAGCACTTCGAAACGTTGTTGCTCAGTCTCCACTGAACGCCTCCGTATTTCATCCATATTTCGTCTTTTTCGATCAGGTACATTTCAATTTACTTTTACCAATTTCAATATATTTTCCATACATACTAAATATTTACTATTGACAAAGGGCTAGCCTTTTCTCGACAATATCGGCTGTCGGTTATAAGATTGGATATTGACTGGATAGAGTGCTGATGATCAGGTGTTAAGTCTGTAGGCTCATATCCAGCAGTGGACTAAGAAAGACTGACTTAATGAGTGATACGAAACGACTGGCAACTGACTGAACGCACTGTTCAGTAAAAGTAAAGCATCATTTTCTGTTTAATGTCCAATGCATGCAGGATTAGAAGACAATTGTCCGATAACCATCGCTCGTCCAGTGACCAAATTAAAGAATAATATATTTGTAGCTAATAACATAATAATTTATGTTTCAGTTCGAGCTTGTGAGGCCAACTTCTCTTCAGAATTTATGCTACGGTGCTCTTATGATGATGATCACGTCATTTGTATTCATCCCGAATATCCTGTGCTCTTTGTGGGTGGCGTTTAGTATAATATCCATAGAAATCGGCGTTGTCGGTTACATGGCCCTCTGGGACATCAATCTGGACTCCATATCCATGATCAACTTGATTATGTGCATCGGCTTCTCAGTTGATTTTACCGCACACATCTGTTACGCTTACATGGCGTCTAAAGCGAAGTCCCCTGATGACAAAGTCAGCGAATGCCTCTACTCCCTTGGGTTGCCTATAGTTCAAGGCTCCTTCAGTACCATCCTCGGAGTAATTGCTTTGCTCTTAGCTGACAGTTATATTTTCTCTGTATTTTTCAAGATGGTATTCATGGTAATTTTCTTTGGAGCAATGCATGGACTCTTCTTACTCCCTGTCCTGTTATCGCTATTTGGCCCTGGCTCTTGCAGCAGAAAGCAAGATGACATCAAAATGGCAAAACTAGAAAAATGTTTCCCAAATCCATACTGTATGCCACACCCACAATTAGTTCTAAATGACCAAATATACAACGGTAAGAATTTAAACCCGAATGGAATTTACAAAATTTATGGCGATGACAAAGATCTTGGTATAGGCACATCGGGAGAGGATACAAGCGAAAGCAGTTCCAACCAGTCGCAACGTCGGCAAATAGCTGACGATGAAAATGCCCGGAAGAAATACGACGACGGTTGGAAACGATCTAGTTATTGCCAGAACTCTGCAAGCCAGTTCCAGCCATCCGGTGAATTGGATCTTTATGGCCACGATATGGATCGTAATTGGCAACGACAGCGCTATGAAGACAATCGGCGGGTTTTCGACAATTACCGGAAACCTCCGGGTGCGTCGAGAACACGCGATGATGACTATGTATCATCAACGCGGAAAACGAGTGACGCGGGGCCGCGGCGCGAGGGAACCTACAGGGTGATGCGAGCGCAATCGCAGCACAACATCCACAGGTCGCGCGCTCCCCGACGCTCCAACTCCCATCATAATTTAGAACATTTAGACTACGTCGCAGAAATGCGTTTCCCCTGACAGTGACCGCCTAACCTCTCTAAATATTATTTAAAGTAAATCGAGTGCTCAATTTATGGACCAAAGTATTAAACTACCTTCGTAAGGAAACGAAATGAGTAGTCTAATTTCCAGTAAAGTGAAGAACAATGAGTCAATGTATGAACATTCTTGAAGTGACTTTCCGAGAGTGGTGACACGAGCTTTATCTTCGACGTTCAGTGCGTAACTACAAACGGAGCTGTCTTTAAGAAAGCCTTATGCCAAAATCAAAATAATTAGCATTTTAAACACGGTTAATGAAATTTAGCTATCTACTAAACCACAGTTATTAAATAAGCTTGAGGCATAAGCCTATTCGCTAAGATGTAGCTAAACTGCTTATACTGCGTTACCTGTTTAAATAAGTTTTTCATTTGTATAAAAAGCTCAAGGCACACCAAAGTACGATCAGTTATTATCGACAAGTCGAAATGGTTGATTTCTGAGACAAAAAATTATGTTAGTAGTATAATGTTAGAAAATTTAAGTATTTGAGATTTTGGTACAAGGCTGAATAATGAGAGGTTATGATTGTTAATCGCTAATTACCTTTACGTTTTAATTATTGTGAAAGGCCGCCGAAACATAATATCTAGTTAGATACTTTTTATTATATACAATTTGTAGGTCATTGAATTGTAATAATGAAGCATAAAAGCCACACGATATTACAATTCAATTCTGGCTAAGACCAATCCCTACTTTATCAATATCGAAAATTAAATTACTTTCGTCATTTACCGACATTGTTTAGTGTTGTGTACTGTCTAACCGGGGAGTGGCCTTAAATCTACACAAGCGAAATGTTATAATTATGTACATCTGCGCATGCGCACTTACATTTTATAATGTTAATAATTATAGGAGCAAGTGAAACATGAAACATTTTACAAAATAATTTATTACAAGATAACTAGTTCCTACAACTTTATAATTAAAACGAATATACCGATTCAGTCAGTACACTTGCTTTCGGCAATCATACCTTATTTGGCAATCTTGAGCTAACCAAATAATAGAAGGCTAGATACCCCTCTTTTATTTAGTTACGCTAAGATATTATACTAAGATTAGAATGATATACAAATCGGGGTGGGTGATTAATAAGAGTTGTGTAAATACGTATGTAAGCCTAAAGGCACACTAGCAACTTTTGTTTCCGAAATAATGTTTTAAAATTTCTTCGCTAACAAAAGTTTATAGTTTGCCATTAATATCTTTAAAAAAATTGTCTTCATGTTTACAAATAAAGCTTTAAACATTACCTTTCTATGGGTTGCTGTAAATATTAGTTGTGATATTATATCTCGATGCCATGTTCCATCCCTGTCTTACTTTATATGTTTAACTGCGACAACTAATATTTAAATGTCTTGTTAATATATTTTTGTTCTGTCCATTAAGACATGTTCTATTGTTGCATTTGTGGTAATAACAACAAGTGACTTTAGTGTTTGTTCCGTGTGCTATGTGAGAATTTTGTATGTGATCGCTAGCGGTCGCTGATCATGACTGAATAATGTAAATATTACCTGTTTTACATTAAATAAAATTAGTTTTATTACATATTTTTTTCATTTAACTCTCAAATTCTCAGATAATTCTATCACAATAAGGTACATTTAACTAAAACTAAGATTAAAAAAATAACTCGTATTCAACAAACAATACGCGACTTTTAGAACATACATTACAACAGAATCGTACATCTAATACAAAACAATTTGTTACTGGGTGAGTAAAATCATCATAATAAACCATCATCAACATGACGAGGATCATCAAATTAAAATTAACAATAATCACGTGTTTTAATTAATAAAATATGTAATATGAAGGACATGTGATTATTATAATGGCTGGACTTAACAGTAAATAAGATTATTTAAGAGCCATATTCCATTGGTATTGGTTCCTCTGAAAGTGTAGTATTGACATGTGTATTTACTCAATACTCTCTGGTCAAAGCCTCGGTTACACCAATCAATCACAGATAAGCCTTATCCAGGTTATATAAAAATCTCTACAACACTGTGTAGTATGTTTATGTTTCAGGCTTGTCATACACAGACTTTAACACCTCGCTACAGAACAAAATCAAGTCTTTGGAATCAAACCTGTCACACATATAATCTCGTATAAATTGCAATTCCTTACTGCTACGATTTTCAGCAGTACCACCACACTGGTTATCCAATATCCTGCTCAAAAGTGACGTAGAGTTAGACGAATTGACCTTGTTCATTAAAACATCAGTTATAGCACTGAATGGCAGCTTATCAGCAATTTGCTTGATAGAAGATTCTACTAAATGTAAGCCAACTTGCTCCACGAAATCTGGTCTCTGCAAAAATAAAAACAAATTATTACCAAGCTGTTGGAACAAATTATAACTATACAGATAAATAAATTAGCTAGCTTAACCTATCTTAATGGCTATACTAAAATGATCATGAGGAATTCCATTCTTTATATTCAGGGCTTGTTTGACCACCTCCTAGTATGTTCCTTTAAATAACTTGGCTAATAATTACATAGGTACAAATTTTATTCCATTCCTGATTTATCGAGTGGCGAGCGGCTATCCAGAGGCGGTGAAACATGCCCATTATTGTAATCATAATTTGAATAAGATAATAATAATTTTAGTAAATCATAAATAAGCACATCATATTATGCAGTTTTAAGAGAGCTAGTCCAATAAAAGATAGGACCAAGAATTCGTATATTGAACTTACCTCTGCTAAACATATTTTTATAATATCTGCAGTAGATTTACTGCCTGATTCATCAGTCTGCACCACCGTATGTGCAATTGGTGTAGTATCAGTCTGTACGAACGTTACTGTTGTCGGTGTCGTATGAGTTTGGACTTCCACTTCCTGCGACGTATTTCTGTCGGTTTGTACCTCAATGTCAACACCCTTCAATTCAGGATCAGGCATAGGCTCATCAAAAATAGCCTCATCTATCGTAACCATTACATCGCTCGGTGATTTTTCAACTCTCTTAGAAGCGTAGTCCGATAACACTTTCTTCGCTACCTTAACCTTCGGTGCTTTGATACATAATCTATTTACTTCCAACTCTGTCATTTTAGCCAAGTCACCAACTGTTTCTACCTTTCCTACTAACTCCTGCACCAGCAATGACTTCATTGCAGACGATGACAGTTCACTGGCAATGTTGTCAATAGGATCATTACAATCTAATAATTCAGGGCATATGGGATCAGTATCATTTAATTCGCTAGCACGTACAATTTCAACAACAGGCGTTTCGTCTAGAGAGAACGGTTGGGTATCATCAGGGATACTTGTGACGTCAGTTTCTGAAAAACTTTCAATTGCTTTGGTCAGAACTGTGTCCAACTTGAATGCATGGTCTAATCTTTTTGGCGATTTTAAAGGTGTATGTTGACGTAATTGCCTTTCAAGTCGTTTCTGCGCCGAATTCTGTGGAGACCGTACGCCAGCCGGTTCTATGTACTTCTGCACTGATATTGTAGTTGACACTGGTGGATCGTGAAAGCTCACCCTTTTTCTCTGTAAAAAAATCAAAAAACGGTTACAACTACTCACTAGCTTTTTCAGAATTCACTTCAATTCATCAAACGAAAAGAAAACTTACTTTACTGGCTGGCGACATTGTAGCGTCGTCCGTAATCTCAATGAGTTTCCTCTTGAGAATAGGTCCCGATGGGCTACAATCTATAGTAGGTAGCGATCGTCTGAATTTTAGGAAGTTTTCACTTTCATCATTCTCGCTTACTTGCTCAGTGTTCTCACTTGCTGAATTGTACAGGATTCTCAAGTTTCTTCTAGCAGGTGTGCTAGAAGTATTACCTTTTTTAATCTCTTCCGTTTCATTTTTATCTGGGTTAATAATAGCTTGGAGACCTTGGAGTTTATCAGGTACGCATAATCCTAACATTTGAGCTGCTCGACCTCCAGAGCGCACTTGAGGTCTGTTCTTTTTAAGAGATAATGAAGAACTAGGACTTGTGTTAGTCAGGGAGACTTCCACTCTAGGCGGCGACTGATCTCTTTTGTCAGGAGAAACCTTATCTTCAGTGAAAACTTCAGGTGAGCCACATTTTTCAAATGGTTCCCCATTACTGTGTACAGGTGATGTCAACTTAATCACTACATAATCACTACTAGTCTCTGGTGATGGTGATTTTTTTGCTCTCTCTGGACTCATGTTCTTTATTGGCGATATTTCTAGCGTGTTATTTAGGAAATCTTGCTTTCGCTTAGCTTCCTCTCTAAATGATGAGGGGGATGAAGCTCCACCTTCCTTTTCTAAGTCCACACATGCTGACTCTGATAAAGATATTGTAGTGTTGTCTGAAGGATTCACTGCTTTGTCGCTTATGGATTTATTTTTAGTCAGAGATTCTGGTTTACCTTTATTATTACTAATCTCATTGGTAATGTTTTCTGTTACAGTCAATATTTCATTAACATCCGCTTGGGCCACATCAATGTCCATAAACTCTTTAGGATCAGTCGGTTGTGTATCAGCTTCAGCTAATTCTTGAGTTTCTGGTCCTACTTCAATTTCATCACTGCTGATTGTCAGTGGTGCTGGCACATCGTCATGTATTTCAATAACAGAAAGCTCTTTTTCATCAATTGGTTCTGTATCCATATTCTCAGTAAGATCTTCTTGAGTTACCTCTTCTAAAGCAGTTTTGTTCTGAGGTAATTCTATATCATCTTTGCTCTCTTGATTGGGTTTAGACGATTCTGAAGCAGCTACAGGTATACAGTCTAATATGCTCTGAGATCCGTCAATGTGCGCGGTCTTGTCTTCCAGAGTTATTTTTTGTAAAGTTACAACAGGGATCTTTTTGGTCTTTTTTGTTGATTTCACTGATATGGTTGTAATAGTAGAATCTTGAGAACTCTCAATCACATCATCTGAATATGGCAGATCTTCCGTAAATGATGTCTGATCTTTTGTTTCAATCTCTTTTTCTTGGCTCTCTTCAACTGTAATAGAGGAATTTACACTGTCAATTTCTTTACTTTTCTCTTTTGTTTTTCTATCGCTTTTAACAGTCCCGTTGGCTTCGGTTTTTGATTTATTCAGCTTGGCTACCAAGCTTTTCCTACGTCCAGTAGCGGAAGACTCTAAAGCTTTTCTGGTCAAACGTTTTTGTGTTTGCATTTTTAAGAAAGGATGACCCTCAACCATGTCTATTGCAAGTTCTTTCTCAATCCTCGATTTCTTAACGCTATTCTTTTTAGTGGCTGACTTTTGTTCGTCAGATATTTTATTTTTTGGTGTTTGCGTTGATACCTCTTTTTTACTTCTTGTGGTTGGACTGGTACTTTCACTTGAGTTTTCATCTGTTGTATTAGCGGACTCATCCATTTTATCGTTAAGCTTTTCATCCTTTTTGTCATCAGAATTTTGATCTCTGATGTCGGTTGATGTGTTAGCTTTTTCATTGTTGTTGGTGTTTATATAGGCGTCGGTAGGCTTAATATCCTCAATGATATCTGACCTTTCAGATTGCTTTTTATCAGTAGATTCACCCTTATTTTCATTACACTTGTTTTTGTCCGAAGTTTCCGAACTTAAATCTAGATTTTTAGAATGATTTTCTGTTTCCTCGACTTCAACAGTTTGAACTTCATTAATTTCAACTGTTGCATTATGAATTTCACCAACATCTTTTTGTATTAATTCATTACTCTGAATAACCTCATTAGAAGCTGCAATAGTTTGATTTTCAGCTGCTAGTAAATCATCAGGTTCATCAGGCACAGAAACAATAGGGGAACCAACTTCTTCTATAGCATTAACATTTTCGGTTACATTTGTGTTGGTTTTTGTAGGTGTTGAGATAGCATTGGATTTTAAATATTTTATAGATTGACGACTTTTCTTAGCACTTAGCAGTTGCAACTCATCAAACTTTTTAGGCTTTCTTTTAACTCGTGAGGGCCGGTCAGCTGATAATAATGGAGGTGCAGAATTTACCATATTTACTGCTTCATCACTTTTAGATTGTGTTGGTGTCTTAAGAACATTCACTGTCTTATTCAAATCGTCTGTTGCATCTTTATTTTCTTTCTGTACACCAGATTTTTCCATCAAATTTCTAACATTACGAAACACTCTGTCTTTCAAAGCCATACGAGGTGATTTCGTATTTTTAGGAGTAGTAGCTTGCACTTTATTAACATTATTATCTACAGGTAATAAATCCTTTGCAGGGCTTTCTCTCTTTGCAGTTTCGGAGAAAAAGTTTTCTAAGATTTTAGGCACAACATTAGAGCTTGGTAAGTTTGTCAGTATTTGCGTAGTTGTTTCATTACAACCGGATTGCATCGATTTGCTTTCTGACTTACTACTATTAGAAGTGTCTTGTGAATCTGTCTTCCAAGTTACCAGTTTAAATTCATCTTGTGATTGTGACAAATCCTGGTACAAAGCAGGAATATCTTCTCTCTTCCTTTGTAGTTTTTCTTTTTGGTTTTCTGTTAGTTTCCTTGGGTTAAATTTCCAGTTCGACTTCACAACAACATACTCTTCTCCATTTTCTATGACAGTGTTCACTATACTTGCTTCCTTTTTCTTCGTCTTTTTTGGAACTTCTTTCAATTTTGGCGTAGTGAATTCATTTTTATCAGTATTTTGATTTTTGTCTAATTCCATTGTAACATTTTCAATTCCATTTATTATTTCTTTTATTTTGTTAAAAGTATCATCAGTTTCTACAATTATAGATGCAAATGTTTTCATGACAGAAAGAACAGTTTCTTTAGTTGAAGATTGTTTAGATAGAAATGAAGAACATTCTATCAAATCCTCAACAATAATTGGAATCAGTTTGTAATAAGATTCGACTTTGAACAATGAATCTAAGGACTTTAGTAAACTTCCGATGAAGGACAATATCAAGGAGGCCTGTAAAAATCACAAGAATATAATTCATTGCATTATATAAAATAAAATGTAGCATAATGCACTACATAATATATACATACATCAGTTTGTTGATTACAGGCTTTAGTCATAACTGTCAGCATATTCTTTGCACAGACTAATATATTTCGAGCCAGAATTTCATGTACATTTGATGTCAAAACACTTATTATAGCCTGAATTCTATCGATAAGCATAGGGAATATTTCTTCAAAGCTTTGATAACTATCTATGTGAGTGCTGAGGATCTGAAGCAGCTCTACTTCTTTTTCGTATTTAACTGTGGAAAGAATGAAAACAATTTGAGTATACTTAAACAAATAGTGAATATAATGGACATAGAAGGTTATGCAACATCATATTACTAAAGAATCATCAAACACCCATCAAAGTAACAAGCTGAACCCAAGTTGCCTCATTGAGTTAACTACTGAACAACAAATCCAATATTCTAATTAATCTTTACATTAGAATTAATCCAATAAACATTGTTGCTAACTAAAACAAAACTATCGCATATCGATTAAATTAGAAATTTAATTACAATAAAAATTATGCTTACTGAAAATGTGTGTAAAAATCAAGTGAAAAAAACATATGCAAGAGTTTTATTTTTAGGAGTTATTTCTGTCTCTCTGACTTTACAATGATCAGCAGATTGAAGCTGCTGTCACCAAGATTACAGGGAGCGGGTCTTGGGCCGAGTCTGAGCTTAGTTAACTGTTGACGGGACTTTATGGATGCCTTTTCTAATCATCTGTTGCGTGTATAAAATGTAACACTAAATATTTTCCAATCAGCTCAAAAAAAGGTACTAACCAGTCTTATCACATATTTTATGCTTAATCACACTTAGTGTGATACATAACTTAAAGTACACAGCAGGGTAAGTGGTTAGCTTGTTGTTGAACAAGAATTTGGATATAGCCTTATCAAAAGCATCAGTCTTCTTTAGTTGTACATGTACCAATCCATATGCACTGTACCATGTCATTGCAGCTAGTTGGAACTAAAAATTATACAAGGTGATATCTTATTATTAGTTGTATGGTATCTGAGTTCTGTGACTATCAAGTTTTAAAATACCTTTTTACAAGTATTAACAAAAGAAACATACATATAAACATATTGCCTAAATGCAAAGCTGGAGTTGAATTTTGAAAACATGTTATGTTTATAAGCATAACACAAAACATCATACTTACATTGGTAAACAAGTTAATTGATTTCAATGGCCATACCATGGTATTACCCAAAATCTGTGGGCACAGGTTATATCTTGATTCACACATTGATTCTACAAGCGCAATCCAAAATGTAAGACCAATATAAGATGTAGGTAAATTCTTTAAGAGCCATCCTAAGACAGGAGTGGATGCACTCAACGCTGGATCTAAAAATATATCTGTTACTGATTTCAATTTTATAACCAACTCTTCGATTTTGTAGCTGAAACAATAAAAAAATATATTAATATTGACATGTGTTTTTATTGAGGAATCTGAGACATTCAATGAAGTATGTAGGTGTAGATACTTAATTATTGTTTTACCTTATACTCTTAAGATTAAGGGTAAGAAATGGTCCACCATAATGATCATCAATTATAATAAAAAACAAAAGAAAAACATTGAAGACCTAATTTAACACAAAGTAGTTTTTTATTATAAATTTGTTTGGCAGCGCCTCACCTGCTGGTAAGTAACCATGCTGCCGAGGATGGAGCACGCAAACTCAAATAATATCTGTTCACTCTCGCCTCGAAGGTTCCTAAATTATATGAATCGGAAAACACAGCAGCCGGCGAAGGTAATGTCTTTTCTACTTGGGAGGACCTGTTTTAATAACTATAGTTAATATTTTACCTTTGATATGCAAGTTGCAGTGATGGGTCCAGTATCATAATAACAATTTTGTACAGAGGATCATTCAAGTCAGTTTTGGTCTTTAGAAGTGATTTGATTCGCATTTCCCCATCAAATAGTGATAGTATCAAAGCATTGAACACAATGTCAGCTAGGTTACCATTCAAAGTACATTGCTGCAGAAAAAATAAAAATAAAATGTAAAACTATAAAGAACAATAATAATAATAAAATTAAAATCATAATTATAATACCTGCACTACATGTGCTAATATAGATAACATTTCAGAGAATAAATCTTTTCTTATATTATTTTCTGGCAGTTCACCAATAGTCATAAGAAATGACTTCCATAAACATGTCATTTGTTGTTTTTTCAACCCATGTTCAGAATTAGCTGACATCATAATGGTTGAAGTCATAGAGAAAACCCAGTGATTCCAGTTATCCACCAGGGTTTTAGTGTTTATCAATTTTCCTCTCAGTTTAGGTAAATCTGTGCACCCATCACATTCAACATGGCCAATTATATCCACAATAGACTGTATACATAGCTTTTTCATTTTTACAGAAATTTGTCCTGGTATTATCAGTGATTTGTCTCCAGAATTGTGTCTCCCAAAACAAAAATGTAAGAATGAAACCAAAATAGTATCAAGAAACTTATCTATTTTGTTCTGAAATTTTCGTATCAAGTGCCACCAGCATTTAAACTTGGCTATTGCAGTTGCTTCAGCTTTAGCATTATTTGATTTGAGCGGAATTATCAGTAGTTTAATTCTTTTGTTTATATTGCTTTCATTTGTTTCAGTTGAGAAACTGTCAATAAGTACATTCCAACACTCAAATGCCTTGCACCTGTTGTCTACATCCACTTTAAATGCTGCCTCAACTACAGGCAACATTGAATTGATAGGAGTTCCAATAAAACCCATTGACTGTGTTATTTGGTGCTTGAGAAGTCTGATGAAAACTATCCATAACCTGTGCCAGATAGGACTCCCATTTTGTAAAAGACTTTTCATGACAGCTGGGTATCTAGAAATACAACATTTGTTTGAATTCAATGATATTTTAATATTAAAATCTGCAAAGGTTAATAAAGAAAAATAATAGTTAACTTTCTTGATCAACTTGGGAGTATTTTGTAGTGTATCTTCAGAATCAATGGTCGGACACTCTGACACCAACCAAGTTTATATGGAACTAATTAAAAGTAAATTATATTTAAAAGTTAGAAATTTATTTAATCAGATAAAAAAGTAACATTGAAACCAAATCCACTTGAGATTTCATGTTTTTAAAGTCAGTGCAAAAACGGTAAAAAAACTCTTTTCGAAACATATTTAAGGTCAAGCAACAATATGGTTCACTATTTTTACTAATATGTATCTGATTTATATGGAAATGATTAATAATAAGAAGTACATTTACATATTTTTGCAGAAATCATAACAGAAGCTATGTTTATTGTGTCTTGTATTCACTTACTTTTTTCCGTTACAAATACATTCTAGAATTAAATGCCACTCTTGATTGTCAGTGTAGTCACAAGCAGTAAGTTCATCAGTCAAAAGTTCTAGTAATTCCATTGGCATTTTATAATCTTCATTAGTCTGTACATGAGCCATTATTGTAGGTATTATCTTTGAGAACCAAACTGATATTCCTTTTTCAGTAAAAACTCTCTTTTTATCTGCTGGCAGTATTATTAATAATTTGTACAGTACAGAGCATGCCTGAAATAAACATTGAATTGATAATGTACTGAATACTAAATGTAATTAGTTCAGCCAAGCACATAATGGCCCCGTGGCCCATACAATAATAGATTTTGCATTGAGTTTGTAATTTATTACTTGAAGGATTAAACTGCTGTTACATTGTCACTAGTTATAACGCACATGCTTTCATAATTCAACAAAATTTCAAATACAAAATTTACTATTTTAAATACTATTAAAAAGTAATTGGCAATTGGTATTACGTCAATTTGAAAGGACATCAGACATTATATGAAAAAGCTTTTAGCATAAATGAAGAAATTATAATACATTCACCCCAAATATTCGCTGTTGCGGAAAATACCTCATTAAAAAATTATAAACAGGCAGGTGTAATATTATACTTAAAAAAACTAGTGCATAGATCAATATGCTTTCATCATTAACACATTGCTTGTCCCACTGAAAAGCATGGCCCACAATACAAAACTTTAGGCTCTAGTCCACTGTGTTCAGTCGTTAACATCACATG
This sequence comes from Acronicta psi, assembly GCA_946251955.1. Classification (NCBI taxonomy): domain Eukaryota; kingdom Metazoa; phylum Arthropoda; class Insecta; order Lepidoptera; family Noctuidae; genus Acronicta; species Acronicta psi. The sequence goes on along the minus strand of OX276472.1, from coordinate 5,212,873 downwards.
TCATTGAAAAGATGTACCTATCAGGTGTTCAGGTTTCAGAGAGATCACAATGTTTTCTTTCCCCTTTTATGTAAGCGATAATTAATTTACAGAAGAATAAGGGACCATTTCACCATCTCCTGTTAAATTACCTGTCAGATAAATTAATAAAATTTTTGTTTTACTTTTTTTTTATCCAGCAGTTAGCATCTATCCCAGGGTGGTGAGACAAGCCCTAAGGGTTGTCAATTCAAAATATTTTATTTCAATTAGACCATATAAATAGGCACTTTTGAATTGTCAAACTAGTTGCATGTTTCTAAAAAGTGGGACTTCATGTGGGGAAACTCCATAGTCACTCTTTAAAAAATATAGGTATCAATGGCAACAGTAACAATAAAATTTTGTGGTGAATAGTGTGAGTATAGGTAATGCAGTATGATAAAAAAAAAACAAAAGAAGATAGCCACTGCAGTAAGAGCTGACCAGTCCCGACAGACAGCACCCATTCACAAGCATAATACATGTGTATAATTTTTTTTTTTAATAACATACCTGTGATTTTATTTGAGCAGGTATCCTCATATGACAGTACAGATTGAATATCTCCAGAACCTCTTCATAGTGTTCCACCACAGTTATCAATGTGTTGTCAGGGTAGGAAAGTAGAGTTTCATAACATAAAACCTTTAAGGAATCCACCTTACTTAAAAGTGCTGCCGTTTTTATTATATGGATCACTGCTAACGCTGATGGTATCAGGTCTGGACAAGGATCATATTTACCCATCTGTAATGTTTACAAACATTGCTTTACAATGACAATTTTTATGAATATACCTAAATTTTGTAGTTAAAACCTAGATAAATCTGAATTACCTGAACTCTAGACAAAATAGCAGGAATAATGTTCATTATAATGGCAGTGTACTGCATATCTTCTTTCAAATCGTGCGCACATATCGCTAATAACCTCTGAGTATCTTCTAAACTCAAGTTTTCGCCTTTCTCCAATGTATTCTTTATAATGCCATAATCTTGTGTTCTACTCAAATGGTTCTTCAAATAATAGTGTTCTAAACTGTCCAAAGCTGATTTCATATCGGTACTAGTGGTGTTTTCTTCCGGCATTTCTACAATGGAATTGAAACCTCTCAATATACAACTCTTGTCCGAGGGATATTTTGAAACTCAAATTAGCAACGTTATCAAACAATTCGTTGACAACAACAAGCTTTGTGACATCAAAGTTGCTACACAATACCAATTAAGCACTAATGTATACACTTCTACAAAATGCTATAGCGAGGTCTAGTACAATAGCTATAACAAATGAACAAAACTATGCGAGTACGAGTACAAAGTTAGCCCGATACTGTGGAAGTTTGCATCGGGGATTACAACAGAGGTTTCTAGTGATTTCAAACATCTAAAACAGTAAAATACATACTTGGTCACGTATAATTTACGTTAATTTTTCCCAAAAATGCACGCAACAAGAGATTCAAGTCCTAAATTCAAACCGAAATAAAATAAAACCAACACATTTTGACATTTTGTAACACATTTCTGGCGCGAAGTGCGACAGTTAGATTATTGCCATTAAAATAAAAAAGTATAAAGATGCTGATATTGTATTAATTTATAATAATTTTAATTTAATTTACACGGCCCAAGGGGGTACCTTTATTATGCTGCTACAAAGTATATATATAAGCAATCCACCTTTATTACAGTCTGCAGATCTCGTCATCTCGCCAAACTTATTGTCCAGCTTGAAGTTGACACGAGCTAACTTCAACCCGGCTGTAAAAATCGTCAAGAAAAAATATTGGATTATTGTTTATTGGATTATTGGAGGAATGTTGAGTTTTCGTTTTTTATTTATTACAGTCTCATATTTTTCTTTTTCCGATTTCAGATTGACCATTGACCGGCCGTGTTGAAGTTAGGGGGCGTTCATAAAATACGTGAGATGTTGAAGGGGGGGAGGGGGTCGAGTCAAATCTCATCTAATCTTACTTTGGAGAGAGGGGGGTCTCGGCAAATATCACGCAATTTTTTTTCTAATTGTAACAAAAAAAAACTATTTTTATTACACTTATAATTAAACTTTCAGCTATATTGATTACTAGTCTTAACTAGTCGTAAATAAAAGCACTAAGCATTTTCCAACGCGTTATTTTGAAAAATCTAACGTGAGATTGGGGGATGGGGGAGGGGGTTGAATAAAATCTGTCGACATCTCACCAGGAGGGGAGGGAGGGATAGAAAATTTTAAAAAAACACCTCACGTAATATGGACGCCCCCTTAGCTCATGCCAACCCTACAATAATGGTTATTATATTACGCGCTTTGGAACAGAGCCTTTTAGTCCGAAACAATCCACTGCGCAAACGGCCACAAACGGCTAACTTCAGTCCAGCCAGGGAATTCGGCGCGTAGCTAACTAGCTAGCAAAAAAATAAGCAATAAATAATAGGTTCATTGTACCTATTATTGATTATTTTTTTCGCTAGTAACCAAACTAAGAAAATAACGTTTTAGCATGAAAAAGGGGTCGTATACTCACCTGCGTTACTTTACAGTAAGTATATGTTGTTTGGGGATTTTGGATTTGTTGAAATTTTCATTCCAAGTACCTATGTTCAATACGAGCAGAATTCCCTGGCTGGACTGAAGTTAGCCGTTTGTGGCCGGTTTCATACATACACATCAAACACATAACCCTTTTTCGGCAGTCGGGTAAAAATTAGTGACGGCAGGATGACAGGCGACGATGATACCTCTGGCCTTCTACCTACTACTTAGCTATACTTAAGTAAGTATTGATTTTTGCCAAAGCCATCGGATGCAACGCTCTGATCGACAAGGTAACGGAGAGGTATCAACCTCTCTAGCCTACGGCCCCAACCCATGACGTTTCCCAAAGAAGTAAGCAGAAACGGCGGCAAAACAGAAAAGCGGCTACGATTTAAACCTGTAAAAAAACAAAGGTACTACGTCCTAACAGTAACTATATTTTCTCCATACCATCATAGCATCACGCCTGTACTTCCCGCAGGGGTTGGCAGAAGCGTACCTACTAAAGTATACCCACATTTCGCCGCTGCTACTGAAATTTTACAGAAAACCCAACAACACTCGACCCGGGGATCGAACCCAGGACCTCTAGCGTAGCAGTCGCGCTTGGGACCAATAGACCAACGAGGCAGAGACAAAATATCTACCTACTTACATCCTTAATAAGATGAGGATGAGTAATCATTAACTCTCAAGTTCAACCATTGTCTAAATTAATTAATAATCCTCTTTATTCTCCACCCACTAAAGAATTTAAAACTTCATCACCCACTGTTTACTACTACATAATATGCAAACTCGTCCCTAACTCTGCGTCTGCAAACCTTTTTAACATTAACTACCAACCCACTTATAATTATTGTAATCACGATACTTACTTAACAAATTATTAGTCATCGGAGCGTAGGCACAACCTTCGGAAGCTCATACAAAACATTATACTTAATTACCAAGTTTAATAAAACAAAATAGGTACTTAGCACTGTGGATAAATATCTATTATCATTTTGAAATATGGATACTACTATACGTTAAAAACTGCTTTCAAAGTTTGCGTGTGAACCTCAATTCGTTTACATTTCTAATATCTATTGCATCTTCTGTAGTCGTTGCGGTGGCTCGCACACGCCTCGCCATTTGAAGACAAGTGCCGCGGCGTGCGCCCGCGCATATATGTGGCTCGTAACTCTCCCGCCGATTGCATCGTTCGTTTGTCGAATGTCCACGCGATCCGTGCTGAGCATAACAAACAGTGTTTCCAAGCAAAGCATATAAATTACACACAACTCCATAAGTGGATGGTACGCGCGAACGTGTAGTGATAGTTATGTGTCCAAATGACTGGTGCTTCAGTGCGCAAAATATCCTAGAATCGTTGTGACGGGTCACAGCAAGCAGTATTTACGACCACTCTGTTGTAAGTAATGCCAGGACACGCGGGGAGCCCTTACTGGGCCGCTGTGGACTTCGATAGCGAAGGAGAAGAAGCCCAGACACCTCCGAGTAATCATCGGGTGTATCTGGATCCTTGGGACAACGAGGGGTACGGAATGATGCAAACGGACACGGCGGAATCGAGCCAGGGCGAGAACTTCAACTCGTTTGCCGGCGAGCCAGTCAGTGCTAGTTTTTACTACGTCCCTACAAAAAACTATGACTCTGGAGAGGAGCCGCCGCTGCCGCCGCCAAGGTGGAAGAGATCTCCGCCTGATGAAGATGTTGCGCCGGAGTATGCAATATATGGGAGAAAAGTATCTAGAACAATTATTACCCCTGAATTTCCTCCTGATGGACCAATTTACGGCGATCGACCAAGTGAGTTATCAACCAGTATTCATTAGTGTAAGTGACCGAATTATTAACACTGCAAATTATGTGGTCAAACCTGATTGGTAGGTCGTTACTTACAATAAATATTGAGCAAATTAAAAATGAGGAATTACCTAAATAATTAACTAATATTTTTGCCCTATTGAAGTTTCTACGACGCGTGAGTAGTAGGTACCTACTTAATACAATTATTTTTTGTAAATTAAAAAAGTGACAGTAGTTTTTAATTAGGTACTTTGTAAAGATTACTAATATATCCTTCAAAAGCGGTTAGTACAAATTAAATATTAATTTTATTTACTTAGTTGAGCGCAAAAAAATCCGGAACTAAGTAATTAAAAATTGTACAGTAGGTACCTACCTCACTTAACATTTTCCAATCTTTTGTTTACCTAGTTAAAACTAAGTTAGAACCAAAATCCGAGTTACCTATTCCGATACCATCAAAATTCAATGTGCCATAATTTTGATTTAACATTAACATAATTACATATATGAATCCGTTATAATCAAACTTTCCATAAAGTATGGATGACATAATTTTTATTAAAATTTCGTTTATGAATTAGGTAGGTACTCAACGGTTTATGATCCAACCATATCCGGTTTAGTATTATACCGGTATTAATATTCAGGTAACACGATGGGGAGGAAAATAAATAATAACGACGAGTATGTTGGACATACCTGATCAATTTGGATCAATGGAAACAGTGTGAAAATGCACAAATGTCACTTTAAGGCCCTGTTTCACCACCTCTGGATAGCCGCTAATCGCCGAATAAATTTAAAAATGAAAAAATAATGTATGAAGTGATCTGCCAAGTAATTTAAAAAGCTGAAACTTAAAGGAATTGACGGAAGGGCACCACCAGGAGTGGAGCCTGCGGCTTAATTTGACTCAACACGGGAAATCTCACCAGGCCCGGACACCGGAAGGATTAACAGCTCCTTCTAGATTCGGTGGGTGGTGGTGCATGGCCGTTCTCGGGAACTTAAGGAGATTAGAATAAAGAAAAATAATGTTGATTAGATCTACCAATTTAAGGGCAAATTGGTAGATCTAATCCACATTATTATTATAAATGCAAACGCGAATTAAATATTATTTCACGCAAGAATTTCAATAAAATTTTCCAATGAGATAGATTGCATCTTCATGAAAGACATAGTCGACCGTTTATCTCATAAAGTTTTGTTGGTTGCGAGTGAAACCGTAGACAACAGCTAGTATTGGCTTTACTTAAGCAATAATCAGTTAACGTCTCTCTTAAGTCACTTCTTTATCTTTACGCTATTTGAATTCGATCGCTGATAGCGAACTGGTATGTACCTAATGAATGAGCATTACCTAAGTACGTACCTAAGTACCTAAGAAAACGTAAAAACTTTATTTTTAATCTAGGTGTGTTACTTAATTGTAACTTTTTCTTATAAATATGGATTTTAAATAATTCGTAAAATCTAAAGTAAGTACTTCCATATGGTAATTGCTTCGTTTTGTTTGGTATAGCCAAAAGAAAATTATTATGTAGGTAGTAGTTTCTAAATAACACACATTCTCGTTGACATAATTTACCTAACATACCTAGTGACTTGGGCTATCCAGATGTGGTGAAACAGTGCCCTTAAAGTCATCCAGATTATGGTTTATAGGTGATGCTGCCGTGGTGGTCAGTCACTATTTGCCCTATGACCCCATTTCATGATCCTCTCATAGTCTTAAGCAATAATTTATTCTTCAAGCAATAGGCATGATGACACCAACTAAGAATTACCGAAATTACGATTTCACGTAATTTTATATGACATACTGATTCATATACATAAACACTTGTTTTTAGATTATAAGTGAGATTATATTTATTTTAGCAAAAATAAAAATGCAAAACATATCAATCCGCCACGATAGATCGAACACCAATCAGAAGCGAGTGACGTCAATCTTCTCAAAACAAATATCATCTTCATTTTGTTTTTGTTTTTTTTGTAAATTCTTTGTCATGGCTTCTTGGCCTTTGAGCAATTCATTTTGTATTCTGTCTGTCGTATAAATAGGGACACGATATCTAATCGTAAATATCGATACTATACTCATAAATAGTGTCAAATAAAAATCATCGTACTCATAAAATTATGTAAAGAAAAGTAGCGATACTTCAAAGTATCGAGTACTTTTTTTAGGGCCTAATGCACATCTACTTTTATTATGTCTGCATCACCCTAAGGTTGTCTGGCAGATACACATTAGGATTCATGATTATTGCACAAAATATTATCAAAACATGATCAGAACAAACTTTTAACCTCAACTGTAAATTGTCACTTGTCAAGTGTTTACAGAAGACCGACGTCATAGACGACGCCATTGCTATTCTAGCGTTTTAGCGCGGAATTTAAATTGTGTTTTTTATAAGGCTATTTTACCTTCAAAATCATATATTTTTCAAAAATTATGAGTTATTTTGTATAAAGTAGATGTGTAAGAACATCGTGGAGTACTTTTTCAAAATCAGTCATCATGACTATTCCCAACGTTTTACTCATTCGAGTTAAAAAAATTAACTAGACTAAGGGCCTGTTTCCCCACCTCTGGATAGCCGCTAGATAAAAAGTACTTTGAATTTGTCATGAGGCACGAGCTATGCTGTGACGAGCTGAAGCCGAGATCCTAAATATAAATTTATTTATCCCTGGAATAAATAACAGTCATCCTGCTATGGATTAGTATGGATGACTTACTATACTACTATACTATGCTACTTGCTACTGCTACTATACTATGCTACTTAGTAATTTTATAATATGGATTCATCAACCGCCCAGGGGCCCGTGGCCAAGTTGTACCAACGCTGATTAACCGATCTGCAAGGTTAAGTTACACTTGCCGCGGTCAGTCTGTGGATGAGTGACCATTCTTAACATATCGAGACCCCTCCGTGCCTCGGAGAGCACGTAAAGCCGTCGGTCCCGGTTGTCATACGAACACCTATGACAATCGTTAATGGTAGTCAGAAACCTAAAAAGCATGACAACCAGTCTTTCCATCGAATATCGGTATTGCCCAGAAATTGGGTTGGTCTGATGGCAGTCGCTTCGTGTAAAATACTGATATTCAGCCGCATCCTGGTTAGACTGGAAGCCGACCCCAACATGGTTGGGAAAGGCTAGGAAGAAGAAGAAGATCAACCGTCCAGTTGATATCGACTAACGGACATCGATACTAATTTAATTTTCATTCTATGTATTCCAGGAGACCGCCGGAGGTCCATGTTCGTAGAAGAACCCGCATACATCCCTCATCCGATGATATACGAGCCACTCTATGGTGTGATACCTCCAGGGTACATTCCACCGCCACCCAGAAGTCGCATGTCGGTCACCCATCCTCCGGAGTACGTGATGGCAGGCGTCGGATATCCTAACAGTAGAAAACACTCCAGGTAACAAACATTAAGAAGTTTTTCGTTCAGAATGTCTCGAAGTACCTAGGTAGGTAAGAAGCAAATTGCTGCACAAAAAGTACACTTGTGTGGGTGTTGATGGGTTAGTATATTTCGAGTTGTCCATAAAGTAGCCGGGTTGTCCATAATTATAGAATTTTACTAGTATAATTACCGACCCAAAGATTCACACGCATGTATGCATATTTATAGAAATAATGCAAAAATAAGAACTTATTGCAGAATCCAATGAAATTGCATAGGTAGGTACGGTACGTACCTATCTAGTTAGATCACATGCTATACCAATAGTAGCTAAATGCTTAAACATGCAATTTTTTCTCTCAAATTGCTCTCCGCATTGAAAGTGTTATAAAAACTTGAAGTTATAAGCTGTATTCAATGAGAACTTAGTAATATTTCTCAAGAATGGAAGTTTCACGAACCTGGCATTTACTTACCTACCTGCCAAGGATCTCTAAACCTAAACTATTGACGTGGACCGTTGATCAATGTTCAATGCTCCATCCAAATTGGGTAAGGATTTTGCTGACCATAAAGCTACTTACTTACCTAGGATATTTTTAAGAAATGTTACACTAGTTATAATGTATCCTAGAAGTTCAGTCTCAAAAATTGACATACATAGTACATACATATCTTTACGCCTGTTTCCCATCCACTTGCTACGATGCTGGCACACCTACGGTCATCCACCATGTAGGTAATCCAGGGAGTTCGGACATACCAGTACCTACATATTGGTGTTTTATAAATCAAAGATACAGTTACTGACCTAGCCAATGAAACCATTAAACATTCTCAATGAGCTTGCATTCGAATCATCAATCAGAGGTATAACGATGTGTTAAATATTGTAAAGTACTTCGAGTCTTTGCTGACTCGAAGAATAACGCGTTATGGTCACGACATTCGCGTCACTCCGCGACAAAACACGAAGATGTTTTCACGCTAATGAGATAAATAATACACATGCACAGTTTAACATGTGCCGCTCGGATTTCTACACTTGTTGTACTGAACATAATTACAGTCAACGGTGGTGGGTGTAATCATAGCAAAATGCTAACTCTCTTGATAGTGAAACTGGCTAATGGCAAACTAGACAGTTGCAAGATAGTTTCTGTATATTATTATTCACGCCTCAAAAATTAATTAGAACTCACTTTATAATGAAAACATTATGATAATAGTGCCATGTTTAGTGACATGAAAATACCAGTTTGTCGTGTTTGCCACTTGCCATTTCAAATTGCATATCTCTGTGAATGGGAAGTTCGCGTTCCCAGCGGTTAGGCGTGACTTTAGCTTCCATGGGTAGTTCAAAGGCAAAAACGACCATCGTTAGCAAAGGCAATGTGAGGCGAGCGACTGTATTATAATAACAAGCATTGTACATCCGTCGTGTGAACGTGCACCAGTTTTTTGTTTCTTACAAATGAAAGTTGCACTTGTGAGAATGTACAGGCTCACGTATATTAGATACATGTATGTAGGGAAACTTGTTCCTGACATTGACCCCGGTGGGCACTTCATTTACGTAATTGCTCTTGGCGTTGCATCTATACATGGTGGAAGGGACATCGACGCACAGCCGAATACCATGAGTTCAGTACGTCAACCATGAGTTCTATCGAATGGCTTTCGATAGGTTTTTTACGTATCGAAACGCAATAATCTCATAGCAGATTTTAGTTCCTTACGTAACCGCTAGAGGCACTGCGAGGGTTTTCCATACAAATATTTTACGGCGTCGCTAGCGAGTCTAGTGAATCTAGTGAACAGTTACGGAAAATTTCAACGCCCAATTAAATTTTTTCTGCAGTCGTTTTTACTTGAACGTGTAAAAAATCATTATTTCTATCTACCCAAATTAGATTTATAATTAAAAAATAATTACTTTTACTTCATTTATTTTGGATCGCGCGCGCGATAACATTCACCGGGAGCGTTATAATCACGTTTTTAGCTATACACTGCGCGCTCAAAAATGACAATATCTGTAATAACCGATCATTTTCTACATGAATGACGTAGGTCATTTTATTTTTGACCTTGAGTGAAACCTTGTCACGACGTTGGTGCGTCGATGTCCCTTCCACCTTGTATTATACAATAACCAAGAGGCAACTTTGCTAGTAGCAGTCAAAACTACATAATCATTTGATTTTTGCATCAAGTTAGTATTAAACTTATAAAAATGTATTACTACCTATGCTATGAAGGTTGTATTTTGAAAAGCTGTTAGATATACTTATTAGGGAATAGATTGTGATAGGTACAGTCACGAGCAAAAATATGTATACACTAGGCAAAATTGAAAAGAGATTTTCTCCTAAAGTATGTACTTAGGTACCTACTTTATTAAAAAGTGAAAAATGTGTTCATAAGTAAGTTCTTTTTGCGTATTTCTTCACTTTGGTAGTTCGTGCAGTTTCACTTTCCATTCCTAAGTTTGCCAATACATTGTGTATGCACTGAGCCACTGATATATATGCGTTAGGTGCGTTTCCTTATTTACTTTAACGCTTACGAAATGCCTTCTGATATCGAATAAAGATGTATCGACAAGTAAAACCGGTAAAGGAATCTGTCTGAACAACATAGTTTACCCTAAACAGACAACAGGCACCGGAGCAATTATTCTGGTAACACACCACTTTCTAGTCACGGATTACGTGAACACAAGCTTTGTGAAGTAAATTTAGCGGATAACTAGAAAGTCAGTCATGCCACTCATGATGGGCGTATTCTTCATAATCGTCGAACGAGAAGTGCGAAGTGGCAACGCTAGGAAATAGTTCGATTATTATCTAATCCATCGCGATCGTCTAATTGACACGGATGGAAGATTTCGTGCGTTACGTTGATGTTGATTTTGACATTAATTTGTGATCTAACATGTCTTCATTAACTACTACCTACAGATAACATTAACATAACATAACATTAACATTCTTTGAAAAAACTACTTCTTGATGTTCGATAAAAATTGCATGCTCGATAAATTATACCTAGTTCATATAAACGTTTTCGAGGAGTTCGTCTCCTATTGTCTAACAAAACTTTTTATTGACAGGATGACGGATGCATACGAGCAGTTTGCATACGAAAGCCTATCTCCGGAATACGAAGATTGGGCGCGACCTTTCCCAAAGACCGCTCCGGATAACTTCCATCTTTCGAAATACGGACACCTCCAGATTGACTACTCCTGCAGTTGGAATTCCCTTGACAGGCTCATACGAAGCCAGCACTGAGGGTAGGTAACAGAAAAAATTGAGACCGCGGGACTAAATACATAAGTACGTAGAATACCGAAACACATTCAGTGGTAATAGAGCTACGGGCGCTATGGTGTCCATCATTCACACCAAATTTGAACGTTATACAGTGGTATTAAAAGTAAATTTGCAAATGTGCTCTGACTAAAAATGTTGAGTAAACAATGAAACTCGTGCACTTGCTGTTAGACGGATGGAACGGATCGAAAGTTGGTTCCGGATTCTTTAAAAACTGAACGCATCCCTGCACATGATGCTTAATAACTTTTAAAAGCAAATGTTTCCGTATACTTAAAATCATTTCAGAGCCACAGGGTGCAATTTGTACTATCTGCACTGTTTATGATTCGAATTTATGTATTTGGTCCCTTAATTCTACCTTAAGTGCCAACTACGTATGCTTGTAATTGATAATTGACTCTCGTAACGGCTGTCTTTCACAATTTTTATGATCAAGGAATGTAACTTCCGCATTTTCGCTCTGATAATAATCACTCAATCTGTTTTAAATGTACATAAGGCAATTTTAGTGTTGTGAGTTACGTAAGTGAAAATATATAAGTAAATGTTTTAAGTAAGGTGCTAATTTTGTTATTTTATTTTTCTATTAGCGTAATCTTGAGAAACTGCTAGCCAAAGATATAATGAAATATAAATATATAATGCTTGTTTATATTTTTTAGGCGATACTATTTTTATGCTTTACGATAAATATGAGGCTGAAACCAATTAGGTACACCTTTTTACTGTGTATTAGTGATATTTTTTTTATGTAGGCACATGTACGGTCTATACTTAGCTGTCATTTTATATTCTTGTAATATTTTAAAGAGCATTAAAAATGATACCAAATGTAAAAGTTTTTATTGAAATATCCTGCCTACTAATCTTTTATTTATTAACCAGTAGATTGTGTAATTACGTGCAAGGCTTACCCCATATAATAATAGAGCAGCTGTTGCTAAGATCGCGCTTTCTTACTGCACGAACTGTCGTTTATGTTACATTGCCATCAATTTATGTTTATTATCCTATGATGTGGTTAACTTTCATCATTTTAATTAGATTGAGAGCCTAGTCGATAAGCTTTGCAATACATCCATCTCTCTACACTTTCACTGTTAGACAGTAAGTATAGCGCTAAGCCTATTTGAACTGAATGCCTCTATTTGTTAACTTTCCTATATCTTGTTTTTACATAGGTATCTCTCTTGCATTCTTGCTTGCTTTGTTCTTTGAGATGTACATAATACGTGCTTAGACAAACAAGTTACACTGCAGGTGTTCTATGTATTACGTACATGAAGTTGATAAGCAAAAAAATGAGATTGTATGAAGAACGAATCACTGCGTTTTCCCTATTTCAAAGAAATCTGTATAATTCAAAGTTGGTCTATAAACCATAAATTGCAAGCCCAAACTGTTTAGATGGCACATTAATTTAATATTTCGTGCATGCTTGTAATTACCGTGCATGCATTATGTCTAACCAAAAATTGCGGCTAATAAAGCAATTCACGCTTCAAGGGAAGTAGGTAGGAATTAAACGACTATATGTAGGTCATCTCATGATGTAACTTATGAATAATATATGAATTATGTGTAGTTATTTTCATAATCGCATTCTTTTTCGTTGTAACAGGTATCAGATAAAGCAGTACGTTTTAGAAAGAACCACCATTGCTAACATAATTGCTTTCTGTTACAAATAATAATAAAATTGTGGTAGGAGTGTAGGACTGTAAGTAGATAATAAAATAATTACTGGCAGTTTAGTGTTTTTAAAAAGTTTTTGATAAGTATGATGATAATAATTATGTGACGTAGTGCGATGCCAAAATTTAAGAAAAAAAAATGTGACGTGTAAGTTAAAGTATCGATCATTTAAAAGATTAAAATCCGTCGAATCATTGTGTTATGCCTAGGTATGACTAAGCTAGATACCGATGAATATATTTTAGACAACGCTTTTTTAAGTATGTTTATTTAGAGAAAGCAAAAATAAAAATCAAAGACGAAACGTGCAATTTATTTAAAAAATAAAAATTTGAATTTAACATGTAATTAAAAACTATTTTGCGCCTAAGTTCTCTTTTAGAAATCCTGGAAATCTTTATCATTGTAGAGTTTCCTTTTCTTAGTTATATGGAACAGACCTTTTTTCTCGGAACTTTTCGCTTTAGGAGTTGTATCGTTCTTGTTATCGTAATAAATAACTTGCAAACTATTCGCAGCCTTCGGTGCTTTATTTTGGGAAGTTGGTAGGGTAAAATTGTTTTTATCTCGTACTGGGTCCGAATCTATATTATGATAATCTGAATAGGGTTCCCGATTGACTGAATACGGTCTTTCCACGTGATTTTCATACTGGGAGGGGTAACTGCTCTGTAAGTATTGCTTGAACTGACTCTGCTTAAGTTTCTCTTCTAACTCTTCCAGTCTCTAGAAAATGTGTTTAAGTGAAAGCATTTCTCAATCTTATTGCTACTATTAACTACGATTATGTTATGTATGAATAGGTCCTTAGTTTTAATAGTCAATGACCGGAGATACACAGGTATTAATATTGCTGCAAGCTTAAACCGGAGTTTATTACGTTGAAGGAAGTTATAATGTCAGAGTAAAACGTGTAATACAGACAAATTTTAGTCACTTGAAACTTCTAATGACCCAGGAAGAACATATTATCTTCGCATTCAGATAACAATTTCTTCCTAGTCCATAAGATGAGCAATAACAAATAGAAGAATAAATGTGTGAAACCTGAATCGCAATGGGTAAAGATAGGATACCTAAGGTAATCTAAGTGTCGGCGCAGTAAATCCTCCGTTGCAACACGTGAGTGACGCGTCGGTGTTGTAAAGATCCATAAGCTGCGGTAGCTGTCTACCATGAAACGGGTCACAACAGTAACTCACATGCTTGTTTGTCACCCTTGTGGTATAAAAAAAATCGAAGTAGGTACTTATACAAATAGATACCTATCCTTACCTTACCATAATCGCTGTAAAGCGCCTAACTCCGGTCTCACAGAGTTTTGGTATTAAGTATGGCTATCTATCCTAGGCTAGGCTATCGGTACCTAAAATCACATCAAGCTACATTTCAAGTACCTACCTAGTTTGTTTGTATTGTAATCAAATTGTAAAGGGTTTCCGTAGGTACAATAATAAGTCAACTCATCGGTACTGAAAATGTAAGTATACCTACCTAGCTAGTTTGACGTGTAACCTAGCGTAGATAAGTATCACAATTTTATACGAACCCGTCTGTAGGCGTCCATGTTGAGGTCTGTGCGCGCCGTCTCCCGCGCCAACTCCTCCTGCAGCTGCGCAGAACGCGCGGCTTCGCGCTGGACTTTCTCCTCGTACTCTAATACTACTACGTTGATCTAGAAGGGAGACCAACGATACATACCTCATACTAATAAACTACTAATTATAGTTCCATCGAAATGAATATTTATATAGAACAAACTATGATAATGATGTTATCATCCTCCTGCCCTTAGCCCAATGCACTTGGGGTCGGTGCAGTACTTCTTTCTTCCATACATCTCTCTATTCCATACATAATAATATAATAATAATATTCTTCTTCTTATAAATACATACATCTCTATTTATATACAGACTATGCACAATTTATATATATATAGATTTTTTACGCGTGTAGCATTGTCTGTAGATGTAGGTACCTACTCATAATAAATAAATAACTTGGGACATTTTAATACAGCACCATCTAGTCCCAAACTAAGCAGAACTTGTACTATGGGTACTAGACAATGGATACAATACTTATATACTTTTTTTTGTTGTAAATACATACTTATAATATATAAGAAACACCCAGACAAACACAAACACCTAAGTTACTCACATAAATGTTTGTGTCTTGTGGGAATCGAACCCACGACCTCGTGATCAGCAGTCCGGTACTCGAACCACTAGACCACAGACGTCGTCTATAAATTCTAGTTTAGAAGTAATATATCGAAATAACGACTTACAGTATAGCAAAAAATACGACACAAGGACATAAAATGCTACCTTATCTCTATGCTCGGCTTCCATTTCTCTCATCTTTGCCCGCAACTCTTCCATGACACAAGTGAATTGCGCCACCTGGGCGTCGCACTCGTGCTGCATCTGTTGAACTAAACAGTACCTACATTCGATAAAAAATATTTCATCATGGTTGAGATACGGCCGAAATTGATTGTCGATTGTTTTTCCTACTGGAGATCGAAAATTGCGCCTTAGGTCAAATTTCAATTTTCAAATGTATCAATCGTGAGAGTTTTCTGCCACTGAAGAGGTACCTTACTTGACTACAGCTAGGTATAATAGCCTATGAACTTATTTTAATTCCCCTATAGGTAAACTCATATTATCGGGACTAATTCTTGGATATCGCAAAAAGGCGGCTGGTACCTGTAATTTTATTATCAATTCACATTAGGTACACCTTTGGTACCTACCTACCTGAGAGCCTAAATAAATCCGTAGCTGTATTCCATGAGATCATACTGTGGGTTGGAAAAGAAAAGAAAGAAGAATAATACTTAAAGAAGAGAAAAGAAAATATTGATAGGTATCCTCCTGGAAGGTTCGTCCAATGCTGAGGTAGGTACCTACATACGTAGGTACTGTTACAATTCGTTAGAAAAATCGTTAGTGGCATCTATATATATCTTCTTCTATCTAAATTAAAATGAAATGCAATTCTGTTAGTCTCGCTAAAACTCGAGAATGGCTGAACCGATTTGGCTAATTTTAGTGTTGAAATATTCGTGGAAGTCCAGGGAAGGTTTAAACGGTAAGAAAACTTTTATTGGCGGTACAAAAAAAAAGTACTTTACGAACTTTCTCTTTTACTATCAGCCTTTATCTGTTCGATCTGTAGTTCATAGTTATTACGCATTTTCATAACATTTTCATTCTGTTTGAGTGCAGTATTTTCTTTATCCTGTAAAGCAAATCCTATATTATATATAGGTATATATAATAATAGGTACTTATGACATATTATGATGAATGAATAAGTATAAATATGTATGGGACGTATAGATAGGTACTTACTATCTATAAACTCATTATAATATAAACCTATGAGTCTATAGTAAGTAGGTACCTAATTAAGTAGTTACCGATATTAGAATTTTATCATACCTACCTTTTCTATATCCGCAATGTTGGCTTCTTTTAAAGATATTTGTTCTTTCAACTTTTTTACGTCCCTTTTGAGATATACCAACTGCGAAACAGTTTCCTGAAGGTTTCCGATCATTTCGCGAGATGTCAACAAATGGTAGCGATGGGACTTCTCCATTTCCCGCACTTCTTTCAATTCGAGCTCTAACTTAGTATTAGTTTCATGTAATTTCTTAGACTCTTCGATGTTTTTAGTAAACTCCTGTTCCATACGAACATACATAAAGTAGTTACATTAAGATTACATGAATCACTGTTAAAATTTTGCTAAAGAATAAATGTCTCACAATTTTGCACCTTGATAAACCGGTCAGCAAACTTTGGAGACGACCATCAAAAACAGTTTTTTCTTCTTGCTGCTTAGAATCCATTCCAATAACTACTAATTACTAGATATTCAACATTAACAAACAGCATGTGAAATACTTCACATAAATTTAAAATTCCCGCCGCCGCTCTGCCTGTGTGTTTTTTTAGCTGATTACTGTGTTGCCATTGAACATCTCTACATAGTCTGTGCTTTTTTTATTTATTTTTACATGATTTTTACTGCCCTGTCTGTATTGTTCTTAGCAAGTCTGTGTGTGACTGTGTGCTGCCACATGCCAGGCAAAATATAATAAAATTATTATTGATTACAGAATTTTAAGTCACTGTGAATAATTTTCAGAACTATTTAATCAGCCACAAGATAGGTAGGTAGGTAAATAGTCAAAATAAATAAAAGAATATTAAATAATACATCTTAAAACGTACGACATTATGGGTGCACTGGGCAAAAAGGCATGAAGTTCATGTTTATTTTAGTCATGGAAAAGTCAAGTTTATTTCCATGCCTAAATCATAGATATATAATAAAATTATGGGCTAAATACTTCATAGAAAAGGCTTAAAAAGCGTTGTACGTATACGTTGACTATTTATCTTATTTTGTTTTGCGAATGTTGTTTTATTACACAATATACAAAATGTACATTCCAAGATTCCAAAAATGTCCATTGCCCAAAAAGTCCAATTCCAACAGTTGCAATTTTTCAGCTAATGTGGCTACGTTGACTATCCATGGAGCTCATTCAGGATGGTCTATTCAACAATGTTCAATGTAATTTAAGTATTACGCTTTTTGTTTAAAAACACGAATAATTGGACTAATGATATTCAAAATAATTATTAATTATCAAGGTATCGTAGTATCTTGAATCGATATGTACTGCAAAGTATCGAATCGGAGCGTGCATCACTAGCATAACCACAAACCTGAGTCATGGTCATAGTCATGGCTTATAGGCCCAGGAGCCATGCCAAAAAAAAATATTTACATACATAAACCATAAATATTATGTTGTGCTTAAGTCAATGTCAATTGTCATTTTATAAGATTCGATAGAAGTGTCAGTCGTGTCAGAACTCAGATGTGTCAGGTGTCGGACTGTCTGTCAAAAAAATGTGATATTTGAGAGAAGAGGTTAAATTAAAATAATAAAGTTTTAGTTGGTAATTATAATATAAAAAGTCAAAACTATACTGTGAAAAATTCGTCTTATCGAATTTCGTACGTACATTTTGTGGGGTATAAAATATCTGTGAATTCTGCAATGGCTGCGGCTTACGGAATACATTTGGGAAACAGCTCGGCATCTTTAGCTTCTTATTCCAATGGCGCACCGTTAATTATCGCCAATGACGCTGGAGATCGAGTAACACCTGCTATTGTTGCACTCAACGGCACAGAATGGGAGATTGGACTGCCCGCGAAATCTGGGCAGCCATCAAAAAAATCCATCATAAAACATAATAAACGCCTTATGAATAGTGACTTCAACGGTGATGATCTCACTTATGTTGAAACTTCCTCATCTTGTCGCATCCAGAATGAAGACAAAGTTATATATGAGTTTGAAACGAGTGAAACTACCCTCTATTCTAACCCTGACAACATTGCAACTAAAATATATGCAAAATTATTTACTATTGCGAGTCATTCCATGAATAATGAAGGAGATCTAAAACTAGTATTGGCTGCCCCCTTGCATTGGTCTACTGCAAGTACAGAAAGGCTTGTAAAGTGTGCTGAATTGGCTGGTTTTGATGTTTTACAAGTAATTAGTGAGCCTGCAGCTGCTCTCCTTGCCTATAATATTGAAGAAACTGTTGAAGATGTTCATGTCTTGGTTTATAGGCTTGGAGGATCATCATGTGATGTATCAGTGGTTAAGGTATCTGGTGGTTTCATGACTGTTGAAAAGAATGTATATCGGTCAGATTTAGGAGGCCAATGTCTCACTAAGGATTTGGCGGATTACATTGCACAGGAG
The DNA here is from genome assembly GCA_946251955.1 of Acronicta psi. Taxonomy (NCBI): domain Eukaryota; kingdom Metazoa; phylum Arthropoda; class Insecta; order Lepidoptera; family Noctuidae; genus Acronicta; species Acronicta psi. The sequence goes on along the minus strand of OX276472.1, from coordinate 5,194,202 downwards.
TTTAGACAAAAATGGAAACTGGATCCTCAGGAAAGTAAAAGAGCTATGGCCAAACTGCTTGTTCATGCTGACAATTGTAAACATGTACTCTCTACCCTGAACTCGGCTCATGTCTTCATTGAATCACTATTAGATGGTGTTGACTGGAGCCAAAATGTGTCTCGAGCAAGATTTGAAAATTTGATTTCTTCAAAGATAAATGCATACATTGAGCCTGCTCAAAAAGTGATTGAGAGCTTTGGAGGCCCCATTCATAAAATAGTTATATGTGGTGGTAGTATGAAGATACCAAAACTTCAATCTGCAATCGCAAATCTGTTACCAGAAGCTGAAGTACTATCAGGGTTAAGTCCAGATGAAGTTATTGCTGTAGGGTGTGCTAGAGAAGCAGGGTTGCTGTTGGATATTCCAGAATTTTCTTTGAGTGACTTGAACACAGAAGTTGAATTTCTGGGAAAGGATATTTATCTGAAATATTTAGATCAGACAGTTCAACTTTTCAAAGAAGGAACTCCTCCATATGCTCAAAATATTCAAACTATTGATGCAGGAGGAGATGTTACAAACATGAGTTTTACTTTGCATGAAAACCCTGATAGTGAAGAATTTGCCACTGAATCTTTTGATGTGGGAAGTTTAAATAAACCGTTTACATTGAAAGCTACATTACAGCAATCAAATGTGTTATTACAAGTAGAATAAGATTTTTGTAATTGAAAAAAATTAAATGTCTATGAATAATTTTGTGTTGTGATTTTATTTGGTTAGTAGATAAGTGGACTTTGAAATATTTTACGATGTAGTTTTATGACCTTTCCATAACTACATAAATTGATGTCAACTGATTTAATGATATCTGTCACTGGTACCTATTTTACAAAATGCACTTACCATTAGACCTCTACAAACCAAATTCTGTGTAATATTGGTAGATATTGTAAAGCGGTTAGACATACTAGCTTAAAAATCATTGTTCTTATGCTCGTGTAATTTTACTCGGCTGGAGACCAGCCGCGGACGCCGAATTCTCCCTAAATGGGACAAATGAGTGGAATGGGATTTTTTATTTACAAAATATAGTCGCTAAGGTAGCCCAAATTTTATTTTAACAGGTACGCGAAAACACCTTGACAAACAATCACTTAAGTTCATCACATAAATATTTGTGTCCTGTGGGCTGTGGGAATCAAACGACCTCGTGATCAGCAGCTCTATACCTCTGTATATTATATTGTAGTCTTTGCTCGGTACGACTCGGACCGCTACACCACAGAATCAGATGTCATTTTTTTTATTCTTTGTGGTCTAGTTTTTGCCTAGCTGAGTTGCTTAATATTTGTGTCATACTCTGCAGCAGAGCCACCTTTCAGAAACTGATCAATCCCACTATATTATTATCATGGAAGTAGTAAGTATACTTAGTATACAATAGGAATGTGCACTTATGAAGAAAAACGGTCTAAGCGAGATAGTTAGGGTGGAGCAACTCATCTCGCTCTATTATAGTGACCATGATTTTTGTCGTCAAGAGAGACCATGTCAGTTTTATGTTATATGACAGGATTTGTGAAATTAGTTTATTTTTCTTTCTACTAAAGAAAAATATTTGCAGTAAGCATAGGCACTATTGTTGTAATTGCATCTTGCCGTCTGTCGCATTTTGGTATAAGCGTTGAACTGTTGATCATGAGATAAATATATTTATGTGATAAGCACAAGTGTTTGTGTTGTTCTGCCGGGCTAACATGCACGCCGCGACAAAATTTTGTCTACTCTTTTGTCTCGCTCTTTCTTGTGCGAAAACGAAACAGAAGCACGACATAAGCGTCGACAAAATGTTCTCGCGGCGTGCATGTTAGCCCGGCTGGGAGTATGTTATAATAATAATATAAGCCTTTATCCAGACAACTATTGCATTAATTTAACATTGACGACTCTGGTGAGTTGATGACACCGACAACTTGGTCTGTTTGCCCAGCTTTGGCAAAGGCCTCCTCCAATTCTTTCCACTCTCTCCGGTTTACCGCTTTTCTAGTCCATGTTTTCCCGGCTATTGCCTTTATTTCGCCTTCCCACCTTCGAAACTATCTACCTCGTTTCCTCTTTCTATTTCTAGGATACCAAAATACAATATTTTTGTTCCATTTTTCAGTGCCTCTTAATATGTGACCTGTCTTTTCTGTGTTTTCTTATTCTAGTTGTGACGTTTTCTATTTTTGTCTGTTTCCTAATGGTTTTATTGTTGATTTTGTCCAATTTCTTTATATTCAACATGCTTCTCTCCATTGCTTTTTGGCATGTTTCTAGTTTCTTGATTGCGCTTTAGTAAGTGCCCAAGTTTGGGAGTTTCTTATGTATGTACCAAAAAATATGCATTATACCATGTCTAATGCGCTAAAGAGGGCACCACCGAAGTGTAGTGCGCGATGGCGCCCAGACGTCCACTGTCGTCTCAAAAAGTCAACTGGTCGTTCGTAATCATCAATAAATAATTATAGTCGACATAACTAATATTTTTGATTGTCGTCAAAACATACATGTCCTTTTAAAGTCTGACATAATTTGAAAACATTGTCACCCGAAAGGCCCCTCAACCCACCATTTGTGACGTAAATTTAAATTATATTATTGGTAGACTCGGTCCCGTGTACCGGGATTTTCAGTCTTAGATTTTGCAATAATTAACTTTAAACATAAATACTACCAACATTTTCAGCAAAATGAATAATCATGATTATTTAAAGTATAGGTAGGTTGATAGTTTGGTTATTAAAATACATTGATAATAAAACAAAGGCATCTTATAAATAACAAAGCTCGTTTATTAGTGTTTATACGATTTCACTTAAATAATAAAAAAAACAAAATAATAAAAAACAACAGTTAAACAGTGAAATAGTTGAAATTTTTCGATACGTCCGGTCTCGTAGACATTTACGTTACCATTGGTGGGTTAAGTTTGTAACCTGTGAGTGGATTTGTTAGAGCCAGTATATGATTAATTTCCACATCCTTTATACGCAACACCTTTTCACTATTTTATACATTCTTCACAAATAAAATAACAACAAAAAATCACGGAACGAAAATGACGCGATGTCATTGCCATTGTTTTAAAGTTGTCATATCAAAATTTCAAAACTAACCATAAACCTAAAAAGTTCTATTATATTTCAAGAATTTACTCAAAAAAATACTTTTGACTTTTCTTATCTTTATTTCATAAAAAGATATTTTACGCAGTAGTTTATCTAGCAATGTATAACTCTATAATATTTTTTGGATCAGATACCCTAGCCTCGTGGCAAATCTACTAGACGATTTGAAAATTCTTATATGGCAATTTATTAAAACGAGACACAATCCCCTACCCTAACCTCTCTATCTGACCGTAACGTATTTCGGTTTAAATATAAAGTTTAACAGATTGCAATAAGGTCGGTTTTACGTTGAGTTGTTGAGCCGAGTACGCATTCCGGATGTAAACGAAGTGTAACGAAGTTTGACATATTAGTTCCATGATTATTATACTCTTTGTGATCAATTATATCATAAAATGATGTACGTCAAACGTACATAATGTACGTATATCCGATATCGCTGTACGTGCAATAAGTAACGATAATGCTCTTATGCTCCCCAGCAGAGCCACCTAGTACACGTACTCAGGAAAGAAAAACGCTACTGTTTTTTTATATAAACTGTTGTACGAATAGTGTTCAGTACGTACATGTTAAAAAATATCAATATTATCCTCTCGTCTTATTTATTTTACTTTACTAAAATATTCGTAGAAAACGCCTAGTTATTTTGTGTCAGCAAAATGTTTTGGCACTTTGATTAGGCGCGCAATACAATACAATATTCAACATATTTTTAACCGACTTCCAAAAAGGAGGAGGTTCTCATTTTGACATGTATACATATTACATACATACAGGTTAAACTGAGAACCTGTATGTATGTTTGTCGGCGATAATCTTGCGTTTGGCTGAACCGATTTTGATGCAGATTTTGCGACGGACGCAATTACAGACGGTCAAATGACTCTTTTGAGACGACAGTGCCATCTGGTGACACTAAATAAAACCAACTACACAGACGGGATAGGACGAGAGTTACACTTTTAGAGTGAAAGCGCGTGAACCCCAGACCTTCGTTATATGTTCGTCATATATTTGTTTATAAAAGCTGAAAGTTTGTCAGTGCATGCTCCCACCACAGGTAAGAACGATGAACCATTATGAACGGTAACGTAGCTTTAGCAGGTAAACGCACTAAAGATGGTGTAAAATACCGATCTTAATTCATCAAATAATGAATTGTGATTTTTTTGTATTCACCTTCAGAATATTATTAAAAATGATCGTCGTCATTGTAACAGTCATTCATTGCCAGACACAACATCGTGGAAACCCCGTGCCATTGAACACTCAAAAAGGCATTTGACATCTCTCTCCTCATCCTCGTGCAAAAAATGGGTATTAGGGATAATCAACTGGCACTGTTCAAAAGATACATATTACCCTCTGTTTATGGTCATATATTATATGACCATAAACTAATAATATGTCAAACTGTATATTTACCAAAGCTAAAACAAAAAAGTGTCATGCCCCAGGCGAATGTTAGGTCCTAGCCTCTTCCTCATAAATGTAATGTCCTCTGTAACATACGCCTTGAACACGCACAAGTTTTTTCTTATGCTGATGACACAGTCATTGTCTTTACTGGGTCTTCTTGGGATAATGTTAAAAACTATACTGAAATGGGCCTGGCGAGGCTGCGAGGATATAAAAGTGATTGAAATACAACCTTACACTAAATACAACTAAAAGAAACTTCATATGCCTTTATTGATATTTTTTATTGGTAAATAAGTGCCTGAAGTCAATAAATGCTATTTTTTGTTCTTCTAAGGAAACCGATAAACGTATTGCGCGCTTCATTATACTTTGAATGTAATAATGTAACAAAAATTTCCAACACAAGTCAATAATGAATTGAAAGTATTAAAACTGACATTTAAAAAAAATCTAATGTTTTTTATTACAAACCGTTTTTTTTGTAGTGTGGTACTAGTTATATCTTGGTGCCAATTTCAGGATACAAACCGCTTTTTGAAATGTAAAAAAAAAACCAAACCATAAAAACTACGATTAAAAATAATATGTTGAATATTTGTATTGTATTGCGCGCCTTATCAAAATGCTATAAAACATTTTGCTGACACAAAATAACTAGGCGTTTTCTACTAATATTTTAGAAAAGTAAAATAAATAAAACGAGAGGATAATAATGATATTTTTTAACATGTACGTACTGAACACTATTCGTACAACAGTTTATATAAAAAAACAGTAGCGTTTTTCTTTCCTGAGTACATGTACTAGGTGGCTCTGCTGGGGAGCATACTCTCAATATTAAATATCTATTTTATCGTTACTTATTGCACGTACAGCGATATCGGATATACGTACATTATGTACGTTTGACGTACATCATTTTATGATATAATTGATCAGTTTCTAAAAGGTGGCTCTGCTGCAGAGTATGACAGTAATATTTACTCTTAAAACTATTACTATTATTTCTAACTACAGCTGTTATCACAAAAATCAGTTTGTTTGTCTTCTTTTTTTGTTACTGGCAATTGTTCCGAATTTTTAAATCACGTCAAATCGTCAATGTCATTCCAGTTGTCAAATTTAGGTCAGTAAGTCAGTTAAGTGTTCAGTGTTGTCAATGTCATTGTTTGTAAATAAATAAAAATAATTAATTTAAAAATTATCAGTAATAGTAGATATAAATAAAGTAAATATAAAGTAAAACAGTTAAATTTGAAATAGAATATTCAATGTTATATTCGGGCATAAATTATGAAAGTGTTGGTCACTGCTTTTCTTTTAGCTTTAATTTATGAGATTGCGATTGTAGGTTCCTTGAAACCAAACGATATTCGGAATCACTTAGGTTCGCGCACTCCTTACAGGTTTAGGTCTAATAGGAATGACTCAAGAATTAAATACCCAAGTAAGTAAAATCTAATTGCTGTTACATTTATTGCTGTTGTTATCTAGGACTCCAAATATTATCTAAGCTGGTTAGGTAGGACGTAACTCATCTGAGGCTTCTTCGTATTTCTTCGTATAATTTCGCATGTAGGTATTATTGTTATTTATTTTACAGATTGTACAGATACAAAAATATGGATGGTGATTCGCCATGGCACTAGATTACCCAGTGGTAAAGATATTGGCGAGGCTATGAAACTTGTTGATCTGAAATATGAAATTTTACTACAACATGAATTTGGAAAGGGTTAGTAATTAATTATTGATAATCTGAGCAGTAGAAAATGCATGCCTTTAAAAACATGTCTTGATTTTATTATTATTTTGAGGCATTCATTTGAAACACACATGGCACCCATCCTTTTAAGCTACTATCATCTCTTATAACAGTAAGCTATGTATACTTACAGGTCAATTAAATAAAGAGCAATTGCAAGAGCTAGAAGACTGGCAACCAAATTTTGATGTGGAACAAGAAAGTTTTTTAACATTGGAAGGGCAAGATGAAATGATATTGTTAGCAGAGAGAATGCAGAAAAGATTCCCCAATGCTATCAAAGAGAGATATGACAACAAGACATTTTTAGTAAGTTTTCAAAAAATATTTAAGTACTTTTACTATTATTATAATTTTCCATCACTGAGACACATCCATAGATTCCCTTGTAAGAGGGAAAAGCAACTGGGTTTAAATCAAAACCGGGCATTTCACCAAAAAGCCAACAACACTGCTTCATTGAATCTGCAATATCTCTAAGGTAGCAGTTGTGCATACAACCACTAGGCACTAGGCACACTAGGCAGTTGCAGTTATAACTTTAAATACTTAGTTAATTATTTAGATTTTAAAAGAATTTATTTCTAAAAATATATTTTTTTTCCACCATAAACTGAATGAAATATGTAGCCTAAAATGCAGATTAGGAATGTATTCATTGCTTCTAAGTTTGCTTTCTAATTCCAGTTTCGATATACAGCAACACAAAGGACCCAGCAGAGTGCAAGATACTTCACCAATGGCCTTTTTGAAAAGAAGGAAGCACAAGACATCATATTTGCACCAGCCACTAAAGTTGATCCAATTCTACGAGTAAATATAACAGCATCCTAGTTCCTTACATTCATTGTGACACAATAGTATGTTAATTCTACTCTTAGCTTCTCTCTTCACTCGGTTGCAATTTTTCAGTTTTACAAACACTGTGACAGGTGGCAAATGCAAGTAAAGAAAAATCCAGAGACATATAAGGAGTTATTATTGTATGCCAATAGTCATGAAATGAACAAGACATTGGAGTCTGTGTCTAACAGACTGGGCCTCAGTAGAGTACTGAATTTCGGTTTGTAAGACTAACTGCTCTGTGTAACGCTGAAACTTGCTTTGCTTTGCTACATTGTCACACATTTATTTCATACTTTACGATTGCCTGTAGTAAAATATGTAGTATTAGTATCAGTAGTAGTAGGCTGGTTCAATAATGCATGCACAATGTTACTATAACTTTCGATGTTATCCAAGTATTGTTTCAAACAATACAACATAACTCGTATACTATTAAATTAGTAATAATTAATTACAATATAACAGTTGGGAGAGAAAAAGATAAAAACGAAAGCTCGAGGCTTATGCTTTTGGTTTTATTAATTTTGTTCAAATCTTTGTGGCCCCTCTACCCATTTATTTAGTGTAGCTATACATAATAATACAGTCATCACCATCATCATCCTGCTGCCCTTATCTGTCTCGACTGTCTCGGCACAGAAAGTCTTTCTTTCATGCAGTATATTTTCTTAATATTTTGGCCTTTACTGTAAATAGTATATATACTGTATAATATTACAGTATTCTGACGCTTTAATTTTATTACTTTCATAAAAGTCTAAAAGTTTATGTAAGTAAAACTGTCTGTATTCATTTGCAGATACGGTGAATATTATGTATAAGCTCTGCGGATTTGAAACTTCGTGGGACAAATATCACATATCACCTTGGTGTTATGCTTTTGACGAAAATAGCATAGAGGTAAATTCTAAACCGATACATGTCATGTATTCTTATTTATTGTCTTTATTAAAAAAAATCGTTGATACGTTTTTTTTTTACATTTTTTTACATGTTTTTTCTCTTGATTATGCTTTTAAACTGTAGAGCCACTGAGGCTTATTCTCAATGTTATTCCACGGCTGTAAGTATGTTAAAACGATTGTACTATATGTTTTCAGGTGCTTGAGTATTACCATGATCTAAAAGCATATTGGTTGGATGGCTACGGACACGAGCTCACATACCGGCAAGCTTGCTTGTCTATTAAAAACATGTTTGAGTGCTTTAGGTATGTAGTTTTTTTTTTAAAGCTCCTATTTAGCATACCTACTTTTAAAGGTGTTTTCATTGTAAAACCATGGTGTTTACGTCGGAAGACGCACGGTTGATCATCATGTGAACATGATCATGTATTGGCTGTATATTTTGAGTAATAGTTGTGGTAAATGGTGCTGGTGGGAAACTTATTTCTTCTATTATGCTATTACCATTTAATGTATAGTTGTACCATGTGACTGTTCCCTTACCCAAACAAATTTAAAAAAAAATAGACCCTTGATCTATCGATGTTAATAGCGAGCTCAATTGGGGTACGTGCGTGCGTTTAATCCCGACACGGAACAAAAATTTCTAAGACCTAGTTTACCGAGGAAACGCACCACCATATACATAAAATGAATATTAATGTGAGGCCATGTTTTATAAAAGAAAAATTATATAATATAAAAAATAAAATATGCTTCGAAATTCTCAGTAGTTCCTATTTAGATGAATATCCTTGAACTTTGTTAGTTTGAGTGAGGCATTAAATAAAATTATTTTTATTATCCAGTGAAGAAGATGGTCTCCGCTCAATATTCCTATTCAGTCACTCTGGCACACTTCTGAAGATCCTGACGCATCTGAATCTCTTTCAACCGCCGTCGCCTCTCAAAGGTGATACCATGGTCAAGGATCGGGAGTGGAGACTATCCAACATGGACTGTTTCGCAGCTAACCTCGCTTTTGTACTGTTCAAGTAAGTATTTTAAAAAATGTTGAATATTTTGAAACGTGCTTAGCAGTGGCCTAATTGGGTTAAGCACGATTTCAAAATTAATAGATTCATAATTTCAATTATTTTTCGAACCGATTTTTTTCTAGTTATTTTAATTGTATTCAAAGTTTATTTGTTTAAATTTTGTCTTAAGAAAAATTCGAAAACCTGGCTTCTTCTAATGAAATTCGTCTGATTGTGCAGCTGAGATTATATATAGATATTATTATATTGTTAGAAGTATAAAAGGAATACTTAGGACGAACCCACAATCTCTTCACATAAGTGGCAATTAATCTATTTCGTTATTATAGAATAATTGGCACATTAGCGCGCTAATGTAGGCAACACTTACATAACACGGAATGCGAGCGAATAAAATATGACCGCAGTTTTAGTGTCGAGTGTTTTGTACCATTTTAACAAAACAGACGCTAAAAAAATAAACGGGGACTTTGGAGAAAACTAAAGAGAGAAATGAGTTTTATTGTTTTGTAGCAAATTAGAAAATGGAACACTTGGCTGATTACGTGGAACTCGCTATTGGCTTATATTACGTTTTAATTATGGATGTAGAATATATGTCGTAACCATTTTGGAAAGTCTTATCATAATGTCATTATCTTTATGACGAAATATGATGGACCACACTATAAATATTATGTAACACCTTTTGTAACCATATTTGTAAGCAAATAAATATTTGAATTTGAATTTGAATTTGAATTTTAATAATGATGATCAGAAATATACGGTAGATGCATTTATATTCGCGATGTGACAAAAATTCAAAAATATTTTTTTTACTATTCTATCTGTTTTTATTCATAAGACTCCTTTTCTTTGAGCAAATCCTCCGAGGAATACGATAGTTAGTAAAATTGCGAACGTAACCTATTTAAACGCTAAACCTACTAAACTCATTATAAGATAAATCGATTTAAAGCACCTCCGTTTTATGTACCTATTACCAGATGCGATGACGGCGACCACATACTGACTCTGCTCCAAGAAAAAGTCATCAAGCTACCGATGTGCGACTACGAGCTATGTCCAATGGAGCATTTGAAGGAATACTTCTACGAGAGCATATTCAACTGTGATTATACTGACATGTGCAGTCTTGAACGGAATGACGTCGGTAACAGCCAAGATAATCAAATATGAATCGTTTATGTAAGTTGCAAAGGTTGATAATACAAATATCCTTGTGCTAGAAGAGCATTACAAGTATATTTACCCTAAAATAACATAATATTAATAAACGTAAAACGATTTTCAGAGATATACCAGTGGGGAAACGACGTACGTCATCTTTGTTTTCGATTTTTAAAATTATGTGGGGGCACAAAAAAAAAGTAATTTATTTGTAAATTTAACATTCGATATTTATACGATAGATATTAATAACCCAAATCGAATACCGAGTTATAACCAGGCAGATCAGGACTTAGCAAATCAGCAAGTCAACATACTTGACTTGCAGTTAACATACTTGACTTGCAGTCAACATACTTGACTTGCAGTCGACATACTTGACTTGCAGTCAACATAGGCCCTAATCTAATTTGTTACACAGAATATTATGGCATCTGCCCTGTTGACGATAATAATTATGAATAGATAATTAATTTAGTACAAACTGTTCATTCCTAATAACAAGTGTATTACATAATAAAATTGCACTTTATTTTTTTATTGGGATTATGCTTTATTGTGTTATTCCTAGTACATAGGTACTTGTATAAATAAATAAGCACAATTATTAACAAACACAAACGTGTTTTTCCAGTGAAATCTTTATTTAAGTAGTGAATTTTATTACTTGACTAAGTACCTAAGGTTTTTCATCTTCACTATTCTAATTTCTGCAAATTAATGAAATAAAACATTAATAAATAATAATTATAAACCTTATGAGTTCAAAACACAATAATGAGAGTTAAAAACTCATTATTGAAAGTTTTAAAAACTCATTTTTGTGTTCTTTTACAATGAAAAACTTTTTCACTGAATATAAAATTGTTAATCGCAAATCAATTAACCAGTGGCTTGAAATTGTTGTATTTAATAGTTTTAGAATGGATATCATGTTTACACTGTTATAATGTTGAATTAGGTACAAACTGCATTGTTGAACTGAACATAATAAACGCCTTTAACGCTAAGTGTACTACATTGTATTTTTCATTTACCCTTCTTGCTAAAAAGTGTCGCTTCTGGCCGCAATGTAAGAACTTACCTGAAATAAGAATTAAAAATACGAATTAGGTATAACATTTGCAAATATTCCAGGTACTCCTTACCTACCTACAGTTCTGGCCAATCTTATTATCCGGCTTGAATTAGTTGGCACACTGTAGGTACCTACGTAGTGTTTACGACGAAGTGATAACTGCGTGTGAACTGCGCGGTAACTCCACTCCGAACTTCAATCAAACTTAGCCCTGTTATTGAAAGCTTTGAAACTTTGAAAACCTCCTTATTCCGATTTCCGTAGCTTATTACTTGGGATTTCACTTTATCTTGATCTCAACACGGCACATCGGTTTTGAGATACTTGAGTTAGGTATAAATAGGTTTTATACAAAGTTGGGTACTTATACTACTTATTTGAGAAGGAAAAAAAATGATTCCTCATGAATGCTAAATGTTGATTGAAGGTTATCTGTAGGCGCCCGCTATACAAATTATAATTGTTGCTTGCTTTAGAATACCTACTAATTCCTAATTGATTGATTTAGGGCCAGTTTTATAGGTTACTGATAAGTTCCCGTTAAATTACTTGGCAGATAATTTCAGACAATATTTTTTCCATTTTTTAATTTATCCGTTGATTAGCGGCTATCTAGGGGTTGAAACAGATCCTTAGAATCTAATTAACTATAATTTCTAGAATATAATTTACTAAAATCTTCTAGTAAGTTAATTAGGCAGATATCTAATTTCATACAAATCTAATATATAAAATTCTCGTGTCACAGTTTTAGTTGCCATACTCCTCCGAAACGGCTGGACCGATTTGTATGAAATTTTGTGTGCTTATCCTCCGGTATCTATGAGAATCGGCCAACATCTATTTTTCATCCCCCTAAAATGACCCACCCCTATATGGCAAAACAACGTTTGCTGGGACAGCAAGTTTCATACAAATGTTCAATTTTTGAATTGATCTCGTAGGTAGCGGCTATCCTGACACAGGTGATACACGCCCTGGTATTGTATACTAAGGTAAAAATGGTGCTCGATAAAAATACACGGCTGATTAAATTGTGACGATAAAGTTGCATTTTATTATTTTACTAGGTAGCCTTTGCCCGCGATTTTTCCCCCCGTTTTTGCAACATTTTAATGATTACTCAGCTCCTATTGGTCGTAGCGTGATGATATATAGCTTATAGTCTTCCTCGATAAACGGGCTATTTAATAATTTTTCAAATCGGACCATGGTTCCTGAGATTAGTGCGTTCAAGCAAACAAACAAACAAACTCTTCAGCTTTATAATCAACCGACTTCAAAAAAGGAGGAGGTTCTCAAATCGACTGTAATTTTTTTGTTTTTTTATTAGTATCGATATAACGTGAACTTTAAGAGCATATTCCGTTGCCCGAGGTCCGTATTTTAACGACCACGTGCAGAATACCTACACCAAACCTATCATAAAGAACATCTTTGCTGCAACAACAAGGCGCAACATTGTCCCCAAGAATAACGCTTTCAAAAGGTTAACTTCCTCGTAAATATAACGTTTTGTAACAAATTAACTGCATATATCAAAACTTCTCTGAAAGCTTTGTGAGTCACTGCTGGAAGCGACTTTAAATTCTGACAAGCTATTATGGCGCGACATTTATAACGCCATCCTAACAATATAGTAAATTCCCTGCGGTATGAGTTGGTAATGACTAGGTATAACACCTTTAATGTGGAAATGTTGCCGCTTTTAACGTTGATTCAACAGCACAGTTCAACATACCATTTCCCTAAAACAATGGGAATTTATTGTAAGTAACTAACCATAACTAGATCATTATATAGATACCTATGCTAAAAAACAAGACACCACGAACTAAATAAATAATCTAGGTCAGTACAGTTCTCGGCAAACTTATTGTCCGGGTTGAAGTTGGCACGAGCTAACTTTAACCCGGCCGTAAAAATCGCAGAGAGAAAAATAACAATAAGTTTGGCAAGAACTGTAATACATACACATAGCTTCACGCCTGTTTCCCATAGGGGTAGGCAGAGACTAGATTTCCACTTGCTACGATCCTGGCACACCACTTTCGCTTCGTCTATGTTCATTAACCTCTCCATGCATGCTCGTTGCTCATGCAGGTTTAGGGTGCTCTTAACATTGCCTTTTTTGAGAACGTCCGCAATCTGGTTGTGATACGTTCGCCGAGGTCGGCCCCTTCCAACTCTTCCATTCTGAACTGTAATAGTTGTGAACTGTAATAGTTGTGTAAAACTGCCATAATTATTAGTCTAGTGGTCCGAAACGCGCAAAACTGATACGCTTGAGGTCCTGGGTTCGATACCCAGTGTTACTCAGAGTTGTTGGGTGTTTCTATTAAATTCTCAGTAGCAACTCGGAGTTTAGGTTTGTGCTCGGTTGATTGCAATATGCTCATTGCTCACCCTCTAATACATGGTTCCTAATCATACCGGTGACCTGTAGGTGTACCTATATGAGAGCACCTCTGCCTAACTGTCTGGGAAATACAGGCGTGATAGTAAAATGTATAACTTAACGTTCTTAACGTCTAGTGTCTAACGTCTACTGATAGAGAAATAATTCAAATCAAAATGTACCTACGCTCTGTAGCCCTTGAATTTCTTTGGCTATAACCAAATCTGTGACACCAACACATGCCTTGCTTGTAACTTGGAACGATGTTGAAAACATTACAAAATGGCCCATTTTTACGTCAGCAAAGCAAAGTCCGACACAGTTGAAGCATTTTTCTGACACGCTTTGAGCTTTGTACGCGCGAAATATTTTGTTTGTACTCATATTTTGCAAATAATTACGTAGGTACCTACTGCGGAACTGTGCTTTAAGGCAGACATACCTAATACGGAACTGTGCTTCAAGTCTCATACGTATTTAATGCTTTATAAGTTTATAACCCATTTTTTTGGGTGAAAAAAATCCTCATGGATGGTATGTCCACGGAATATATCGGACCGACTAAATCCGGACTTGCCCTTTGCGTTATGACCACGGGATCAAGAACGTTCACCACGACGTCCATGACGAGGGAATGGTCCATGGGAAGTTTATAACCCTGCAATTTCGTGTATGGTTGCGAAATAACCCCGAAAATCTTCTGAGTGCATCAGAAAAGGTCTGTTATATAAAGAGGTATTGTTACAAAAATGTGATAGTCAAAATACTCGTTGGTCCCATGACAGTGACCATCGAAGGCAAGTGCGATTTTGCTAACTTGAAAGGGATGTCGAACTCAGTACTTGCGGTATCCGACATACGCTTCTGCCTAGTGACTACCCAGGCGGCAGGCGGCGGAAACTGAAGAAAATAATGTATAGGTACAAGATGGTAAGACGTGTGATATAAATAATATGGGTACCTATATGTATAAGAAATTGACGTTTTGACCTCAAGTAAACTAGGGCAGGCAAGGGCAAGAATTAATTATTTTTCTGTTTTGATCGCATCGGCATGAGAAAAATAGTTCATGCTGAGAAAGAAATATAAGCCTGCTAGACAGTAGAGGTGGGCAAAGTGTATCATTTTTGCGATTGGAACATTTGCATCTGGATCACTGAAATGTTCCGAAACACTGATATGTTTCATTTGGCTCATTTGGATCATCGACTGTAATGCAAACATTACATGCAAAAAACGACCGTATAGTATTTGATACGTAAGCGCGTTAGTGGTCATTTTTACGTGCATGAATACCGACAGCGAAAATCCGTACGAATTGAGTGATGCACTTCTCATTTGTTATATGTTTCTGATTTGTATGGATTGTAATTATTTCGCCCGCTTACACGCCAGTCGCGAGACGCGATTCAATAGTTAAGTTACTCAGTGTCTCAATTTTGTCTCTCTCGCTCGCGGCTCAGTCGCTCCGCGAGCGACGCGTCGCGCGAAATGAGCGCTCAGCAAAGTAATGTTTCAGATCCAAATGATACGTTTGAAACGTTTCGAGTGAACCAATCTTTTGGATCACTTCAGTGATTCGGATCAGTGAGTCGGTCCTGTAAAGAGTTACAAAGGCCTACTAGACAGTCAATGATAGCAAGGGTAGTTTACTGCCCAGGGTACCACGGACAATCATTTAAATATGGTAGAGGTTTTCATAAATGACGTTAACGCAATCATAGATCTTCTAATTATATATTTTTTAATTCTGAGGTAGGTATAATTATATTATATTCAGTTTGTGAGTAACTAACTAACTATGCGGTTGTAACCGTTCTATTCCTTTCATGAAAAGATTATAAGTAAAATTTTGTTGGAATTTAGAACCTAATATTTTCCCAGTTCACCATTTCCATTCGACTTTTTGTACTGAAAAGGCTACACGAATAGATAAATAACCTACCTCGGTGAATTTATGTTCTTGAATAACAAAGGGCAAAGACATTCACGATTATACATACTTATACATATGTACTTAAAAGCTATTTTGATGGGTCGTTACAATAACAGCAATATCTAAATTCGGGTCATGAACGTTTTAAGTCTTGAATCTGTTTTGTGAAGCTTCGTGAACAATGCGCGATTTTATGGGTCATTAAATTAAATTAACATTGTAAGACGTTAAGTAATAACAAATGTTAGAGGATGCTATTTTTAGAATGTAAATTGTCCTAGTCTTTTCTTAGCTTATGACAGGGTCCTTCTTATTGAACCTTAGTCTATCCAGATGCGGCTGAATGCCAATTTTACACGACGCGACTGCCATTCAACATTCTTATCCCGTAGGTACTTTATAAAATAGAAAGCCCTTAGGCTATATTTAGAGACGACGCTAAGCCTAAAGTAACGTTTCCGTATGACAAATTTGTATTACAATTTGACATACGGAAGCGTAAGTTTACGTTTAGCGTCGTCTGTGAATATTAGCCTTAGTGTAGGTACTATCACCGAGTACTATTATTAACGCTATGTATTGTAGTAGGGACTTTGTGTTGTCATCGTCATTTCGTGGTTTTCAATAAACAAAATCCAATGGGTAGGTTACGTAAGCCAGGTACCTAACCAAAGGATATAAAGGTAGTTTACCCTAGAAACAGGGATCAGGCTTTTAGTCTATTATTCCATACAATCAGGCGATCGTCAAAGGCTGCTCTAACGATAAGCTTGAGCACTTGTCTAGAATACGTAGGCATTAATCTAGTAGGTGGGTTGAATTAAGTACCTACCCACCTACTCAAAATTATTAAGCGTTACAACAAACACCTTGCCATATAACATATTAATCTATGCACCTTGCCTTAATAATATAAGTAGGTAGGTAGTTGTGAATATTAATAGAATGTTAACTATTCGACAAACACGATTGGCAATGGAATATTACATTTCTGAGCGCAAATTGTCTCAATTTACACGGTAATTCAACATTATTAATATGCAAACGCTAATTAGGGTCTAGTTCTCTAGAATCATAATTATTATTCTAAAATTAAGATGCTTGAAATTAAAGGGCATAAAATCTAAAGATTCGGTTTCGACACAGCGTCTACACAGCGCAATTTAAAAAAAAATAGGCTACTCTTGTCCTGTGAGTAAAATGATGGCGGTGGCTTGTGACTTAGCCTTCGGTAGATCGTGCTGCCAATTGTGCAGTTTTTTTTACAACACGCGGTTCTTGTAGTCCGTTCGACTTTGTGTCCGTTGCAGTTCCGTGTTCTGTGAGAGAGGACGTTGAGTAAAGCACACGGCAAATTGGCAGTTTGATGATTGATGGAAGAATAGTTTTAGTAACCAATACCTCTACTCCATACAGACATTAAGTTATTTTAAAAAGTTATTTTATTCATAACATTATTCTATAAACAAAGTTCGATAACAAAGTGACCAACTATGCTGTGCACTAAAACCTGGTTAAATATTAGTCTCGAACAGAAGCCAAACCCAAATTGCTCCTGAAAGCAAATGAACGGGTTAGAAGCATAGGAAAATAGAAAGCTTTTTCGATATTGTGCTTTACATGCAGAAGTTCTAATAGCGCCAGCCGAAATGAAATTTCTAAGTAAAATACGGCCGGAATAACCGTAACGAAAGTCGAGAGTCGAGTGGCAGCGATCCTAAAATTACTATATACTATGAATGGCGGTCGTTCGGCGGGGTTCAAACAATAGTGTGTGCAGTTGGCACGCTTGCGGCACAGTTATGGTGCCACGTCGTTGGCAGCGTCCCCGGCTGTGCGGCACGGGCATCGTGCCATAGTTCAACGGCACCGCACTACCCCACTTACTTTGCAGGAACAGATCACAAATTGATTAAAAGTTCTGAACTGATATTTATTGCTCATGTATAAATTATGTGTTTAAACTGAAGTGGACACATGCGCTTTGGCCTATTTATTTAAGAAATTGTTACTTCTATATCCTACTTCCTCATCATGATTCACAGACTGACCTGACTTCACCTACTGCTGGTCTGGTTTTAGTCATTCCTTTACAAACAGCCACGATAAACAGCTCATCAAACCATGAGGTTAGTGGCTCTTGAGCTTGAGGTCCTAAGGCGGTTTGTTTTTTAATTAAAAATAATTTTAAAAGTGTTTTTAATTGTCTTGTCGACAAGAGACAGAAGACACTGTCTTGAACGGAACCAAGGGATCATAATATCATAGCAGCGGTTTGTTTATAAAAACATATTACTGCGATTATTAGTTCTTTTGCTAAGCAGGATGATTACTATAATGGTGTTCGTACTCAATTTATAAGTACCTAATCACGGTTTTTACTAGCTACGGACGGAAGTATAATAGGACAACGAATCACGAAACTATAAAAAAATCTTGTAGACAATCATTTAATATTTAATTTTCGATAACAGTTTGGAGCTTATGTCTGTTCCCGAATAATGGGCATAGGCGCGAACCCTGTGACGTAATGGATATAGCGACAGAAGTGATCGTGCTTAGATACAAGGTGTTCATTTGTATCTATGACCATATTATTATCGCAAATACTAAAACATTTGCTTTATCATATAAAATACGGAGATCAGCAGCAGAGACAGCAATGAGTAAATGGATTGACAATGATAATTATTGTGT
This sequence comes from Acronicta psi, assembly GCA_946251955.1. Taxonomy (NCBI): domain Eukaryota; kingdom Metazoa; phylum Arthropoda; class Insecta; order Lepidoptera; family Noctuidae; genus Acronicta; species Acronicta psi. The sequence continues at coordinate 5,175,781 of OX276472.1, read as the reverse complement.
CTGGTATAATAACTGGCCCCCTTTGCTTGGCATATCGTTATTGACACCAAATTGGACTGTGTTGTGTAAGTCTGATTGACAGTCGATTCGTGCAAAATCCATACATATCCAGCCACTTCTGGGTAGACTGAAATGAATTTAGGTAGGTACAAAGATGCGATTTTGGGAAATTCGCACAGGATTGAGATAAACAAGATCATTGCGGGTAAAACCACGGGAAGGTAGGTACACAACTACACAGATAGTTACTAATAAAGTTTGGATATCAGTCAGAGGGGTCAAAAGCAAGAATCTAATATCTTCGTTGAGCCCTTTACGTTGTCACTCTTCAAGTTCCTTTGAGCTAAATCCTCATAGAGATGACACCGAATCCTATATTAAATTCTACAAACCAACTGAAATGTAGGTTTATTATTTGTAAAGCAGATTTAATACATCGTAAAACTGATAGAAACAAAACATAAAATAAATTATATCCTTTGATAGAATAGTAGATTTAGTTACGACGTTTCTACAAAGGATGAAATAGCGTACATATACTACAAGATCTCTAACCTATTTACATTGCTTACTGGACAAGCTGTAATGTACAATATTATCAACGAAAAATAAACGTGGTAGAAGTGCCAAGTTCAATAGATAATGAACAAGTGCCGTCAGTGGCTTCGTTCGCAAGTGTCGAGTTTATAGGTAGTGGTTGCCAAGTTTTTATAATGTTCTTCTAGGTAAACGTATCTCAAGCGTTAAGTTAAGTTTAGTTTTATATTCAATTCGATCGATTTTCATACAAGATATTTTGTAAAGACGCAAAAAGTGCCTGGATTGTTTAAAATAAAAAAAAATGACGGCATGATAAAGTTATAAATTGGAAATAATTTGACCTTATTTTCTAAAGTCTTGTGGGATTCTTTGTAAAACTTATCTCAGACTCAGTGCCGGATTTAAATTTGTGCCGCCCTGGGCACTGAAGAAAATGCCGCCCTATGACTTAAATTTTATTTTAATAGTTTTGATATCTTATTTTTTAAGAATTAGAATAACTAATTGATTGATTATAATATACAACATTTTAATTTGATACATAATACTTAAATTATATTTCTTGAAAGATAAAATATTTATTTAAAAGAATTAGTTAATTATATATTGTATAGAATTTTTTTTCTCACTTTCCAAATTTTACCACCCTAGAAAATTTGTCGCCCTGGGCACTAGCCCCGATCCACCACTGCTCAGACTTTAACTGCACTGTATTAAAATAGCTTGAAAAGTTTTTCATCTTATTGCGTTATTAAGAACTTGGCCAAAGCTCTACCGACCGTACTTACTTACCTATATTTTGCCACGGGATAAATGTGTAGTACCTACCTAAAAAAATCCTACAGACTTACTCGTTTCTACGTAAACATAAGTGTGTTATCTTTCCTTTTACTTTTCTTTGAGGTGCTAAAGATATCTACTTGTATATTATAATAATATAGACTTTCACGTTATGGGTTTCCGTTCTTTCAATCATTACTTAGTGAATCTCTAACATTGGCAGACAAGAAACAAGGAATTATGAACACGAGTCGAGAGTAGGTGAGTACTATGATGGGAATTTGGGAAATTCTTCAAGACTAGGAAAAGCAAGATCATTTCGGATAAAGTAAGATCATTTAGGAAATAGGTACTTATATAGCCTTATTATTTTATTACCGTAAAAACGTAGTGTAGTAAGTACTTTTTGATTCCTGACATACGTGATTATTAGACATAAAAAAAAAATAAAGTTTTAAGCAGTTTTTTTAACGCTTTCATCGTTGGTCCCTTAGTAAATGTTCATAATGATGTAGGTACCCGTAAAAATTTTACGGTAAATAAGAATGTGTAAATAAATTTATACCCACATAAAATGAAGAGTATCTACTACGTCTCCATAGTAATTATTGTTTAGAGGACAGCTATTTTATCATTCCACGAACAGACAATAGCTGTACTGTAAGTAATGGAAAACTTTCGAACGCGATCCCTGTTCAACGGCGTGTTGTTGTTTCACGTCATTGAGTTTAACGACGCTCAGAGAATTTCATTACAGAATTACGCGTACGTTATGTCAACTCCGCTGTAAGCTTTTAATTGCACTCACTAAATAAATTTGTCTTCCTATAATATCCGACGACGCTCCACGGCTTTCTGTGTGCCGCGCGAAGTTTGATATTTCAATTTAGCCTAAAATGTGACGGTAATGATGTTGGCAAACTTGTTAATATCTAATGTGTCTTCTAGTGTTGCCTTTTATATACCACGCGTATGTAAAGAAGTTAAAGTGAGTAATATGACTCTAATCAATTTAACCCATTATTTAATCAATTTTATCACAAGCATTAAAGAAGTTGTTCTCGGGCGCTATTCGCGCCGGCCGAGACTTTTATATTTATGATTTACTGAATGAAAAATGGAAATCAACAACTGCTACGTTTGGGAAATAATAAACTAGTTCTAATGGAGTACGTCAGGTAACAAATGACCTATAGAGTCTTTCATCCCACACATTAATATCGGTTTAAAACAAACTCGCAAAATCTTCGTTTTTAGCGAAATTCTTTTATAGTCAGCATGTGGTTAGCACAACCATAAAATTCGGGTCTGGAAACTATCAGCTGCTGATATTTATGCGGTCAATGATTAATCGCATCATTGTTACAGAGTCTGGCGTGTAAGGAACTATAGTTAGTACAGGGGATAGACTGTTCGGAGGATTTACTCTCTTTTTAACGGGCGAAGCAAGCTAAGCGTAAAGTGATTATGCAGTGCCGTTTATCCGGTGTGCAGTGTAGTCGCGCCGCCGTGTCGGATAATACGCGCACACGCACTCCGCGTTTCATGTCTTGTCGCTTCTCGCGGTTTTCACTGCGATCCTAGTCTGTGTTTATGAGTGAACGGTGTGTATTTCATATAGTAACGCTTTGCCAAATAAATAATGATTTGTGGTCAGAATATGTTATGTAAAAAAAACTACTTTTACAGAATTTAATGGGGTTTAATTAACATTTTTAGTGGCGAAGTTTTGGTCTCTATAAAGTTTTCATTTATGTTTTATTAGCATTGCATTATTGCGGGATACTAAATGAAAATGTAAGAAACCATAAAAAATATTTAACAAACAAAAAAAGAAAATTCCTCGAGACTCGGCTAGTTCTTTATAATGTTTATTTATTCTAATAAGTCGTTGTTTTGTATCCACTGTAGAACCGACACCACAATGAATCTAAAGCTGAATAATGATGTCAAAGGATCAATTAAGACGGAGAAATCATCGGAATCACTTGTGAAGGTACTTAATTCATAACTTTTCTACTATATAATATTGTGTTCTGTTATAACTGCCTTATAAGACTATTCTCATTGGTTTGGCGCTAATGTTACGCCAGGGTTCGTTTGCCAGGTCAAAATATTATTGGTTTTTCTTTAAAATACTCGGTAGCAGCCGGCTTGGAGTTTTGCTGGGTTATTGGATACCCTCTAATACTGGACATAAACATACCGGCGAATTGTTGGTGTACTTTAGTACATTTCTGTCCCCCCTTCGAAAATAAATATGTGATGGAAAGTTATATTTAATTATGTACATAGTAATATCAGTCTGCCTGTGTAGCATGACAACTGTAGACAAGATGTATGCCGTAAACATTTTTTTATTCATATTAAAGTTGATGTCATTTTTGTCGATTTTCTTTACAGCATGATGAGCCTAACAATATTAAGCCTGCCTTGCAATTGCATTATTTTGATTGAAGCGTAAAACATATTTCAACCAAAGGTGGTTTTACAATCAAAACCCTAAAGCTATCGTTTAGAAATTAGCTAAGTTTATTGATGATTTTGGTTGAACTTTGATATTTTGGAATCTATTTATTAAATCATCATTCGGTATTATTACCAGTTGTTATAAATTAGCGACGTCTTTGCAATAAGTATTAGGAAATGGTAACCTAAATATATAATACTTGTTTAATTGTATTTTTTTTTCTGTTTGAATTTGACAGGCGGTGTTAAGTCCAGTCTGTTATTTATAACTTCCCTTTTTATTTTTGATAAAATCTGTGTGTGTGTTAACTTATAGACACCTTTTTCTATTGGTCTGAGCTTTGTCATTTCAAGCTTTATACAATGAGACAAGTAACAAAACAATAGGTAACGTAACGAACCTCACAAGCGTTAGTATTTCTACTCGTAGATAAAATTTTCAATTGGTACCTGCACTCTAAAGTGCAAAATATTATTATATTTCCAGTCATCGTTAAAGTTTTTTGAATTGTCAAAAACTAAGTCCACTTCTAGTAGAAATTACTAGTAGTATGTACATATCTGCGTACTTACTAGTACATTAGGTAGGTATGTAGATGCAAAATTAAAATGCAAAATCTTAGTATTTTTAGGTATGCTCTCTTGTACTAACAAACACTTGATTAAAAACCAGAATTTCAGTTGGTATTCTCGCAAAGAATTATTATATCCGTTCGCGAAATAATAATATCACAAAAATGTAAAATTTCACTTGATCTGTTAATCTTACGTCGACGCATGCGCACGTAAAATCGCTTAAACAAACTATTTTAAAGAAAGAGATCATTTCCCGTCGTCCAAATTATTGTAAACAAATCGCCTATCAGAAGTCTAAAGAAAGTTGTCTGATGTTCTTGGCAAAAACTTCTAAAATAAAGTGAAAAATACGTCATGCAGTAAGTAGTAAGTAAATATTATATAAATTTTCGAAATAAGTAGTAGAGATGAAATGATGAGATGTATCTTATCAGGTCATTTATCATAGTTACACTGTTACTTTGTGTGGTTTTTGGTCAGGGATGATAATATGACGGCGTTTGAATCCTAATATAGGTACCCCAACTTCAAGATTTATTACTAGACACTAGTGGATACTCCCATATCTCGAAAAATATGATAGCCTCATGGTCCGTGGACAATTGGACATGGACCAACATAGGTTTGGAAATATATAGTAAGGAAACCTGCATTTAAGTGAGACATTTTATCGACTTCGCGGCGTGTACTACAAAGAGAAATTTGCCATCGGCGTGATGGAAAATAGCCTAATAGCTCACGTGCAGGACAATGACAAACAATATTATAATTTACATTTATTGTTTGGTCCAAATGGAAATAAATTTGGTTTTGCAAGTAATATTTTTTTTGCCGTTGCTGTCCCACTGCTGGGCAAAGGCCTCCTCAGGTCTTTCCAGGTACTCTTATCTCGTGCCGCCTCGAGAACATTAAATGACTTATAAATATTAATTATTATTATTTAATACAAATGCATATTATACGTAGTCAAGTTGGCAAGATTTATTTTATCTACCCATACTAATATTATAAAGAGAAAGGATTTGTATTGTGAAGAAATCATACACTTTAGGTGAAATAACTATGTTTATTACTGTTCAACCACTATATTAAATCACTAATTAATTTACAGCAAAGTGACACAGTAAATAGTTGCACGGTTTTACAAAATATGTTCGCTGATCAACAGCCCATAACGAACTGACTCTAACGTGTAACAATCTACTGCCAGCTGAATGTTTCCCCACTCTAAATGCAACCGAACACTCAGCTGGTTACAACCAATCAGTGAAAAGTATACAGTTCGTACAATCAATTGACTAACTAAAATAATACATTAGAACTTATGATTAATTTAATATATTCAATATAAATTAAATAATAATGATTTACTAATATAATGCAATTCAACAATAAATAAAAATTAGACTTACATTTTATTAATTAATAGCTAGACAAATGTATAAAAATTGTACAACAAGCGCCATCTGTTGTTAGTGGGAAGAACTTAATAGTCTTAATATAACCTATTTTATAAAATCATTACATTCGGCCATCCGACATCGTGCGATCTCCTGACGCACGCTGTCATAATTATTGTAGATTAGAGGGTCGAAGTCACATACAAAATCATTACATTCGGCTATTCATTGACCTCAGCTTCAGTTATTGGGCATGGTTTATCGTCATCGCTATTAGTTTCAGAAGATGAGCTACTATTATTTGATGGACTTTTGTTGTCAGGGGAATGTATATTTATCCAAGGTCTTACACGATCAGCAGAAACGACGCTTTTGAAATGATTTTTCCGATTGCTAAAACCCGGAATTTCCGCGATTTTGTATCGGTCATTACCCAAAACTTTTATAATTTTATACGGACCTATGAACTTTGAAAGGAGTTTAGTGCTATTGCCTTTATTATTAAAATGTGTTCTTGTAATCTTAATCAAATTACCTTCCTTATAAATTTTAGCAGGAGTCCTCCCGAAATCGTAGTTAGCTTTTTGTTTTTCTTGACTAACCTGAATATTTGTGCTAACCTCATCTCTTAAGCTTTCTAACGTTGTTGGTATAGCGTCAGCCCCAACATCTAATTTATTACTTAAACTATCTCTGAATCGGGTACCAAATAAAACTTCTGTGGCAGTCTTTTTAGTGGAAGAATTAACGGAATTATTAATACCCCATTGAATTTTGCCAATATACATGTCCCAATTGCGTTCGTCATTGCCGTCATTATGTTTTGCCAGGGCGTTCAATATTGTTTGGTTATACCTTTCGGCTTGACCGTTTGCCCTGGGGCAAGCTACAGCATTCAGAACGTGCTTAATACCATGACTGTCACAAAAGCTCCTGAAAGTAGATGAAGTAAAGGAAGTACCACGATCAGATATTATCCGGGATGGCAAACCGAAGTCATAGAATATGTTTTCAAGAACTTTTATGACAGTCCTGGTTTTTGTGTCTCTTACCGCTTTCACAAATAGGTACTTTGTAAAGCCGTCAACTATTGTAAGGATATAGGCATTGCCGTTCTTACTCTTTACAAATGGCCCAAGATGGTCTATATGGATTGTATGGAATGGGAGACTCACTTTCTCTATAGGATACAATTGCCCGGTCTTTTGTCTAGAAACATCATCTTTATTGTAAGCGCATTGAATACAGGACTTCACATATTTCTTTATAAAACGCCGTGACTTTGGGAACCAATATACAGATTGGATTCTCTCAGTTGTTTTGGAAATGCCTAAATGTCCAACATCGTCATGATTATAACGGCATATTTGCCAGCGCGCACTACGAGGGACGACCAGGCGTATATCATCACCAACTTTCCTATATACTCTATGATTTTTAATGGTATAATTTTTCTTAATATCTTTAGATTCTTCGTCAGATTCAGGCTTGAGAATTTTAAAAATACGCGAGATATCCGGGTCCGACATTTGTAATGTTAATAACCAATTTTCCGTCTCAATACTGTAAACGGTAACGGAGGACTCATCGTTACTATCAGAAGGTAATATAGTATTACGGCTTAATGCATCGACATGTGCCATACGCGTGCCAGGTCTGTACTCGATAGTAAAAGTGAATTCGCTAATTTGGAGCCACCACCTCGCTATGCGTGGTATAAGGTCTCGCTTGGTCAAAGTAGTTCGGAGCGCGTTACAGTCAGTTACTATTTTAAATTCTAACCCCAGTAGATACACACGAAACTTCTTTAAAGAACAAACGATGGCTAATGTTTCGAGTTCGTATGAATGTAAGTATCGCTCCTCCGCCGTCGTCTGCCTACTAAAGTAAGCAACGGGCTTGAGTACCCGAGGGTTAGATTGCCACTGTACTAATATCCCACCTATACCTAGGGCACTAGCATCTGTGTGCAACTCGGTATCAAGCTTAGGATTGTATAAAGCTAGTATCGGCCTATTTATCAACTTTTCTTTTAACGACGAGAATGCTTGGGTTTGGTCTTCTGTCCAAATGAATGAATTCCCCTTTTTTAATAAATTGGTTAGGGGTCTAGCAATTTCTCCAAAGCCCTTAACAAATTTCCTAAAGTAGCCTGCCAAGCCCAAGAATTGACGAACCTCATGTACATTGCGAGGAATAGGGAATTCTTTTACCGCGAGTACCTTATTTTCATTTGGTCGGATCCCATCAGCGGATATTTCATAGCCTAAATAATTAATGGTTGTATCAAAGAAACGGCACTTTGCTAGTTTAAGCGTGAGACCATTATCTCGCATTAGCTTTAGGATTTGCTCTAGCCTTTGGAAACCTTGCTCTAAATTAATCGATGGTACAAGAATATCATCTAGGTATGCCAGAGCGGACTCGTACCGTTTCGCACCAAGTATTTGATTTATGACTCTTTGGAAAACGGCTGGGGCATTGACCAACCCAAATGGCATCCTTTTGAATTCATAATGTCCATCGGGCGTTACGAATGCGGTATAGGGGCGACTCTCTTCTGCCATCGGGACCTGATAATATCCTGACGCAAGGTCTAGCGATGTGAAAAATTTATTACCACAAAGATTAGTTATCTGGTCATCAATTAATGGCAAGGGAAAACAATCTTTCTTGGTCTTATTATTTAAGGAACGGTAATCAACACAAAGACGCTGTTCTCCCGATTTCTTTTTTTACGATCACAATAGGACTAGCATAGTTAGAATCAGATTCCTGTATTATATTATTCCGCAACAGATCATCTATAATTTCCCGTACCTGTCCTCTCTCGAAGTGTGACAAGCGATAAGGTCTGTATACGACTGGTCTATCGTCAAGTAAATCTATTTTCATCCTAGTAGAGTTAGTACAACCTATCTCACTCAAATTAAAAGCAAAACAATCACGGTATGACTGCAATAGTTCATAAAGCCTATCCATTGTTTTATCATCAACTAGGGGGCCGACTTTGATTTCGGACTTAACCAAAGGGACTAAGCTAGTAATGTCTCTTGCAATTTTGTTTGTGCGTAGCTCAGTTTTCTTTTCTTTAAAAGGTATTGCTCTGGCAATTAGAGTGTCTTTGGGTAAATTTAGGGTTTGGTCAGATAAATTTGACAGAACAAGGTAACATTTACCTAAGCTTAAACTATAAGTGCCCTGATGCAAGTTATATTCTTTGCCAGGTTTATTACTATTATAACCCTCTATATAAACATCCCCAGAATAAGATGAATCTAAAGCAATAACTTCAACTAATTCAGATTGGTTTCTACATAACTGGATGCAGTTAGACAAGGCAAGTTTAAGGGAGTCCAAATTATTAGGGTTGGTACGGGGCTCAGGACTTTGATAAAAAAATAGGGTACTATTGTCTTTATAAACGGCAACAGATGGTAATTCTGTAAAATTTTGACCTATGAGTAAGGCAGTCTGCATATATTCATCTCTTACTACAAGTACTTCTATATTAGATTCAATTTCATCAATTCTGAGGTCCACGAAGGTCCTATAGACGGGCATTACTGCGGAGTTCCCAAAACCCTTGATTGTTGGTAATTTTGAGATAGTTTTTGTGAGGTTAAGACTATTTGCGTCCGATTCCCGCATTAGGCTACACTCACTACCAAAATCAATATAGCCAACAAAGACTTGATTATTTGCTAGGACCCGTTTGAAAAATTTATTATTGCTATTAGTGTGTGTAAAAATTGTTAAGACTTTGCGGTCAATGTTATCGTTTGACTTAGGTTCTATACGCGGCATTAGAGGTGTAAGTTTGCAGTTGTCATTATTATGTCCTACTCTGTTACACTTTAAACATTTGACTAGGGGCTTGGGACATTTTGTATAAGCGTGTCCTCTATTGCGACAGTTAAAACAAGTTATAGAGCCATCATTTTGATTTGAAGAGGTGGCATTGTCCTGACGCTTTCTACTTGTAGAGACAGTTTCTGACAACGTACGCTGAGAACTAAGGAAATGTAGCAGGTCTTCCGGCTCATTACAATTTAACGCTTGAGCTCCATTCCTAATAGATTTATCATAAATACCGTGGGTTATACAGTCTACGGCTCTTTTACCAGTAATATCACATCTGTGTATAAGCATTAATTTGTCGTAAAAGTATTCACGTAAGCTTTCATTACTTCGTGTAGTACGAGCCAACATCTCTTCCAGAAGCCGACCATAATTCTGCTCACTTGGAAAAGCCTTCTTAAGTTTAGCCTGCCACTCCTTCCAACTAAACACAACGCTTGGGAGGGCCTCGAACCACTTTTTTGCAAGCCCAGATAGCTTTTGCAGAGCAAAATGTATGGTCTGCTTCTCGTCCCATTCATATATAATAGCACATTCATTCACCTTTCTCACCCAACTTTCAATACTCTGAGATTTACTAGAGGGATCGAACTCTGGTATAACATTAGTCAAATGATTGCTGTTAAGGTGGTGGGACTTTTTACGACTTCCTTCTTGAAAGACATTTAAAAGATTCAGTACCTCTTTCTTTGACCAACTTGATGGCCTTTTCTTCTTGCGATGCGGTGATGAAACTTGGGTTACAGTTGAAGCACTCGAAGACGAAGAGGTCGAAGTGGACCTTCTGCGCTTCCTTTTAGATGACTTCTTTGTACGTTTCTTCTTCGTGTCTGCTTTGTTAGACACCAGAGCTACCCGCTTGCCTGTTGGCCCTTCATTCGGACGAATTGGCGGCTCTTCATCTGGAGTATTGGCACCATCAGATTCCATGGCCTCAAAAAATATAATAATACTTCATTAGAATATTCACATAATTTTTCGCAGTAATTTATCATAAACCTGTAGGCTTATTTGAAATTAGTATAACTCCTTAAAATGGTTCATTTCAAATGAATAAGACTGTTGTAAATAGTATAAAGAAAAAAATAATTAAATGATATAAGAATATTGTAAATATGTAAGATGGTATATTAAAACATGATACATCCTGTTAAACTAAAAAATAAAATTATTGAATTATCTCCATAAGCATGCCTTAGTTAGACACATTCAATCTAAGAACAAAACAATAATAAGCTATGAATATCATATTCATCAGTCTTGTAATAATCAATAGTCAAATCAACTCTGTACTTACGCGCTTAAAATACTTTCGTCAGAGTTGGGCACACTTGGCCCAGAAATCTCTTGGCTCACTTGGCCAGTATAAAAAAAACTCTTAAAGCACACTTGGCCTGAATGTAGCACACTTGGCTAATTATCTTAAGCACACGTGGCTTAAACTTGGCTAATTATCTTAAGCACACCTGGCTTAAACTTTAGCACACTTGGCTAATGATTTTAAGCACACTTGGCTACTTATTTTAAGCACACATGGCTTTAATTTTAGCACACTTGGCTAATAATCCTGAGCACACATGGCCTGGTACACTGTATTTGTAGACTTTCTTGTAGGCACATCCCACTTCTGAAATGTGAAGAAATCATACACTTTAGGTGAAATAACTATGTTTATTACTGTTCAACCACTATATTAAATCACTAATTAATTTACAGCAAAGTGACACAGTAAATAGTTGCACGGTTTTACAAAATATGTTCGCTGATCAACAGCCCATAACGAACTGACTCTAACGTGTAACAATCTACTGCCAGCTGAATGTTTCCCCACTCTAAATGCAACCGAACACTCAGCTGGTTACAACCAATCAGTGAAAAGTATACAGTTCGTACAATCAATTGACTAACTAAAATAATACATTAGAACTTATGATTAATTTAATATATTCAATATAAATTAAATAATAATGATTTACTAATATAATGCAATTCAACAATAAATAAAAATTAGACTTACATTTTATTAATTAATAGCTAGACAAATGTATAAAAATTGTACAACAAGCGCCATCTGTTGTTAGTGGGAAGAACTTAATAGTCTTAATATAACCTATTTTATAAAATCATTACAGTATTAATGTATGTTTGTAATGAGTAAACTGAAAAACTACTGGACCGATTTCAAAAACTCTTTCACCATTAAAAAGCTACATCTTTCCTGTGTAACATAGGCTATAATTTATTAGAAGCGGGCGAAGCCGCTGGCGCAAAGCTAGCGGCTGATAAATAAACATACGATGCATTTAATTATAAATGAAACCCAGATTTTTATACACTGTGCATAAAAGCGTAAACGACCCACTTTACACATTCTTGCGTTAATCTATAACTCTTGACAGAATAGAAATAATGTTCATAATACAACAATATCCTTTTCGAAAATAATGACCTGTCTAGACTGACGCCACAATATTGCTCTGGTAAGTCAGTGAGTCAGAAGTAAAATAAATATTGCGGAAGATATATTAGGGTTTGGGGAAAGCTTATAAGAACAATACCAGTGCCTCACTTATTGTGGGAGAGTTTATTAAATTTATATTGTTGGGAAATTTCCAGAATAAGCGAGATATTCGCTTGGCCAGCAAAAATATTATTATTTTTATTGCAATTTTTTGGGTTGGAATAAATAAGTACTTAGTTTTATTTTTATTTAAACCACAGGTACATTAGAAATGTTGAGACTAGGTGCACGGTTGAAAATTACTCGTTTCATATGGAGAAGAACCGGTAAGAAACTCCACTGGCTGTTTTAAATGTTCTTGACAATGATGTTCGATACAATAATAAAATAGATAAGTACTTAAGTACATAAATATGAGAGAACAATGTAGAAATGTCTGAAAATGATTATATCGCGATAATAAAATATATTAAGGCTTAAAAATTGGGTCTAAAAAATTCTCCCAAAAAGGTTCTTTTAATATTTTACTCAGATTGGGGAGAAGTTTTAATCGTTAGCGTTGCGTAGGTAAGTAATATGCTTCTTCAAAATTATTATTTTTACAGAAGATTCTTCTTAAGATTGTTCCTTAAGTAGACAACATGTATCAAAAATACTTTTAACTGTTTTTTTTATAATGTGTAATTTCATCGTTCGAATAAAACACTAGATGGCGTCGTTTGAGCGGAACGGTTGAACGGTTTTCTACAAAGTATAAATATATCAGACTGTATCGCCTTGCTCTTCTCTTTTGCAGGATGAGCAGAATGCCAAGCGGTCGCAACGAGAGGTACGTTAGTACCAATTGTAATAACATACACAGTGCTAACTTATATTAAAACACAATTGTACTACCTTATTTAATGCAATCCTTATAACAGTGATAGCCTAGTCACATGACTGCTAGGTCTAAACTTCTCGAGTTACAACCTAAGGTAGGCACCTTAGACTTTTCGAAATCATGAACGTATTAATACCTAATTATGATCCTTAAAATATGTATAATGTATATATAGGCTACGGTGACGGAAATCCTAAAGAAACCTGCGTGCTTAAAGAGATTTGGGCGAAAGTCTGCCAACTCGCAATAGGTCAGCGTGTTGGACTATAGCCTAATCCCTCTCATCCTGCCCAGCTGTGAGCAATAATGATGATAGGTCACTTCATTAAAAGCACAAACTGAACATGCCATAATTAAAGTGTACCACTTCATTTGTAGCCAGCTGACTCGCTGGAACATGGGCTTTCTCAAACTGGAAGTCTCTCAACAGACTTGGAACCCAACTTAATATTTTCCGGATTCTAACAGCACTAGCTTTTTTTTACAAGTGTGGTGCAATGGTTACCTGATTCTTCTATCTTGTTCAGCGTGCCCCAACACTTGCATAGCACACACCATCAAGACTAATACGCCCAGTACAGAAGATAGAGTACGCGAATCGGAATATTTCTCCATCTTTTACTCGAGGAATTTTAAGTAGCTTCATAGGTCGGGCGTTATTTCAATTAGTATTAACAGCTTGTAAATAACGATAATTAAACATTAATAACAATAGTAACGCACGGTGCTGTAAGCCCTTAATAGCTTCTAAAACAAGGTTTTGCTATTGCACTCTGATAAATAATTGTACTGTAATAATAACATCTTCTTTTAACCTTGAGTTTTAGAGGTAAACCTCAGAAAAAAATCATGGATTTTGTGAATAATGGAAACTATTAATACCTAACTATGATCTCAACCAGAGGTGGCCAACACTCGGCCCGCCGTGTGTCAACTTGCAGCCCGCAGAACATCAATGATCATCTCTTACAAAATTTATTCTCGACCCTGTTGCCGAAAAGGTTGGCCACCCCTGATCTAAACAAAACTTGTTATTGCCTGTGCTAATGTGCACGATCGTATTTCTATTAGATCTTTCTTTCGATCAACATGATATTATTCACAACACCGTTTGATGTTGCATTACCCGACCTCGTGTGAGTAGCTTGTCTCAATCTTCGCGTGATTGAATCAGGGTTGCTGATTGATAGTGATGCGGTTCACACGGGCCCGCAGGTGCCCGGGGACGGACGCAATCTAATCACAACCCTAATAATATTGTTACCGGCTATATCGCCTCCGTGTTTGGATTATAACATGGGTTAGGGATCGATCTTAACATGAATATCTTGAAATAGATTTGTGTTTAACAAAATTGGATTTAAATAAATGAGTTAATTTGACATAAAAATTGATTTAGAAGTACCTAGCCTAACTTATGTATCTTGCAAACAACTTTTAACAAACAAATCGTTGTAGATCAAAATGCTATCTAAAAATTTATCAACATTCTCCAAACGAGGATTAAAATATTTTAAGTTACTTCGTTTATGGTACATACTTATTTGCGTGCACATTCCTATTTCATAAGGTCGCTGTAAAATTAAATATAAAAATTGGTAAAAATAATAAAATTGGTTACTGGCTCCAGTTCACTTGAATGTTTAGAATTGTATTTTGCACTATGAATGATTACACTCTAGTTTATGTTGACGTTTTCAGCTTGATAGATTTAAAAATAAAGTGTTCAGCGTCTCGCAGTCCGGGGGCCTAGACATGTTGCAATTTGAATAGAAACAAAATGGAAATGACTTTACATAGCGACAACCCGATGTGTCGAAACCTTGTGTCATTTCCATACACTTTGTTTCTATCCGTTTGTCGATTCGAATGTCAAAATGCAACTTGTCTACATGAGAGATATTTTAGTCCAGAATTGCACATCAAAACCTAAATTGAAAACCTTTTTCGCAAAGATCCACTGCATTGCACTGTATTTGTGTTACATTTGGCTGAATTTTAGAGGAAGATCGAAGCTATTATGCAGTTTACTATGAATTAATGGAGCGAGACGTGTAATTTTAGATTTTGAGACGTCTAATTAAGTATATACTTTACATTTTTTGTTATAAATAACTGCTTCATTAACTTACTGGTGAACGCGACTGCTACTGACTGGTATGCTGCCTAAATGCCTTTAGATGCAGGCGTGATAGTAATATATACCAGTATATAACAGTACAAAACGTAAAATAGGGTGATTTTTTAATTCTGTTTGATCAAGGAATCAAATACGTTTGGTAGACGGGTATTTTAAAATGGATTTTAGGGACAGAGGTACCGCAATCCTTCTATTTTATTTCCACAATTTCTTTAAATTCTTTCTAACTCATCTTCTCCATGTTATACAGGAATAAAGGGACTAGTCGTGCGTGTAAATAAGCGAGCATACGAATGAAAATTGCAGACGGGAAATGCAAAGCTTCTGTGTATCCAATACAGTTTTTCCTTATTGCTTCCTATATTTTATTTGTATTATTAGGTACATACAATACATACCTATATCAAAGCTTATTTTCATACATAATGGACAAAGGGATACACGATAATATGACGTCAATATAAATATTATGTGTACATAAAGTTAATCGAAGTTCTTTAAAACTAATCTCCCGATACGAAATAATTTCTCTTGAACCCAATATTGTTAAAAGTAAGATGTGGCTTGTCACAGTGGCTTTTGCGCTGCTATAATTTAAACTTTATGTCGGTATCATACCGAATAAAAACAGCACCAGCCTTCTCTGGTCAGAGGATTTGTGACACTCACCACGACCACCACAGGCTTTGGTTCGTTACAACTATGGACCCTAAGGACCAGACCCTATGGACCCTAAGGGCGTGGACGTTCTTAAAGGCACACATGCGCTCTGGGGTGAAAGACTTCCCAAGTAAACCACCAGCGTCCCTATCAACTTGTTGACTGGTTCTTCTACCATCTTTCTACCACAGCGGGAACTCAAGACAAAGGGTCGAACGCAAGTCAACATATTATACTTAATAACTTTGTGGACAATATGATCTGAGAGGCTAAAATGGGCACTCCTGGTGAATCATAATATGAACTGCCTACACAATTCTGCACACCATGCCGCTATAGGTTGACCTTGCATTGTATTGACTTCTCGTACAATGACAGGTCAGCTTAACCTGGAAATATATAACCAATGTGTATTCTCGTGAAGATACAATTCCCAGAAGTGTCAATTTAAGCTTCTCAGAACGTGAAGACAAAGTATTTCGTACAGAAACAATATATTTTGCAGGAAGAGCGCCGGCGCACTGGACGGTACATGGCCATTTTGGTGGGCATCTCCCTGTTTATCCTGGCGTTGTACCACGCGTGGGTGCGTCGTATACCCATCGTGGCAAGCCTGGTGGTGCCAGCCCTTATCATGTTCGTGTACGTCGCGTGGATTATGTACACTGCCTCCAGGGAGAAAAACAGGGTAAATATTAAGCTTTTGACTGTTGTTTGTCTTGTAATACCACAGAGGTAATGCGATGCTCTATTGAGCGCGGTCCTGGATGATGCAGT
The DNA here is from genome assembly GCA_946251955.1 of Acronicta psi. Taxonomy (NCBI): domain Eukaryota; kingdom Metazoa; phylum Arthropoda; class Insecta; order Lepidoptera; family Noctuidae; genus Acronicta; species Acronicta psi. The sequence goes on along the minus strand of OX276472.1, from coordinate 5,159,237 downwards.
TGATGAGTTAAGGAGGTGTAAAGGTACAAAGGTCTAAATTATACGTAACGATTTATACGGATAGATCAACTCGAAGCTGCTGCAGCTCTTTCCTCAAAAGTACATTGACACTAAAACTTGTACTCACATATTTGACACTAAAATCACTGTCTGGACTTTAAAAGAGACCATGATTCTTTGAGTTTGTCTCGGCGTTTCTTCTCAGAGATCGTCATCATCATCATCATTTCATTTCATTAAACCGAATTGGCAAGTCCATGTTATTTTCCGAATCACTGTGGGTTCGGATTTCCGTTCTAGCCGGATGCGGCTGCATCAGAGATTTTAAATGCAGAATGCCTGTAATTTGACCGAAACCGAATTACTGTTGTGTAATTGTGGTTGCATTGATGATTTAGAGTACGTACCTAATTTTTAATAGATATTATAATTGGTGGTCATGTGGAACACAAATCCTTCCTACCTACCAACCTATTTGGATGCGTTCTTTCTCGATTATCGTTTAGTCAGTTTAAAAACACCTTAAATAACCATGGGGACCATGTAACAGAAATCAGACATTCGTCAATTTACATCAAACAACAGTATTATCATCATAAATCTAAATCTGACCTGAATGTCGTCCATTAAAGACAAATCTTCACTTGAAATGTCATGCGTCACTGCTCGATGCAGTGTAGAGAAGGATTCTCCGAGTTTTGTAAACCGCAACATGTTTATGAAAGCGGGAAATATGGCCGGGTCACTTCAGCATATTACTCAACATGTTTGCACAACACGGGCACAACATTGCTTTTCTAGGGAATGCCAACATTTTGTCAGAACCCAACTTTTGTCGTGAAGATTATTGATTTAGTTAGTATTTTAGGAGGGAGTGTACAGTCACGGGCAGATACATGTATACACTAACAAAAGTGCTAAATCAATTTACTCCTAAAGTACTAATAAGAACTTTTGTGAAATTACGAACACAGTATTTACGAACCAATACTATAGAGACATCAGTATTATCACAAAGTGACAATCGTTCATTCATGAAAAATCGCTTTAGCCCTATTGTAAGTGTTTTTATGGCTATGCTCGTGACTGTACAACATGTTCGATATTGTTTAATGTTAGAAAGAGAGGTACACTGGATGAATAGCGCTAGCCCTAGTGAGTACTACAAAGTTTTGATGTCTTTCTTGTACCTAAATGAAGACATAAGATAAACTTCTGAGTACCGGATGCGGAGTTATGTTTATGTTGCACTATTTTCACGTAAAAGCTATTCATTTTGTATACTGCATCGCTCAGGAATGTATTGTTATACTTTGTTAGAAAATAATATGCAAATCATTATTCACTTTTAATCAACTTTGAGGAATCTACTGTTTACATGGTGTATTGAAAAAGTAATTCTACGTTTATGCAACGGAAACATTACAAAATATATTTGAGCTTTTGCATTCAACTACCTTATCGTCAGCGCGACTTTCGATTATGCCCATTTAATGGCAATAGGTCATTTTTTAGCCTTATTATATGTCACCTTTACTAAGCGGCGAACCCTTTGGGGAATATACGCGTCGCGGGATGGTATATAATGGCGTGTAATAAGTTTGACTTATAAAAGTACCTATTTATATGGTCTAATTGAAATAAAAATATTTGAATTTGAATTTATGATTATGAGCTTCTGCAAAAGTTTTTTTGGGCTTTCCAACTCATTGAGTCATCTTGCATTCGTCGATTGAATGTGTAAGTACAATGAATGTGGAGCATGACGTCACGCGGAACTTCGCAAAAAAATCAACATCAAAGTACTCGAGGGCGAGGTAGTGCGGTGTGTTCGGTACTCGGCAGTAAACGTTGAATGAATCACCGGCAAACGCACATTTACGAACGCAAACATCTGCGTTAGCGTTTTCCCGATTGATGCTACGACAGCATGTTTACAAAATGAGGTGCGAACGATTAAAATGTGAACCGACCAAAGTCAAGAACATAGTTGAAGAGCTTCATACACATGCAAGTAAACAAATAACGCGGCTATCACTAGACTGCCGACGTAATACTTTTCAGGCTTTCAGTTTATTCTAAATTAGCATTTTCTTCTTTAATTTTAGACTCTTGTTATATTTTTTTTAGGAAAGACTATAAATTGCTAATGATCGAATACGTTTACTACAACAATTCCATCGAAATTACCTTCTGAAGTTAGCCGTTTCGAACAGCCGCGCAGCTAAAGTCGAAATTAGTAAGGACAATTTAAACACAATTGCAAAATATTTACGACTCTAATGATATAACACCGAGATGTGGACAAAAAACAGTTGCGCAGTGCCCATTTATCACTGCGCAACCTTACGCTTGCAACTTCAGACACGTGCAGTTATTTCGTCGGAACCGTGGTATATGTCGGCACTATAGGTCTATTGTAAGGAACCAATTTTGTTTTTTTTAAGAATTATGTTTTATGTATGACTGTTTGATGCCAAAATAAATGAAAAAAATAATATATATATTATGTTATGGTTCCGAGTGAGATATCTTGGATTCACATATCATAACATACCTACTATCACACCTGTATTTCTTGTACGGAACCTAGCGAGCCTGGCTGTGTTTAGTCTGCATCCAAAAATAACAAATGCGGTGAGCATCGTTATTCGGTTACGGATTCCAAAATGTACTAGAACGGACAATGTTATGTTTTACACATAATTAAATTAGGAGAGTATTCAGGAAAGTATTGTAAATATAGTGAAAACATACTTTGCCATAAATCTGCTGGATTCTTCTGGTTTTACATGGACCTGATTACTTAAAATATAGAGTTTATCTTCGTAATTAGGTTAAGTCCCCCATTTATAGTCAAAATAATTTGCCCGCGGAGAGATAGCTAAGATTACTCCCGCTCCAGACGTTGCCGCGTTAGGAAGAAAAGCGTGTTGTAAATAAAACTAGGTTGATTTAATGATCCGTTTGCCTAGCTATCCACCCTATTCTCCTTCCTCTAAGACCGTCTCTAAACAGTTCTACTCTGTTTCGTCGTGTGTATGCTACCAAATTGCGTTCTTCATGACCCTAATATTTGTCCTGCCTTACAAGATAAGAAAGAAAATAAAGAGAAAAACTTTCATTCTCTTTTCAATCTTTCGTAATTCTGATATGCGGTGAAGACGTCATGAATCATTCTCATTTGTTTAAAATATTTTTAAACTAAACTATTTTTTTTAAATTTAGGTACATAAAAAATTTAGCTATGAAGAATTGCAAAGATTGATGGTGTAGGTACGTAAAATATTATAATTATTTTGTACATCACCACTCAATATTCAAACCAACGTTTTGACAGCGATACTAAAGTTTTGCAGACTCCATTGACGGGCTGAAACGATCCAAGTTTATTTACCTTCGCGATATGTTGTTTATGAAACTTAAATTATAATAACACAACAAGGTAACGCCAACAAAGTCAAGAACGCCATTATTTGGGTTGCTTTGTTAAATTAAATGCCAATAAATAAATACCGATATATACATTCACTGAAGTTGAGTGCAAGTATGAAAAATGAACGTATGAAAAATACTATAGGTATGTTTTGAGTCTAGATTCTTCTAAAAATAAACAGAACTAAGATTAATTCGTAATTATATAATGTTTGTGGGTTTGCTAACTTCCCTCTCTGTTTACGTTATTTAAAACAATTGTGTGTTTCTTTGCTATGAGCGTTTTATGCGTGGGTAAAAAATATCAAAACTAAAAATGTTTTCATTTTAAAGTCAGACTCGGATTAAAATAGAAATCGAAGTGAGAAAATAGATATCGCTTTTTTCTATAATTTAGAATTGGCAGTCAGTCGAACTAGATGCGACTGAATATCAGGTTTTACACGAAGCGACTAAAGAACAAAATATATTTGTAAATATAGGTACAGTTCTCGCCAAACTTATTGTCCGGGTTGAAGTTGGCACGAGCTAACTTTAACTCGGCCGTAAAAATCGGAGAAAGAAAAATATTGTAATGTAATAAATAAAAACGATTGGTAGGTCAAGTCGTAGGCTGTCGTTATAAACCAATTTAGTCCAATATTTTTCTTTCTCTGATTTTTACGACAATAAGTTTGGCGAGAACTGTACAATGATTGCGGGTGCATGTTTATTTAAAAATAGAATAGAAAAATAAAATCCGCAGAATAACTGCCAGTAACACAAAATAATACCTTGTTCTATCAGCGCGAATGGCGGGACAAAGTGAGCCCAATCAGTTACTACGTAACAAATTCTCGTATAAATCTTCGGGCGAACTATATTGTGTACGTGACCCTAGCTTCAAGAGACTCCTGAACATCGGGTCGTAAGTCACGGATCACATGTTGGCGCTAATCCAGGTGCGGTATACTGACCATTACTAATCGTTTCCGCTCGTTTGTAACTAGTGATCATGCATATTTTTATGAAAGCTAAGAAGTATCTACTTCTTAGCTTTCTATAGGTCTTCTGGATAATGCCGGCGCCGCGACTTTTTAAACGCGCGCTTTTCCTAAAGAAAGTTATGCATCCTTGGTCGTCCACTTACGGGCCGCCAGGATTACATTTAGGAGTGCATTTTACTATTTACTTATCTACAATCAGCTTTTGCTCGCGACTTCGTCCGTGTTCTGTGTATTTTCTTTGGGTGCAAGTGCACCGCCTTGCTCCCTGCTGCCGGAGCCCATGCGATGCACGCAAACTACATCCTGTATGTAGATGTAGATTCCCGTGGCCCACGGGAATACAAACACGAGTAGGCACAACACGCACGCGTATCAATTCTTAAATTGACTTAAAAAAAGAGGTTTTCAATTTTTTTTCTGCTGAATTTTACCAAATACCTAATGTAAAGTATTAGAATTCGTAATGTAGTAACCATAAAACGTTTTGTTTAGCTTATTTACGGCAGTTTGGGTAATAAATGGTCAATAAAATGCTATCAATAAATAATTAATGAAAGTGCGATTCCGCTTCATTAGTCGTGTATTTCGGTAATTCGTGTTAATCGGCCCAACGGTCTAATCGTGGGCTGGGCAACTTATGGGATTTGATGGTTGTGATCCGTTTCATGTAACACGCGTGTGTTAAGATATTTGTGTACCTATCACAGATTTTTTATAGTACGTACAATATGGCCTCTACTCCATCCCCGCAGACTATAGTACTTTTTCCTTCATAAAAAAAAAAACTATGTTTGAGCTAGATATTTATCAATACAAAATGAAAAAAATATAATTCCTTCGTTTTGGCGCAGAATTAACGCGGGTGTCATTTTTGAATATAGTAATAAGTAATAGAAGCGATATCCGGCAAAAAATCTGGCACTTGCAAATTGAAATCCCTAAGTCTATGAAAGCCGATTTTCAGCCCACCGTGCGTCGTGGGTTCGATTCCCACAGGACACAAACATTTATTGTGATGAACTTAAGTGTTTATGTTTGTCTGGTTATTTTCTATGTATATTATAAGTACCTATGTATTTACAAAAAAAAGTTTGTCTAGTTCTCATAGTACAAGCTCTGCTTAGTTTGGGACTAGATGGTGCTGTGTAAAAATGTCCCAGGATATTTATTATTATTTATTTATTAATTTTAAAATGTACCTTTCCTGGTTTGGTGAAATTCCCACAAGGTATGTTAGGCAATTCTGTGCGAAATAAATAAGGATACGGCGACCGGTGTTGTACAGAAATAGGACAGCGTTTATTTATTATTTTTATTTTGTGTAAAACATCTTTATCCAGCTGCATCTGAATAGACAAATGGGGGTAACCGACCTTATCAAAATTATTTAAGACTAAGCAGGATAATTATGACTTCTATTATTATTACATTACCTTCACAACAATGAGTTGACTCAACATTCCTTACTGTTTATTTAAATGTGTGTGTGTGTGTATTTATATATTTACGTCTAAAACGAACTTCGTTTCGGTTAATTTGCTCGCTATTCTACAATAGAATTTGTTCGTTAGTAATTATCCCCACAACGTTACTCCTTGTACTCTAAATATAAGCTGTAATGAATTTTCATTACAATTTATACAGCCCGCGTTCTGGTTGGCATTTAAAATTATTTCACAGTAAATGTTTGTACTCAATCTACATAGAGTTATTTAAAGCATAACCAGGTGATTAATTTTGTATGTCTAAGAGGTGCTTACTATAAATGTTATTATTATATAAGAGGCCTGCTGATCGTAGAGGTTCTGGGTTCGATTACCATGTCTAGCAATGGGTTTTCCACCTTATTAAGCTTGGAATAATTGTGTGTCGAGGAAACTGCAATCTCTGTTTTATTACTTGGAAATTAAAAACATGGCATCTCTGGCACCTGGTTTAACGCTCAAGTAAATAATACGTTACAGCTACTCTTATTAATTAAAAATATTTTGTAATTTCAGTTTCGTCTGTTCGACTTGGAGATGGGCCAGAGAGCGACGGAGGCTGACACCGAGGCCGAAGTTGCTATAGCAGAGGTGACACAAAACAATGTCGAGGTCTCCATCGTGTCTACCAAGGAGACACCCACAAACTCTCCCGAAGACTCCGCAAACAATTGGACGGGAATATCCGCCACACTCAAGAAAGGAGACAAGAACGTTCGCGCAGATATAGAATATAACCGTTTGCCTTTAATCCTAGTGAACGATAAACCCCCAGAGGATTTAGACCAAAAATGGCTGAACATTGTCGAGTTGTCTAACAATGACAAGCTCAAAATTTTCCATACAAGAAGAAAGTTTAAACGTAAATTCTGTCGGAGCAGACGGCATGCGGCGTTCAAAAGATCTTACTCCATCGGCTGAATTATATTTTTAAGTGTTACGAAACATCTCTTAGTTGTATAGTAAGTACTGTGATTGTTTACCTTATAAGTTATTGAACTGCCTTATTTGTACTACGTTTTTATTGTGTTGAAAAAAGGACTGAAACAAACTATGTTAGGTGATTTGAACATGATAATATTTCATCATATGTATGGAACATCAAAGTTTTAACAATAAAAACTCACGCTTGATCTGGGTCTCCAATCAACAACACATGTTTCATCCACCCATTAACTGTCGGCTGGACATAAGTTTCCTCTAAGAATAAAAGGGGTTTAGTTATTCCACCGCGCTGTCCTAGTACGGGTTGGCAGACTTTAAACGCTCGTCGAGAAAATCGCTCAGACATGCTCAATTTCCTTACGATGTTTCCCTTCACCGTTGTAAGCGAGTGATAATTAATTAATTAATATGAATGTATATACGAAATATGCACATGATTACGAAAAGTTAGAGGTGCGTGCCTTGGATTCGAGCTAGAGACCTACGACTTAGCGGTCCAGGTCGACTTAGCGGGGGCTAGACAGCCCGATTTGTCGAAACCTTGTGTCATTTCCATACATTTTGTTCGATTCGAAAGTCAAAATGCAACTTGTCTAGCCCCCCAGTGGGCTATCAATCCTTACACGTGTTCACAACACAAAAGTTGTTACCTTTGCTTTCGTAGACATCCAGCTTTAACCGCTCGTTACACTATGAGTTCCGTATGCGTGTATCGCCCTATAAATACTTGCTTTTAGTGTAACCAGTGCATGGGGCGAGTCTCGCCTTGGACACTCGAATCCGATTATCGCATTAGTGATACGGTTACGATTATCGCATAAGTGATACGGTTACGATAATCGCATAAGTGACAGTTTTGATCTAAGGCTTATATTCAGAGACGAAACTATGCGTGAACTTAAACTTCCGCATGTCAAATTGTAATACAAAATTGACATATGGAAGCGTTACTTTACCCTTAGCGTTGTCTCTGAATATTAGCCTAAGTGTAAATACCATAGGAGACAATCGCATAGAGAGTTTCGGATACGATAATCGCATACGATTTTTCATCACTCGCATACGAGCAATCGTCCTAGTGTAACGGCGGCTTTAGGCTCGTGTGATAGGTGCATACCTATTGTAAACATTTTTGGTCGCTAGTGTACCTAAATATTACTAGGTAACTAGCTTTCTGCCAGCGGTGAGCGGCTTTAACTGGGTGGTCGGGTATTTCTTATAAATTATACCCTACGTCACCCGGGATAGTGTAGCTTCCCAACGGTGAAAGATTTTTCAAATCGGTCCAGTAGTTTCGGAGCCCATTCAATTCAAACAAACAAACCATCAAGTCTTTCCTCTTTATAATATTGGTATGATATTATATTTTTTTAAATATTTCATTGACTTAGGGTCCACATTCCCACTTTGTGTTGTTAATTATAATGAATATTAAATTAAGAATTGTTCATGAACAGCTGTTTCTTTTCCAATCTCGTGAAAATAATTATTGTATACAAGGAAAAATTTGGAGGAAATTCTGGGGACACACTGCTAAGTTTAAAGTTGAAATTATTTAAATTATTTTGAATTACAGAGTATTTACAAAAACATTTCTTTACGTCCTTCATAAATTACTTGTGTTAAAATTATAAAGTAAACATTTTGTAATTAGGTAAAATTAAATATTTATTTATCCTAGATCGCCTGCTCACATTTATTTTATTTTATAAAATAACAGCTTATAAATGCAACTCAATTCCCATAGTCCTGGGTTCGATTCCCAGTTGGGGCAATATTATTGGAGGATTCTTTGCAATTTGCTCGAAGACAAAAATGATAATGACAAAGACTCAAAAATGATAATAACATAGGATAGGGCGAAGTAGTGGATTGGGAATTAATACATCTTTGTCTGCCTAACCTTTCAGGAAATACCGCCGTAATAGTTTGTTATGTTCTTACTTAAGCGATCACTCAATAAATACATAACGATTTCAAAAATAATACTGCTCTACATTATGCTCGTATAAAATATAAATCAGTTTAGAAATCACAACAAAACAAAGGTTCAAAGCTCATATTTGCAAACTAAAAAAGCTAATTGGAGTAGGTGGCGTGACAAATGAAACTTTACGCGACTAAGTGGGGTAGGTGCGAGGGGAATAGCCGTTTATCACCCATTGTTATCAAAACCCAACATAGTCACCGCGACATGTAACACGGACACGATTACAAGGAAAAAGTAAGCGCTGTGTGAAGTGTGGGACCCATTTTTTACTTTGTGATAAGCGTTCAACATACCCTCACGCCTGTACCTATTCTCAGGGTCAGGCAGAGGCGTACTAATGTACACTCACAGTTCGCACGTCCAGGTCCCATGTAATATGTATGTATGTATGTGCTCGCGAGGCGAGCATTTTGTGTTATACGGCCACAATTACAAACTGAAGTTTGTAATCATTCGTTTCAAATTCAACCAGTGTCCCGCGAGCGGGTTATTGGTTATTTCATAGGTAACCCCAATAAACACTTTGCTCGACACGCGCACCGAACCCAGGATTTTGAGCTTAGAAGTCGCGCTTAGGATCATTAGGCTAACGGGGCAGATAACATACAGATTTACTCAATCTCAACTAATGCTACACCTGCACATTCGAGGACTTGATAAAGGTGGCTTCCCACTGGGCTCGAATTCTATAAATAATCTTATTTATTGACGAAATTGACTCGACACATTGATTTACCATTGACACAAAAAGAAGAAGAAGAACTAATGCTACACCTGGTAATCGCATCCAGACTGTGGCATAAGCTCTTCTGTCGCCACCTCTCGATAGCCACTAACAGCCAGATAAAATAAAAAATGGAACAAATAGCTTATGAAATTATCTGCCAAGTAATTAAACGGGAACTTACCGGGAGGTCGTGAAACGGGTGGGATGAAACACATGTCATCATCACCGACGACTAAAAATAAAAAAAATAACATATTAAAATCATATTCAAATGTAAATGCAACTCTATATACTAAATGTCACTGTAATGTGTATTAAATATATCTACCTAACTACGAAAATAGAACTGCCGAGTTTCAGTAGAAATACCAACACGAATAAATTGAGTATTGTGTGCATTTAATTCCAGAAACAAATGGAAGGTATCCGTTTGTGCCATCGAGACGAGAGGGTTTGAATAAAGCACACGTGCTACGTGTTGTTACTCATTTTAATTTTATTGGTTAAACGTAGATGATGGTTATATTATGCATAAGTAGCCAGACTACAACTTCGTAATTAAAATCGGAGCGTAAGGGTAGGTTACCTGCAGTTTTTCGCGCGTCATTTCACGTGAAAATGTTTACGGCAAGTGCTTGAATTAAGGAAACGCGCGTGAAACGCAACGCACCTGATACCTAGATATTTAGCTAAATTTTAAGCGAACACCAGGTTGTTTGTGTTCTTGGGTTCGATTCTCAGGTTGGGCGAAGTGTTTTTGGGTTTTTCTATGAAATTCTTAGTTGCAGCTTGGTATTTGGATTCTTGCCCCGTTACTGGCAATAGACTCGCCACACTAGATACAGCGTTGGGGGTTACGGCCTCTATTGGTAAACGGCACAACAATTAGCTAAATATTTAACTAAGTATAGCATTGGCATTTAAAACTGTAGGTATCTTTAAAAGATAAGTTTATTACATTTCTTTAGCTGAAAGGCGAATTAAGAGAACCTTTTATAATTACATAGATTATGTAAATGTTTATAAATTAAAGTTTTAGTTAAGATGTTGCGTCTCTTCAAAACATTTTAATTTTATGTAACTGAAGCGTGAACCTGCATGTCTGAGAGATTTTTCGACGGTATGTGACGGTAAGTCTGCCAACCCACATTAGGCCAGCGTGGTGGACTATGGCCTTATCCCTGTCATAGTGAGAATATCGAATATCGAGTTTTGAATCTACGTTAATGGTATCTGATAAAGCACACAAACTATTCAATTAAATATCATGTCAAGACAATAAATTTACTCTGTTCTTCGTTAAGTTGTAAGTACCTATTCAATTAAATATTAATTGAATAAATTCATTGATTCTCTTCGTTAGAGTACAATCAATTTGCTAGAGTGAGTACCGCAGAGAGCTGTGGTCGTTAGAGCGAGCCAATTAAAGCCTGTACGATGTGCGGCCGTCGCTAGCCCCCAGAGACACGCTTTGAACCTGTTAACCCACGCAGCAAATAGACAAGCACTGCACATAGGGCTAATGAGTATATCTATATCTATACTATACTAATAATTAATACTGTAATACTGAGTTATTCTCAGTTGTCACCACCGTCTTCGTCACTTCAGCCCCGCCTTACTGGGGACGTATCTATTTATTTTTCCCATCTGTCACCACTGGTGGCTACTGGGAACAAAAAGAGTGGCCGTTGGATTTTTTTCCCATTTGTCACACGTGGTGACGAAGACGATGGTGACAACTGGGAATAACTCGTAATACTATATTATAAAGCTGAAGAGGTTGTTTGTTTGGTTGAAAGCGCTAATTTCAGGAACTAGAGATCCAATTTTAAAAATTCCTTCAGTGTTATATAGCGTGTTTAACGAGGGAGGCTATAGGCCATATATCATCACGCTACGAGCAATAGGAGCGGAGTATAAATTAAAAATGTTGCAAAAATGGGGGTGGAGGGGAATCAACTTCTACGGGAACGAAGGCGCGGGCAAAGGCTAGTTACTTATAAAGAGGAAAGATTTGATTGTTTGTTTGAATGAATAGGCTCCGATACTACTGGAGCGATTTGAAAAATTCTTTCACCATTACAAAGCTACATCTTTGCCAAGTAACATAAGCTATAATTTATAAAATCACGCGGGCTAAGCCGCTGGCAGAAAGTTAGTAATTGATATAAATAAATAATAAATAAATATCTTTGGACATTTTACACAGCAACATCTAGTCCCAAACTAAGCAGAGCTTGTACTATGGGTACTAGACAATGGATATACTACTTATATATGTATTTTTTTTTGTAAATACATACTTATTATACATAGGAAACACCCAGACAAACACAAATACTTATATTCATCACATAAATATCTGTGTCCTGTGGGAATCGAACCCACGACCTCGTGATCAGCAGTCCGGTACTCGAACCACTAGACCACAGACGTCAACGATATGACGAAAAGCAAGATCGTGCTGCATAAATATTGCAGGAAAACTCGCCTGATTTTTATCAGTACTAAGGTAGCAAAGAAGTATGCTATACGCCTGATCATAAGTACCTATATTTCCTTAGCTTTGAAACACCAGGGTATTTTCACGCGTTACTAACCTGAGAAAACAGTTGATTATCGATTTTCCATGTTTACTGGCTACATTAACCTTCAACCAAGGACACAATGCAGGTACAAACTACTGCTTCATTGCATATAGCCAGAAAAATTGACAAAACTGAACTAGTTGACATCAACCTATTATCATACTATTGCAATGAATACAAGTATTCATTAAATTTACATTAGTACTTAATAGTAGAAAACAAAAGCCAGTCAGTGTAAAATTTTTAATAGCGGATAAAGATTGACAAAGCTTACAACGATAGTACTGGTACTTTAATACATCATTGACACCACAGTGTAATTTGCCGAGCATAATGGCACGTCTGTCATTTAGTAGCTACCTACGTATTTTTTATTACCTCCTGTACCGACCTATTACGAGCGAAATTTGTCGGTATCGTAAACAGGTACATAATAAATCAATTGGTTTTGTTACCTTTGAACTTTACTTGAATTTATGGTTCCAGTGATTGCAGTTAATTTAATAATGCCTGTGGCGTTGATTGTTTTTATTACGTTCGTGGAATAAATTTATAGGCCGAGTGAATACCTAAATATATATATAAAAAAAATGAGAATGTGTGTGTTTTAAAAATATGAGAATAGATATCGGTGGCTGCGATAAGGCCGCCCTTCGTATGTTTTGATGTGCTTAATTATATTTTGGTGTACATGAATAAGTGTGGTAAAAAAAATAAAGATGTTTCCGAAAATCCGAGGTGTGTTGGGAGGAGGAGGACGCTTGGATTCGAACTCGAGACCTACTTAGCAATTCATGATCATAATTATCAATAGGCTATCAGTGTTTTAAACGAGGTATTATATATTGTCATATCTTAACAAACATACTTCAGTTTCAGTTTAGTATTACAAATTTTTCGGCAGTTAATCTAGTGCCGAGCCGATCTATCACAATAGGCTAACTTTCTAGTAACATATTGCGACCTAAAAAGTAACAATTACAGCAGACTGTAGGTCCACAGCAGTACACCTTTTTCTCAAAGTCGCGGAGTATACGCGAGAGATATAACTGATTATGGAGTCTGCACAGCACAAATAAGAATCAGTTTTCTTATGCTACTCGCATTACAATAGGTTACAGACAAAAGAAAAATCCTAAGACAAGAAACGGTCGTGATTTGGCCAATCAGAACACGCGCGTGGGCGCTTTATACCGTTTCATTCGCAAATATCAAGGCACTCCCTGATATTTTGTTACTTATTTGAATTCCGAACATACTCCGACGGGATTTCGTGTCGTGCCGTGATCATTCACTCAGAAACGCGCTGTAGGCAAATATTTTTTTGTTTTATCTTAATTCTGGCGCACTGGTCTATCTATACCTACTTAAATTGGGGGCTCTTTTTCCGATCCTTTTTTCAATTAAATATCAATCATGCAGGTGGTAAATAAATATTTATTGAGTTTTTATTTGCATTCGAAATTGCGAGCGTGTTACAGTTGATTGGTTTAAAGCAATTCACAATTTATTGAATTTTATCAGCTTTAATTATTTTTTCCTACATTATTTCTGATTGATTTTAGAAATTTGATGAGACTGGTAGGAGTTTCTTTGGGTTTAGGTACTATAAGTGTGTAACACGCTAATGTTCAACGTCTATATAACACTAATACGTTGGCACCGTATCAGTCCTTAGACTGTGGACGAATTGTCGTAGGAACTACGAAAATACCACATGAATTTTACAAAATCGCCATTTCTTAAGATCAAGCAATAAACCAACTGAAATACTTTAAAAGCTTTGGAGTTAGAGATAATTATACAAAACCGCTCCCGATTATACATTCACTTAGCAAAGCGGTTGTTAAACACTTAGGTTTTTCTACTCCGGATTTACATGAAATTGTTTTCAGTATTACTTCAGGCCTTAATCCACGGTTAACTAAATATTCAAGTGTCAGTTTGTGTTAGCCAATTTAAAACTGATGAAAATTGGTAAATCTAATTTATCAATACAAAACTTTGTAATTTGGACGACGTCTGTGTTCTAGTGGTTCGAGTACCGGAATGCTGATCACGACGTAGCGGGTTCGATTCCGACAGGACATAAATATTTATTTGAGGACTGTTTTACACAGCACCATCTAGTCCCAAACTAAGCAGGGCTTGTACTATGGGTACTAGACAATGGATAGAATACTCATATACTTTGTTTTTGTCTAGTACCCATAGTATTTAAAGCTCTGCTTAGTTTGGGACTAAGTAGATGGTGTTGTGTAAAAATATTATAAAAATATTTATTTATTACTATTAATAATTTAGGTAATGATCAGTAAGTGAATGAATACCAATTTTACAAGGAGTTAATTTGATCTTCTTTTTTTATACGACTAAGACGGCAAACAAGCGTACGGCCGCCTAATGGTAAGCGGTCACCGTAGCCTATGGAAGCTGGCAACACCAGGGGTATCACTCGCGCGTTGCCGACCCTAATAACCTCTCGGAGGTTTATGGAGGATTTACTGCACCGACAGTTTGAGGGAATACTTATTCCTCTTGCTGCCAGCGCAGCGCTTCCTTAGGAGCTCTGGCAACCCTACTCACTGCAGGAACACAACACACAATACAGTGTGTTATTTTGGTTACAGTTTTGTGTAAGGTGGAGGTGCTTCCCCAGATTTGAGCCATAATCGGCTGTGCCCTACGTCTCTAGTATTACTCGTATAATAATATGAGGACGCTCACACATCGAAAAGGATACAGCTACTAGCTACGTTTGACTATTTTAAATGTAACCCTACTTTTCACAAAGTATAAAAATAATTGTTTCAGTTTCACATTACAAATCGCATTTCATTTTGCGGTGAGACAATCACGTTCATATCGCGCCAGAGGTCCACACATTACTTACATGAAATACATATTATTCCGAAATGAGATAGTGTAGCAATTTCATGCCATAATTATAATAAACGCCGCGTACCTATGGAACGTTGTGTTTAAATAAAATATCATTTAATTTTCCGAACGAATATTATTTTAATTTTGTTTCAAATGGAAACTTATTTCCAATGTGTAAGTAGAAATCAGATAAATTTTTGTTTCGGTTTTAATTAGTGAGTGAGCGAAGAGGTGCCAAACTAAAATACCCAAGGGGAAGGTATTAGAATGTCTAATTGATTTTAATACAAGTACACATACATACACATACATTTAATCACATACAAACATACTATATTTATGAAGGTAGTGGATGCAACACATAAAACAAAGTCGGGTTTGTTACAACACTTATAACAGAGAATGCTGGACCGATGTTCATAGGTTTTGATTTGTTGGATTTGTCTCCACCCCGAATAACAGAATAACGAAAAAAACGGGGTTTTAACTTAACACGAGCGAAGCTGTAGGAAATAGCTATATAATAATAATAATAATCAACACATATACTGTCCCACTGCTGGGCAGTGGGGTCTCCTCTCATAGTGAGAGGAGACCTGTGGGAATAGCTTGTAAATAATAAATAGGTAAGTAAATATTTTGGGTCATTTTACAGTCCCAAACTAAGTAGAGCACTAGTAAGTAAGTAGTGTACTAATACTATAGATAAAGGTACTAAGTAGTAATAATAATACTATGGATAAAGGTACTAAGTAGTGTACTAATACTATTTATCCATAGTATAGGTACTAAGTAGTAATAGTAAAGGTACTAAGTTTGTCGTTCGAGCGTATGGCACCCGTGGGTTGCAGCTGAAAATCAGCGTCAGGTGGTAGTCCCTATCACTGCTGACATTATGCTGAGCTGTGGCCCTTTTGGCACAATGTATCTGGGTAATTATTTTATTTATGTTATTTTAAGTGACCTTTTTGTTTTTGTGCCAATAAATACATTTCTTTCTTTCTTTCTTTCTTAATAATAATACTATGGATAAAGGTACTAAGTAGTAATAATAATACTATGGATAAAGGTACTAAGTAGTAATAATTATACTGTGGATAAAGGTACTAAGTAGTAATAATACTATGGATAAAGGTACTAAGTAATAATAATAATACTATGGATAAAGGTACTAAGTAGTAATAATTATACTATGGATAAAGGTACTAAGTAGTAATAATAATACTATGGATAAAGGTACTAAGTAGTAATAATTATACTATGGATAAAGGTACTAAGTAGTAATAATTATACTATGGATAAAGGTACTAAGTAGTAATAATAATACTACGGATAAAGGTACTAAGTAGTAATAATAATACTATGGATAAAGGTACTAAGTAGTAATAATAATACTATGGATAAAGGTACTAAGTAGTAATAATTATACTATGGATAAAGGTACTAAGTAGTGTACTAATACTATGGATAAAGGCAATTTTCTCTAAAAATCTCAGTTCACACCAGAAATTCACAGTAGCATATTGTGGGGCGATAATACAACTCTGCGTAACTTTCTAGAAAATACTGGCGTGATGGTATACTATGTTCTTATACAGTTTGTTTCGTCTTAAGTACATACGCATAGATTTCCGGGAGCAATTATGTGAATTATGCGGAGTCTGGCGAGGTGTTACCGAGAAATTGAATATTCATCAAATCCGCAAATGCGTAAGCCGTAATTAACCTACGCGGATCACTCACACTCACACACACGCACACACCCTCGCACACTCACAACTGAGACAGTCTCACGGATAATGTTGAGTGAATCGGTGTGTTCTACAAACATGAATAATTTGCATGTTTAATTCTATAACAGATTGAAAGCATTTGAAACTTATATGATGAGATTTGGGTAATAAATAGAACCGCAAGGAAAAAGGGTCGGTTAGAAAATCTTCAATATCTTCAATAGTACCTGACCTAGCTTTATGAAATAAAGACTTAATTTAAGCTTTAATTTATTTATTTTTATTTTCATAAAAGCACATTGAAATATTCTTATTAGGCTTAATTTCATAAAGCTAGGTCAGGTACTTTTGAAGATATTGAAGTCGGCTTTCTAACCAGCCCTTTTCCTTTGCGGTTCAGTGTAGTAAGTTGGTATTCATGAGGGTACGTGTACCTACCCCGTTGAATTTATCTGGACATAAAAATATATATACTTACTTATATTAGTACTAGCTTTCCACCAGCTGCCTCTGCTGCCTGCCTGCCTCGAATGCCTCGTTGGTCTAGTGGTCCCAAACGCGACTGCTACGCTAGAGGTCCTGGGTTCGATCCCCGGGTCGAGCAGTGTTGTTGGGTTTTCTGTGAAATTCCCAATAGCAGCGTGGTCTGGGTATTTCTTATAACTTTCATCCCCTAGTTCCCACTTACAACACTTATTTCGCATTAAAAAGTAGCCTTTATCCTTTCTCAGGCTCTAGACTATCTCTGTACCAAATTTCATTTCAATCAGTTCAGTAGTTTTGGCGTGAAAGCGCGACAGACCGACAGACAGAGATACTTTCGCATTTATAATATTAGTAAAGATAATAATTTACATAAGTACAAAAAATTGAACTTTAGGAAGAGTTTCTCATTTTTTTTAACTAAGACACAGATTTTTAATGAACAAAGCATCATCACGCCTTTATTTCCTGAAGGGTTAGACAGAGGTGTACTAATGTACACCACAGTTCGCTGGTATACATCACCGCCAGGAACACGAATATGGTGCATGAGATCAGGCACACCTCAATGCATTTTAATTCCAGTGCGTCTGGCGAGTTTGTGCTGAAACATAATAAAATTGAGTATTTACCCGACTGCCGAAGGAGGAGGGTTATGTGTTTGGCGCGTATGTATGTATGTATGTATGTATGTATGTCCGTTCCTATGTCCGGTCGTAACTACTCAACGGCTCAACCGAATTAGATAAATGACACCTCATTAGATTCGTCTTGATGGCACTGGCACGACTGTCACTGGGTACATGAAATTTAAAAAAAAACAATATGGCGGATTTTATACGCCATCACAGAGCTTGTTTTTTAGGTTTTTAGTTAGTACTTTTTACGCAGTCGGGTTTTTTGTTTCATTTAATAATTGATTTATCTAAGAAAACCTTATGGTAAGGGGCTAGCCCACTACCGAGGAACTACTTACTGAGTAAGTAATAGAAAAACTTAATAACAATAAAGTGTTATATTTATGGGAATCTAACCCCGGATCTCAAGTGTACAGCTTTCAACCTCTAGGCTAATGACGCAGTAATTATTGATTAAAAATATTCCGCAAAGTAAAGTCGGAGGCACCGCCAAAACCTTTAACAACGGTTCAACTAACTGGAACACAAGCTCCGGACACGTCTCCAACATTTCCGACAGTTGTGAAAAGAGAAACGAAGACGACTAAGTAATTATTACTTTCAAAGGGCCCGTAGCACCCGTAGCTAACAGCTATGAGTAGGTACGTCATTAGTGAATTCCCTACGAAGGGGTCTACTACAAAAATCGAACGTCGAAGCTTCGGATCGAAGCAACGACGTGCAATGATCTATTTGTGTATCGAACAACTCGGAGAACTGTCTCTTTAGCCTAGTGGTCGTAACCGCAACTGCTACACTTGAGGTCCTGGATTCGATTCGATTCGATTTGATTCGATTCGATTGAGCAGCAGTGTTATTGGATTTTTATATGAAATTCCTTGTGACAATGGTTTGAAATAGCGTTCGGTTAATAGCAATAGGCTCCTATTACATAGTGTATATTCGGACACCTCTGCCTAAATTTTCAGGGTATCCTGGCATGATGTTATGCTACCTGTTATGTTGATAAACGAAGTACTAAAAAAAAAATAACAAGAAGTCAATTTGCGATAATCGAATCAGCCGATATTTCGTCCTTCGATTTTCGTAGTAGGACCCCAATAAACCGTTTGTCATCGTCCCGCTGCTACGAGCCTACGAAGTGCTACGGCGTAGCTTAAACACGTCAAATTATATTCCACTCAGAGTTAAATGTTAGTAATTCAGTGAGTAATTAGCAAAGCTTTCAAAATACGGAGTTACACTAAAAGGGTATTTAGGTTTCAAAGGGAAGTTTAAAAATAAAAATATTTTCTTAGTTAAATTTTTGTGAGAATTTATCGTATAATTAAGTTCGATCATTTCTAATGGTTATGTTTAAGTCTAGTGACATTATTGTTACTAGATTGGGTGAAATAATTGCAATTAAGAAAAACTTGTCTATTAAAATAATATTGGTTAGGTTAGGTTAGAACTGAATCGGGGTCACGGAAGAATGTCCACACGTACCCGTGACCCCGGCCGAATGGTGATGAGGCGAACACCCGTCTGTTTTTAGTGGGTAGACGTCCTTTTCAGGGCGGAGTCCCACACACCGCGCCGTCCTCCCCGGGGCGGCGTGACGGTGCATAAAGCATGTTCAGACGCAAAAAAAAAAGTTTGAACTGAGCAAGAACCAAACTACAGAAACCCATCAATTTCATAAACTGATGTTCACGAAATGATCAATTCTAAAATCTGGCCACGACATCTACATAATACTGTAATAGATTTAATTAAAAAAAAACAAATAGGTATATACTGTAAAATTAAAATTTGGTACTAAACTACAATATCATACATGTGATATAAGTAAATAATTTGTTGGAGAAGTAAAGTTAGTTTGACTTTGAATATCTTTGATCTTCTTCATCTTTGAATATATATAATAAGTTCGTCGGTGCAGCTAAAGAGCGCATCAGATTTGATACTGACATGTTCATTACGCGCCGCCACCCCTCGACTCTACGGCACTCATTACGGAGCACCCTCTATAAAGGAACAGCTATGAAAATCCTCATCTAAATATTTGGGTCACCGCTTATATATACTTGCGTATAATTACACGAAACAAGTCCTTGCTCATTTTAGCAAATCCCTTTTTAACCTACATAAATTTTAAGTTTTTTTGTATTTTTAATGTCTAAAACTGTCTCATTTGTATGACTGTCGTAAGCGTGACTGCTATGATAGAGGTCCTGGGTTTGATTCCCAGGTCGGGCGAAGATTTGTTGGGTTTTCTGTGAAATTCCCAGTCGATGGATTTGTGCCCAGCAATAGGCTCGCCACGATTGCTATAATAAATAATAATAAATAAATAATAAATACTTTGGGACATTTTTTACACAGCACCATCTAGTCCCAAACTAAGCAGAACTTTGTACTATGGGTACTAGACAATGTATATAATACTTATATACTTTTTTTTGTAAATACATACTTATAATATATAAGAAATACCTAGACAAACACAAACACCTAAGTTCATCACATAAATGTTTGTGTCTTGAGGGAATCGAACCGATATAAGGTAAACGTCCCAATAACCGTTAAGTTTTGAACTTCGCCGACTTTGCAGGTCTGCTGTGCTAAAACCAGT
This sequence comes from Acronicta psi, assembly GCA_946251955.1. NCBI lineage: Eukaryota > Metazoa > Arthropoda > Insecta > Lepidoptera > Noctuidae > Acronicta > Acronicta psi. The sequence goes on along the minus strand of OX276472.1, from coordinate 5,138,725 downwards.
AGACTTACAACAATGATATTTACATGTATGGATAGGTAATTTATTCTAGTCTTTTGTGATTACTTTTTTCTAAATGAATATAAACGTTAATATACAATAATAGAACAAAATAATTAAAAAGGGCCATTTGTACCAGTATCCGGTAGATTTGTACCAGTAATCGTTTTACTGACCCAGAATCCGGTAATTTTTACCGCGAATATGAACTCTATTGGTTGACGTTAAGGTTCACAGAAATAAGTTTTATTATTGCATTTTTGTGATTAAACATAAATAGGGTAAAAATAGGGATTATGTGTATCTAAAGAAACGACATTATTTCTAATTAAATATGTACTTGAAACATATTAATAATTAATTAATTACTTATAGGTATAAATTGTAACCATCAAATATTTTTTATGAAATTTCTATACATTGACTCGCCTATAATTTTGAATCAAATTATTTTTGAAAAGTACTTAAAGTTATATTTATTGAATTTACTTGGGAAGTACCTTGTAGGTGGAAGGGACATCGACGCACATCGGAATACCATGATTCAGTACACGATTCTGGACCCCCCTGCGTTGTAGTTTTCCGTAACTTTTTTCATCAATTTTTCAATTTTTTCTACATTTTTTATTTTACTTCAACGTGTAAAAAAACATTATTTCTATCTAGCCAAATTAGATTTGTAATTAAAAAATCTATATTTCATTCATTTTGGATCGCGCGCGCGATATTATTCACCGCGGAGCGTTATAATCGCGTTTTTAGCAATACACTGCGCGATCATTTTCTACATGAATGACCTAGGTCATTTTATTTTTGACCTTGAGTGAAACCTTATCACGGCGTTTGCGCATCGATGTCCCTTCCACCTTGTATTTAACTAACCCCTATAATTTTGAATACAAACATAATTCGAACCTAAGAGATAATAAAGAGAGAGGGATCAGTATTAATACCAAGAACACAATTAAATCTACATTAGTACACATACAGAAAAATGGCATAATTATATACCCAACGCATTCGTTACCCTTCACTTATTGTCTGAAAATCCTTATGGATATTGGATAACCTCCGACTCCCACAAGGGAAGCCAGAGAGTTATTTCGGACTCGTAAACAAGATATAAAAAGCCTTTGAGATGTGGTGCTGGAGAAAGATGGAAGGAATCAGTTGGACAAAGAAAATAACAAACGAAGAAGTTCTACAAAAAATAAAAGAAAAAAAGGCGGTTCCTACAAGACAGAGACCAGAAGGGGTAAAATGATAGGCCACCTTATACGCCACGACGACTTCATAAAAAATATCATAGGAGGAAAGACAGAGGGAAGCAGAGGAAGGGGTAGGCTAAGAATGAGCTACATAACACAGATAAAAGAGAAACTGAAAGTCGCGATGTACAAGGAGGTCCAGGAGTTGGCTCTCAACAGAGAGCAGTAAAAGACGCTGCACCGATAAGAACGTAGCTCTTAAATAGAAGAAGAAGAGACCGACTAAAAACGCACGGTCAACTATGGAGGGGGCTCCGCGATCTCTGATGAACGCACCGGTGGCCCTGCTGTGCTTTGCCTTTGTGACGATGACACCACTTGACGATGTCAAAACTTACGCCGACGCTACTCCACTCCGAGACACTGTCTATTCCGACAGCAAGCGAACGCGTAAGATGGTGACCAGTTGTTCACCGTAGAGCGCCGCTGCTGGAAGCCGTACAGCTAGGTCTGGGCCGACGCGTGACAGATGCCTGACAAGGCGCCCTGCAACAATTCCCTCAAATGCCGTTTGAACGCCTCATCAAGCAGGCATATGGGGCCTTCTTTTTTATTTCTAGCTGGAGTGGAACATCCTATGATGAAGGAAGCTTATCAATAACCGTGTAGCGGTTATTTACTATCTACATAACCTAGGTTCAGAACAAACACAACCGGCAACCATGCCCGACCTGGAATTCCATCAGGGCCTAGCACTGCGTTGCGGACCCTCAGGCCGCTTACAGTTCAGTTCAGCTCCATTTCTGTCACTTCTAACTCGTTAAACCAGTCTGACGCGGATTTTAAGGGTAATGGGTGACCTTCCTGAACTGTTAGAAAAAACGTATTAACAAGTCTGCCCAACAAGTCCGGGTCAAGGGTTTCTGTAAGTGGGAGGACTCAAGGACGCAGTTTGCCCATGACCACTTTATATGATTTCCCCCACGGATCCAGTCTAGTCCCTCAACAAGATCTAACCAAGGTCGAAACCTAGCTTCTGCAATGTCCTTTAGGAGCATCTTTGTGGCTGCCCAGTATGCCACATAAGTCAGGTTTATCTCGTCGGTTGTAGCTCGACGTCGGGTGCACGAATACCGCCCGCCATCAAGACCTTAAGCATACTTGTCTCAGCTGTGTCTTCTGACCACCAATACACTGACCGAAGCTTTGCGCACCTTACCCTAAGCATCGATGTATTGCATTACTCCCTATACCAGGCTGCGTCCACTTCCGGATCGGGCAGGATACATTCGGTGTTCGATTCTGTTGGCCACGCAGCGACAAAGGCAGCTGCGATGAGTGGCATTGCAGGGTCTCTTGTTTCAATTGATCAGGACTGGATCAGGACATCGAAAATGATAACGGTAGTTGGATAATGTGACCACCTCCTACGCTACTTTCCACCCAGGCACTAAAGCATTAGGTCTCGCCCATGATAAATTGAATCCCCTTGCCATCGGACGCATGTTGCGACAGATCCCTGATTGAGAAGACAAAGATTAAGTCCAGCCGCTTCTTGTAGCATCCTTTCTCTAGTTCGCGTCGCTGTTTCCCCGCTCTCTGGAGTGAGTACTTATAGGTGTTCGGCTTTACGTGCTCTCCGAGGCACGGAGGGGTTTCGATGTGTTAAGAATGGTCACCCATCCATGAACTGACCGCGGCAAGCGTAGCTTATCGGTTGATCAGCGTAGTTATAAGTTAGCCACAAGCCCCTCAAAGACCTTCAGCTGAGTCTTTATTAAAATACCCCCATTTTAAAATGACATTTTGTAGCACTACCTGGTACGAAAGGGTCCCAGTGTACAGCGGTATGCCGCGTGGCGTGGTAAGTACATGGAATATAGTTTTTATAGTCGTATTCGATTAGAAATAATACAGAAAAACTAACAAACCAATTAAATCGACATGGTTTTAAAATAAAGTACAGTTTTAAAATGAAGTCAAAGGAAAATAAGTCTTAACTTAAGGTAATAAGAATCATTATGCAACTGTTAATCTACGTTGTAGTACCCGGCAGATCTTTATACCCCAATATCAAAGGAAAATGAGACTTATTCCAAGGCAATAAGGATACAATAACGGGTATCGGTACAATGGTCATTGTGTGCACCAATATCCGGCAAAAAATGCCGGGTATTAGGTCAGGTCGGGATTAGTGTGTACCAATAGATGTGACATGCAAAAATAAATACTTTTCAATTAGATTCATCTTATTTTATAGGTTATATCGATATATAGTTTACTTAAATATTTTAATAAATTAACCCCTTTACCTTATGGTCATCCGTAGCAGCATGGCAAGCTCAACAATACGAAGGGGTGATCTCATAGTTCAGGAACAAAACTTAGAATTTTTTGAATATTTTCGCAGATCACACTTTTGTTGTTGCACAGTTTTGCTACCATTAAACTTTTTGGTCAGTTTTCCTATTATAACGGTACAAAATATTAGCAAGAATGTGTTACTGCTTACACAATTTAATTTGTTATTGATAGGAAGGTAGAAAACAAAAAAAACTGACTGGTTACCGGGTACTGGGACACTGCCGGAAATAGGGACGTTTACCTTACATAGAACTTTAGCATACCAACGCATTGTGGCTGTACATTTATTCTCTATTGTATTGTTTTCGCTGTAACTGTTGTAACTGTCGTAAATAGCTTCATGTAACATTACATGTAATTATTTATATTGTAATAGGTAGTGTTGTCGTTTGACAATGCGTGAAATAAGCTCTATATCCAATTTAGCTGTACTATGGTATACATGAAGAACGGCTTCAATTTGTTGGTTACATATGAGTTTTGGAACGGCGACGGCGAGCAAACTGCTTTATTTATTATTCACGTAGCCAAATTGTGCGGGTAAGCGAATTTATGAATCGCCCCAAAAGGTTCAAAGTCTTAATCTGTTTGACTACGCACAGAAAATCACCGTCCAACGGTTTAATAATACTTATATATATTGGAAAGCCTCGTGACTTTAATTTTCGGTACTTTGATGAGCAAAGAACCGTAAAATACCGAAGGCTTTAGCCGAATGTAGATTATATTCAGACAATTATAATATGTGACTACGTGTAGGTATTTAATTATTTGACGACGTCTGTGGTCTAGTGGTTCGAGTACCGGACTGCTGATCACGAGGTCTTCACGAGGGTTCGATTCCCACAGGACACAAACATTTATTGTGCTAAACTTAAGTTTTTGTGTTTGTCTGGGTGTTTTCTATGTATTATAAGTATATATTTACAAAAAAAAAAGTATATAAATATTATATCCATTGTCTAGTACCCATAGTACAAGCTCTACTTAGTTTGGGACTAGATGGCGCTGTGTAAAATGTCCTAGATTATTTATTTATATTTATTTATTTATTTAAATAAGTCCTACTAATAAAATTTGTATGTATGGATGGATGGTTGTTTGTTACTCTTTCACGCAAAAACTACTAAACGGATCTGGATGAAATTTGGCACAGAGATAGATTATAGTCTGGAATAGCACAATAGTTATTTGTTATACAAGAGTGCAAAGTTGCTTTTTAACCGCGTGCTCAATTTTGATGACCGAGCAAGCGAAGGATTCTAAAATTGAATCACGAGCGGAGCGAGTGATTCAAAAATTAGAATCCTGAGCGTCAGCGAGGGAATTAAAAGAGCACAAGGTGAAAAATCTTTGCACTCGAGTGCAACACGTAACTTTTCATCCCACCTCAGCGAGGAAATGACTAAAAAAAACATTTACAACCACAAGATACTTTTATTTCATTTTAGGTATTAAATACTATACGATAGGTGTTTTACAGAATAGAACTCAATACTCAATACTCAATACTCAATACTCAATACTCAATACTCAATACTCAATACTCAATACTCAATACTCAATACTCAATACTCAATACTCAATACTCAATACTCAATACTCAATACTCAATACTCAATACTCAATACTCAATACTCAATACTCAATACTCAATACTCAATACTCAATACTCAATACTCAATACTCAATACTCAATACTCAATACTCAATACTCAATACTCAATACTCAATACTCAATACTCAATACTCAATACTCAATACTCAATACTCAATACTCAATACTCAATACTCAATACTCAATACTCAATACTCAATACTCAATACTCAATACTCAATACTCAATACTCAATACTCAATACTCAATACTCAATACTCAATACTCAATACTCAATACTCAATACTCAATACTCAATACTCAATACTCAATACTCAATACTCAATACTCAATACTCAATACTCAATACTCAATACTCAATACTCAATACTCAATACTCAATACTCAATACTCAATACTCAATACTTTATTGCATTCCATAATGTGTACATTAGTTGGTAGGTATGTAATACTAGAGAAATTGAAAGTAACGTTGCTACAATTACTTGAGTGTAATATTTTTGTTAGGTATTGTAATGTTGGTGTTAGTGACTTAAAAAAATACACCAAGAAAGTTCCGGTAGGCTTGTTGAAAAAATATCGATACATCGATATATCGATATTATTTTTTTAATGTATCGTTATTTTTGAGCGATATTTAATATTTCGATATAAAATTCAAAGTATCGAAAAGGTATAAAAATCTATATTTTTTACAGACCAATAAACATTTATAAGTTTTAAGATTATAAAATCCCAAAAAGGAATACTTTTTTTATACTAACATCTTTTTAACAAATTATATTTAATGTATTTTTTGTTTTTGGTCGACTTGATTTGTTGTTTTATAATTTGGTTTTTAATATATATCGCCCATATATCGATATTTTTAAATAAAAATATCAGTATCGATGCTGATATTTTCAAAAATATCGATTCGACATATATCGATACTTTGTTGCGTTTAGACTCGGAACCCAGGGAAGGTTCCAAGTCTGAGTTTTTAACAAATTAAAAAAAAGTTGTATGATAAATTCGGCGCCAGGGGGGTAAAAGCACGATGTTCTAAATTCAATTTACTTTGTCTCTCTAGAGGATAAAAACGACTTTTGCACTCAGATATCGAAGAGTAAAAATAGTCTTTCCGAGATGGTGGGATGAAAAGGCTATTTATCCCGGTAAAATGTATGGTTCCTGTGGGATAGCGGGCGAAGCCGCTGGCGGTAAACTAGTGAAGAAGTAAAAAAAAGTAAACAAAAAAAAAGTAAAAAACGAAGTTAAAAGTAAATAATAAAATCGTACCATCCACACGAAGAAGAAGAAGTGAAGAAGTAAATATTTAAGGGGCATTTTACACGACTCCCTCTAGTCCCAAACTAAGCATAACTTGTACTATGGGTACTATATACAGTGGGTATGATATTTTTATACTTTTTTGTAAATACATACTCATATAGGAAACACCCAGAAAAACACAAACACTAAACTTATGTTCATTACATAAATATTTTTGTACTGTGGGAATCGAACCCACGACGTTATTTCCCTACGTAATTGTGCCTACTCTATAAAATGGAGTTTAAATTTTAGGTAGGTAGATAGGTACATTATTGGCTGTCAGTTAATGAAGACATTAAACAACAAAACGTGCCTCAACAGCGATGCTACAAACTGATAAAATGTTTCCAAACTCCCAAATTATATCACGTTAATTAATTCAAAGTTAAATTATGATGATACTTGATCTATCTGTAATTAAAATCTGTAGTGTTTGTCATATCAATACACCGTTTGATATTAAAGTACCAATCTACCTATTTACAATAAGCGGACTGCCTCGTTGGTCTAGTGGTCCCAAGCACGATTGCTACGCTAGCCTAGGTTCAAATCCCGGGTCGAGCAGTGTTGTTGGGGTTTTCTGTGAAATTCCCAGTGGCACCTCGGAGTCTGGATTTGTGCCCGGTTGATGACAATACGCTCGCCACCTATCACATGGGTCCTAAACATACGCGCGAAATGTGGGTGTACATTAGTACGCCTCTGCTTAACCCTTCGGGGAATACAGACGTGATGGTATTAATCTACAATAACAGTAGTTCGACGTTGTTTTTGATTAGGTCATCTCGAACAAGATTTGATTTCATTAAGCAGTGGATGGGACACCGAGATTAACTTATTAGGGACGCAGAGTGGCAAGGCAGACAGTCTTCAAAACCAACCTGTTTGCGGATCCGCAACCCAACGGTTGCCGGGAAATAATTGTGTTACTTTAGTTGCAAATACGGGGTTTATTTGCAACCTGAGTAAACTTGGGTTTTAGTATAATAAAAATACTGTAGGCCTATCATAATTTCACGAAGAGGTTATTATGCTTCATTTATGTATTTTTTTAATAATGCTGAGCAAAGGTTCTACCTTTATTTATCTCTATTCACGACTATTTAAGGCCTGTCTGGCAGGAGAGGGGAACATACTTTGTTAGGTACTCTATAATTATACTTATTATTTTTAGAGGTAGTAATTTATAAATTTAAATAACGTTGCCGAAAACTCATTTAAAGTCCTGTTCTTGAGCGGCAAGGTTTAATATCGTTTGAAAAATAAAAATTCTGAGTTCTTAGATTCGACTACAGAACGAGGGTAATTTTGTTTCCTCATTTTTGGAAATGATTATTACACTTAGTACCTACATCCAAACACTGCTTTGATAATTTCAATGTAATATTAATAATATGTTACATAAATAGTTAGGGTACTTTTTTGCGAAAAAAGACTGATAAGGATCAAACGAAATGTGCGTGAAATATCGACAAGCCCACTACGTGTAACTTAGGTACGTACAAAAAGCTTGGTCGTCATAAAAGGCAATAATTAACGAGTCAGCATTAATGTTTCCATTAAGATAAACGTTATTAATTGGCATAACACCGGCGGCCATTCGGCGATGTCTAGTAATTCGTACGTCATTTCACAAAAACGGTGGTATAAAATATTCTGGGGACGTCTGTGAAATTCACATAGTAATCTTTTCAGCTGTAACACTCGACAGCCGGTTACAGGATGATGAATACTTGCGTGCAGAGTACGCTGGCGGACCCAGCGTGTTATCTCTTCTAGACAAAACTTAATACACGCTACAATGATCCTTTTTACAGCGCTATATGAAGTATTTTCGCGTGCACAATAACTTGGAGATATACCCGTGGAAAGTTGACGTATGTAGACATTAGCATCCGCATGTAAACTGGGTGCTACACCGCTAATGGTGTACTCACACGTATCCTTCGTCAAAACCAACAATACATCATCCAACGTAAAGCTTGTACAGAATTCTACGAAAAACCTTGTGTTTTAAATGGTATCGCAGCTGCGATATTTGAACGCCTTTTCATGTAATCGTAGCGAGAATGTTTCATTCATTCGACGCATGAAGTTTGTACTTCTGTAAATTGCTATACCAATATTGAATTCCAACAGAAGTTAAGTTAGCAGTAGAATTAGTTGATTTTAGTAATTCAATATTCGAATTTTTCTTGCGATGAATAAGCTACTTATGTCATAGTCAGACAAGAAAAGGTTAGTTTTTATACAATTTGTGTTGTGTTTAACTTATTATAAATGAACTGCCGAAATTAAATGTTTCAATAACAATTATTAGCTAAATACAAACACGTGAAACAGACTTTAAGTAAAACTTTGATAATTAGATACGAGTACGTTACAACCATTTGAAGTTCTTCTTCATAAGAAGAGTTAAGAATGCAGAATAAGTTGCACCACGCATCTCTGCGCCATGAGAGAATGAAATGTGTATTGTGTATCTTACCGTGTAGTAGATAAAGTTGTATTTTGAATCGCTCTGCGCGCAGCGTTGCGCTGTAATTTCGTATCATTTGGATTCTTTATGTACTAGAGATCGTATTTTAAGTCCCTATGAGTTCGGACTCATAAACCTCCACCTCTCCCAGGTCGAGACGAAGAGAGTTTATAAGGATTTTACTCAAAAAATAAAATAATTTACAAAACGTGTTTTTCTATTTATTATTCCATTTACTAAAACACCATTACCCATAAGCGCGACGACGGAGTAAAAGTAATTTAGAATATTTCATTTAAGCGAAAAAGTCTTGTTCAAATTGCCTCAGGTTTGTAGAAAATCAGAGCGGAATTACTTTTTCTATACCTTTTTTTTGTAGCGAGTCGAGTAGAAATCTTGAGTGCTTATACGCGTTATCTGTGGGCAAAAGGTTCTATTGTTTGCAGACGGAATGTAGGGATGATACTCGGCGGTTAAGTCGGCGAGTTAATTTGGTAATTGCGGTAAGTCGGCCGTAGATGTGGTACACCGTACCGACCGCACACTGATTCTAGGTACCTTGTTACGTAATTTCACTTATACTGTATGTTCGTAATCTGGTCTTAGGAACTTTCTTTTTGGTGAGATGCCTGTCTTTCTGTCTTCATATTGGTCTGCCTTAATTAGTGTTTCTACAGCGCTCTTGTTTTGATATGGAGATTGAATTCACACTCTGGCAGGGTGTATGGTTTATGCGCACTCCTAGTACACACACAGTAGATGTCATAACCAACTAACCTAAATAAAAAATTTTGAAAACCCCCGACACGAAATGTAATTTTCCATTTTGTGGAGGCGGCCATCTTGGATTTGAAATTTATCATAGTGTATAGTATTCTCCTAGTTAAGTCCTTTCAGTTGATACCCATATTGAGGGAGTTATGAAAAAATATGTTATTCGTTATTTTGTAGCGGTGGCCATCTTGGACCGATTTTCATCAAACAAAGCTAAGAACACTCCCGACTATTTCACCTTTCAAATAAAAAAACAAAATCAATTGGTTCATCCGTTCGGGAGCTACGATGCCACAGACAGACACACACACACAGACACGTCAAACTTATAATACCCCGTCGTTTTTGCGTAGGGGGTTAAAAAAAGGCTGTTACTTTTGAAAATGATATATGAAATCAGAAATTAAGTACCACTTGCTTTAAAGGTGAAGAAAATATCTTAGAGAACCAACTTCAAGTTCTTGGGGGTGTTTGCCGATCTGCATTAGGCCAGCGTGTTAGTTTATCGCCTAATTCCTTTTCATTAGAGAGCATGTTGATGCCCTGCAGTAGGACAATAGGTTATTTATAATTATCACTCCGTGACTAGTCGTGACGGTATACCTAATTGAGACAAGATAACGCGACAGCATAATTATTTTAGAAAGAAATAATTAAAGAAAAGTGTCAATTTTAGGTTAGGTTCAACCCCTATGACATATAATGATCCCACTTCAAATGCGGGAGAATTTCAGACCACTGCAAGTTTTGAATGACGTCACTGAGACCAGTATCTACCTACGTCACTAAACCTCACAAAATATTAGCCCTAAAATTAATACCGAGCAATTTAATTCTGTTACTAAATTATTCTTGAACTTGTTAACTATTCGGTTGCATGAATAATGCCGCTGTTTAAAGTTTCTAATTGGTATCTTAATTACATAATCTGTCTTGACTCGGCAACTTTAAGGGAGTTGATCCCAGAGTTCCCGCGTCCGGTCATTGACATTTAAGAGTTTAATACAAGACGTGAGGCAATATAATGAAAATGCGAAATTATAAGTTAAATTTTGCGCCAAGATTGAGATGGCACTTGATTTACCGACGTCTAGGCTTGTAAATTTTATTTGGATAAGTGGTATAAACGAAATTTTAAGAAATGTATCACGTTGAAATAAACCCACGGTTTTCAGGCCTTGTAGATAGTGAAAAATAATTTCGAATCAGCATAAAAAAAGTATATAAGTATACTTAGTACCCATAGTACAACCTCTGCTTAGTTTGGGGACTAGTTTGTGCTATGTAAAATGTTCAAAAATATTTATTTATTTTATTTATTATCATTGAATCCTAGTTTCAATTTACCTACTTATGTAATTTGAAACTTAACTATGTATTAAAATAATAAAAAAATATACCTATTTTTGTCGCAATTTGTAGGTCACACAAGTTGTCAAACCGTACTATATTTACTTGCTTATTATAGTGCGGACTGTGAGCACTTAGCTATAACTAAGCCCCCGCCGTGTGACTACGCAGTTCTTACTCATGCGACCGACAAACATAGAGTGGCTTACGAAAATTCAATTATTTACTTTATGTATGTACTTTATGTGTGTGCAGATAACCAAGAGACGTACTACAACATAATAACGTGATTATGGTTTATGTCAGCAAATGAGCTGTACCTCGACCATAAGTTTTTCTCAGTAAACTCGCTAGCAACGCCGTAAAATATTTGTATGGAAAACCCTTTAACGCCTCTAGCGGTTACATTAGGAACTAAAATCGGCTATGAGGTTAAAGCATTTCGATGCGTAAAAATCCTATCGAAAGCATTTCAATAGAACTCATGGTTGAGGTAGAGGCGAGCCACTTATGGACACGTACAACACTAAAGGAGTTGCTGATGCGTTACCGATTACCAACCTTAAAAGCCGACTGAAAAGCAACAGAGCACAAAAATGTAAGGATGGCCGCCTTCCAGTCAAACCAACCACAGAGAAGCGAGAAATTCACCGCAACATAGACATAATTTTTATTTTATTTATTATATTGATTACATACACTATCTTTACAGGTACTTATATTACCTACCTAAAACAATAGTGTACAGTGCAATTAGAACTATATGCAGCCCGTGTGAATTCACTCATAGTGCATAAAATAAATGAGCTTGTCTAAAACTAAAAGACCTTTTTGGTCAGCACGAATTTAGACGTATTCATTTCAAACCAGCCTTCCTCGTCAAAGTTTTACGCAAAACAATAAATTCAATGTTTCAAAACAAAGCATCAACAATGTATACGGGTGAATAAAAGCCCGTGAGTGCATAATACATTGTCCCTAGCGTTATCAAGTTACTCACCCTTCGAGTAACCATTAAGCTCGGCGGACAGCTGCCCGGCTAGTGTTTATGGCGCGTACAAACATTATGTACTGACGACAAAAGAGTTAGGTATGTAGGAAACTAGCGACATCTGTATTATAACAAATATTGTATCGGTATTGTTAAGCTTAACAAACCCTTTAGCGAATAATGATTTGTAACGCAATCTATGTTACTTAATTAAGTCTAGCAGTGCCAGTATCGGGCAACTGTGAAACCTAATTAAAAAGCGAAATTCTTTTGTAAAAGGGACCTAGAAGAACGTATACATCAGTGGTTTTTTACTAAGTACTTATTCCTTTAGTTAAGTTTTAAATTAAGTTTATAATGATGATAAATAGCGATAGAAAATGAGTTTTCGTGAAAATAACATGCTCGTGCCGCCCGCACGTCTATCTTCAAAAAGTAGGATTTTATCAGGAGTCGTCTGCTGCGCAACACTGGTCAAAACGACGCCGACGCGACGCGCGACGTAGTGAAAGTGACCGACTGTATACCTAATTTATTTGTCGATTGTACCTACGTCGTTCCTTGTGCTACTTTAAACAAACTATTATTCTTGTTACACCGCTGATGTCGAAGAGCGAATTGTCGATACCATTATTTCAGTATCAGGTAACGTTTTAAGTTATAGCTTTGTTATTTACTAGATGTTCATATTAAATACTTAATATTTTATTTATACATTAAAGTATTTTTAACCCCTGACGCAAAAACGATGGGGTGATAAGTGTGTGTGTGTGTGTGTGTGTCTGTCTGTGGCATCGTAGCACAATCGTAGCTCCGAACGGATGAACCGATTTTGATTTTGTTTTTTTTATTTAAAAGGTGAATTAGTCGGGAGTATTCTTAGCTATGTTTGATAAAATTCGATCCAAGATGGCCGCCGCCACAAAATAGCGAATTACATATTTTATCACAACTCCCTCAATATGGGTATCAAATGAAAGGGCTTAACTAGGAGAATACTATACACTATGATAAATTTCAAATCCAAGATGGCCGCCACCTCAAAATGGCAAATTACATTTCGTGTCGGGGGTTTTCTAATTTATACATAGGAAAGTTCTAAATAATTTAATTATAAAAGTCGGATGATTACTAGACTACTGGTCGTAAAAGCGACTGCTACAATGGAGGTTCTAAGTTTGATTCCCTAGTCGAGCAAAGTGTTATTGGGGTTTTCTATAAAGTTCCCAATGGAATATCGAGTTTGGGTTTGTGATAAAATGAACTAGGTATTGAACTCTGAAACCCGTATCAAAATAAGTTTTAGATGTCACGCTTGCTGAAAAAAATTCAAACAATTTTATTCAACCGCTTATTTTTTTAACTTTTAGTCTGAGTATAAAAGTTATTTAAGTGGTTCCTTTTTTACAGTTTTCTATAAATGGCGTAAAAAATACAAAATCGTACGATATACTCAATGATTGATCTTTATTCCCGACAAATGTGGGTATTTCATTTCGAGGATTTTATTGAACTCGCTCAAAATACTAAACGACCTTCGGATTTAAAAATCGCTGTTTTAGGAAAATAAATTTACATTTGACTGCGCTTAAAACTTTAAATCGATGAATTTAATTACCAACTTAAGCTGATAAGCTGGGGACGCAAAGATCTTTCGGCCCAATAAATCCTCTGATCGGTCGACCCCGACTTTTTCGAACAAATTGATTAAATCCTGCGAGGCGTCGATCTCGCCGCGGGAGGCCTTACAAAAACATTTTATTATCCCTTTAAAACATTTTCCCTGTGTGTAAAGAAAAGCCATCGACGGAGGGAGATATCCATCCGTCTCCCACAGGATACGATTATAGACCGCACATCGATTGGTCTGTACTGTCAAGTAATAGAAATTCTCGATGATTTCTATTCAATAGAACTTATTCGTTTGCCGCGGCGTAACGTAAGGATTTTAAATTAGATGTCACTCAATATTTTTTGATATCTTTTTGTGTCATATAAATACAAATATTCTTAATAAAACTTATGTACCTACCCTGCTACGTGCTACCTACTAATGGTATAGTTATTAAATACGCTTAAAGAAGACATTCTGTATTTCCTTTTTTACTCGACTCTTAAAGAAAGCTCCTATCAGAAAGTCAAGCCATTTTTCGAGTCCCAATCAAAGCACTTCGTACTCTTCGAATGAAGTCTGCCAGCCCACACTTAACTAGGCCGGCGTAGTGTACTTAATAGCCCCTTGCATTCTGAGGAGACATACGTGCCCATCAGTGGGACAGTAGGCACCTAAAGGGTTTAATAATGTTCTTAACCTTTTTTACTCCTAATAAGTACCTAATAAGATTGCACAGAAAAACATACCAGGAAAAATTACTGACTCACCTATTATGTCCCTATAGGAAAAATACAAAGCTTTTATCAACCGCGAGCTGCTCAAAATATAATCAATACATTTGCTCCGCATACACACGACTCATCTGTAAAGATTTATGCGGCTCTAGTTTTGCGCCAGCGGCATTTCTTTTCATGCATATAAACTGGGAAGAAAATTGTTTATTTCCTGTCTCATCGGCTTTCGGCTTCACAATGCACTGGCTCCACTAGGGGCATTTATATTCGTCAATGGTTTATCTTACACATTTGTTATCGTTTGTTTGCATTTATTTTGAGCTCCATTATATTGGTGAATGCAGACAATAACTTCATTTTAGCGGATCATACTTTATCGGGTTGGTATTTTCCCTGAAAATAAGTTTCAGGGTGCAATTTAATAATTATAATATGTATTCCTTTAGATTTTTGTCGATGGATTTATGGGAAGGGGAAGACCAAAGAAAATATGGATGGACGGTGTGAGAAAGGATAATTATGTCCATAAAGGATATGAATTAAGAGATGATGGCTAATAGAGATGCATAGAGGAAAAAGACTGTGTCGACCCCGAGTGAATCGGATTTAATAATTTTTCTATGTTACGCCTAAGAACTTTGACTGCCTTGTTGGTCTAATTTTCCCAAACGTGACCGCTATACTAGAGGTCCTGAGTTCGATTCCCAGGTCGTGCAAAGTGCAAAAAACCAGCTAGTAGTATGGATTTGTGACCGGTTGATGGCAATATAGGCTCACTATCAATTACATGAGACCTACGACATACGGGCAAACTGTGGATGTACATTAGTACATCTCTGCCTAACCTTAAGGGGAATAAAGGCGTCATGATATGTGTATGCCTAAGAAATGAATAGTGACCGATAAAAGGCGGTTGTACATGGGAGTTTATTATCCTTATCACTGAATTTCAGCTGTGGTGTTACAATATACTATACGCCCACAATCCACTAAGTACCTATTATTACTCACAAAGCAATATTTTATACACACGTTGAAGTGGAAGGGTTACTTGGGTTCAGCTTTAGAGAAATATCGACATAAACCCATCTAAAATTATACACATTATACAGAGAAAAGATTTGTATTTTAGTTTCTATTGAATCAACTCAAAAACTAAAGGACCGATTTTAAAAGGTTTTTCACCAGTAAAATGCTATGTTATCACTGAGTATAAATACAGTCTATATTTTTTATAAATGTTCACCCATCCGATATCAGGACGGGTCGGGTAGTTATATTGTTCTTATAGTATAACCTAACCTAACCTAAATAAAAAATTTAGAAAACCCCCGACACGAAATTTAATTTGCAATTTTGTGGTGGCGGCCAACTTGGATTTGAATTTATCATAGTGTATAGTATTCTCCTAGTTAAGCCCTTTGAATACCCATTTGATACCCATATTGAGGGAGTTGTGAAAAAATATGTAATTCGCTATTTTTTTGCGGCGGCCATCTTTGACCGATTTTCATCAAACTTAGAAGCTAAGAACACTCCCGATTAATTCACCTTTCAAATAAAAAAAACTAAATCTAAATCGATTCATCCGTTCGGGAGCTACGATGCCACAGACACAAAGACACACACACACACACACACACACACACACACACACACACACACAAGCACACGCACGCGCGCACACACACACACACACACACACACACACACACACACAGACACGTCAAACTTACACCCCGTCGTTTTTGCGTCGGGGGTTAAAAAGCGTTAATCGTTCATCCGTACGGAGATTTTAAGAGACTTCAAAATGTCATCATCGGCCCGTATTCATCCACTTTTTTCATCCAGTTGCTGCCAGCTACCTTCTGCAAGTCGTCACTCCACCTATTTTTTATTGCCTTCAGTGGCAGACGAGCAGGTGGCCCACCTGATGGTAAGTGGTAACCACCGCTCATGGACATCAATACCGTCAGGGAAGAGCTGAGCCGCCGCCTACTGTGTATGGTGGAGAGCTTTTTTAGGCCGAGAAAATATACAATAGTCGAAAAGACGTCATCTAAATCGGAAACTTTCTTCTACTAACCTTAAAAGAAGATATCTATCTTCCTCGACACTCAACACACTCTCTAGTTGTGGAGTTTGTCGCATTTATAATATTAGTAGGTAAGGATAAAGTAATCTTGATATATGTATGCGCATATAGGGTGGCATCACACGAGTGTTGCAGCGCCAACCTGACGTCGGGACACCGGGTGCCGTCTTGGAACCGAGTGGCGCAGACATCTTGCGTAATTGAGCTGTCTCGCCAGCCACCTTCACTGCCACTCCCACTAACATTACATAAACACATAACATACCATCACGCCTGCATTCCCCGAAGGGTTGGGCAGAGTTGTAGTTACACCCACAGTTCGCTGGTATGTTTAGGTTTCATGTAATAGTGGGTGAGCCTTTTGCCATTTGCTCGACTTGGGAATCAACCCTAGAGCGTCAGCCGCCATTTAATCTCTGTTTATCATTCCGTTGTTCTAAATTCATACTATTAAAAATCTGAAATTCCTAAACCGCAGTTCTAGGAAAAGATAGCATCCTCACTGGCCTACTATTTGTTCCTAAAAATCCTATAAATCCGCGTCTGACATCCAGTATTATAAATACGAAAGTGACTTTGTTTGCATACTTATGACTTTTTTACGCCTAAACCGATGTACAGATTTTGATATTTGACAATACATCCCGAGGTTTTAAAATACATACCGATTTTGTGTTAAATATGTTAATTGTAAATAGTTATAATTTGTGTATGTGAGCAAAAGTGTGTATTAAATAACGTTTGCTAAGATACTTAGGTTACTTCGGAGTTCACCTTTATTAATTACCGTTGTTCAAGCGTTCAACTAGTTCTAATCGCCGTGAAAATTGAGTTCAAACAACGTTATATCTGCTGTGTATTTAACGAGAACATGATTTTATTTTAATAACATTACGAGCTGTAACGAAACTCATTAAAATATTTTTAATAACTATTTCAGAACATTAGTTGACAACTAATCTGATTATTATCTCATTTTCAACTAATTATCAAGTAAAATGAAACAATTTAAGCTTTAAACTCGAAATTTGTTGAAATATTCAGTTAAATACAAAATATTCATTATTTTAGCGAGTACGACAGTTGCTGTAATTAATCATTGGCAATTAATCATTGTAGGACTGTAGGAATAAGCAATTAGAGTGTACAGTGAGGCGAATCAGTAATTGAGTTTATATTTCTCCCTGTCTTAATTACCAACTGTTGTACATAAGGATTATTGACCTGAAAGTAAAAGCTGAGTAAACTGTTTTAATTATCTGTTATCAAAGATTAGACCCATTTTAGCAAAATTAAAGAAAATACGATCTCGATTACAAAAGATATTTAGCATTTGTCAATGCAGAATATAATAAAAAACAAAACTTTTTTCTGGAATATTTATCTATACCTAATTATAACTAATAATATGAAGAGCATATATACAAGATAGATACATTACATAGTATGTATACATTACATAGTATGTAATGTATCTATCTTGTATATAATATGCTCTTTACCTTTAAAAAAATATTAGCATTACTCTTTTATTAATATCCTATTTAAGCTGTGTTTTTATGTGCCCACTTAGCTAAATCAATGATTAGCGCGGAGTTTAGGGACCCGGGGCGGGGCGTTTGCTAACTTCTTTCTTAATTTATTTCCCTTTCATTTTTGTGTTCGGACATCGTACTTAAACTTTTAATTTAAAATTGAGTCCTTGACCCTCCCTTCTTTATTTTGCTAAATATTCAAAACATAAGAAAAATAAGTTTTTTTTAGTGCGGGTTAGAATAAACACAACAACAAGCTAATTATAATAACAAATTATAATAAACAAATAAATTAAAATGATACTTTAGATAGACCATGTAAAAAGGTACCGTTAGGTAGGAGGTACTCGACAGTCACGAAATGATCCTTTGAACTTTAAATCCCATCAGAAACTATTTGATGTATAAAAATAGAGTCGTCGTTTGCCTTCCCTTCTTAAAAATTATAAATTCGCTAATTCCAATCGTGAAATCCGGCGCTATAGCTCCAATGTCTTTATATGCCAAGTCACTCCAAAATCTCCATCTTTGTATGTAACTAGGCAATGACATTTTCACAATGACACTACAGAATGACGTCTGTCACATGTCATGATTCTCACCATATGAAGTGCCGTCGGATGCCACTATGGTAGACTTCCGCACTCGCATAGCACTGCATAGACGCACAAACAGCATTGTTAAACACAGAAGGAGACGATGAACCGCCATATTTTATAACCAAGATCAGTAATTAAAATCAAACTGAGGCAATTTATGAAACACTGTTATTAAAATATAAATGGATTCTATATAATCTAATAAAATAGCTTCTTGCACAGCGCCTTGCAATAATTAACGCTGAATAATATCTCTATGAACTTGAAATAATTTAAAGAAATACTCCATGTTTTTGTTAAGTTTATTGTTGTATTATATTTAGACGACAGACTGGTTAAGCTGGTTCGAGGACGATGAACTATGAATTGCGTGTAAAAATTTTCGGGTCTTTGGCAGCTTGCAGGCGTGAAATGTTTTTAGTATTTTTTTACATACCTAGTTTAATAATAAATATTAACCAAAGATACAAATATTGTAACAGTAACAATCGGCACGATTTTCTTGCAATGAATTTAACACTTAACCTTTTTTAATTGGAAGTCAACAAACGAGTAGGCGAGCTATGAAGTGGGCATTTTTTTGTCGGACCTGGTAAGTAGATAGACCCCACAGAATTGTAAAACTTCAGACCTATGAGTACCAGTCCTACCTGTATTTTGTTATTATTCAATAAAGTGATGTGGATTTAAACCAATTGCCTATACTAAGGAACGAGTCTTTTACTCGTACGATGGGCGCACTGAATAATTTATTATTATAGTCTACTTAGTATCGAATTGGTACGCAATCCGAACGAAAAGGTTTTCCATGTCTTATTGCATATAATTACAGTAATGCTTTCTCCTTGTATCGCTTGATCGAATCGGAAAAGGTTCGCTAACATAACAAGAAAAAAATATTAACAAGGATTTTATTGTTATTGATGAAAACACTGTAGTTAAATATTTGGTTAATATTAGGATTGTAATTTTTTTTTGTTTAATTCCTGTTTACAAATGGTGGGGTTTCTCTACTGTAATTCTGAAATTTTTTTGGCTTATGGTGAAGACTCTTTTAAGAAGTTTCTAGATCATCATCACGTCTGTATTCTCCAAAAAGTTACTCAAAGGTGTATTGCCGTACTCCTACAGTTCAGCCATGTAATAGGGAACGCGCTTCTTAGCTTTAAACTGGATAAATATATTCTACAATCGTAATATTTTTACGACTGAAAAGTGTTCCCGCTAAAGCCTTATTCCAATAATCTTACGTTCTTAACTTTTGCATTCTCAGAGTCAACTGCAGTTAAGTCCCCTACTATAAATTATATGTGCTATTTATCAAAATGTCGGCAATAAGGAAAGCTCGTCGTTATCCGCGCAGTTGCGATTCTTTACCTAAAAGAGTTCGTGATAGATGACGAGTCGTATCGTTTGCTCTCGGGTAATTTACTTTATCTGAGTTGTAATAGTATTGGCATCTTATAGTTCTATGTAAGAAATTTATGGCTTTCCAAATCATGTTCGTTTGAGATGGTTTTTTAAGGATGTAAAATATATACTGAATCTATACTTGGCATATTGGGCGGTTACTTAGCGTGAGGTTTGAGTCGAGAAATATGCTATTGGTTTTTTGTATGTTTTGCCTAACCATGGTTACATGACACCTAAAAACATACCGGTGGATGCAAATGTGGATGCCTAAATCTCTGCAAATACATTGAGAGAGTAGAGTGAGAGAGTATGTATATTCATACGAAAACAAAATATTCGGTAGGAAACCTTTTAAATATGTACTTGTGAATAGCTTATATTCTCCATGTAATACATTTATATCACTATTTTGTATAATAACTATCCCGTTTCAACGTTAAATTCATACCGAATAAATATATCTATGTGAACTCGATTCTAGTGCTTATAAAGTACTTAGTAGCGCATAAACCTATCTGAATTAATAACCCTCCTTCAGCCGTCGGGTAAAAAGAGATAACGTTGTACTTATAAAGAAGCGCAAATCGACTAAGTGGGCAAAAAGTGAACTAATATCCAAGTAATTCCGTGAGCGTGAAGCGATTTTTTGTAGAAATGGGTTGACACAAATGTTTGCTAAACTGCTAACTATCACACTTGTTCCCCGATATTTTTTACTGCCTCCGATAAAATTTTGTTCATTTCACAGATGGCCAATATCTTTGAGGAACTAGGAACAAATTTTCTTTTATTTGTTACTGAGCGTGAAAACGGATGACCTTGTAAGTAACGTTTTGTAAAATATCTGCGTGTTGCCCCATCCTCCATTCCAAAGTTTCCTCTCGGCATGGATGTTGCAAAATTTAACAAAACCCATGTCTTTGTCATCATCCACTGCCTTCATTATCCCAATGCTGGATATAGGCCTAGCCCATAGACCTTAAACACTGCCAATTGCCTCGGTCCTGCATTCCATCTTATTTTGGTAATTAAATACATTTTTGTTTCATTTGTTCAACGTGTGTAAAAGTCTGATAGATACGATATCGAGGAACTTATTGCCGATCACAACATTCATACGCATAGTTCTCGAACATAGTTCGAAACATACATGCCTGCGAAACTGATATAGTATAGCTAAAAGGGCAAGTGTGAGCGAGTAGATGGGCATACTGAACAGTTGTATAGACATAGCATAGATACTGTCGCTATATTAGATAGCCTTTGTCTCTGATGACCGCCAGGAATTCCCCTTCACACGTGTTGCGTCACATTCTCCGACAAATACCTTCGCATAATTAAATTTCAAATTCAAATTCAAATATTTTATTTCAATTAGACCATATAAATAGGTACTTTCGAAAAGTCAAACTAGTTGCACGGTTCCAAAAAGTTGGACTTATGGAGAAGAGCCGGCAAGAAACTCCATAGTCACTCTTTTTAAAAAAATATATATAAATGGTTACAGTAATCATTTAGTTTTGAGGATAGTGCAGTTCGATACGTAAAATTAAGACACGAAACGTAAAATTAAGTACTTACCTATTTAAAAAAAAAAAGGATAGCTATAAGCAGTAAGAGCTGACCAGTCCCGACAGACAGCACCCGTTCACGAGCATGACGTGTGTATCGGCGCCGTTTGACTCAACCATGTTGCAGGGAATAAAACGACCCGACACACAACGCCACCATCAGCAGGACATTTGAGTGAGCATGACATACTCAGACCGCCGAGCTAGATAAATATTAAACATAAAGTAATATCAGACTGCAGAATACTCGTACTTCACAGTTTATAAATTCACTATTTTAATGCAACTAATATATTAATTCGATTTATAAAATTATGTACCTATATTATTATATGTCATACAAAACATCATGTCAAATAATAATTATAATAAATAAATGTCATCAGATAAAAATAATAATAATAAACATGTGTATAATTTAAGCATGTCAAATTGTATAAGGTATAATAAAAATTCTCTCGTTAGGCGACTAGTGAGGTATCACCCTGTGGAGCTGGACTAGCACTATCCCATACATTTTTATCTAAAAGGTAATCTTCCAATTTATAATAAGCTTGCCTACACAGGGTTAATTTAATGATTTTCTTGAATTTATTTTCTGGGAGTTTTAAAATTAGGTCCGGAATTTTATTGTAAAATCTTACACAGTACCCCATAAAAGAGGTATGAACCTTAGCTAGACGAAACTGTGGCTGCATTAATTTTGATTTATATCTAGTGTTATAATCATGCAGTTCACTTTTTTTTGTATAAAGGTGTAGATTTTTTCTTACATACATTATATTCTCATAGATGTACTGAGAAGGCACTGTCATTATATTTATTTCTTTAAAGAGTTGCCTAAGTGAATCTCGACTACGTAGATTGTAAATGGCTCTAACAGCTCTCTTCTGCAGTATAAAAACGGATTCTATGTCTGCAGCGCGGCCCCATAGCAATATTCCGTAAGACATTATGCTATGAAAGTAGCTGAAGTAAACTAGTCTTGCGGTTGCTATATCTGTAAGTAGTCTGATTTTTCTAACTGCATAAGCAGCTGAACTCAGGCGTCCTGCTAAAGCCCTAATGTGCGGACCCCATTGTAGCTTTGAATCTATCTTGATACCAAGGAAAACCGTTTGGTCGACAAACTCAAGCTTGTTACTGTTTAAAATAACGTCACACTCCACACACCTGACGTTGGGTAGAGCAAACTTTACACATTTAGTTTTCTGCCCATTTAATACTAGATTATTAACTGTGAACCAATCATGGACCTTAAGAAGCGCGTTATTGATATCTTTAGTATTTGGTACACGTCTGTTTAGTTTGAAAATTAACGACGTGTCATCCGCAAATAACACTATCTTCGATTTGTCATCAAGCATGTAAGGTAAGTCATTTATATATACTAAAAATAAGAATGGACCTAGAATAGAACCCTGAGGTACGCCCATTTTTACTTGAGTGCCGGGCGATTTAGCTGCGTTTATTTGTACTCTTTGTTGCCTATCTTGCAAGTACGATTTGATAAGATTCAACGATTTATGCTTCAAACCATAATGCTCCAATTTTGATAGCAGAGTTTTATGACTTACGCAGTCAAAGGCTTTAGAGAGATCACAGAATATACCGATGGCATCCTGCGACTCTTCCCATGCATCATAAATATGTTTGATAAGACTGATACCAGCGTCAGTAGTGTTACGTCCTTTGGTGAAGCCGTATTGCTGGTCATGAAAAAGCCTATTTATATTGAAATGTAATAGCATTTGATTGAGCATGATCTTTTCAAATATCTTGCTAAACACAGGTAGAACAGACACTGGTCTAAAATTGCCAGGGTCTTGACAGTCTCCAGATTTAAACAAAGGTATAATTTTGCTGTATTTCATCAAATCAGGAAAGGTTCCATGGTCAACGCATTTGTTAAATATTATCGCTAAGTGTGGTGCTATTGTGTTAATTATACTTTTACAGACATTAACCGATATACCCCATAGGTCTTCAGTTAATTTAATTTTGATTTCTTTGAAGACTTTTATAATACACAGGGGGCTTACATGCTTAAATCTAAAAGTTATAGGACAGGCAGCTACATTCTGTTTCAGTAAAGCAGTAGAATATGTGGGTGAAGAATCTAATGATTTAGTAATATTTAAGGGAACATTAGTAAAGAATGTCTCAAATTCTTGTGCTACTTCGGCATCTGTGCTTATTAAACCTCGTGCCGTTTCGAGAGTGAAAGTAATAATAGAATTTAGTTTCGATTTACCACTTTCGGCATTAATTATCTTCCAAGTGGTTTTTATCTTATTATCGGCGCACCTAATTTTATTACTAATATACTGAGATTTTGCTACCTGACATACCTTTTTAAACATTTTTGAAAAGGTATTTACGTATTGAATGAATTTCTGACTTTTGTCGTAACGTTTTAACCCATATAATTCAAATAGACGTTCTCTGCTTTTACGAATACCTGTAGTAGCCCAGTCACTGAACTTAAACTGACAGCTAATCCTCTTTGATTTTATTTCGAAAAAGGTATCGAATTCATTTTTAACGATTGAGAAGAAATGTGAGTAATGATTGTCACAGTTTCTATAACTGTTATTTTGAACAGTCAATTTACCAATTAATGAATTATTAAACTTTTCTAATTTATTTGATGTTATATGCCTAGACTTAATTTTTATATTACTCGGAGATTTGCTTGTATTAAATGTGACGGTTTGACCACTGTGATCAGATGACAAGCAATTTATAATCGCTTCATCTAAGTACTCACAGTTGCAGAAAACATTATCGATGCAAGTTGCAGATGTAGACGTAACTCTAGTAGGCTCGAAAAAAACATGAACCAAATTAAATGACTTAAATAGGCACAGTAATTTGCTACTAATCACATTGTCTTCTAATATATTAACATTAAAGTCGCCACAAACAATTATAGACTTCTTTGAATGTAAAAGTGTTTTAAGAACATCCTCCATTACGGATTCAAATATTGTAAAATTTTGGTGATTTGGAGGTCTATATACACATAATACAATATGCTTATCCAGCTCAACACAGGAGATTTCGATAGAATGTTCAACCGACCTCGAGACTATATCTTTACGTCCTTTACCTTTCAGTGAGTTCTTAATTAAAATGAGCGAACCACCGTGTATCATACATTTACGGTTGAAACAACTAGCCACAGAATAATTTTCATAACTAATAGACATCTGGTATTCTTTTAACCAGTGTTCCGTTACACAAACAATGTCAAACTTAAATTTTTCTAAGAAAAGTTCAACTTCTAAAATTTTGGAAGAAAATCCTTGAATATTCTGATGACATATTTTCAAAGTATCCAAACTCGTTCTTTTTATAGCCGACTGTAACAATGAGCCAGAAGATAGAACTATGGTTTTGTTAGTGTCTTCTGTTGTCTTATTGACTAGTTTAAATTAGGATCCGGAGTAAGATTCATGCCACCAGTGTCAGAACTATTTGGCAAGGCCATACTTCGCGTACGTCTCCCCATTTGTGGACAATAATCCACAGTCATAAAATTGTTGGGGACACTAGGCGTCATGAAGTCCAAAATTGAACACTCCTTCGTGTTGCCGCCTATGTTATCTATATAACTAGATACCACTGGCTTGTCAGATAGTGCTAATTTAATATTGTGAGCTATCAAAGTAGCGATCAAACACTTGTATTTCTTAGGAAGAAACATAGCTTCCTGTGTCAATTGGAATCCATTAACAAAGTTATTTGTGTCGAAATACACTAATTTCTTACTATGACGACACGTCAACATGTGCATTGTGTTATTTAGTCTATACAAACACTTATTTTCATTTTCCGTCAAAGAACTGGAATAAGGAAATGCACATAACATGATTTTTTCTATATTATTTAATTTTAATAAGGTGTCTACAGCATCCACAATGTCCTTTTTTTTAACACCAGAACTATTTCCCAACAACAAGACTAATGTGGTGTGAGCATCTATAGGTCTATTTACAATTTGTTTAATAATTGCACTTAATTTAAGATCAGGATAGCAATAATTAATAACCCTCTGAGACAAGTGGTTCTGTAATAGTAATCCAAAACCTGATCCTAGCTGATCCGAGAAAACAACAGCTTTGTCTTGTTTAAGATTGACACCACATGCTACAGGCTGAGTGATTTTAGGTGAGGGTGCAGCAGGTTGGGGTGTGGGTGCAGCAGGTTGGGGTGCGGGTGCAGCAGGTTTGGGTTTGGGAAGTGGTGCGGAACAGGCACAACTGCATACAAGATTATTTGTCAGAGACTCATATCTCTCAGCATTGTACCTAACTAAGTCCACCAGCTCCCCTGCCTCCAAGATGCGTGTGCTCAGTTCTTGTTGAGCAGCCTCATATTTACTAAAGATATCAGAAAGTAAGTTTTCCCTAAGAAATAATTCCTCCCGCAAGCCCTTGATGTCAATGTCATATGTAGCCCTACTTAGTTCTAATTCAGAGGTGCAGGCATTTAATTGAGTTAATAAATTGATGCGCTCCTTTCTTAAGCCTAGATTTAATTTTAAAAGATTTTGTTTCCTAATAGTATTACGGCACCTTTTCATAAATTTCCTAATTTTAATATACTTTTTTAACTTATTGTGACTTATTAACATAGGGCATGTGGATGTAGTATCATCACCAGTCAAATCAATAGTCACGGCAGGCTTACACTCAGCACTGAACCCGCTATGACCAACCAACTCATTAAACAGACTGTGGGTGTTAGCAGTCTGTATGTTATCCTTGACCGACTCCATGACAAGTATAGTTTTATGGGCCTCTAATAGTTCACATTCTAGTTGTGAAATGCGTTTCAAAGCTAACTCATGTGTGTCTGTACAGTCTTGAAAGTTAGACACTTGTTGTTGCAATTGGTTGAATTGGTCAAGCAAGTCCATGTGCTGTATGTGCAGCTCAGCCAGGTCATTCTTAAGTAGGGTATTTTTGTCAACAATGTTCTTGACTTCCACTTCACTGTCTTCCCGTTCCTGGAGAAGTTGCTCACATAGGTGCTTCGAAGAGTCTAGTTCCTTAAGGGTTGCTCTTAGTTTAACTTCCATATCTCTTGCAACTGCACTGCGGGTCATCATTTTCTATTTTTAAGTTCCAGTCACCTGGAATGTAAAATAGACAGCTGAATAGCAAGAAATAAAGAAAAATCAAAGTGAGATACAGAATAGGGGGTAGGAGTATGGAATGAAAATTAGATATAAAAATTAAAAACTAAAAGACTAAAGTTATATTATTATAAGTTATGGAAAGTCAGATGTCTATTTTAAAGTATGAGTTACTACTGTTTTGATGTTTATCATACCAGTTAAATTAAAAAACAAAGCTTAATGATGATCCTAAATATAACAATTATGTACTTACTTAATAGTTAGTACACAATGTAAATTTGTATTTATTTATTACCCATTGAAATATTAAAACTAAGGAAGTTCTGTGGGCTAAACCTTCTGTAAATAGATGGTAAACAATGATTTTGCACAAACAATATTTTCAAGCAAAACCAATGCAGTGAATAGTGGATATTATAACTCAAGGCAATGAGTTTTTTAGGGGAAATTGAAAATGTAGTAAAATAAAACAAAATACTCCCCGGGATTGTTAAATTCAGCTGATCCAATGTTGACAATGTTCAAATCTGAATCCGTCCGTTGACCCCGTGTACTGGTTGACAGCCGGTAGTAGTTATCTTCTTGATTTGCAAGAAAAGTACCACACAATATCTCGCAAACACTTGGCACATCAATGTAGTTATAATTTCGATAAAAATTACAATAGTCTGTCACGAATTATACACAGAAATTATTTAAAAATTAAATTAATTCACAGAGCAGTTTCTTTTGACAACCGGCTACCAGTGTTGCCAGCAGAAAAAATTCGACGTTAAAAATTAAACGTTACATAATTAGAAAGCGGTATTGAATAAGAAAATTCATGAAATCAAAAGTAACGTAAAGTAGATTTGAAAAGAAGTACCTTTGGTTCGGTGACTTAAGTAAGAAAGCTTATGTATTGTTAGAATTTTTATACTCCAAAAAAAGCTTGACTAATATACTTTTTTTACGTATTTAAAGACAAATTAGCTAGGTATGAAACACAATAGCGATTTAATTGTAAAGTGGTAATATTAATTCGTTGCCTTTCCCGAAAAAGGTTTACAGCTACCTGTTTGCGAAGGGTCCGTCTGGGTATCCTTGCCAACGTAATTTGATAAAAATTAGCATCGGTTGTTTCCTAGGCGGCCCAATTAATGAAGGTCGCGCCGAGGAACTTGACTAATGAGGAGCTTGTCCCGACCCGGGTGTGCCACCAACTGGATACTGGATACTGGATACTGAATAATTATGCCTACAATGTAGTAGCCATTTATATAGACACGCTGTTGAGACGTGCACTTTTGATCACGAGAAAGTAAGGAGAGGATAGCAAGCGCAAATATTTTTCCTTCACCGTTAAAATAAAATAAAATAAAAATAGCCTTTATTTCCTTACTTGTACAATACTCTTATATAAATATAATTTAGAGTTTTATAATTTAAGGGTCATCAATCTCTGGATGAAGGCCTCCTCCATCTTTCGCCACTTCACAGTTAAAGCGGGTGTTAATTCATGAATTTCGCATAGATTTTATCTCAAGACCTAGGCTATCACTACTAAATTGGATTATTCATTTTTAACTTAGGTATCTGAAAAAGGAAAATCAACGTTACGTTGCAAGTTTCCAGATTTTTCCTTCAGTGTTAAAGCGGGTGTTAATTTATGAATTTCGGACATAAGAATTGCTGGGGCGTCTAATCGATATCGTAACTGTACATCACTATACACCATGTCCCCACACTACAAAACAGCTCAATCAGGGATTTGCGTAATTAGATAACATCCTATTGACAGCCGTTGAAGTGTGTCAAGCATATATAATTCAGCAATTAATGTGGAAATTAATTCATTAATAGTGATAATTAGTTAATGATATATCAAAGATTGTATATCGTTTTCCTGGAATAGAGTTCTGTGGTTGGGTGGCATAGAAGAGAATTATAATAACTACTTAACTTGCTCGCGGTGTTATTTACCACCCAAAGATTTTTTTTTTAGATAAATATGCCTGTGATCTTTAGAATGTAATTTATATAATGTGCTTGCCAAATTTCATTAAAATATGTTAAGCAGTTTAGTAACAGATAGACATAAAGACTGAGTTACTATCGCATTTATAATAATCTGTCTATGGAGTATGGTAGTTAGAATGGCTTGTGCAATGAACTATAATATGTACTTAAATGTACTTTATTTTTAAGTAAAGATAAATAAATAAATGATTAACTTACCTAGTTAAGACAACTTTTACGACTAGCTAAATCCAGCAAAACTTTTTTTGGATTAGAATTTTGACGTTAGCTGCTAACATTATAATTATTCCCGGAGGCTAGTCGATTTAAAACCACAATGGGCCAACCTTGATATAAGTGCGAAACCAGACGACAAGAATTTAGGTAACGCTAATAAAAAGGGTTTACGAGACTATTTCAGTGTCTACATTGACTAATAAATATTTTTGTTGACTAATAAAATTTATTTTGTCTGTGGCTCGCCCAGTTTTTATTGCTGAGTGTATGAACAATAATCGTAGATATTGAACGAGAAAGGGTTAAAAGAAGCAATGATATTCTCTGCAAATCCACTTTAAAAATAAAGTATTGAGCTGTTTTGTATTTGGTATTATGAACATTTGTTTGAACAAATATTTATTTAAAACACAGTCCCAAGTCTGCAATTTAATTCTATCGAAATATATTTCAAAATATTATAAGCTGGGAAATATGTGACAAAATCATTATCACTTACTAAGGAAACTAATTCAGTGTATTTTATGTCACCATGACAAATCAAATCAAAGGGATTTTAACAAAATAGTCGTATATATATAAACTGACGTATTTGGGAGCCAAAACTGTCAAAAACCTGTCAGTGAAATAAATGAACGACGCAAACATTTTATAAAAACAAAAAGATTCGATTTTCAAACTTAAACAAAACTTACAGATTCCTAATTCAATTACTGTTAGATACTCTACGTAAACCTATATATAGGTATTGACAATACGAGTAGGTGAATGTACGGCGGAAAGTACAGCTTGATCCCTTTTAAACAAACGATAAAACCTGGGAAAATAAAGAATGTTTGTCCTCGTTCTTTGTGTGACGAGAGTAAGTAACCTCATGTCAATAAGATGTTAAGCATCTCACCAAACTAAGGCGACATTAAATTGAAACATTAAGATCTTATTTTCATTAAATATTTAACTGCTTCATAATCCGTGATCGTAAGCATCTAAGAGTTCCTGGGTTCGATATCCAAGTCGAGCAAAGTGTTATTGGGGTTTTTAGTAGCAGCTCGGAGTTGGTATGATCGCTCCCCTTTACATAGAACCTAACACATGTGGCTGGGTGTCTAACCCTTCTGGGAATACTGGCGTAATAGTATGCGTAATAAAAATAAAAAGTATTAAAGTTTTCAATTCAAATTCTATTGGAAATTCTGCCAACTCACGTTTCAGCAATTTCAACGATTTCTGCATTACATATATTTCTAACGTAATAACCAATGGGTTGAAAGTATTCTATTAAAAAGTTATTGAATTTTAAAATCCGTCTCAAATACCATCACGCCTTTATTCCCCGAAGGGTAGACCGAGGCGTACTAATGTACACCCACACTTCGCCGTATGTTAGGTCTCAGGTAATAGGGGGCGAGCCTATTGCTATTCATCATCAACTTATTAACTGTCCCACTGCTGGGCACGGCTCTCCTCTCAGTATGAGAAGGATTAGGCCATAGTCCACCACACTGGCCTAATGCGGGTCGGCAGACTTCGCACGCCGTCTATTGCTATTAATCCTGCATAAAACCAAACTCCGAGGAACTCTTCTAGTACGTCGACCGTAGCAGTCGCACTCAGAACTCAGCTTAACGAGGCAGTCTCAGAATCCTTCTCTCAATATCAATGCTAAAATCGCAAGAAAAAAGAGTATGTTGATATCTAGAGGTGTGACACGGAGATTATTTTTAGCCACGCCCGCGCTGTGAAAAGGGCAGAACGCTTCAGATTTTTTAATATCTTTCTATATACGATCATCATAAAAAGGTTTTATGGCTCTACAGGTTTATTGTTAGCTATTTTAGGAAAAAAAAGTCCGCAGGTTTTCGTGTTGACCCAGACGGGGCCCTCCCTTTTGTCTCGCACGTAATGAATGTGGGGTTCCCTGCGTATATTTAGAGTGAAAATATCTTATCTCTGCAATTTATCTTCGTAACGATGCTATTTTGAGGATATTTTTTCGATCTGATGTGTTAGTTGGGTAGTTTTTCTTAAAGTACTAGAATTATATGGCCGCGAATGATGTGGTAGAAACAGTAACATACTTGTACAATGGTAGAATTATAATAATTATGTATGTATGTGCAAGTTATTATAATATTATATGTATGTTGTCTTGTGTCGTTTGTGTTCGTTAAAATACTTTTTCTTTCTTTTTTTTGTGGTCTACGATGGAGCGCGTTTGCCTAGAAGAAACCGATTCACTTTCGTCTTGAAGACACCCAAATTATTAGTCTTGGGGAAAAAGGATTCCGGCAGTGATTTCAAAAATAGTCTGAAATCTAGTCTCTGCCTACCCTTATGGGAAACAGGCGTGAAACTATGTATGTATGTGCCCTTAGTAATGCATCGCACAGGGTGTTTTAGGGGTGTATTTTTACAAAGAAACAGTGCTCTCCATGTGCTGACCCGGGCCACAGGGGTGGTTTCAGTGGGTAAGAATCCCACACTCCCCAGTCTAATCCTCAAAGACCGGCAGCTTTTTGAAGATTTCCGCCGGTAGAAAAAGGTATCTTTATACTCTGTCGAGCTGCGAGCTTGTATAGCAAGTCCTGGAACTATTGATATACAGAAAAATTAAGAGTGATATTATGTACGGATAATCTATGACAATGAGATGACGATGATATATTGATGAGTCTTTCCTGCAATTTAATAATCGATACCCATAACATAAATGTTTATTTTCTTTAATGCCATGCAGTCTTATGGCGTTAAAGAAAAGAAAGATTTATTCAACTAAAATTGTTCGAAGGTACACATACATATTATACCTAAAAAGCCATGAATGTGAGCTGAACTCCAGAAGGGTAAAATGAATATGGTATTTAAAAAATACTAAATGCAATTCCGACCTGGGAACTAGTTGATGTTTATGAACCTTTGTAGATTCAGTCATGATACCAGTTAATGTCCCTAGATGTATAGCATTAAATTATAATTGACCTATTACTCAGCGATTTTCATTATAATATATACTGGAAGTTGTATTTTCTTTGTATTTTGCCTCTCAGTGGGATGGGACTACGGACGCCCACATAAATAAAGTTTTAAATGTTCATTAGTTAACGAGTGCGCGTGGGAAATTTACAGCGGGGAGAATATTTTAAAGCGAGACTGCTAGTAAATTTAAAAAGTAATTTATCCTCTTGACTACCTTTTGGTGTAATGGTCTGTTTGAAGCTTGAAGTTGTGGGTTTCCTAAGTCGAGCAGTGGTAGGTATTTTTTATTGGGTGCACGATGTTCTGGTATTTATTCAGTTATTGACACTAATACTCGTAGACTCGCATCCCCTCCTACCATAAAACTGACAAAAACATATGGGTAAAATGTTAGTGTACATCAGTACTCTTAAGCCCGACCCTTTGGGCATCCTACTGGACTGATGGTATGTGTACACAGACAGTGTGTATACAGAAATAATTAATGAAATGTAATACATTTTTCTTTGGTTTAGTTTTAAAAGCGGTGTTGGTGCATAGAAAGCGCACATCCACGTTCTTAAGTACTAAAGCTGCCGCACTTGCCTCTAGGGAACAAGCGAAGCGGAGTACATAGTTGAATTACCATCGGGTCGCAAATTATGTGCTAAAGAAAACTTTGTAACGCTCATGTTCAAATAATACCAGATCTGTAGAGGGCAGTAAAGTTTACTGTTAACGATTATGGTTTGAAAGCTCCCTTCGCAGTAAAAAATAAGTCTACTGAGGCTTGTAAATAAGGACCGAAGGCCGTTTGGTCCTTAGAGCGGAGGGGAACGGAGCGGCGCGGTGCAGAGCGGAGCGGAACGGAGCTAGGAAATATTTTACTATTTTTTATTTTCAAATTTGATGCTACGTCCACACAGGCATAATGGCATTAAAACTATTGCAGTAATTGAGACTAAGCAGTGAGATTTAGTCTCAATGTTGCCATAGCATTAACGCTTCGTCGCCAGGACGCCACAATCACACAAGATGTGCTGCACGGTTTTCTTGAATAAGAAATGAGTAAGATATTAAAACAAAGTAATAATACTAGTTCCCTACACTCATAAAAAAGTAGAATGAGCCTGCCATGTTGAAACTGGCGATATTAAGAGCGATATAACTCTGACAAATGGATCACAAACCGTATATTGGCTGAAATAAAATTTATTGTTGAATAATTTCGAACAATTGTGACTGATGAAATGGGATGGATGGGTGATTCTTCCAATAAACTTTATCATGAACATTACGGTACTAATAATTGACAGATTATTAAGGATGAAAATATATGCTGAGCTGACCACAAATAAATTGGGACAAAGGTAGGAAAATGATGATACCAGATTAGAATAATCATAATTCTTTGTTTAAATCTTAATGTATAGACGACGTCTGTTGGCCAATGGTTCGAGTACCGGACTGCTGATCACGAGGTCGTGGGTTCGATTCCCACAGGACATAAATATTTATGTGATGAATATAAATGTTTGTTTTGGTCTGGGTTTTTCCTATGTATTATAAATATATACTTAGTTATGAAAAATTATATAGGTATTATATCCATTGTTAATGGATGGAGGTTTAATGCACTCCCTATGCTAAATTTGGGATTAAGATATCCCAAAATATTTATTTAATTTACTTAATATTAGTAATGTGACAAATCGAATGAAATTATTATCTATTATTTTCAAAAATTAGAAGAAACGATGTATGATATTCTCGAAACAACACCTTGGGGGGGGCTAGACAAGTTGCATTTTGACATTCGAATCGACAAACAAAATGTATGTAAATGACATTTGACAGCCTGATTGTATCATTTCCATACATTTTGTGTGTCGATTCGAATGTCAAAATGCAACTCGTCTAGCTCCCCTGGGTTTCTCCTTCCGTGTTACTCTAAGCAAATTCTATTGTTAAACTGGTAGGTACGTTTAATATGATCGAAAGTGTCACGAAGAAGTAGTTGCTAAGCAACCGACTGCAGTTGTTAATCTCATTGTGTAGTTATTTTCTTCCTTACATTAATTTTTTTCTTCTGAGACTTGCAAATGATCGCTGTAATATTTTTCCCGTAAATGAAAGAGAACCCTTTTCTTATTATGAATCTCTGTGTGACGTATTGTAACAATCTGTGAAATGGGTCGTGCTTAAAAAAAAGTTGTGTTATACCTGGCTAGGTTTTCTCCGGCACAAGTTCTTAAGAGTTTTTAATTACTATCGTGAAAGCTTTTCAGTAAGGTACCCCTCCGTTGTCGATATTTATTTGATGCGAAAATCATGTTTGGTAGACTTTAATATGGTTTGGTGCCACACACGCTAACGTAAAATCCCAATCCTCTTACAAACTATAAAACCACAGTTAACAACTACAGTTATTCCTCTTTTCGTTCACAAAAAAATGTGCGATTAAAAGAAACAAAGCAGGGATGAATTTTATAAAAAATATTGGC
Organism: Acronicta psi; assembly: GCA_946251955.1. Classification (NCBI taxonomy): domain Eukaryota; kingdom Metazoa; phylum Arthropoda; class Insecta; order Lepidoptera; family Noctuidae; genus Acronicta; species Acronicta psi. The sequence continues at coordinate 5,104,225 of OX276472.1, read as the reverse complement.
ACATGATAGCTTTTAACGAACCCGTGCCATAGTACTCCCCATTTAAGTAAAATACTCTTTGATTTTGTAACATAACTTACATAATCTTCCAAGAAATTGCAGCCGCCTTGCTTCTATCAAATCCTCCTTTTATGAAACTTTCACTATATCTAAGCTACGTCTGAATGTAGCAATTGTTAACTTATTCAATTCCAACGACGAGTGATATCGCACATGGGTACACGATTGAGGAAAGATTTGAAGCATACGGGATGCTTATTATGAGCTTATGGCGTCGGTTATAAGTTTGACGTGTCTGTGTGTCTGTGACATCTTAGCTCCCAAACGGATGAATCGATTACCTATGATTTTTTTTTTGTTTGAAAGGTGAATTAGTCGGGAGTGTTCTTAGCTATGTTTGATGAAAATCGGTTCATAATTGCCGCCGCCGCCCTGCCAAGAAATGGAGGATCACGTATTTCTTCACCACACCCTCAATATGGGTATCAAATGAAAGGGCTTGCTTGACTAGTAGAATACTACACACTCTGGTAAATTTCATATACCAGGTAAGCCGTCACCACAAAATAACGAATTTTAAACAACAATATTCATAAATCATTAGCAGCAGTTCGAAGTTTAGATTTGTGCCACTGTAACTATCCTGATTTTTTCTGGTCAAGGCAGGACTTTGATGTGTCACGTAATAAAAAACATAATCATTAATCATCGCTTCCACCTCACCGAACCATCGAGTTATCCCCGAAAGGCGGGACTAAGCCGGTCAATAATTTTGGGCTAAAAACTGGGACATCCCACCAAAATTGTGACGTCTAGAAACACAAGTTTGTGTCATAACAGCGAACTGAGAATGATACATGGTTACACAAGCGTCAGTATGTTCCTCTTGCACCAATTCTATTTATAAAAAAACATCGCGCTTTAACTCGAAGCATAAATCTCTTAAAGCATTTTCCCTTTTCGTTTGTGATTTAATGCCACCAGCGGAGAGGTATGCGGTCTCCGTGACATATCTCACGCCGTTTCTCACGTCCCTCTTATTTGTTTCGCAACTTATTCTGATTAAACTTGAGCATTTCTCGCGACAAAGTTATTCTGACACGCGTTAAATTCTTGTGAAATGTTGGAAAATGGATAAAAATATTTGTGACAATGTTTTTTAAATAGAAAAGGCGGTTAATTTTAAGTTAAAATTGAACCTAAACTTTAATATTACAAAATGTAACGTTTACAAATTACTCATATTGTACTTGGTTTTTTAGTTTTCAGTGTTAACTTATTGGAACTGTTCTGGGTAAAAAGGTCGCTTTCCATTAATCATAACATTATAATTGCTTGAGATATGATAGATATACCTACTAAATAAAAAAATAATTCGAAATGAATAAACGCAGCTTTCTTAACCCCCAAACATTATGTCAGCCAAAAGAGGTCCACTGCTGACAAAAGGCCAATGGCTATTTTATTACCTGCAATTCAACGTACTGTAGGTGTATATTGGTAACACATTAGGCACAATTTTTTATGCAATCTCGTAAAAAAGTGACTAATGTTTAATCTAAATTTCATTTCATTCAAAATGCTCTGTAGGTATCACCGATGTTAAGGTCATACTTAGTAAATAATTCCTTTAAAATCCACTCATATTTTTTATTCATCAAACCAAGCCTTTGTAGCCAACGATATACAACATAATGACCTATAGCTAAATGTTTAGAAATCCACAACAAAGATCGGACAATATTATTTGTATTTTTTGCGTATTTTAACGCCTCTCCGATGAATGCCGAAGTTTCTTAATTACAAAAGCTGTAATGAGTTTTTGGGAAAGTAATAAAAGAATATAAAAAGATATTACTTTTGCAATGGAGAGAATAAAAGGTATCACGACGACAGCGTTGGTTTAGTAATTAAATTGGAGGGGGGGGGGGGGGGGTATAAGTACACGTCTGCCTAACCCTTTTTAGAGTATTTAAGCGTGATGGTATCTTACGATGACCTGTATTCTAATGTGATTCAGGCATATAAAGGTCATCAGTCCATAGCTGTCAAAATTTTTCTTAGCTTTCAACAAGATTTTATTCCATTTCAAATACATCCCTCTTTGAGGGATCTACGTCGTTTTTGTAAGAAAATGTGTGTTTCTGAAGACTGGGATGCTTAAATAAAATAGTTTAGGGTTTAGATCTGCTTTGTAAGCCTCCTTGAAAATTTCTGATATTAAAATAATATACGAAGTAGCAGATACTACGCTTAGCCTACGCGAGTATCTACAGAATAAGGCTAACATTCAGAGACGACGCTAAGCGTAAACTTACACTTACTTTCATTTCTGAATTTTAGTCTAAGTTTGTAGTAACGCTGGAATTTTTAAATTCGCATGACTACTTCTCACTGCTTGAATATCCAACTTTGACCGTCATTTTACCAGAATAAAAAAAGCATGTCATTTCTATTTCTTCCTAACGTTGTTTTGTTTTGATTGACGTCAAATGTTTGACAACCAAAGTGGTTTCTATGGGAAAAGAAAATTGTTCATCTTCATCACAGGCAACAAAAAAAAAACAGCCAAATCGGTGCAGCCGTTCTCGAGTTTTGAGCTTAACAACACATTTAGCGATTCATTTTTATTTATATAGATAAGCTCTTACAACCATTTATGAAACGTTAAATGATTCTAGTTGCACGGTTCCAAAAAATTGTTGAGTTAATGACGAATAGGGACAAGGAGCTAAAAGAATATTAATTTGCTTATTTTAGCACGGTTATAAACTTTAGCCAAAGATTTTTTTTATCTCAGGCAGGCATCATTTGAACCTGAGTCCTTCCGGGTATGTAAAGTTGACCATAAAATTGCTATACTTCTCACTTATGACAAAAACTTCCGTCTAAATGAAATTTACTAAGGCTCATTATCAATCTGTCACTTGGTCTTGTAAGCAAAAATAGACCTTGTTGTTTTGTGATGTGCAAACAACATTCACTATAAGGATGGTAAAGCAACTTTATGGTCGACTATACATCGGATGGTTTAGACACTGGGCATTTGTGACGTCGATTTTTTCTTCTACATTAAGATGACGTCAGCAATATCTCGTCCTATGATTTTTGAAAAGAAAATTTTAGAAGACAATAGGTTAGTCTTCATCATTTCCCGATTCCCTCCCCTACAAACTGCAAATCTACTATACAAAATAGATGTTGGTACTCGTATAACCGACTTAATTAATGAGTACCGAACGTTCATTAATGTTGTTTAATAGTAATCTTATTAGCTAACTTCGACAGTTTGAGATGGTGGGAAGTTACGAGCTTAAGAAAAGTTTTCCTTTACTGCATACTTAGATATAAATCGACTAGATGTTATTCCACAGTGTTACTCGAGTTCATCTAATTCCCGTGGTTCACAAAATTAACTCTATAGGTATATCAAATAACGACTTATGTGCCGAATTTTAGCCCAATCCGTTTAGTAGTTTGAGTCGGAATCACCTCTTCCTTGTATTTATACAGATAAAGTGACATAACGATATTTATAAGAAAAACTTTTCATTCAAAATGATGCAGGGCTCGACCGATCGGTTTTAGCGCACCGTATCTACAATAAAAATATTTGTACGACCCACAGATTTTTATTCCAGGTATGATGGTTGTTGCATGATTTGTATATTTATGTAAACTCACCCACGCAGGGCACAGTATAAAATGCTGGGTAAGGCAAAGATTCTAATCCTTCGGGAATAGTATGAGTATGTGTGATGGAATGATCCTATGTAAAGCACTACGGTATAGTTTACATGTATGCAGGTATCAGCAAATCATTTACCTACCATTTGCCAAAGTAAGAACACATAATCGCGGAGCAATGTTATCTATTCTGTTATCTATCTATCTATCTACTATTTCACGGAATAACACCGGCCTCATAAAACGCAACATTCATAAAATAAATATATAATTATACAAATTATGAGCTTGCTAGAAGTTGTGTCTGTACCTTTGTCGTCATAAAGAGTTAGTTCATCACTTGTTGAGCGCTATTTTTCGCGCCAAGCCGAGCAGGGCGTCTCCCCCCGCCCCACTCCGGCCGCCGCACGAGCCTAATTTGCAATTCCCGGGCCTCCGGCGCCTCATCCCTCCGTCCTCACACGGCCACTTGCGGGAGATACCCTAATTCACTTGTGTTTCACCAACTTTTAGACAGTACCTTAACGCAACCAAGAGTTTTAATTGTTTGTATAGGTTCCAGTAGTCTGGGAGTTGCGTCGCGGCTTTCCAGCAAAAACAATGGGAGCGAGGAAAGGTGGGTATTGGAGACTGTCTTAAATGTAAAACGGATGGCCAAAGAGTAACACCTAATAGTCTATCTTGAATAAATAATTTTGACTTGATTAGAGTGCTTATTTATGTAGCTACGCGTCACGTCTAGTTCTAGTAATATACTATGTTACCTACTAAATATGATTCAACCAATTACCTATTACCTTAGAATGCAGACATTCCCTTGGGTAAAGAAGGATTTGGCTATGGTCTGAATAGCTAGCGAAAAAAGGGTTGGCATACTTCACACACCTTCCAGAAATTAGGCTCGGTATATTTCCCCACTCTTTTTGGTATAATTACCGTTACAGAAATACTAATTATTTATCTTTCGCAATATTCGAACTCAAATCACTAATAACAGAGGAACAGCAGTGTAAAAATTTGATTATTGGTGCAAATAATAATTGTTCTTATGCCTTTTCGGTATCATAACGTTTAAAACTTGTTCTTTCTATATACCTAGTTGTAACATTTTCATTCTGATGGAACGTTGAAAGGAAAATAGTATTTACTAAGGAGGTACTCACCTAAATAAAGCAAAAAATTCGGCGAGACTTGTATTCATTAATATTTTATTTGAAAACGTAACAAAGAAATATCGCCAAGTGCTGTGTTTTGTGCCGAAAACATAAATTACTTTAAATTGTAAGTAAATATAAATCTTCTTGTTAAGCTATACAACATTTTCATATACTTACCTAGTTTTGGATTTCTCAAAAGGGTCGCGAATTCTAAAGGGATAATGAGTAAAGGATCGCAGAAAAGGGCCAAGTACAAATAAGTTTCTAGATTCATCTTTAAAGCTCACAGAACCCTAAGAGCAAAACATGAAATTGTTCATAACCGTGAAAACGGTAGGCTCTTAGTAAAAATATAGCTTTCATTTCTTTCATTTTTCAACAGGGATTTTAACATATTGCGAAATCAGCGGCACATGAAATTGCTCGTAATGAATACGAAATAAATCTTACGACATTACTCCTCGGTACATTAATTATTTGAAAATGAGGTCCCACATTTTTGTCGTAACGAAAAGCGATCGATATTGAAATTTCCAGGATTTGTCCTACCAGCGATAAAATTGCTGAGGTACGATTTGATAGCATTTCGTGTATCACGTATTTTTATCACGCGCAGGCAGACTGATAGAAAATTTATCTCTTTTCTGTTATGATTCCCGTACGTTTGTAACTTTGTAATAAAAATCCCATCTACTGATGACAATAAGATAGGCTGGGTGATTTATTTGAAAACAAATGCTCTCTGTCTTGAGAGATATATCTCAGAGAAAGTTTCCGAAAATACTTGATCCAGTTTTTGTTACGGGCCGGGCGCAGCAACAGGCGTGCCTACGTACCTTTAGGTACCGCCTCTACAGGTATTACCAGTATCTATGTACCTACACGTTTCTTAGCTACAATGTATCTAACAGAAACAATTACTGTGTTGATTTTTGCGGACGAATTAACATTGAAAATGGAACATTGGACAATATTAATTTCATGTTAATATAAACTTTTTTCGTCAGTCCGGCGATGGCTCTCTTAATTGCGTGATTCATCCATGGTTCATTTATTGCCAATAGGATGGGTCATTGTTATCGTTTAGAATCGATCGATACTCGTTATTGCAATTAAATTTCAATAGTGATAAGGCAAGTTGCCTGAATTGCTGGAATAACCATTTATTTTTCGATGGTTCGAACGTTTCCTATTTTATAACGTGATGGAGGAAGAAGAACAACTTAAAACTGTACTACGGGGTTGCCGTAGTACAGTTTTAAGTTGTTCTACCTAGCCTTTTCCCAAGCATGTTGGGGTTAGCTTTCAGTCTAACCAGATGCGGCTGAATATCAGTATTTTACACGAAGCGACTGCCATCACCTTCGCAACCCAATTTCTGGGCCTGATATTCGAAGGAAAGACTGGTTGTGTGCTTTTTGAGCTTCTGACTACCACTAACGATTTTCCTAGGTATTCCTATGACAACTGGGACTGACGGCGTTACGTACTCTTCGAGGCACGGACGGGATCTCGATGTGTTAAGAATGGTCACCCATCCACAGTCAGTCTGTGGATGGGTGACCGCGGCAAGTGCAGCTTAACCTTGGAGATCGGTTGTTCAGCGTAGTTATAACTTAACCACGATTATATTTTTTCAGGGATATGTGTAATATTGTTTATTCAATAGATGCGTTCGGAGATATCGTGTGTCGGTTTATCGTGTCGGGCGGCGGCGAGGCAGCCGGGCAGCGGCACTCGCCGTGCGACCGCCCCGAGCCGCGCACGTCGCGACCGCCCCTCGACGCTCACGCGCTTATCGGCACACGCACTCAAACATTATCCTGTGAACTGGAACTGTACCTAGTATGTGCTAAGTGAATTAACGATTGCCAATATGAAAGGTCGTCACCAGTTCAGGCGCAGATTCAGTCTGCAACCATCGTTTATGAAAGAGGATCATGAGGAGGAAAGGAGACCGCACAGGTGATACTTTGATTATAATAATGTAAAACTTTCTGAATTCTACGTAGGTACCTAGTATTGTTATTAATACTACACTACTGCTACAGAAATTTTCGTAGCAACAACTTCGTAGCAACGTCTACGAAGACGGGCGCGTCCCGTAGCGCCGTAGTATGTTTTGTTTGGGTTTGCTACGTAAACTCATCAAATAATTTTAGTTACTTAATTTTATCACTTCAACATTACTTAGAAATAGAAGTTCAATCTTTATTTTCTAAAAACCACTATGTTTGCTTTAAGTTATAAATGTATTCTTTGAAAGAGTAAGAGAGAATATTAATTTAAATGCAAGCTTTAATCTCATCTTTTTAATATATAAAACAAAGTTAGGTTTGTTACAACAGTTACAATTCGTGAACTGCTGGACTGATTTTCATGGTTTTTTATTTGTTGGATTTGTCTGCAAATAACAGAAGAAGCTGCGAGAAAAAGCTAGTTATTAAGATAATCTAATGTACCTACGTGTTTGTTATTTGTAAGTATAGCTGATAAAATATTGAAACACAGTTTCACGCGCGTCACATTAATAACTTTCTTATCGTTTATCGTTCGCAAAACGCGTTACCCTCATACAACAAGCCTCACTGTCGGGAAACTCGTTATCTAAGAAAAGGGAAGGCAATTTTCTGCAATTTACTTTAGGCACGACTTCATCTCTACAATGAATATTTCGATGAGATCGTGACGACGGGAAAGGATGAGATTTGTGCGCTACATTATTTTTTAAAAAAGGTTTTCGTAATCGAAGATTCTGGGAACATATAATATCATCTTGTTTATAAATAAAATGTACACTTTTAAAACAAACGGAGATGGAATGTTCGTCAAGTGATAACAATAAACAAATAGTTGCAAACAGAAATTAATATTATACTGAGGACAAGATGTTATTAAAACTAGGAATAATAATCAAAATTATGATCAAATTGCATAAACAATGCGATGATTGGATTGCTGGGTTGGTCTTGAATTTGAATCTAAGGGTCAAAGGTGCGTCCTTTGACTCTTCAAATAATGTGCGTAGAAATCTGTCCAGGAATTATTATGTAATTATCGAACAATTGAACAGCAATTGACCTTCGGCGGCTAAGGTGGCCACCTCGCGAGTGACGTTAGGTACGCCGCGTGTCTTGGGTTCGGTTCCACGGATATTGGACAAACTTAAAAAAATGTTACGAGACTCTGGAGTGTCTTTGTCCTTTAATGAAAAATAATGATTAAACATGGGGTTCTTTAAAAAGGGTGTGAAAAGATTTTTACAAGGGCGGCAACGCGCGATATGCGTCCATAGGCTGAGGCAACCGCTTACCATCAGGTGGGCCGTATCTATGCTTGTTTTTTTTTAAATAAATATTATCACTCTAAGGAAAATATTGGGAGGATACTATGAAACCTGCGTTATGGATGTGAAGTTTTTTAATCCACATAATAGGCCAGCGTAGTAAACAATAGCCCAATCTCTCTCATTCTGGCTGGAGAGACGAGCCCAAGAATAGGAAATGGATTTATTTGATGATGATAAGATCAAATTGTACACTAGACTAAGACGGTATCAGAAAAGTGCTTCATTTATATGTGTCTTTGTACTTTTTCAGCAACATTACCGTCTACTGGTGTACTTAAACCTTATCGCTTGTGGTAAATCGGCAATTTGTTCCACTGCCGACGGCGGAAGCATCCAAAATACAAACGTATATTTATATATTTTTAAATTGGAGCAGGATTATCACTGCTTCTTCTTTTTTTTGCTGTTTAGGCCAAAAACATTACCGGTTATTTAAGAATTTTGATTCACAGATTTTTCACAATAGACATAACAGTAAGCGTAACCGTAAAAACTAAATGCACAATGCGGTACTGTAAAGATTGAGGTTTTAGAGATCTCCATTTAATTCCAACTTCTAATAAATTAATAATATAATATCACACTTGTATCCTTAAAACTGTAGACAGCAGAGGTATACTTTTACTCTTTTGGGTGGAAAACCTTCAAAAGCCTGCTGGTCTTTGGGGAGGCTGCCGGTCTTTGACTAGGATCTTTGGGGATTAGACCGGGGAGTATGGGATTCTTACCCACTGAAAACCCCGGTGGCCACACACCTACGGGTACCATGGAATGGGAATCGAGCCTATATATAGCTTATAGATCGGAACAAATCCGGACTGAAATAAATATATACATTTTTATAGATATTGCGATCCGAGAATCAAAATCGGGACCTCAAACTACGCAGCCGCACTGGCTAAAACTAAATCAATGCTTCTAACAAAAAAAGTCAGCAAAAAAATTCTTATAAAAGCTGTATAGACAAGATGTCTGTTCAGCTTTAGTCTAGCGTAGAAAGTTCTAGAATATCTAGAAGCAATTCTATCGGTGGGATTTGAATAAATTACCGAACAAATGCTTGCGGTACGCGTTTTGCATCTGCATTGGCTTAACAAGTCAATTTTATCGCACACTGAGATCGGCCTAACAAGATTTCTATCAATTTGCAGCGCCGCCTCAAGTAATACTTTTCTCTTAATAAAATAGGCTTCAGCGAATTTATGTTATACAATTTTTCGTCAATCTGCAGTTGCTTGGAAAAGGGCGCAGTTAGAAGCTATGAAGTAGAATACAATTATAAAATAGAAGTTTAGAAATATTAATTTTATAGCAGTGAGCATGTTTTCCCGAATGGTTAAGCAAAGGTCTACAGCTGTACATCCACAGTTATTTTTTTTATTGTTGATAGACTTGCGTTTGATCAGTAATGCGGTCGTAGTTCATATGTTTAGGTCCTATCCTAATAGCGATCAAGCCTATTGTCATCAACCGGACACAAATCCAGAATTCGAGCATTGGTAATACCCAGTCGAATTCCATTCCCGACCAGCGTACCCCGTATAGGCGATAATCGTACCCAGGACCTAGCTTAGCAGTCACGCTGCTGGCGTTCAGACCGCCAGACCACTTGGCTTGAAAGCGTATGAACCTAGATTTTCTAGATGGTGAGCAAAAACGGACGTCTAATTTGGAACACCAAATTGAAGTAGGTACACACTTTCGGGTGTATTTATTTAAGCTATACCTTTAGCTAGGTATATATTTCTTTGCGAAGTTGTTCGAACCGTAAGCACAATACATGATGTGTCAGCATTTTTACACATAGAAACTTTTTTGATTTATGTATGTGTGAATATAAAGCGGTGCCGACATTCCACCCTCTTTCAACACGCTAGTAGGTAGTTGGGAAACTTGTTCATTCAACCGAAATTAACAATATTCTTGTATACACCAGCGGGTGATATGATAGCCTGACAGATTTTATTTATTAATATCTTACTTATTTACAAAATGTGTGTGATTTATGTCAAATATAAATCGTTAAATATTACAAAGCACCAAAAATGCCACAAACAATGGAAAAGTAAAACACAAGAATTATTCTATATTTGAAATTATTGAAGGAGAAATCAAAATTTGACATAAAGTGAAAAAATTGAATTTGAATTTGACATAAAACCATAAAAGTATCAAGTATACTAGGGTTTAACTTGACACTTTCGTGGATTTTGATGACACTTTATCATGAACTAGCTAATCCCTGTTCATTGTAGGTCAGCTAAAAAAAATACACTAAGTATTTTTTATTTAAGTACATAGAAACTAGCGGCTCATCATTGGCTTTGAACAAATCGTTGAACCTCGAGAATAGTAGCCCTTATTGAACCACTAGGCAAACGAGGCAGTATGTCAGTATGCCTTGCATTTCAATATTAAATTAATTGTAAGTAAAGGATGAAACTTTATGTAAAAAATGTCGAGTCATTGACTACTTTTGGAGTTTTGCGGGAAAAACATACGGACGCTGATTTTTGGCACATACACCCAAATCCCTTGATATAATCTTTTCTAAAGCCCTTGATATAATCATGATAAAAATTAACGTAATTCTTTTTGAACTCGGGTAAAAGGTCGATAGATGTTTGTTTACATTTATACCTTTTGTTGTTGTTGTTTGATAAATTGTTTACATTACCTTCTCACGTTTTATTACCTACTGTATTTTTTGTGGGATAAAATAATATGCCCACGCTGTATTATTTACTTCATATCGGGCAGGGCGTATGCCTCTTTCCTTATCGGGCATAAAGCGTTGTATTCATTACTTTACTGCTCCCCTTTTTCCTTGTTAAGCCAAATTCACCAACTTATGCAATACTAAAGCTTCCGTTTGCAATTTTGTCAGAGTGGGGTAGAAATCATAACGTTATATGATCACGCCTATGTTTTCGGAAGAAAGAATGGGTAGAAGTATAGCGCAAAAGTTTTAGGTTCTGTATATGTATTGACTAGCATTATTGCCTTTTTTTGAAACTCCTGGCTGTCAATTTTTAGTGTAACTTTTGACATGGTACTTGAGGCCAATACAACAGCCGCGTCTATAACCATTAGATCATAATGGAATTGGCATTTCAGAGTTAGTATTTTGTTGAGTCGTAACGTCGACTTAACGAAAAATAATCTAATATACACTTGCTATTACTAATATTTTGATATAAAATACCCATTTACCGGATTTAAAACAACGACATTATTAAACTACCAACCGCCATAAAACGACATTTTTAAAATAAGTAATTGTGCTATCGGGTTATAGCTTGTGAGAGGTGTGGCGACGCCATGTGCGCCATAAAGAATGAATATTACACACATTATTCGCCAGACAGACAAATAGATCTTACAGGGTCGTTAAACCCTTGTTTTATTTGTATTTTATTTTAACTTCCGTCTACATCTCTACTTAGATTAAGTATCGTAACTAGGTAGTTAATAGGTAAGGTGGCATCATACGACATCGAACTACCTGTAAAGTTAGTCGTGTCGGTTGTCACAATAGATGTCGCTATGTTACCTTTAAGACGTAAATTAGAATGTGAACGAAGATTTCGACTGGCGAGCGGTAGCTTAGTGGTCAAAGCGTCTGGTGTACCGAGCCAGAAGACGTAGGTATTTGAATTGAAAATGGGATATTTTAAATTGTATATTATACATTATTAAAATAATACGAACTGTATTTGTTAATTTTTCAGTTCCTCGGTCCTCTGGTGTTTGGTCATACATAGTCCTAGCGTAATATCGAACAAAGATGATCATTGTATGTAGTTATATGGTATAGTTCAAAATTTATCGACAGTTTACAATCTCACGAGATAGATTATAATCTAATGAAGACATAATACATATCTATACTAATATTATAAAGAGGAAACATATGATTGTTTGGTTTTATTGAATAGGCTCCGAAACTACTGGACCGATATGAAAAATATAAAGAAATTTCAGTGGTAGATAGCCCATTAATCGGGGAAGGCTGTAGGCTATATACCATTGCGCTTCGAGTAATAGGAGCGAAGAAGCAATGAAAAATGTTGCAAAAACCGGGGAAAATGTATAAGACCTAGACTACCTAGAATGCTAGTATCTAATAAACAATTATTAAAAAGGTACACTATTTCAATTTCAATATTCACGTAATTGACAAAATATATCAATAATATCCTCTCTTCTCTATCTTCAGTATACACTATATATAGCAGTAACTACTCTTGTCCTCCTACGTAGGTATGCTTTGTTTGGCTCCGGCAAAGTAAGTGGCCCACCGGCTCGCCTATTAATTAATTACTACCCCATCACAAACTAACATTGTGTTTATGGAAACAGTCCATGTATATATAAAAGCGAAATACCACTCACCAACCGTAAAAGCCAAACTTGGTTGCTAATAAAGTATATGAAAAAATGAAATTGTGAAAACCGATATCCTATTACATGACGCAGTATGTCTAAAAATCCCGTTAGCAGCTCTTCATAAAAAACGTTATTGATAAATGTGACTAAAACCATAAACAAACTCAAACAAAAGGGTGTTGCTTATAGTTAGTAAGTATTTTCACATTTGAAATATGTAAATCCTACAACAAGCAAAGTTAAGTATCCAATTCTTTGAAATATAAAATTATCATAACCCACACAGTGCAAACACATGTCATTAGGGTTGTCTGTTTGTATTGCACTCCAGTGTATTATCGACGACATTTCTATTCCAGTTCAATGCCATTCTCTAAACCCTGCATTGTTGTATTACTAAATATAGCAAAGCTTTTTGTTAGGCAATGTAGGAGCCACTGAATACTGAGGCGTTATCTACTAACGCTATCTCAGACGCCAGATAATGTTGATAACAGTACATAATCATATAGATAGTAGTTATATATAAATAGTAAGAGATAAGGTTTTTTTTTCAAGCGAAATAGTAAGTAATTAGTTACCAATAACAGACTTGACGATACTCGTTGATTTAATTTGTATGAAAATGTCTCTTTTTGATTTAAAATAAATGCCAAAAATTAAGTGAAAGCAGCTGCTTTTATCCGTCTGACTGTCTAAAAGTTCGTTTAGAGCAGATACCAAAACGGCTTAACGGATATTGATATTACGGTTACGGTTTAAGAAATTTATTTCACTCAAAAAGAATACAATTATTCACTTCTATGAGGGAAAACATATTAATTGAGATAATATAACAAAACATATTAATCTCAGGGATTAAAACAGGAATTCTAACATAAATTATCTCGTAGCTGTACCATTTCAATATCATGCATAGTTCAGGAGATATGCATAAAAATGAACTCATTGAGCTTTGGACTGAAGTTTTGATTCAATTATTCTGATAAGTCAATCGAGATGATTATAATTATCAGAATAGTTAAATTGACACACATCACTAGCCACAACAACGCATGGCAGAGTATATCTAGTTTGCAAATATACCATAAAAATTTTAGGTAGGTATGGTAACAAAAAAATATTGTTATTAAAACTGGATAACAAAAATATCAATAACTTTGCTGGATTCGTCATCAGTGCATCACTCTCGTGTTTTATACTCGTATTCGTAGAATATATTTGTAGCGGATAACGCTCGGTTTATTTAATCAGCTTGCATTGTTTTGGCTGGTGTTGTGTGCGTGGGGCTTTATTAATTAACTTCGATGCTCGTGGAATGCCTAAAATAGGCACGAATATTAGTTTAGCTTTCCTATTTCGTACACCAGATTTACTAACGTTTGTTATATAATGTTAAAGAAATACTCATTCTTATAACATTTTTTAATTAAGTAAAGATGAAGGACGGTTCTCAAGGAGACGTGTAGATTTTGCCAATTATTATTTATGTTAGGGTCGACTTCCAATCTGACGATATGCGGCTGAATATCTTTATTTTATATTCCGACCGCCATCTAGCATACATACTCTCGTTACTGATACCGAAATACCAATATTCTGAGGTTAGATAAGTTGGCATAACTTTAGGCTTCTGACTGATAGACATCGTACCATCACGCCCGTATACATACAAATACAGTTTCTGGAGCCTTGCTTGGGAGTCATTAAACCAATTTATACAATAATTCCCGCGATTTATCTATTCACAAGTCTAATACCTTTATTTACATACATTTTAATAGCGATCCAGTAGTGTTATATTCTATATGTAAGCATGAACCACGAAAACACTCTGGCACTTGCAATGCATTAGTAATTTGTAACAAATCTTTTATGTACCCAACATTTTTCAAATACATTACGATGATACAAATATTTATTAACACCTCCAATATACACAAAAAACCTCATTACACTACCAAGCAATACACTCAAACCACAACAATAACAAAGAACTATTTACTACAGACTTTATATTACAATGACGTTACACTTAACAATACACACTACACACTCGACTACCTCAAAGTCAATGATTACAAGCCACCTCCACCAATACCAATCAATACCTACAGGATATCAGTCGGTAAATATATTAGTATATACACCTCCAGCCATCCCCACCAAAAGACATGCTGCAGAGAATCCTGCATTCACACACATATAATATTTAATAAGTTTTTCCACGATAACACTAAGTCCTCTTCTAGTAATAAAAGATGCGTCCAATGGCTACTATGCGGGATTTAAATAATGAACTAGACAATATGGCGGTCTCTGAATCCTATACATGCTCGGCGGACAGTTGTGCTAAACATATAAAATCGTGCAATGGTCTAAATATTCTTCATCTCAACATCAGAAGCATCTCAAAAAACATTAATGAGCTTATGTGCCTCCTCGTAGCAATTAAAATAAATTGTGATATTATTATTCTCACAGAGTGTTGGCTTAAAAAAACTATAACTGTTCCTACTATACAAGGCTATATCTCTCATCAAACAAGAACCCTAACTAACCAGAATGACGGCATAGTCATATATGTTAAAAGTACTCTAAGATGCTCCATAACTGAGCCACCTTTTGAGAACGCCAGCTGCCTTACTTGCACACTAGATCACCTAGCAATTATCGCCCTTTACAGATCTCCATCCCAACGAAATCTAGATAATTTCCTAAATAGCTTAGAGAACACCCTTATCCACTTTAAACACTACAAAACTGCTACGGTTATAGGGGATATAAATCTAAATATCATAGGAAATAACATTGACACTAGCTGCCATCAATATTTAAACCTTACAGCCTCATATGGCTTCCTCCCAGCCCACTCAATACCAACCCGTCATAACAATTGCCTGGACCACGTCCTATTGAAATCCAATATCAAAGCGACAACGCTGATTATAGATTCGACAATAACCGATCATCTGCCAGTGTTATTACATCTAGACATGAAAACCCCCAAATCAACAATACAAATTTCGCGTCTGAACCTAGCTAGTGCAATCAATGACGTAAGCAAATATGATTTTTCTGTTATTTTTACGTTATATGACCCTAATCTTGCCACAGACACCCTGCTCAGAATTTTATCCACCATCATACTAAAAAACACAATCACCAGAACTATTCCATGCAAAAACAGAACCATCAAGCCTTGGATCACACCCGGCCTTCTGAGATGCATTCGGAACAGAGACAATATGCACATGAAAACAAGAAAACAACCACTTAATCTCATTCTAAAAATTACATATACACGATACCGTAATTTCTGTAACAATCTACTCAAAAAGCTCAAAACTTTACATGAAAAGAAAGTCCTTGAATTAGCCAAAAATAACCCTAAACAAATTTGGAAAGCAATCCGGAACATAGGCGAACATAATACAAAACATTCATTGCCCACCGAACTACTTACAATAGAAAAGTGCCCTTCCGCTTCTATAAACTTAGTGAACAGGTTCTTTGCAAATGTAGGCAGAATGCTAGCAAACAAAATCCCTATACATCTTGCACCCGCACCTTGTCCCATTAATGGCTCAACCACTGTCCACAACACTTTGGGGTTACTAGACACTGATGTCAAACAGGTTGAGTCCATAATAAAAGGCCTCAAAGCGGACAGTGCTGCAGGCTGGGACGCCATCTCACCCAAACTGCTGAAATCCACGAGCCACATTCTGGGACCACTAATAACCCACATATGTAATTTAGCATTACATACGGGTATCTTCCCCAAAGCCCTGAAACGAGCGATTGTCCACCCTATATTCAAAACAGGCAACAGAGATAGTGTCACTAACTATAGGCCCATCTCAGTGTTACCGGTAATCTCCAAAATCCTAGAACGAATTATCTATAAAAATCTAGTCAGCTTCCTAAATAAATATAACATCATATCTAACAACCAATACGGGTTTAGAAAAGGTATCTCCACAGAGGACGCCGTGACTACGCTAGTAGACTTTGTTGTGGAGAAAATAGACAATGGTCACAAGTGTCTAGGTATATTTTTAGATCTGTCCAAAGCCTTCGACACTGTCTCTGTGCCTATCATGCTTAAGAAACTGGAACGACTAGGGGTTCGCGGAACTGCCCATAATCTGCTGAAGGATTTTCTATCGGAACGGACACAATGCGTTAAAATAGGCGAACACATTAGTAACGAAGAATCCTTAGACTTTGGTCTCCCCCAGGGCAGTTTGCTTAGTCCGGTACTGTTCCAGATCTATGTTAACGAGCTCTGTCAAATCAATCTCCCATGCTCTCAAATTATAGCATATGCCGACGATACGGTGATTTTGACTAGTGGCCCCGATTGGGAATCAGTGAGAAGATCCGGCGAAACGGCCCTAAATACTGTAATGTCCTGGTTAGCCAAAAACAGCCTGACTCTCAACACAAAAAAAACTACATATGTTACTTTTGGAGCTAAACCATCATTGCTGCCTCCACTAAATTCCTTTTCTATTAAAGCACATACATGCGCCGCTAGTGGCCCTCATTGCGGCTGCCCCTCGTTGACTAGAACAACAGTAGTCAAATATCTGGGACTACAGGTTGACTCCTGTCTTTCTTGGAACACTCAATTACATGCAGTAGCTGCACGGATAAGAAAGCTGATCTTTCTTTTTAAGAAACTTAGATTATCTGCTGACATGGACACCCTAAATATCGTATATAGCTCCTTATGCGAATCTGTCCTGAGATATTGTATCACCGCGTGGGGAGGCGCTTCGAAGACTGCAATTATTCAGGTAGAACGAGCACAACGAGCGGTCATTAAAGTGTTAATGAGGAAACCCTTTAGATATCCAACACAAAAATTATACACGGAGTACAAAGTGCTGACAGTGCGTCAATTATTCATTCTACGCACCACCTTGAGAAGACATTCAAACCTCCCCCCAAACACTACTTCCTCCACCACACGAAGAAGACAGGAACCTATATGTCCAAAAGTATATACAAAAACCACTTTCGCACAACGTCATTATCCTTACTTAAGCGCCCTCATGTATAATAAACTACACAACATACTGAACATCCACTCTCGAAACACCCACGAATGCAAAAAAACAATAAAAAAATACTTACTGACACTAAATTATGAAGACACAGAAGACGTAATAATACCACCTTACAGGTAACCTAAACAATCACAAACGCGCGCACACACACACACACACACACACACCCACACACACACACACACACACACACACACACACACACCCACACACACACACACACACACACACACACACACACACACACACACACACACATACACACACACACATACACACACACACACACCATACTTTAGTCCTGTCGTATAAATTGCACAGAGAAATGTAAAGAAAAAGAAAAAAAAAAAAATATATATATACAGGAAAACTTTTTATTCAGTGCGCAAACTTCGTCAAATGAAACTTAAACGACTTTTATTAAACACCAATTTTTTATCTTGATAAGTCTTAGTACAAATGATTAAAGTTATCGTTAACGAAAGATGTTTACTTTGAAACTGATATTATGTTTACTCGCTAGCGCACGACAGAGCGCGCGCGCCTTAGTACCTACATCAGCTGTGCGCTCGTTCGACCCGCCCGCGTAGGTATGGCGAGCGGTGACTATCCGTCTAATTTCTATGATAGATTTTCAACGTTAATGCAAAGCAATAAGGTTCATGTTTAATTTGAACAATTTATTTTAAAAGTAATTCCAATTTTTCCTTCATACTTGAAGAAAATGAATCATTATGATCACGTAATTCAGAATATGAAGAAAAAATTTGACCTGGCGAGTGCAGGTTCAAGTCCTGCCCGAGGTTAAATTTTATCTTGTTTAAATAACTCATGATCAATTGTACTGCACTTTTAAAACATACCTACTTACCTAGCTCGGGCTCGGCGTGGTACGGGGTCGGAGTCGTGGAGCTTCTGTACAGGTTGGAAGTGGTATGGATGGAGACCGGCTGTATTTAATAGTTTCCAAACCGCGTACTGGCTCACACCGAAGCGACGTACTGCATCGTTAGTACTTGCTCTTGGGTTTCGCTCGAAAAATTACAAATGTTTTCTTCGATGTCGAAACATAGTCGAGGTCTGCCAGATCCTTGTGCGTGACGTGCGGGTTCTGAATTGGGCGTGGTCAAGCAACCTTTGAGTGGCGGCTAAAATAGTCCTCTCATTAGGGACCGCGGGGTTATGAATGCCATGGTCTCGCATTCGAGGCACATTGTTTCACGTTCAAGTTTCAAGTTTTCACCACTTAAGAGATACACTCGCACCATTTTGTAAAACTCGTGGTTAGTAAACTCTGACATTGTGCGTGACCGGTCACAGTACGAAATACGAAACGTGCGGCGGCGCCGAGATCGCGCGGGAAAGCAACACGACGTCACAGGCGCGTGCGACGAGCCAGACTGGCGGGCGACAGCGGCGCCTGGCGCTACCCCCTGCCATCCTTCCCCGCGGGATTCACCCCCGCTGACGCCGCCGCGTGAGTCGGCTGGCGCACGTGCCTTTTGTTATTATTACGAATAGATAAGTGTCCAAATTTTGCTGATTTCAAGCCGGATAAAAATTAAAAAAAAAGTTTTTAACTAATAATGGGAATGTGTTCTATTACTGATACTGAACTACCAAAATTTTTTTGCGCACTGCTTAAAAAATTTTCCTGTATATATATATATGTATATATATATATATATATATATATAATGTAGTCACTATCTAAGACGGAAGGATGTCCCCCGCAACACAGGAATCTCCTAGTGCGGGAGCCATTATTCTATAGTAATTGTATCCATACCAAACAAAAAATCTGTACTAATAGTCATGTAAGGCAATGTATACAACCCTGTACCTTATTTCGTGCCAATAAATTATTATTATTATTATTATTATTATTATTATTATTATTATTATATATCTTTTTTTTTTTCCTTCTCTTTTTGAGAGAGTATAAGAGACCTCATATGCGGGCCGTAGCCAAGCGTGTGAGGGGAAGTTTAAATAGAGTAGGTTGAAGATAATGTAGAGGATGTGAGAAACTTTCGGGTGATACGACAGGTGTTGAGAATGGTGGCTTTTTGAAGCATGTGGAGTGTGTAGGTGGGCATGTTTAAGATGTTGAGGCTTTGTGTTAGGGACTTTGGCACAACGCCTGTAGATGAGAGGACTATGGGAACGATGTGAACGGTGTTATTATTATTATTATTATTTTCTTTTTCTTATTTTTTCTCCGGCTATCCGGGATTACTGATGTTACGGGCCTAGGCCAAGTAAACATCAGTGGTTTAGACTCAGGGAAAGAAGATGTACCTATCAATGTTGAGAATGTATGTACCTATGAATGTGTTATGTGTTGGCGTTATCGGGCTCACATTGCAGAAACTTTCTTACCAGTCTGCAAGTGTTTAGTATAGCTGCTTTCTGGAGTAAGTAGTAGGTGTTTGCGGGGAGATTCAGGGTGTTTAGTGACTGTTGTAGCTGTCTGGGTATTACTCCTGTTGTGGATACCACAATAGGGACTATTATTACCTTTTAAAGGTGCCAGAGTCGGGTTATTTCGTCCTTTAGTTCGGTGTATTTTGACAGTTTCTCTGCTATTGTGGTTTGTAGATTGTGTGTGTTAGGTACTGCAATGTCTATTAGGTAGCCGATTTTAGTTACTTTGTTTATTACTGTTATGTCTGGTCTATTAAAATGAATAGTTCGATCTGTGAGGATGGCTCTATCAAAGTATAATTTTGTTGAAGAGTTCTCTAGCACCGTTTCAGGTATATATTTGTAATAAGGCACCACGGAATCAATGAGTTTGTGTTGGTGAGCTAGTTTCTGGTGTATGACGTTTGCTACCTGATCGTGTCGGTGTTTATAATCTGTCTGGGCTATTGACTTGCATGCGCCTGTAATGTGTTGTATCGTTTCTGGAGAACTATTACATTTCCTACAAGTGTCATTAGCTAAATTCTTTATTATAAATTTTCTATAGTTTCTCGTTTCTATTACTTGGTCCTGTATTGCAATCATGAAGCCTTCAGTCTCCGGGAAGAGTTCGCCTCGACTGAGCCAAGCGTTCGACGCCTCTTTGTCGACATTTACTTGGCACAAGTCTTGACGATGTCTTCCGTGTAGAGACTTCTGGGCCCACTGCAGAAGTTTGGTTTTGTCGTCTGTAACTAGTTCGTTATTCTGTTGAGATGTATTATTTAAATTAAGAGGTGTTAACTTTTGATCGTTTTGTACAATTAACTTGTGGAGTGTGGATAATTCGGATTTTTTAAAGAAATACTGTCTAAGGTTTGAGATCTGCCGGTTGTGTAAATTTACAATGTCTATTAGCCCCCTTCCTCCTTCCTTTCTCGGTAACGTTTGTCTTTGTAAGCATGATCTTGGGTGATTTTTGCGGAATTTGGTCATCGTTGTATTAATCCTACGCTGCATATTTTTTAGGTCGGTTTTACTCCAGTTTATTATCCCGAAAGAATAAGTAAGAATAGGTATGGCGAATGTGTTAATTGCTTTTGTTGTATTTCGCGAATATAGCTGTGTTTTTAGTATTGTATTAAGTCTGTGTTGAAATTGTTGTTTTAGTTTGTCTTTAGTGTCTTTATAGTTTATCTGGTGTGACTGATTGTATCCTAAATATTTATATGTTTCTTGTTCATCTAATGACTCTATATGTTGTCCTGTTCCTAAGGTGTACTGGTGTTGATAGCTCTCTCCTGCTCTAACTGAGTTTATTTTGCATTTATCAATGCCAAATTCCATTTTTATGTCTTTTGTGAATTGTTCTGTTAGATTAGCTAATTCGTTAAGTTGAGTCTCGCTTTTAGCATATAGTTTAATATCATCCATATACATCAAGTGATTTAATGTGTCAGTCTGTCTATTAGTATCGGTGTCATATAAAGGTATTCCTAATTGTGTCGAGTTCAACGTATTAGATAGAGGGTTAAGAGCAAGGCAGAACCATAGGGGGCTAAGTGAATCTCCTTGAAAGATGCCCCTTTGTATTTTGATTAGGTTGGTCGTCACTGCATCTGTTGTAGAATTGAATTTAAGTACAGTTGTCCAAGTATTCATAATGGATTTTAAAAATGTAATAATAGTGGGGTGTATTTTATATATTTCTAAAACTTTTACAAGCCAAGAGTGGGGGACCGAATCGTATGCCTTTTTATAATCGATGTACATACTATATAGATCGGTTTTGGTTTTTTGTACTTTTTTAAGTATAACAGAATCTATGATTAATTGCTCCTTGCACCCTTGACTAAACCTACGGCACCCTTTCTGTTGCTCGGCTAGGATATTATTGTCGTCCGTGTGTTTATATATTAACTCAGTTATACATGATGTAATGATCTTATACAAAGTTTGCAAACATGTGATAGGCCTATATTTTGCCGGATTAGTGAGGTCATTGCGATCTTTTGGTATCATGAAAGTAGTGCCGTTTGTTATATAAGATGGGATTGTGGTAGGGTCCAGAATGAAATTGTTTATAAAATTATGTAGATAACTATGGATATATGTAAACTTTTTGTACCAGTAACTGTGGATATAATCGGAACCAGGAGTTTTCCAATTGTGTAGCCGGTTTAATACTTTTACAAATATGTCTAATGGGATAAACTCAAATTGCATTTCCTGAATGTTAAGGCAGTTCTTTGTCAATTCAGTCAGTATCCAATCGGCTTGGGTGTTGTGTTGGATTGGGCTTTCCCATATACCAGCCCAGAAATTTTGCATCGCGTCTGGGGCAGGAGCGTTATTACTATTATTAGCGAGTGTTTCCTGGGTGTTGGTTGCTGCCTGTCTGATGTTGCGGTAGAAAAGCTTTTCGTTGTGGGTGAATGTAGTATTTTGCTGTTTTCTTAGAGTACATGCTTTATATCGCTTTAGCCTACCTGATACTACTGAGAGTTTTTGTTTGAGTGTATCTAATGTGTGTGTTACGTGTCTATTTGGTTCTTCGTGTACGGTATGGGTTTTATATGCTTCCATAATAGAATTTGCGTGTTTAATTACTTTTCTACTTCTATTGCCGTTAATAAATTGTGTCAACCTACCTATTTTTGCCCGCAAATCTCCCATTTTCCGCTCTAGACGCCTTTGCCAGTTAGGCTTGTATTCTTTTTTTTGGTGATGGTTAGTCTCCGCTGGTCTAAGTGCTATTTTTGCTCCATTCACCTTAGCAACCGTCCAAGCTGCGCAGTATATAACAGTCTGTAGTGTGTCAAAGTCTGAATCTATATTGACATTTTCAGGCAAAATTATTTTATTTACGTAACTGACAATTTTCGCGAGTTGTTTGGATGATTTTTGCTTGGGAACATAATTTCTATTAGTAGGGCTGGTACTTTTAAAATAAATTAATGCTTGTTGAAAGGTTTCGTCAATTTGAAGATCACGTTCTAAATTAGTTTGTAGATTAGGTAAAATTTGATCTGGTGTATTACTATGGTTGTGTATAGGTTGTGTGTTAGGGAGGTAGGCTTGTTCAGTAGAAATTGTAACTGTATTGTTTGGGAGCTGAGTATCATTAATGTTCAAGTCAGTATCAGCAATTTCGGTTGTGTTGTTGGTTGAATTATTGTTAACTAATCCTAGTTCCTCTGATATTTCAGCTTTTAATGAAATTAGTCTGTCATTACTAATATATTTATTGTTTATTATTGCTCTTCTCTGGTCCGCTATGCGTTGTTCACTAAGGTGTGTAAGTGAAGGGAAACTGTTAAGAAAATCTTCATGCATAAGTTTTCGGTATGCTGTTACGTTGGTACCTAGCGCTGTTACTCGATAATAAGCCCGCATTATTGCTTCGTTATGTTCGTTGGTCCATCGCATTCTTGTCTGTGTTAATTGTCTAGGTTGTGTTATTTGCCGAGTAACGCTAGCGGATGTGTGTGTGTGTTGGTTATGTGATTGAATGTTAAACTGAATATTATCTATCTCATCTTTTACCTCCTTATATATTTCATCAATTGTTTGTTGCGTTAGTAGTTTATTACGAACTATTGCTCTGCGTTGATCGCCTATTCTTTGTCGACTGCCCTGCATGTTGGGGTATTTTTCTATGAATTTGAGGATTATTATTATAAACACTCACGCTTTTTGCCACAGGAGTAGGCAGAAATTAGAAACTTCCACTTGCCACGTTTCTTGCTTTCTTCTTTTGTTTCTTCGACGTTCATACAACTCTCCATAAATTATTAGCGAACCAATTAGGTCAATATTCCGTGTTATTATGAACTTCAAAAATGTATGCTCTGTGCTTGTGAACACACGCACCCACGATTACAGAAAAAGTTGGGGCTATTGTTCCTTTACTTATTTTTTCTTGACATCCCATTTTCGATTGACTAATACAATTTACAATTGACACTATTGTTCTCTTTGACTATGTGTTCAAAAATAAAAAAGAATATTGCGGATGACTGCGTAAATCGTTGCAAATTGACGCTTTGTTCAGGCTTTCACATTCAATACTTTAGTTTCGACGTACCTGTCGGCTGATTGTAACCCTTAGTTACTCCAACTAGCCGTCAGAGGACGCTTTTAAGTCCAAAGCCAGTTTGTTAAAATAAAACTGTAAAAAAGTGGAGGTAAAAATGTTTTGTACGTACTTTTACGAGACCAGTGCTTTCAAAAAGGGTTTTTTCGAAATGTCATCGGAATTTGAAAGGGAAGCGTTTGCGAAGAGCAGGTGAAAGAAAATCGTTTATTTTCGCTGGAGGTTAAGTATAAATCACTGGACCGTGTAGGTAGATATATGTATTTTAAGTTAACGAGTGTTTTTCTTAGGATAAACAAAAACCATGCGGCAGCACTTGCCTTGCATCATAATTACGTATAAGGCAATAATAAGGTTACTTACGTATAAGGCAATAAGGTGATTATTTTATACAGAGTGTCCCGTAAGTATTGGAAGTAAAACCTTGTTTCATTATGTTTCCTTAATTAAAATATCTAGTAATCTTAGCATGGAAAATGCTTAAAAAATACAAAAAGATAAATGGTGATATTTAATAAATAAATAAAAATAAATACTGAGTACTTAGTTGAAACTTAAAAAAAACATAACTTTAAAACTACAAGACCTAAGTAGGACTTAACTTTAATTTCTCTTGCATAATAGTTTCCTCTATCCCCCCATACCTGGTTGATCCAATACTTACGTGACAGCCTGTTTACTCTGGGTTTCTTCTGTTAACTGATCGTGGTGAATCTTGGTGCACATACTGACGACGTCTGTGGTCTAATGGTTCGAGTACCGGACTGCTGATCA
This sequence comes from Acronicta psi, assembly GCA_946251955.1. NCBI lineage: Eukaryota > Metazoa > Arthropoda > Insecta > Lepidoptera > Noctuidae > Acronicta > Acronicta psi. The sequence continues at coordinate 5,079,289 of OX276472.1, read as the reverse complement.
CGAGGTCGTGGGTTCAATTCCCACAGGACACAAACATTTATGTGATGAACTTAAGTGTTTGTGTTTGTCTGGGTGCTTCCTATATATTATTAGTATTTATTTACAAAAAAAGTATATAAGTATTCTGTCCATTGTCTAGTACCCATAGTACAAGCTCTGCTTAGTTTGGGACTAGATGGTGCTGTGTAAAAATTTCCAAAGGTATTTATTTATTTATTTACTTAAAGTTCATCATTTATCCACCCTAATCTGACTGGTCGCCATTCATCATCATCAACCCATTAACTGTCCCACTGCTGGGCACGGGTCTCCTCTCAGTATGAGAGGGATTAGGCCATAGTCCACCACGTTGGCGTAATGCGGGTTAGCAGACTTCACATTATTATTCATTATTGTTCGCCATTATTGATGCCTATAATGTTGTCAACACAAAAAAATCTCGTTTTTAACTTTGATATAAATTGTTAGGAACTAATAATTAACCCTTTGACTGGTCATCAAAGTCGTTTGCAGTTCGCGTCCATAACTTTCCAATTGAGGGATCATCAAATTAAACATGGTTCATCACTTACCGAGAAACGCTTTGAACGAAAATAATTACGGTAAGTTAATTGGCTGTTAACTCTTGTTTTTGGAAGTGTTTTCGTTTGAGCTCCCAATGCATTGAGCACTATATAAATATTTTAAACGGGAATTAAAAAAACAGGTGCTCAAAAAAGAGGTGCTCAAACGTTTTTGAGTGCAATTAAAAGACATCTTGTATCTTTTGTAGATAAATAACAAAAAATACCTTCACGCCTGTATTTCCTTCAGGATAGACAGAGGTGTAGGTACTGTTGTACACACGCAGTTCATCAAAATCTTTGGTCTACTGGGAACTACTAATCGAACCTATAGAGGTCCTGGGTTCTGAGTGTAAGCGTGACTGCTACGATAGCGTAGCTGACTGCTACGATAGTGTAGCTGACTGCTACGATAGTGTAGCTGACTGCTACGATAGTGTAGCTGACTGCTACGATAGCGTAGCTGACTGCTACGATAGCGTAGCTGACTGCTACGATAGTGTAGCTGACTGCTACGATAGTGTAGCTGACTGGTACGATAGCGTAGCTGACTGGTACGATAGCGTAGCTGACTGCTACGATAGTGTAGCTGACTGCTACGATAGTGTAACTGACTGCTACGATAGCGTAGCTGACTGCTACGATAGTGTAGCTGACTGCTACGATAGTGTAGCTGACTGGTACGATAGTGTAGCTGACTGGTACGATAGCGTAGCTGACTGCTACGATAGTGTAGCTGACTGCTACGATAGTGTAGCTGACTGCTACGATAGCGTAGCTGACTGCTACGATAGTGTAGCTGACTGCTACGATAGTGTAGCTGACTGCTACGATAGTGTAGCTGACTGCTACGATAGCGTAGCTGACTGCTACGATAGTGTAGCTGACTGCTACGATAGTGTAGCTGACTGCTACGATAGTGTAGCTGACTGCTACGATAGTGTAGCTGACTGCTACGATAGTGTAGCTGACTGGTACGATAGCGTAGCTGACTGGTACGATAGCGTAGCTGACTGCTACGATAGTGTAGCTGACTGCTACGATAGCGTAGCTGACTGCTACGATAGTGTAGCTGACTGCTACGATAGCGTAGCTGACTGCTACGATAGTGTAGCTGACTGCTACGATAGTGTAGCTGACTGCTACGATAGTGTAGCTGACTGCTACGATAGTGTAGCTGACTGCTACGATAGCGTAGCTGACTGCTACGATAGTGTAGCTGACTGCTACGATAGTGTAGCTGACTGGTACGATAGCGTAGCTGACTGCTACGATAGTGTAGCTGACTGGTACGATAGTGTAGCTGACTGCTACGATAGTGTAGCTGACTGGTACGATAGCGTAGCTGACTGCTACGATAGTGTAGCTGACTGCTACGATAGCGTAGCTGACTGCTACGATAGTGTAGCTGACTGCTACGATAGTGTAGCTGACTGCTACGATAGCGTAGCTGACTGCTACGATAGTGTAGCTGACTGCTACGATAGCGTAGCTGACTGCTACGATAGTGTAGCTGACTGGTACGATAGCGTAGCTGACTGCTACGATAGTGTAGCTGACTGCTACGATAGTGTAGCTGACTGGTACGATAGTGTAGCTGACTGGTACGATAGTGTAGCTGACTGCTACGATAGTGTAGCTGACTGCTACGATAGTGTAGCTGACTGGTACGATAGCGTAGCTGACTGCTACGATAGCGTAGCAGTCACGCTTACACTAGACTAGACCAATGAGGCCTAAATAGGCTATGGTATTTTATATCATTATCAAAAATTAATTTAAATTAATTATCAAGTTTTACAATACATGTGAATTATATATGTACATGTTAATTGTTGTGTGTGAATTTTACTCACAACAATCAATAAAAATCTGGATAGCTAACCTTTTAATTGGTCCAATACGTTAATGCCTACTCGTTTTCAACGTCTTTGAACAATAATACTGTTTTAACCTGTTTTTGCCAAAACATTTATATTCTTCAGGCTTCACTCTTCGCATCAAAATCTCTATATAAAGCGTGCGTCAATTGTTTTAGTCTAGCATTCTGAAGAAAATATCTCGGATAACAGCACGGAGCTGAATGAAATGGACGATCTGTGAACCAAATGAATGTTGGGCCTACGGAGCGACGTGACAGGAAAGCTCATTACTGACAATAGGCTTACCTACGTGTTTTTTTAACTTACTATATAATGGATATTTATATAATATAGTTTTTACAATCGATTGTGAAGATAGGTACACCAATTGCTTTAATTATAACTATTTGAAGAATGTTTTTTTTTTATTAGTACATACGGTTTTTACTTGTAAACTAAGCTCATAAACCCTTCTTTGCAACGGCATTTAATCTTATACACAGCGACTCGTAGTGTATATAACTATGATTGGGTCGATCCATCACCCAAATCTTATCTAGACCTTACTCGACATAACCTATGTCAGCTCGGATTGCCAGAAAGTTCCAGTAGTTTGTGGTACGCGATAGCCAAGTAGAAGATAAAGAAGTAAGGCAACTATTAAAGGAATATGAATGCTTTTGTTTGAAAGCTTTGTATTAAAATGTGTTCTGAAATAACAAAGAACATTCATTCATTAGTCACAAGCATACATAAAAAATACAAAAGCCTTACAAAAAAACAACAAGAAAAAGATAAAATATAAGAAAATTAATTGCTTTGATAAAAGTTAGCCTTACGATAGAAAACGAGCCTTAATTCATTTTATACTTTTTAACTAGACACCAAATTAAATTTCGGAGATGTTGATTTCATTTCAGATGTTAGAAATCAAATATCTTCATACAACTGCAATACCTAATAGAAAATACATATAATATTGGAAAATCTGATCGAAAACGCGTCAATAGTGATTTTATTGAAATTGTAAATGCTTTTAAGATCAGTCAGTGCTTATTTTCAATCAGATTTATTGAATATTTCTTTACTATTTATTCGAGAGTCTTGTGGCTAACGGCCTCGTCGATTGATCTACAAGGTTATTGTATGGATGGGTGCGACAACCATACTTTACTACCCGCCTTATCTTGAATTACTCGTTATAAAAAAAAGGTAATTGAAAATATTCTTACTAATATTATAAATGCGAAATTAACTTTGTCTGTCGCGCTTTCACGACCCAACGACAGAACCGATTTAAATGAAATTTCGTACACAGATAGTCTAGAGTCTGAGAAAGGACATAGGCTACTTTTTAATGCGAAAAAGGGCTGTAAGGGGTTGAAATAGGGGATGCAATACCTAGACCACGCGGGCGAATCCGCTGGCGGAAAGCTAGTATTTTAATAAACCTAAAAATCAAAAAAACACTTTCTGACAGTCGGAATTAAGATTCCTATCAGTAGATACCTACTGATATTGAGTTAAAAAGATCAGATCTTAAATTAAATACCTTGGAACACGGAAAACATACCTATCCAAGTATCCATATTTTTGAAGTCGTCAAATAACATTGAACATTAACAATTACAAAATTCTATGTAACTTGATAATAAAATTACGTGAATAAACTTAATTACTAGAATGTGATTTAATAAAACGGGCTATGTCAATATCAATCCGAGTACGGTCAATGTTTGATTGTCCCGTAAAACAGAATTACTTACTATTGGTAACTTTTTAAACAGATTTTATTTTTAACCGACTTTAGCTATGGAGGTTCTTAATGAATTCCTCTGCATTTATTATAATTTATGTAGGTATGTTTGCGTTTAGGCAGAAGTATGCTGACCACTCATATTTCGCCAGCATGTTTAGGTGACTGGTTTAGACCTTTTCCTTCCGATTAATAAAGATTTTCTTATTTGACAATTAATCATTGTTTTTGACATATACTCACTTTTGTTCCTCAGCTCAAAACGAGTTGACTTTAATATTATTGTCACTCGCAGAACGCCATGTTGTGTTTGATAGGTAGATACTTTAAAGTCAAAAACAAAATGGCACCCGGCGTTCATAATTTACCTCCCTTGCTGCTTCGTCCATTTTACACGGTCTGTTATTTTCACAACTTTATCAAAGAAACTTGTTTACTAATGTTTTTGTTAAAACTTAATGTTGCGCATATTATTTGTAAAGCATCGGGTATTGACCGCATAAAAGCTTAAAACAACTTTCTGAGATAAAACTAACTGGCATCGGTTCAAAAGTTGAATACAATTTATTTTCTGCTTGCGAGGCGGACTCTAGCCAAAAGTTGTAGCGTTTAACTCATTTTACATTTCCGGACCTTTGTAATATTTTCATGTTTAAATATTTTTATTACACACGTTTATTGTACAACCTATTGAAACTATCCCTGTAAGCATAAAATTATGATCTACTTAATCTATAGAATAATGTGGTTTACATAAATGAATTGAAAAAAATATACTGAGATGGTTTGGGCATATTGAGAGAATGGATGAAAGACGATTAACAAAAATGTATAAGGCGAATGTTAGCCACAGCGTCGCCGGTAGAGTGCCTTAGAAATACATACGCCGATCATATTCGTGAGGGCCTTCAAAGAAAGGAAAAAAAGGGCAGGTGCGTAATAAGGACAATATGTATGAACGTACAAGAATTATACAAGAATTAGCAAGTGGCGCTCTGTAGTTACTGCCTACCCCTTTGAAAATAATTTTCAAGTGTATGTTAAATTGTACCCTCAAATATTTTTGAATAAGGATCATACTGACACATTTCAAAATTGAGTAATATTTCAGCGTGAAAATTGAACCAAATCTTTCTTGTTACACTAACAAGGGATCCACGCGAGCTTCGCATGAGAAATCGTGTTCTAGGTAGCAGTTTTAAATATAATTAGGTGTCAATCTTTCACTATTTCTGAAATGATAAAAATAATTGGTTCTTTTGCCCTAATAATAAAAATTGTATTTGTTGTTTAGTCATTTTATAAAATTTTGTTATTAAGATAACAAGAGGAAACTTAATAATTTGAACAGTCAGATAAGTCTAACTGTTCAAATGATTTAGTTTTTATTTCATGTCCTTAAATACCTACCTTGTTTTTGTTACACGATTCTCTTTTTGACCCAAAGGTTGACTGGTAGAAAATGCCATATGGCATTAAGTTTGCTTTATGTACCATTTTTGTGCATAAAAGTTTAAATAAATAAATGAATAATACATACTCGTACATATTATGTACGAGTATGTTAAAAAAAACAGTTGAATTAAGCTGTAAGATCGCTGCAAAGGTTATCTTAATCTTCGTCTTCTATGAAAATTCAGGGCATGTTCTCATTATAATAAGTTTATTTATTTCTCTCAAAAAGTACACTTTTACACATTATCTTAAGTTTAGCATAAGATTAACTTTTTGAAAGCTGGAGTCCGTACCTACTAGGCTCGAGGCCTGTATGAGCATCGTTAGTGTAAAAGTTTTATACCTAGGTAAATGTCTATCATTATTACGTCTATATATGTAGCTAATAATTATGTATGCCTATTGTCGAGAACACTGTTTGTTATTAAATTCTAGGTAGCAGCTCGGAGTTTGGCGTAGTCTCGGCCCCCATTACACATTACATGTTGCCTGAACATACTGGCGAACGGTGGGTAATTAGTACATCTTAGTCTAACCCTTCGCGTGCCTTCGGGTAATACATGTATACGTAGGTAATCAATTTGGTAGTATTTTACGACCTTGAATTTCTCCCAACACACCTTAACGTTAGAATATAACATTAATTTGTATGAACTCAGTCTCAGAATTCGTTAATTGATGTAGCACGTGTTAGAAATCGCGCCCCTTTGACTAACACATACGCTTTGTTGCTCAAACTCAAGCCATAAAGGACACATTCGGGTTACTACCGTTTGCAATTACTGTAATCATACATTTAGAATATTAAATGTCTTAAACTACTTACCTACGCTTTCGAATATTGAGAGAAGATTAGACACTGAACCGAAACGTCGGAATCAGAATTATAATATAACGCGATAAAATCCGTAAAAAGTAGTTTTAGTAGTTTGTTTTTAAGTTTGTTTTGATCTTAATTTAAAAACTTGCTGATCTTTTTTGTTTATTTATAGTATGTATGTAACCGCCCGGGTCCTACCACATGAAAACTATACAAACTTAGCTCATTTAGAATGTTTAGTTACTTTACTTGTTAGAATAATTGAGTTTATAACTGTCACAGTGCAGATTACATAGCCTTTCTGAAGTATTGAGCTATTAAATGAAAATACCGCGCTCAAACAATGACAAACTCTTGAGCTTAATTAAATTTTTATAGATGTAAATATTTTTCCTTAGACCTTAACGATACTTCAAAGCTTTCACTGAAACACATCTATACTGTTTTCTATAAAAAGCCCATGTTCATGTAAGACTATAAATGTATCTAAAACTTGTTATGTAATTCTTGAAGCCGGAACTTATTAAGCCGTGGGTAGCGCGCCGCTTAAAATACTTACTGACTTTTAATGGTACTTGAGTTGATAACATTACTTACAATATTCTATTTATTGCTTAAATTAGAGCTGATTCCGGATATTGTCGATGGCAGCCGCGGAAACGATTTATAAAATTAGAACGACAAAATGTTTACTATCTCTGGTAAATTTATTTTGAAGCAGGTTTTATTAAAACGAATACAGCCTCATTGGTCTCGTGGTGAAAAGCAACCGCTATGCATGAGGTAGGGTGTTTCTTTGAAATCTCAGTCTCACGTCACACCTTGCAAATGCTGATTGCTTTTTCGAGCGACAAAATCTATGTTATAATTGCGATTTATTGCATTAAACATTTATAAACATTGCGGTATGTTCCCACTCCAAAATGGTGCCGAAATAAAAATTCACACCTTTCAACGCCTACGCAACAGAAAAAAATAGATACCTTTTTCACCTCGATTATAACGAGCAAGGAGACCATGAAAAAATAAAACTAGAATCCACAAAAGTACCGACAATTTTCTTTGTGGAAAAAAGCATTGTTAAACTCCAAGAACACCTTATTTGTGCCGTTTAAAACTTTCCTTGAGCATAAAAACTTCGATGTTTTCCCCTTAAAGGGCACTGGTCGGCGGGGCTATAATGAATGTAAAAGAATACCTACTGTGGACGCTAAAACTTTCCAGGGCGACATTTAGGCCCGGCGCTCACTGGCGGGCCGGCACGGCAAGGTACCTTTTAGCTGATAGCATAATGTTGTAACCTAATACTCAAAATTTGGTTTTCCGGGGAACTGTCGATGTCGAACCTAAGTCTTCGACAAATACAGGCGTGATGGTATGTCACGATATAATAAAGTTGGAGTTTCAAATAAAATGTATTTGAAACATCTTATATAATATTATTGTAGGTATATGAAATTTCATTTTTGAAGTGTGGCCAGCTTTTATTTCATCATGTTTTTGTGGCTACGGCCATTTGTATCTATTTGGAATATCAAATATTATAGACATCATAATATGAAGTTAAATGTAATTATAATGCGTCACCGAAAAATCTTTTGCCGTTCCGCAACACCAGTGTGCTTCCGGCCTTACTTGGTACAATAGACTAATAAAATTAATATGATGCCGCCCGCTGCTAAATAAAGCGGTTCGATCGTAAAGTGCCAATAAGCACGTCTCCGACACTAATGCCGTACTCAGGGTAATTTACAGCAGCTGATCTACGATCGCGTCTCTAGTATTTTATTTATTTCCTGCGACCTGAAACGCGTTAACAAAGCTTTAAGCGATGAGGTAAGATGAGTCGTAGGTACATTGCCAAACAATCAAGTTAAGTACATTGAGGAACACTTTGCGGTTGTACTAACCCACTTTCAAATAAGATTACATTCTTTCGGCCCATAAAATAAGTACCTAAGCTATCGGGTAGTATTTTAAATTGTTTTTTTTAATTGATAGAAAAATATATTCGCGAGAAGTTGATAATATATACTTCATCTGTGCCAATACGGGGCAGTTAAAAAACAAAGCAAAACAGTTTTGCCAATGCGCTGGTATTGTACCTACACAGCAATTGTATCGATAGCCACAGGCAAACTTTACACGTACTTTGAGAAGTTTTAAAGAAATAAGGATAATATTGAGAATTTTCAATACTTGTGTAAACCAACATTGTTATTAGGCATAAAGTATTTACAAAAGGAACATGTTTTTATAAGGATTTGTTTTTATATAGAAGAAAAAATCAACCGTGTACAAGATTCCGAAGCGAAGGAATGTGTAGAAAACACAATTAAACATTTCACGTATATTTTAAAAGAATTTAAATTAGATACCTATGCCTGAACGTACCTATTACCTATACCTAATTACCTACGTTACCTAATTTTGAGTAGATACAGTATTAATGCTAACTGATCCTAACAAAATTCTTTGCGGCAATCCGCGAAAAGATAAGCATCTAGCCATTTCGGTTTCTTCTTCGAGCGAAACACATTCCTAAACCAATTTCGTTTCATCCCTTTTGCATGTGAATTCCCAACTTCTTCCGCAATACTGGATAGTATTGCAGTCTTTATAATTCCAGCTACACTCATGGACAGGGTCATAAGGGACAAATTAAAACAGGTTTGTGTGTGATTGTTAAGGGATTGATTAAAATTAGAACTTACTTTGTTAAATAAAACCAAACCAACTAGTTGATAAAAAAAACAACATCGAACACGACTTTAGGCAGACTTTAACAGTAAAAGCGTAGGTAATTGATGCATAAAAACCTATTGTAATTTATTTCAATATTAAAACCGATTAAATATTTATGACTAGTGGTATTTTATTGTAATTTTGCAAGAATATTTTTATTACTTATTTTTTACTTCTAATACTGTAGGCACTCTTTTATCACTTCCTTTGGTATCACAAAAGGATCGTTGAGAGGTATTATCGTGTGTTTCAGTGTGTAGGCGTGCCTCTGAACTCTGAAAGCTCTGGTTACAGAAACGTGACGCTGTGACCTCTGTAGGCGTGAAAATACGTTACCTTAGATCTACATAATCTGTTATTCGCATTGAGGTACTATGGAACTAGAGCAGCCACAACATATCGAGTTTATAGTAATAGATTGGGACTATTATTTATATAGATTAGTGAAAATTTACAACTCGCCACCAGGATTTGTTTGTTAAAAAAATATACAAAATTTTTGGAACATTTTACACAGCACAATCTTATCCCAAACTAAGTAGAGTTTTTACTATAGGTAGGTAGACAATAGATACATTTTATTGTATATACCTACTATATAATATACTTTAAAATATAATACATAAAAGAACCCACTGCAACACAAACATCTATGCTCATCACATAAATATATATGTCCTTTAGGATTCGAACCCACGAGCTTGTAAACAGTCGTCCGAAGTTTAGTCGTCGTCGCAGTGAAATTTTTTTGTATTTATTTAAACATTTAGGTAGGGATAGTATGTCTTTTAACATTCTTCCTTCAAGCGCTTACTCCACAACTCAATGATACAAACTTGATTCGCAAGTTGTCTTCTGTACTTAGTAACTCAATGGTTATTTGTATCAGGTTAATGGCTATAATGTTTGTATTACCTCGATTAATGAGCCTTTGAGAAGTAATGATACTGCTAATCCCAAGGGATTTTTATATTTTTATAGATGTTCAGCGTTCTTTCCCTAAATTTACATCAAATTGGTATTATTTTCATAGATAAAGCTTCAGCATTTATTTAATTTGCCCTCTTGAATCATTTAACAGTATTTATAAATATTGTTAGCCTATCAGTGTAGGTACTCTATACTTGTAAAAAATATTGTAAGGTTATTAAAATGTATGATAAAACGACTGTTCTATTCTATTCCCAGGTCAAGCAGTGTTATTAAGATTTTCTATGATTTCTCAATAGCACCTCGGAGTCCGGATTTGTACCCGCATTTGCCAATGATCCTTCTGAAAATCTTTTAAAAAACATGTATGCATACACACGACTCTTTTCCAAAAGTGTAGACAGAAACTAAAGACCACTACAGTTATTACGATTCTTGCATACCTATAAAACATAGCCCTTTCGTCTGCAGGATAAGCTATATTTCAGATACAGATCTACAACGTTAGTTTTTGTTTATACGAGAGCTGAAAGTAGTTTGTTCAGAATCACTAACAGAATCGATTGCAATGGTTTTTAACCTATGTTTTATTTTTTCTCATAAAAATGATAACGTAGGACCCCCATTTTTATTACGAAAATCGGCGCAATAACCGAACAGGGAAGTCATTCACTCGCCCTTAGATACTTTCGGCCCATACGCGCGCGCGCAGACTGCCTGACTGACATTCGGAGCTCGTCACCGCGTAAGTTTTAAGTTTTTAACCATTGCTTTTATTTTGTATCTTTTTCTAATAAAAATGAAGGTTACACACAAAAGAAGTTAGAAACAAAAATTAACTTTGTATATCTAGTCAATGAGTCATTTTTGACTGATATAATATGTATGACTAATTATTATCGAAATAAATTAATATAAGTACGTACTTATTCCGTTCGTATTTTATATATAATGTTCAAAATTCATTTCATTCACTTAGCATTTATAACCAAACTTGTTACATAAGCCATTACTTTGGCTAACCCATTAGCCGGTTAGCCCAGTATTTGGGTAAGGGCTAACCCAACTAATAGCTTAGATTTAATAGCACTGGCCTCTCCAGTCCTAGTTAGCCAATACCTTTATCCATTAGCAAGAATTTAGAATGGGATAAATTGAAACCCCTATTACTAACCATATTTACTTAAACTAATAGGGGTTTTAATTTCAGTCAGGTTTTGAAATTATGAATAGACGCAATTAGAGGTAATTTTGTTTAGTATGAGATTCATGAAGGACTGAATGATTTATGTTTAAAGATATAAATAGCGAAAGGAAGATACGATTTCAGGCGGTGCGTGTTACTGATCCCATGGCCATGATATAGGTAGGGTAGGTTTAAGGCAAGGGAAGGCAAATGCGGAATTTAGTCCTATGAGTCCGATACACCTTGCTATTAACACTTTGCTCGACCTGGAAATCGAACCCAGGACCACGAGCGTAGCAGAGCTAGAGCTAACGAGGCAGTTTTGCTTGCGGGAACTGAAACTTATTCTATTTTATACCAATAGTTCAATATTTCATTTTAATTATGTGAATTAATATATATATTTATCACAGAAACACAATATGTGGAACCCTAGCGATTCCACAATGGCCGCTAAAAGTTAAAACACGCTCCCGCAGTATCCTAGTTTCTACTTTATCCTGATACTTTGTCGAAATACAATTTAAATTCCAAATAGAGTTTGCATTGTGTCCGTACCTACTGAATAAACAACGCAATTTTTATTATATGTGTTCTACTGAAACTAGTTTGCTATGTACCCGCCGTTTTTATTTCAGGATTTTTATATTTGTGCCCAAAAGTATCAAAACTGGATTCCAAGGGGGCAAAATTTGCCCATTTTTATGAATCACAATACGAATTGCTAAAGCTAAAGGCTAAAGTGATTTTGTCATGAATGAACGATTGCCACTTTGTAATAACATCGATGTCACCATACTGCCGTGCTTGTGATATAAGTATACAGTAAGTGACATTGAGACACTTTCGAGAAAAAGGCGATCAAAGTTTTTTTTTTTACTTCTGACGTTTCTGTCTTACTGTATTATGCTTAAGCTTATTTGATTTTCTAAACCACTTTTTAAAATTTTAAGTATACAGAAATGTAGGTCTCAATCTCTACATTTCGAATATATACATAACTCAATATCGACCAAAATGTGACTTTCTGTAATTATCATATGCGCGGCAGTATAGTTTTTTTTATCACAATGTTTCTGTTAGTACTTTAGGAGAAAATCGATTTAGCACTTTTGTTAGTGTATACATGTTTTTGCTCGTGACTGTACACGAGGCTACGATCATAGTCCATCATTACATGAATATCTCTTCGCTATTTGTCGTCCCACAAAAGAGGAAGAGTAAACTCAAAGACATAGGTCAATGCGGCGCATATTACGGGTTAGAAGCCACATTATGTCTCCGTTGAATGGCTAAATCGGCTGAGCATCGCTGCACAGCATTGTGTACATACTGGAATACAGACATTATATTATACGTACTCACGGTACCTATAAGTACTTGTCGACATAGCTCGTCAGTAAAATTTAAACGGTACACGCAATTATTGATCGATTTGCTTCCTTGATAAGCTGATGACACATCTAATTTATATTAATGATACAAGGCAACACTGACATTCTAGATATCTAAATTCTGATAAAAAAACACCACTTCACTAATTACTAGTGTTTACCCGATCTGTTTGTCAATTAGCTGTGTCATATGCGGCCAAGTTCCGTTGATAAGGAGTCTAGTGCCCTTGCTATTATCTACGACCTACATGAATATATTTGCTAGACCATGTCATTCGCAAGGTTATATCGAAGAACATCAATATATCGTAAGCCTCAAAGTCGATTTGCATTATTATCGTTTTGTTTGCAAAATGCGTCCTTTACGTCGTAAAATTTATGACTCGATTTATTCCACCAGTTAAATTAGGTCTAAATTTAGCGATCCTTTTTCATGTAGGTAACATTCACTTATGTTATACACAATAAAAACACCAGTATAAACTCATGAAATTGGTTTATTTACATAATGTTGGTATTTGAGGCAGTAAATAGCTTTTTTATTTTCAGGACTGAGAGGACGGAGGACACAGTGTCTAGCAGTGGCAACCTCACTAATAACGCTGTGCGTCACAAAATAGTAGTTTTAGGAGCTGCAAAAGTTGGCAAGTCGTCGCTCATAACCCAGTTTCTATACAACACATTCTCACCAAAGTACAAGCGAACCATAGAGGAAATGCATCACGGGGACTTCAACGTGTCCGGTGTGAGGCTAACGCTGGATATATTAGACACGTCGGGGGCTTACGAGTTCCCCGCTATGAGGACTTTGTCCATGCAGTCCGCAGACGCTTTCATACTGGTCTACGACATCACTGACGCGAACAGCTTTACTGAAGTGCGGACTTTGAGGGATCAAATCCATGAGACTAAAGAAAGTACAGCCGTTCCTATTGTCGTGGTCGGCAATAAAGTGGACCTAGCTGAAACTGGCGCGAGACAGGTAAGCGATTCTATTCTAAGTTTGTCTCTCCCACGACATTTGTGAAAAGCTTTTCTAGCACACTCGACTATTGACGATAAATTCTATGCGTGATGTATTCTATATTTTTCACGTTCAATATTTGCCTCTGTTGTTGGTTGAGTGTGTGTACACCACATCTACATAGTTTAGTGTGATGAAGGTTGGGTGACAAAGTGACGCGTGAAGCGGATCAAGCGGTGTCACGTATCACAGTCATATCCCCAAGGGATGTTCAAATATTCCAAGAAATATATCGACAGAAACAATACAAAATCCTTTCAATAAGAACCTACTGCGGAGATATAGAATATTATTGAATAAAACCCGAACATTTTCGATATTCGTTTAAGTATGAATTCATAAATCAGTGGTCTGCAGTAAAAGCAATAATTGAAAGTCATGTGTAGGAATTCAGTGCAAATAGAAATTCGATTATGCTCACAAATCTTTTAAAGCGAGCCAGCATTTGACTGCGCATTTACTATCAAGTCGTTTCGAACGTGTTGTGAGCAAAATTAAATTTCCGCGATGTCAGAAGTTGCAATATGTGGAGCGGAAGGTCGGAGAAACGCTGGTACGTCACTAGTCTACCGGATGTGACGAATCGGCTGAAACGTTTCTCTCTTGGTGATGTTAATAATTAATATAAGCCATGCATTCCTTTACGCATTTCTTCCCGTTTATGTTATGGAATTTCTATTAGTTTTTCCTTATGGTACCTATGCGTATTTTTTTCCCATTGTGCAGTCTAATAAAACTGTAGAAACATAAATATGCGCAACTTGATCTATGAGTACAAAAATCTGATAATATTCAGACACTGCAAATATTTTTATGTAAAATGTCAACAAACTACTGTTAGCGAAACATACTCATAATGTAATATAACTACAAAGCTTCATGAAGGACTAGCTAACTATTATAAAATGATGGAACTAAAGCATTTAGCAACAAACGGTGAATTGTTAATGGTAGATACAAACAAAGGATTAAGCTAACGTGAATTATGAACTTTAGTTCGTAACAGATAGCTTTAATCCCGAGATTATAATGCAATGTTACATAATATAATTAACGCGTGATTTTAGTAGATCGCGTAGCTATATAGGTTTTAACTCTTTTTGTGTGGGTAGTGGTTTTTAATAAATTCAAATTAATATATTTTCTAATATTAAACTTAACTTTATGCACTGTGCCACACCGCTTATACTTGAACTAGCTTTTTGCCCGCGACTTCGTCCGCGTGGAATAGTTACTTTGTTCCATATGAACTTTTATATTTAACCCCTTCATAGGTCAAAATTGATTAATTATTTTGCCCGTAGCTTCGCTCGCGTTAAGAAGTATTATTATTAATTAGGTATATTTTTTGCGGCTTTAGTTTAGCGTGTGTAAAAATCTCAAACAAACGAATACATTTACATCCTCCATCATCCCTTATTTTATCCCCATGGGGGTTGAATTTATCAAATTGAAATCCTATTTAAGCGGACGTCTTCATCATAGTAGCTCCAATCTTTAATTTCAGTTCAATCAGTCGAAAATCTAAGAAGATTTATACAAACTTTCATCCCCTATTTGATCCCCTTAGGGGTGGAATTTATCAAAATCCTTTCTTAGGGAATGCCTACGTCATAGTAACTATATGCATGCAAAGTCTCAGCCTGATCAGTTTAACATTGACACTTTCATACAAACTTTCATCCCCTATTTTATCCCGTTGGGGGTAGAATTTATCAAAATCCTTTCTTAGCGGATGCCTACGTCATAACATCTACCTGCATGCCAAATTTTAGCCCGATCCCTCCAGTGGTTTGGGCTGTGCGTTGACAGATCACTATGTCAGTCAGTCAGTCAGTCACCTTTGAGTTTTATATATTTAGATAGATGAAACCCTAAAATAATTAATATACACAGGACTCTTTTTAAGATAACATTTTATTAAAGCAACTAATCAAGTTATGCGAAAGTTGTGTAGAAAAGAGAAAGAGACTTGTAGATAGGACGTTTTTTTTGCGAAAAACATAAATTTTCAAATTAGCTAGGTATTAATAATTTCCTTGTTCATAGAATAATTCGTTGCGAGTATATTATGTAAAACTGAATTGCTAAATAATACCTAGCAATACTTTATTTTGATTTAGTTTTCATAATATCTTTCGTTTTAGAATTGACTTGAAGAAGTTTTGTTTCGCCGGGTTTGTAAGTGATTTAAAATTTATTAAATTTATATTTATAAATATATTTAAAAAAAACCCTTTATTACTCATACCTTGAGCAGGTTTTATTACGTTTATTTTCCTGAGAGTTGTCATAGTTGACCAGTAGTTTATTGCATTTAAATCCCATTATACGACAAAGGTCTCTAGTGTCGTCACGCCAAGTATCTTAATTACAAGAACAAAGCATTGTTTCAGCTCTACAAACTGAGAAAGCTTTTCATAAGAATTTCTCTTCAGCGTCAGAGCAAATGAAACTTCTTCCACTCTCCTGATACGTTGCCAATTAAAAAATTAAGCACTGTGTGCTATAACAAGAACTTTTTGGAAACATTTCTATTCTTTTCTTTTAGTGATGAAATAACGAAGCAAATTTTGAGGGTGAATTAAATTTTACTCTGCAGTTCTTTAATTTGATGACAAATATTTTCTATTTTATATTATGTTGTTAGATCACAAAATACTGTTATAATTCTGGATATTGAATGAATGATTACTATTAACCTTCTTATTATAACATGATGATGATGGGATAATTACGTTGTCAGTACAAACGTGTTCCTTAAAAATTGTATTAAGCTTGAATATATTTTTACCCGACTGCCGAAGGAGGAGGGTTATGTGTTTGATTTGCTATAGTGTGTTTACTATCAAGCTGTTCGGCCATAATAGCTACAACTCGGTGGTATTATCAACTCGGCTCACAACGTGTTTTCATAAGTACTGTTTCTAAGCTGGCTTGACCTACACGTATATTCATAGTACACTGATGGATAACCCCTATACAACTCTGAACTCTGTCAGCAATTTGAGTACTGTGTTCAAATTGAAACTCGAACCCATATCGGTCTCTCTGCACATACATCAGCAAAATAAACGATGAGGCTCGAGCGAAATCGGCTTAAGTTCATACCAGTGAACTTCCAAACTGTATTCGTAGGAAACTAGAACCCAGTGGTATTAAACACTTTGTCGATAGTATATTTCATAAGCCGCGTGACGAAGTTAGTCCTTCCTACCGGAACGTGTCGCTGTGTTCCTGCGATAGCTATGTCCGGAACACTGTGCACAATAGCCCCCGGCGCGGCGTCCGCTGACTCGCCAATATCCGCACCACCACGCACTGCACTAACACAACCTCGTTTTTGTTGAAAATAAAAAAAGATGCTACCATGGAGATTCGTAGACAAATGATTTCGATTCATTGGCGAAGAAATGAGTTAAAGACGGTAACTCTTTTCCAAAATTATGGCACAAAAACGTTTGCTTGTAAAATATAAATAAGATCTTCGTACCGTTCTAAAATCTTATTATTAATCTCTACTTGCCAGAACCCGGGAGTTGAGTAACTCTTGCGTAGTTTCGGCACATACATATATTCGGAGAATACTTTAAACTTAACTCATAAAACAAAACTTAGCGTAATAAATCTGTACAAACTCATTTGGGTTAACTTAAACAGAAGTTGATTTTCCAACAAAGATATGCTAATAACAACATCTATATGGACAAAACTTTCTGTTAATCACCCAAAATACCTTTAATGTGACTCTCATTATAGTTTATAACCTTTTTTCGTTATTATAGTTTAAAATTTTCCCTTGTTTTCTTTATTATCTTTGAATTAGGATATGTTATACGAGTATGCCTCCCCTAATCTGCCTAATCTGTCATAAAAATAGTTTCTCTATTGTTTCGACCTTTAAAAGCATATACCTACTTCAAATCAATTAAAAAAAGGGTTTCTTATATTCAAATTTTATGCAGTCGTACCTTAATCAAAATATTACATTGACTGTAGCATGTCAGAGAACTTTTTGAGCAATATTCGCATTTTGCCGAGACTATCTCTAGCTGTAATTGTACGCAAAAGAGCCCCGAGAAACGTTGACGCTGCGGTATTGCGTCTTCAATATATTCCGCAGAGGTAAAATACAAGTTATGAAAAGTTTACCATTAATAATTTATGGTTAAATCCGAAAAATTTTTTCTTTTTTCGTTACCGTCATGAATGTTTTTTTCCTAGATCAATTTGTATTAAATAAATACTTACACGTGTACAACTAAGGGGATTGACACACTCACGGCACCGGCCGACCCGTACCGAGCAGTGGTGTTACACGGTCGAGCGGATCAAAATCTTGTTGTGTGCCACTGTAATCTGTCGCATCACCGCTTCCATATGCTGTAAATGCTGAGTGCCAAGTGATGCAGTGGTGTCAAGATAGTGATCCGCTTGACACTTTATCTACAAAATAGCATCTAACCTGAATTTCTATTACAGGTAGAATTTCATACGACTGAGTCAGTGGTGACGGTGGACTGGGAAAACGGGTTCGTGGAAGCGTCGGCAAAGGAGAACGTGAACGTGTCCCAGATCTTCAAGGAGTTGTTGGTGCAGGCGAAGGTGAAGTACAATCTGTCGCCTGCGCTGCGCCGGCGGCGGCGGCAGTCGCTGCCCACGGGGCCGCAAGGCCCACCAGGCTCCAGTCCCACGCCACCCGCCAACCAACCCCACGTACCTTCGCCTGCGCAACTCGCCCATCTCCAACAAATCCGCGAGCGACACAACAATAAACGCAACTCCTGCATCATCTCCTAAATGCACTCGTACCTCGATACGGTTTTACTACTTACTTTTACTGTTAATTAAGGATCACGGGTAACTTTCGAATTTTCTATACTACCGAGACAACTTATTTATAATATATAAAACTAAATTTGTAAAGTGGACTTTGTATTAAATGTTCATTACATTCGTTGATTTCGCTCTTTTCTCTTAAATATTACAACATCTTAACAGATAATAAACAATTTCTACGGTTTCGATGTAAGTAATTCGTTTCGAGTATTCCAAGTAATAATAAGATAAAGTAATTACTTTCAGGTGAATAGATATTTCAATATGATATGATTCAAATTTCATAAGACAGAGCCAATTACAAAGAAAATTTTGTTTTCATAAATTCTTTATACGTGGCAGATGTTTAATGACGTTACTAGCACACGTCATGTACCGTCATTCCACTAATTTACTATTGTTTAGGTAATAAAAACGTTTTCCACGTGATACACTTATCTCCATTAAAATTTGTCCATTCCTTCGTGATGTTTCTAAATGTGTGTAACTAGATAAGTAGTGAGAATAACGCCAATATATCTGGAGGCCTAGATAAGATGCAATCTAAAGTTAAATCGACGAACAAGTCGAATTAAAATGTATGGATATGACAAGCTTTTGACAAATCGAACTGCTTATATGTCATTTCCATACATTTTTTATTTGAACGTGAAATTGCATTTTGTCTGCAGCTACTGTATAGGATATAAGGTTTTAGTGTATTACAGAGTGACAATGTAGGGAAAAGTGATAAAGTAGAAGTTGACGGCTATTCGTGACTGGTTTATACTTAGGATAAAGTCTTACTAATATGTGACGTAGCGTTGTGTAAGGCAGACGGCACGAAACGACTGAGTGTTCCACGATATATCAAACAAACCATAATAAGTTTTGGTATTGGTTTGTCTATCTTAATAAATTGTGAGGGTATGTCTATTGTCTAAGACTCTAAGTGGTAAGAGTAAAATGATCTCGCTACACAATTTACTGCCGAAAGGGATAAAGTTTTGATAAGGGTGTGTAAAAGGGCTAGGTATCCAATTACTTGATACAGTTATAAGTAATAAATGTATACAGATTATATTTATTTATTAGTGAATCTGCCAAGAAAATGCGTTACTACTTTCTACAACACCTTAAATGATTTTTTTTAAAGGTTTTAAGGTCGTACCACGAGTTTTTTATTCGATAATTTTAAAGTGAGAGAGAGGAATGCGACTCTATAAGTTCAGTAGCGTCATCCTTTTCTTGCAGCGTATAAATCCATCGTGGAACGTCATCTGACTATCGTTACAAGAGAGAACCTAATTCTATGCAAATCACTTTCTACAGAGAGGTAACTAATTGCTTGGCTATTTTGAACCTTACATGTCATGCCATTTGCCAAACCAGTATTAAAATGTATTTGTGGATCTTATATTAGTGTGTGAAAGTACTTAAATTCAAAATAATATATTAATGTAATGAGAATTGTAAGATGTAATTGTTTATACACTATACTATTTTCTGACTTAAAGTGAACATTATATTGTAGAATTAACTTTATCGTAACTTTAAAATTAAGACAAATGTTTCTCTCTCCAGTTATTGTGTTAGTTTGACTATTAGATAGGTGACTTATCTACAAAGAAATAAACGAGTATTCTGAACTAAAATTGTACCAAGAAACTTCCTAGAAATATTAAAGCAGAAATACAAATCCAAAGTATAAAGGACAGAAAAGGAGAGAATAAAGTTGTGTCTACAACTTGTCACAACAGATTAAATACAAAAGGAAAACATTAGGACTTGTAAACAAAAACACAATATGAAGAAATTGACGATTCTTCTATTTATTAATTTTACTTTTTTTATTACATATTGGGGCTAACGCTAATTCTGTATCATTATGTATAAATTACCTATAATGTAAATACCTAAACCTACTTTAAGGTTTTTATATAAGCTTACGTGTACTTAGGGTTGGCACATTACCTACCAAAATGTTGATCAACGGAACAAAGTTTAGCTAGGTATTTTAAATTAAACCTACAGCCCCCAACCATGAGTTCTATCGAATGATTTTCGTTAGGTTTTTTTCGCATCGAAACGCTGTAATCTCATAGCAGATTTTAGTTGCAAGGGTTTTCCACACAAATATTTAATGGTGTCGCTAGCGAATCTAGTGAGAAAAACTGATGGTCGAGGCACAGGATAATATCATCAAGGTAATAGAACGGTAACCTCAAATCTGTCAGAGAGTAATGTTTAGCCGAAGGTGCAACCCTAATCTCACCGTAATCTCCTGTGAGTAGTAATTAATTATTCAGGCAACACTTAATTTGCTTGCTGTAATCATTTAGCACTTAATTGCAGTGTATTATTCCGTTCTCTGTACCCATTATTTTTTATTTGTACGCTTAAGTACTATAGTTTATCCAAATTGTAAGTTATTGTTCCACAGGAGCATTTTATCTAATTATGTATCTACTTTAGTGTTCCAAATTATATTGATGTGCCTTTTTTAAAAAGTAATCTTCTTAGTTTGTAGATGTAGGTTTCGTTCAATGAATTTAAATACTTTCCAGTCAAATTGTATTCCAGTTTCCGCTCGAAAAAAGAAAATATATGTTCACTTTCTTTCATTGCATTTTAAATACGTAGTTTTAATGTTAGTTTATTAGGAAAGATAGACATAAACATATATTTATTATAACATTTGAATAATATTAGGTAAAATTTCAAAAATATAAATGGTCTATCAATGTTTGTACTTTTACGTACTTTTAGCTGCGGTGTGCGCACATTTAATTATGGAGATTGAAAAATAGCAACATATTGTAACTAAGATTTTTTATGATCCTTTGTATAAATATAACGGAGTTGTTCGTGAACTTAGCACAGAAGGATTTGACATGTGTAGTGGGTGTATAAATGTTAATTTTCCACTCAATTTAATCGTCGCGTACTTACCTATAGTAAATTACTTTAATATTAATAATATATGTTTCAAACACAGGTATTTACTTCAAAATTTATACCGATGTAATTATCTCTGAATAAAAGTAACTGACTTCTGAATCGTCATTTTATTTTCGTAGATAAAGCTTGCTTCTACTGCTCATTCTCTTGAAAAACAAAAAGATTTCCCTAAAAAAAATCTTGGTAACTTGGAGTTTAACTTTATAATTTAGTTTGTAACTGACAAAGTGAAACGACCCTCTCCAGAGTGCGTAACTAGAATTCTTTCCAAGAAACACAATACGATTAATAGCGAGGTTAGTATATTTTTCCATCCCGTTGAAACAAGGGTAACTTTAATCAGCTAAAAGTATAATAGAAAAGGGGAGAATGACTAATACAACTTCTATTCCAATCTAATTAGAACCAACTCGATAAATAATCTCTTCGAGGTACAACGTAATCAGAACCGTATTATCAAACGAGGCACAGCACAGCTGCTTAAGATCTAAAACGTTATTGATGCAGTGCACGCGCATTGCACTTACCGGACGAGTGCGTTGCGCGTGCCAATGGCGTGCTGGCGGCACGCGGCGGGCGCGTCGCGGCACTTGTTGCGCAGCGCGCGGATCGATACCTCCCCCTCCGCCCGCCGCATCCACCTTCCATCTCCCCCACACCTCCCATCCCAACACAGACACTTTCCATTCAACGCCAAAACCATCCTCACACCCTTTGTCATCAATACCACCTAGAAAAACGTCTGAACCACAGAATACCATATTTCTTATTTCCACGAAACACGGTCTGCTTTAGTTAAACTTTCGAGTTGTTAATCCAACATTACCTACTAAGTTTTCAGGTTAAGTTAAGTGGCATTATCAAGTTTATACTGTTCATAAATCGTCCCCGCCGGGAGGCGATTCTAACCCAGGAGCTTTCCCTTCGCACTAATGATGAAAAGAAGACAATTATTCGATACGCCTGGTAGTACCGTAGTTTCAGTATCAACAGGTACCTACATTTTCTTAACGACTTTATATTATGTAGAATAATACAGTACATCTATACTAATAGTATAAAGCTGAAGAGGTTGTTTGGTGGAAAAATTCTTTCAGTGTTAGATAGTCTCTTTAACGAGGAAGGCTATACTATCATCACGCTACGACCAATAGAAGCGGAGCATCAATTAAAAATGTTGCAAAAACTAGGGAAAAAATCAAGTTCTACGGGAATGTAGTCGCGAGCAAAGGCTGGTACCTAATATAGTAAGATTTTTTTAATACACCACATTATTTATTAGTATTTTTCCTATGCTGCTCTATTAATTATGATAGAAAAAAAATACGATATAGTTTTCTTTGATTAAAGACAAAAATGGCAGGAGTAGGTACTACAGCGCTACTTAAAATTGTCGAAATAACAATATTTGGACCTACAGCCGAAAAGGTTATAACCATCCCTGCTCCATCTAAAACTTACGTCGCAATACACCTTTGCGCGGTTTGTACATATTATGTATAATACACGTATTCATACAGATTCGTGCATTAATCGCCTCATTATGAAACTCTGCACGAACTGCGGCTCGCGCGTAATATCTGAACACATGTGCTACAGGCGATTAGTGCGCAAATCCGTAGCAAGGCGTAGCCGCGTAGCCGCGTAGCCGCGTAGCCGCGTAGGCCAGCGTACAATGCCTCCCACGTTCCGAATCATTTAACCCGACCGTTCGATACAACCCTGCTAATACTAACAAAACCACAACATTTAATATATTGCAGCTCATAAAATATAGCAATTCATTGAATTGTTCTATACAACGCTCGTCTCCAATTTGACTACAGCTGTTTTCATAAGCTCGTATTCATAATATTAAACAACGTACTTGTGACTCTTTATAAAATTCATTTAGATAGGTTTATGTATAATTTATCTTTGCCAAGAAATATTGTTAGAATTGTGACAAGTTAAATAAGTCTGTTGATTGATTCTATAAACCTGTCACCTTCATAAAACACTTTCAGTCTTCGGAGCGCTTCTGTGATGTTGAAAATTTCAATTCAGACGATTAATTGTGTAAATTTCATTCAAACAACATAATACCGATCGTTCAAAATTTCGTTTGCGCTTTATAATACAAGCGTTCATAAAGGTCACACAGATTGTTTACAGAAAACATTCACTAACAAAAATCAAAGGATATTAAGAAGAAACAATCACAAATTAATAAATAATAGCTCTTTAGTGTACCACAAAGTTTTGTATTGGCGAACAAAGTTCAATATTGAACACCAACTGTGGTATTTATTTACTAGCTTTTTTAATTAAATGACCCTTGTCAGCGGGGTGCCGGCAACTTTTCACTTAACCAGCGGCTGACACAACACTAAAACCTTGTAAACAGATCCTGCCGTTTCAATTAGCGCCGCCATCATTCCTAGCAAATGACGTTTATTATTCTGTTATTTAATAAAAATACGAAAGTAATATTTTACGAGACAGCGTAATCCTTAACATAAAATACTAGATGGGTAAACTTGGAGGTCAGTGGTTCATTGAATACATACTCAATTAAGTCTGACGCTAAATGTCGTTCTATAAAAATCTTAATAGGTAATTACGGTTTAAAATATGTCACCGTCAAATTGTAAATAGCGTAAGATTATAATCTATCTCGCGAGAGTATGAAGTGTCTAAAGATTGTGAACTGGCATTGTTTGGTCTCAGTTCTAACCTAACCGATACACTAATTTCCGATATACTGATTAGTTAAACGTCATTTGTGTCTAAACTTAGACATAAATTATTTTTAAACAAAAAACAAACCGCCTCCAAAAAAACACATAGGAACTAAAAAGCAAAAAATAACATATTTACATTATGATTTCTAACTAATTTTGAGTCGGTGCCAAACAGACAATCAACGAAAATCATATTTAAATTAAATTAGTAGTTTAGGTGCACGATAATATGATGTCGGTAAGTATATTTTATCGACAACAAGAGCGTTATAAATTACATAAAAAAAAACGTTGAGCATGCTCGCACTAAACGCGTAGGCTCCGGTAAACGAATCATTCTATTGAATTATGCTTGGATATCTGAAACTTGAGCGTAATTTTAAAGGTTTTATAATAATGTAACTAAATAAATACCTACGTAGGTGTTTTCTCATTTTACTGTTAGAGAATAATATTTATTTTCTCAAAACACTTGCAAAGAGAATCACTTTTTGATAGACATAGTAAATTATATTTAATGAATTAAGTATTGTACATTCTAAAGGTGTGCTTTTTGTGGATTTCATGGGAGATATTATGACGTAATATTTTAAAAGACAAAGACAAAGACACCATTTTAAATCGTATAATAACTAAAATAAAATTGGGATACAGTATTGTGACTGGATAGCACAAAATAATGAATGATTAATAAGAAAAGAAATAATACCTCATTGTTATTTGTTGTAACTAAAGCTGAGCTTAAAAAAATGTTGCTCCTAAAATGTTGAAGCGTACAAATTACACAAAGAGATCATCAACTGAAACGTTTTTTTTTTTAATTAATGGCCTCCTTACTTTGGGGTTTCGTTGAAACCGGTCTTTAAGTTCACCCTCAAAGGATTTTCTTCTCAAAAATGTCGGCAACTACTTTTTATTATTCTTTCCCCTCCAATTAATTTTAAATGCAAAATAGCAATAAGACGAAATTTCGAAACGATATTAAATATTCCAGTCGCGATTTTTTCAAGTCTTCAAGAGAGTTAATTGGTCTTTATCTTTAAATTTTAGTCACTTCTCTGTAGAGATAAATAAAATAAAATAATTAGCTTGAATATAAAATAATAAATTGAATGTAGAATTCTTATTTAATTTATAAAAACAACAGCATTCCAATTTGTATCTTTTGTTCAAGTATACTAAAGAGGAGACTTGATAAAATAAATGACAAAGTTTATTTGATTAGTTATGTCAAATGTAGTAAACCCTTAATTATTTTTGTACTTACAATGCAAATGCAAAGCAGCAACATCCGACAATGGACTGGGATAAAGAAGGTAGAAGATCTGTTCAGACTGGCACTGAACAAGGAAGAATTTAAAAGGATGACTGCCGACCTTCAGTAGTGGAGAGGCACCTAAAGAAGAAGAATGCATTTTAAATTTTATACCGAAGTAAAAAGTGATCTTTCCGCAAAAAAAACAAATTAATATTGCTGCGTGAATATATTAAGATCTAAAATAGTTGAGGAGAGCAACGGAGAGGTCGTTTACTATAAAACATTTTATAAAACGCTGTAAAGTTGTTAAGCTTTCAAATATCTAAATATTAAGTGACAAAAACCTTAAAATAATGAATACTTCATTTGGTTTTGTGGAAAGCCTTCCATTATTCATCAGTGCTTCCGGGGAACATCATTTCTCAAACCATCGGGGGGAGTTGTCAGTTGATCATTCAATTTCTCACCGCCTGGCTCTGACATAAAACGTACCGCTTATTCACCCCCCTTCCCACCCAACAGCATCATGCAGCATCCTTCTATAACGAGGACTTTTGGTTCGCACCTACAAAGGTAAGTTTTTGAGAAGAATAAGCGTATTTAGTTACAATTTACTCACTACTTTAAAATCAAATTTACAAAACGAAGTTTTTTAAGTAATATTTCTTCGTGTCGATACGAACTACTTACGCAGTAAAAGTTCATATCGTAGCGTAGTGAAAAGTTAAAGCAGCAGTCGTTTATTTTGAGTTCCGGGCAAAGTGCCCACGACATACCGGATGTACATTTACTTATATGTATGTACACTGTACAGTAAAGCAAATCTTTTTCTGCACTCAGGACTCAATTCTCTCTCAAACTGAAAGACGCTATTCACTCCTGCATTATCTTATTATCTAAAAATCAAATTGAAATTCAAAATTTTTTTATTTCAAATAAGCTTTTACGAGCAATTATGATTCTAGTTGCACGGATTCAAAAAGTTGGTCCTATGGAGAAGAATCCGGCAGAAAACTCCATAGATACTCTTTTATAATAAAGTTCTTACATTTTTACTGGATATGGATTGCGAATGGATTATTAATCAGTGTAGTGATTGCCCCAATCGTGGGCTCCCAATATCAACACTGGCCTGTGTTGTGGCCATAGTCACTCCCATCCAGGATAAGAGATGAATTATGGAAGGGATATTCGCTGATCTGATGGTACTATATGCCATTGCCTTTACGGTGTTCTTCCTACCATATCACTGAGAGAGCGTCGTCCATATCTAAATTCAACTAAAAACCTAAACAAATAGATAGCTGCGTTACCCGAGAACCCAAACGCCGTTAAAGTACAAATTCTTACTTGTGTTTCATCAAAGAACAACTTCCAGATTTTTCCCCGTTTTGTAAGGACCAATTGATTGACCAAAAGGCCACGTATTACTCGAAAGTTCGTGTAACTTCACAAATCAAGCTCCCGCCTCTCCTGATTGGTTCACAAAAAGTTTTCCGGCTGACGAGAGAGCAATACAAAGATCAAACAACGTGTATTGGGTCAATTTATTTGTTGTCCTTTGCTCTCTGACGTAGAAATACGAGATGGAAACGTCAAAGCGTTTGCGTTCACGCATCGTTTGTAATTAGCTGGGCTGTCACATAGTTAGGGTGATTAAGCATTGCATTTCAGCTAGGTACATACGTTATGTACACACGTACCTGTGACCCCGGCCGAATGGTGATGAGGCGGACACCCGTCTGGTTTTCAGGGCGGCGTGACGGTGCATAAAGCATTTTCAGACGCAAAAAAAAAAGAAAATAAGGTACATACGATGGCGTACATACATAGATGGGCGAGCTCTGCATGTTTTTACCTAAGTACCTATTTTATTGCTTCTTAATGAAAAATTAATGGAATTGAAAGTGATGGCTGGATATTAATATCTGATCAAACTTAGATACCTAATTTGAGGCTGGTAATGAGTATTTTTTTAGATATGTTACCAAAGATCTTAATTCAAATAAAGGAATTTTATTGTATTATATCCAGCAAAGTTAAAGGAGGTTTTAAAGAGAAGCAATTAAACTGTTTTAGTGGCACAAACTGATGTTAACATTCATGAACGAAAAACTCATGAATTATTTAGTCTTCGATAATAGGTTTTCTTTATTCTCAAGGGGAATTAAATACTTGATTACTTGACGGCACTATTGGAATACAGGTCAGACGATTGCTGACGTTTGAGAGCTCGTTTGGAATGATACAAGTCGGAAAAAACATTGCAACTGCTCAGAAATAATCGCACCACCTCTAACTGGTAAACATGATCTTTTTTATAATTCGATCTGATATCCATGGCCATGACAAGATAATCGAAGGCAAGTGGGGTTTCTAGCCGGTCCGACCTAGCCTGCCGCCTTCCCAGGTAGTATTTTCCGCCCGAGAAAAGAAGGTCCAATTGCATAATAGCAGTTGATTCGTGTAAAATACTGATATCTATTCTCGAGATGGCAGGCCACATCTGGAACTCGATCCATTCCCAATTTAGCTAGTAGAGAAAGACTTTGATGAAATAACTAAGGATTTAGTCCTTTCTTAAATATTAAGGGAATAATTTTTGATGAAACACTTTAAATATTGAAACAGCCCTGCCGTGCCTGCAGCCTGCCAATATGGCAGGGCTGTTTATAAATGTTTATTATCAATATCAAAATCGGTTGAGCTATTGGATAGTTACGAGCGGACATAGGAACAGACATACACATTACATACAGGTCAGAAATAATTGGGCTTAATTGCAGTCGGGTAAAAAGTAATTAGGAACCTAAACAGTTTTTTTTTGTAACACGAGTAAACCTATGCGGCAGCGGCAAAGCGTTACCTAAATTCTACTGATATGTACACCAATTATTCAGACTGTCAATTGAGGATGACATGACGTCGCGGCCGGATTGACACGTTCTCCGAGGCACAAAGGAATCTCCGTGATTCAAATTGACGTCTCAATTGACGCTTGAACGACACTGGGATAAGTTACTACAGTTCACGGGTTCGATGCCCGCGAACACATATTTGTATTGAGTACACTTACGTAAAAAAATATTTGCATGTGTCATCAAAGCAAAAGTATAGGGGCTGACACTATACTATGTATAAAAGATGCGCTATTAGGCACTACTATAATTAATATTATATTATTACGGTACTTCGTGCTAATGTTGGTTATGTTATTTCGCGCACTTTTGTATGTATGTAGCTAATGTAGCTACTCTTAAAAAAAGTTTGTGTTGTGACTTGTGCCCCATATTTCCTAGCCAAAACCTCCCCGAACTTAGCTCAGGACACAAAAGAGGCTCACATAAATAAAAAACATAATAGAAACTATTTGGTATGGCAACTGTTTGAAGAAACCTAAGATCTTTTTGATTTCAACAGTATTAAAGCCATGATAGTTAATTATTTATTTATGAACATTCATTTCTAGTTATTGTCTAAAATATTAACGGTAAAGCACCTTAAAGCCATGACTAATACATATTCTACGGAAGGAACATTACCGACCTAGTGTTCATTGCCCCCTCACTTGTTGAGCGGTTGATAGGCCGCAATCGATAATCACTCCTGTCACACACGGTACAATTGCGGTAAACTATTCGCACTAATTTCTCATTAATTCTATCGCAATGCTTGATTTAGCTATACAGATATTAAAGGCTTCATAATAAGCTTTTTTGCGATTGTTTGTTTGCGTGTTTAATGTTCAAGATGTTTGTGCACTGCAGGGTGCAAAAAACTAAAGATAAATTATGTAATTGACTCTAAATAACTTTGCATATCCCTAATATTTACTGTTTATCCTTTGCATTTCTTAACATTTTCGCGGGTTACGGAACAAGAGAGTACTCAATAGCGAAACATAATTAGGTATACTTCCCCACGTCAGCACTGTTATTTGCATATTGTTATAAAAAAAGTTTCAGTATTTGTATGGAAGAAAAAGTCTCAACATGAACAGAAGTCCTACAAATTCACGTAAACAAAAACTGCAATCTAAATTAGTAGCCACCCACAAGTTTGAAACGCCATTCAAAAAGTTCTTTAGAAAAACTGTTACGAAGAAGGAAACCGTTATTCTGGGCCCGTGCTGGAAATCGGGTAGGCAACTTAATTTCTTTCAATCTTTGTTTATCGAAGGAGTATTTAAGAAAATGTGTATTTTTCCTACTTTCCTGTCTTCCTGAAGTTTTACTTTAATTATATTACTTAGCCTACCTTGTCGAGGTTTGTATAAGAATCGGATACTTTACAGTCTCATTACATTAAATGACAGTTAAGTACGTAAGTTGCTCATTTGGTAAACACGTATATTGATGAGTTTGTCACTCAATAAAATAACATTAAAATTGAAATAAAACTACTTTTTACGGATTTTATCGCGTTATATTGATATTATTTTAATCCCGACGTTTCGGACCCTTTACAGCGTCCATGGTCACGGGTGACTAAGCTGGTAGGCGTCTTGACGTTTCAATTACTAACAGCTACCCTACATTTTTGTTAATTGTTGGCAATCCGATTCACGCAGAACGAGCTCACCGTATCCTTCGGTCTTGCATTTTTAGGCTTGGATTTAGATTTAATCGAATCTATAATAGGGTTCCAAGCAGGTGGTAAGACCCAGCCATCTTCTCTATTGAAATTTGGATGTTTTTTAATTTCAATGGCCTCACGAATCATCCTGGGTAGGAATCGGTTTTCTTTTGCGAGGACTTGTGGTTGATCAAATCTGATGTAATGGCGGGCCTTGTCAAGGGTGTGTTCACAAATTGCAGACTTTCCGGAACGGCGGTGTTTGACATCAGCGATGTGTTCTTTTACGCGGGTCCCTATGCTTCGTTTAGTTTGGCCTATGTAAGAGAGACCACAGTCACAATCAAGCTTGTATACTCCCGCATCTTGTAGAGGTATATGACACTTTACAGGTGGTAAAAACTGACTGATCTTCTTCAGCGGCTTGAAGTAAGTTTTAATTGAAGCACGCTTCAAGATGTAGCCAATCTTGTCGGTGACTCCTCTCACATATGGTAGTACTGCAGGTAAGCGCTCGACTGTGGCACGTTTCACGCGGTTTCTGTGACGAAGGCGCGGTATTCGGAGCTTGTTGTCGTGCAGTACTTGCTTGACATGTTGAAGCTCTGCAGCCAGGTGTTGCTCGTCACAGATCCCACGTGCTCTCTGAAACAATGATTTACCGACGGTAGATAACTGTGTTGGGTGGTGGTGTGATTCACCATTTTATTTATTCAAAATAACATTAGACATTGAGTGATATGTACGTATGACTTACTCTGTTAATGTATGTAATTATTATAACCTATAACTAAACAAACAACTACGCAACTGATGTGGAGGCGACTGATTGACTGATTGACTTGCGCGTGTGCTCATTATTTATAATTACGACAATATAATTATTTATTATAATTATTATTTATATTGTACACATTTTTATTTTATTTGTGTCTGGTTTATTTTTTTAATTTAATTAAATTATTATTTTATTACTAATCGTAGTCGTAGCCACTAAGGTCCTACCAGAATACCAGCGCTGTAGCAATAAACTTTTCTTGATGCCACAGCATTATGCTGAGGTAGGAACCATTTTTGGCTTCGCGCAGGGTTGCACAAAATAATATAATATAATTTACATATTTTTAATTTTTAATTTTTTTAGTTATTTTTTTATTATTTTGTTAAATTTGTGTATGAATCGTGTCTACTCTCTGTGCGAATCCAAAATAAAAGTTTTTCTTTCTTTCTCTTTTCTTTCTTTACGCGAGGTAAGTTATTCTTGATACACGATAAGTTTCCAAGTAGACGTAGATTTTGCGATATCGTACATTAGTACATACTTACTGTGTATTTGAGGATAGTACACAAGCAATTATGGATAAACAAAAATAATGAAAGCCCTTTAACCAAAACTGTTTACGACAGGCCTGTTCTAGTACGATAGTACTTATACCTCAAGGACATCAGACGCATTTAGTCGATATTTATATACCCATATAACTTTGCTTTGCCTATGTAGATTTGCCATTACCATACGAAACATTTCTCGCACCTCGTTATCGGCTGCAAAACTGACACGGGAAGCGAATTTTCTAGAATTTGCAACTCACTTTTAATGTATGTGTGAACTTGACAACTGGTTCGGCATTTTAAATGGTTCCTAAGTTTGTGAATGTTATTAAAAAATATACATACCTAGTTAAAATTTTGTTTTTAATTCCTTTGTTGATCGTTGCTCCTCTCATGTAATCGAATCAATCATGTACCTACTTAATCAAATGCAAGAGTACGGAATCGGCATAAGTACTCAAGTATTTTGTGAAGTGACCTTAGGCATCTAGTTTCCATTTACAATGTTTTATTACCCGTGTTTTTTTAAATTTTAATAACACTGAGGTACTTTAGACACCACAATCGGTATTGTGTCTACGAGTAATTTTATATTGAAACTAGCCTTTCCCCGCGACTTCGTTCTCGTTGAAGTTGAAATTTTTCCACTTTTGTTCCATTGTACGACATTAATTGATACTCCGCTCCTATTGGTCGTAGCGCGATGATGTATCGTTCTAACACTGAAAGAATTTTTCAAATCGGACCAGTATTTCCTGAGATTAGCGTGTTCAACCAAACAAACAGACAAACTCTTCAGCATTATAATATTAAGTAGATTCGATCCACCAAAAGTCCAGACAGTTTCACATAATATATTTTAAGAATATTAATTAATTATAATTTTCAAGACCTAAATAGCTTTTGCATTTTGGATAAATTCCAGTACCTAGGTACTATAAATAATAAGACGATAAAATTGTTCGTATTTTTACAAACACTGCCGGTAATGAGCTTTACAGAGGTACAAAATTAAGAAACATTCTTACATGAAACAGGTTTGTGTACCAAGACGCCGAGCAATATTAGCACAGGATGGATCCGTCGTCGACGAAAAATAGATCTCTTAAAAGGAAACCTTCTTAGCAACGTCATTATGGTAAATTTTTATGAATTTCTTTGTTAAATTAAATTCTCTAGTTATGAAATTACAAAATAAGTGTCTATAAAAATTTTAGACTGACCTTTAGGGGTTTATGGAACAAAATTAAATATTCTTTGCGCAGTATCCACTGCTAAAGCTATTCACTTGAAAACTTAGGTTTAGAGAAGGATTTTGCAACTTCATGATAGTAAGTTTGCAACCCAGTAGAAACTGAAATTAAGTTAAAAGAATTTCACGCTGTAAAGGGTCCGAAACGTCGGCATTAAAATAATATCAATATAACGCGATAAAATCCGTAAAAAGTAGTTTTATTTCATTATAAGAATTTTGTTTATTTTTATTAATAAATTATTTTTATAATTTAAAAATCAACGTTCTCATTAATTGAATGGTTTAGGTTTACTGAAAGCGTGAAGTTTAGAACTCTTAAACCTATCTAAGTTATAACACAAATAAATAGCATTTTTGTTGCGCCCACACAAAATATCTAATAGGTCTGCTTTCCGCTGAAACCGCCATCTCAAGATCTGAATTAATTATCCATAATTAACTCAGATCATGAGATGGCGGTTAATGTCAGTTGCATCTATCTGACATAATTATCCACTCAAATTAGGTTTCCTCAAATTAACTCCGCACCGGAGAGGTGAAACCTGATTATGCGGAGTCCCTACTAAAACTAAGAAAAAATAACTGGATTAAATTCACACCACCGCTTCCGAATAATTAAGCGACAACAGCTAACAATAGAGTTTTTCACGCCCGGGAACAATGTGCGGTTGGCTTATGGGCAACAGCGCCACAAACAGGCAGAAAAACAAAGGCAGACTGTACCTATAGCTACAAGTTTGTAAATACAATTTTATGGGCTGGTAACATTATAATAAATATAATTATTTTGTTGTGTAACGATAGCCGGCCTGTAGACAAGTTGCAATTTGACATTTGAATCGACAAACGAATAGAAAGAAAATGTATGGAAATGAGATTAGTGACAGCCCGATTTGCCGAAAGCTTGTGTCATTTTCATACATTTTCTTTCTATTGTCAAATTCATTTGTCAATTCGAAAGTCAAATTGCAACTTGTCTAGCCTCCCTGATTTTTTTTATAACCGAACTTCTTTTAAATCTTAGCTCGATTTAAATTTAAATATAGAACGAAGAAATAATATAGAATAAAGTAATGAAAATGGCACATTGTTGGATGGAATACTTCAAAATTAAACTTCTAAATGAAAGACCTCCTTGTGATTTGTAAAGTTTGTAAAGGTGTATGTTTTGAAATTTTTATTTGATTTGATCACCGTATTTTTTATTCGTAACTTCACCAGTTAAAACCTTTGTGAACGCACTCAAATAAAAAAAATGTAAGTTCAAGATACAAAACACGTTTTTTAAAGCTCATTACATAATACCTAAATCATACCCAAAAAACAAAGTTATCCTACGTTTCTGAACAACTAAAATATCTCAGTGTATTTCTCCGTATAATGCATACATGGAAACTAGACTGCAATTTAATCTTACCCACTTCCATTTTCAAATAAAACTTTCATGGGCGAGACCGATTATATTTCAAGCGTCAAATTGCCGTCATAAAGTCATATTAAAGCTTCTCGTGAAAATTATCACTGTCTGCAGTGTACCAACATAATTTATAAACTTCCGAAAGTTTCCTTAAAAACTTGCAGAGAGTTAATAATTATTGGCACCTAAAACAACATTTATCTTGAAAATGTACCTAAGCACAACGCACCCAACAAACTTTTATAAGTAAACTCATTTTGCTTCCTTCGCAAAGCGAGAAGTAAAAAAGTCATATTGAACATTTTATTCCTCCGAAAACAATTTATGTTTAGAACTTAGGTACAGGGGGGGCTAAAAAAACCTTTGATATCAATTGATATTTGGAACGACTATACTAATATACAACGAGACTAAAAAGGCCACATTATGCAATTGCTCTGGAATAAATTCATATTTAGAACTTCTTTTGGTAAGCTTTTGAAAACAATTTATAATTAGAATTCGTAGCAGATTCTAAGGAATTTCCTGATTTCCCGTTTAGCTTATACAGGATTGTTTTTTGGGAAATAAATGTAGCACAATGCGTGATAAACGTGACCCCACACTAGGATTTCTCTACTTTAACATAAGTGTAGGCAAAGAAATTTAAACAACCCGAACCAATATGGTCAAAGTAAGATCTCGTGCGGGAAATCTAATAGTGTGTAATTCTAGTGTACAATTATGCAAAGCAAGAGCTATCCATATTCAAGTTTGCATCGCATGCATCATGTATCATAGTCATGGCGTAAACAGAGTCCATAGTTTGCACAGAATGTTGCTTTTATTCTAATTACATTGTATGGTAGATAGTAGATACTATATTAAGTAGAGTAGAGTACTATATTTGTTTATGGAACTTACTAAAATACATAATTATTATATTTTTATATTTTTTAAACATTTTCCATGCTAAGATTACAAGTTATTTTTAATTAAGGAAAAAATCGGCTGGCGGGCAGGATTCACAATAGATGTCGCTACGTCACCTTTAAGACGTAAATTAGAATGTGAAGGAAGATTTAGACTGGCTCGCGGTAGCTTAGTGGTCAAAGCGTCTGGTGTACCGAACTATAAGACGCAGGTTCGAATCTTGCCCGCCAGCCGATTTCTTCCTTCATTAAAAATAACTACATAATTATTATTAATTAAAGTCTTAACGTGGTAGTCTCAGTAAATAGGTACTGCACGGATATTCATATGTTTAACTATTTTCACGAATATGAAGAGGGATTATTAAGGAAGCTTATAATTTATCAACTCATGCGAAGTAGGGATGACTTATCCCCTTCATCCTAGCGAACATAAACCATTTCCTATCCAACATGACATCGCAAATTAAATCCATGACATTATACATAAGGGTAGTTAAAATATAATATCATTTACCACTCTGGTCTCATACTGTGCGATTCCAGAGGAATTTCCTCCCACGCACGACTCAGGTTGAGGAATCAGCTTCCTGCCGAGGTGTTCCCAAGGGACTACAGCATGGGGCCCTTCAAAAAGGTTGTGAAAAGATTTTTACAGGATTGGCAACGCGCTAGTGATACGCTTGGTGCTGCAAGTGTCCATAGGCTACGGTAACGGCTTACCATCAGGCGTGCCGTATGCTGGTTTTGCCATCTTAGTGGTATATAAAAAAATCATTAATTTCAACCCTAAATAATGACGTTATTCAAGTGGTATTCGTAAAAACAAGAGCGACGGAAATAGGTTGAGTTCATGAAATAATGAAATCGTGTCGA
Organism: Acronicta psi; assembly: GCA_946251955.1. NCBI lineage: Eukaryota > Metazoa > Arthropoda > Insecta > Lepidoptera > Noctuidae > Acronicta > Acronicta psi. The sequence continues at coordinate 5,043,428 of OX276472.1, read as the reverse complement.
CTCTCGAGTACCTATTCGGTCATCCATTACCTACGCATAAACATTTTTCACGAGTGATGATTTATCACCGCGGAGGCTGCAAGCGCCGGCGTCGGTTAAGTCACAGCTCATTAGTCAAAGTGTTATGATGTAATATTTTTACACACATTTGCCGTCAGCTGACGACACGTATCGAACGCTCGTCGCTGCCGTGCCAGCCCTGAACGCTGACACTCGATTAACTATATTTTCTAGTCATGCTAACGGCCTATATATATAACTACGGCCTATATACGGCCTATAGCTTCCCGCCAGCGGCTTCGCCCGCATGGTCTTATAATTTTTTCCCCCGTTTTTGCATCATTTTTCATTACTACTCTGCTCCTATTAGTCGTAGCGTGATGATATATAGCCTATGTTACTCGGGGATAATGTAGCTTTCCAAAGGTGAAAGAATTTTTGAAATCGGTCCAGTAGTTTCGGAGCCTATTCATTACAAACAAACAAACAAACAAACAAATCTTTCCTCTTTATAATATTAGTATAGATATAAATGCCCTATATATAATTATATATAGAACTTGCTTTTGCCCGTGGCTTCGATCGCGCCAAGTTTGAACACCCGTTACACCCCTTTAGGGGTTGAATTTTCAAACATACCTTCTTAGCCTACTCTTGCTTCTTAGCGGATGTCCTAATACCTTACAGCGTAAACCACTCATTGGTTTAGGCTATGTGTTAATAAGTAAGCCAGTCACGGTTGTCTTAGCACATTTTTTTCAAATGTACTTTGCATATTTTTTTTCAAATATATTCACTTAATGTTTTTCAAATGTACTTTACTTACTTTTTCAAATGTACTTTATTTACTTTTTTCAAATATACTTTTCTGTTTTTTTTCAAATGTAGGTATTTTAATTACTTTTTCAAATGTACTTTACTTACTTTTTTCAAATATACTTTACTTACTTTTTTCAAATGTACTTTACTGTAGTAATTCCTACCTTGTTAATAATAAATACCTACCACATGAGCGCTGCAGATGTTCAGCGCAACTTTAATTTCCGGAACAATACATAGACAAAACGTGCCCACTTTCAGTAGGCAAAAAGAATACAAAAACATTCCCTGTGAAACAGGCTAGCAAAAAGTTCATCAGAACTCACAAAGCTCCCTAACTCGCGTGTTTGGCCTGAAATGTTCGACTGCAAGCACCACTAGAAATTCTTTCCAACACTCCAAAGGGATTAACCGTTAAAATTGTATTTGTACGTTCGAAATCGTTTATTTTTTTATTCTATTCATGCCAGTCACGGTAGTAATCAATTTTTGTTTGCAAAAATAGTTAAGAGCTTACACAATGAAAGAAATGTGTTTGACAGCTGAAACTATTTTTTTAAATATTTTGGACATAATTTAAGGACTTTTTTTTGACAGCTGTCAACAATGACGTTAGTACATTTTATTTTCGTTTTTCATCAACTAGAAATACCGAATGTAGATACCATCCGGTGTGTACGCTTTTCTTGGTTTGTATATTTCGTATAAAAAGTAAATGATGTACGAAATATCAGCGTGGGTGGTGGACATTACGACACATTCGCAAACAAAATGATGCTGAATTTAAACGGGAATATTATGAAGTACCTACCAGTAAAATTACTCTTTTACAAAAAGGGATATAACTAGGTATATGAAGTAAAAAAATGCCGTAAACCTACATTCGCTCTTTATGCTGACATAAAGGCTATAAAACTGGATGGAACGCTTGTTGTACTCTAAAACTATAACGGGAGATATAAAACATACTCCATTTAGCTCCTCATTGAAAAGTTAAATGACCATTTTATAGTAGGGTTTTCTAGTGTTATCTCAACATTTTTTTTTGTTTCCATTTTTTTTGGCATCAAACAGTCATACAAAACATATTTCTTAAGAAAATTGATTCCTTACAATAGACATACACACTAATTTCTGTATACACCAGAATAAATATAATTACAGTGAAAATCATTGATATTATCTGCAGTTTGTTGAGTACTATAAGAGAGGTAAAAGTTTAATCAAGAACTATATTTACTTTTCAGCTTTAGTTTCAGATTATTGAGAGAAATATTTAAAAGATCTATATTTGTGAATTCTCTATTATAATTGTTAGTGGAACGATATAAAAATGAGTTACGAGTATATGTTTTGTTTAGACGAGAGAAAAAAAATAGTGGTTTTAGTGTGCTAAAATAGTTATTTGTTATACAAGAGTGCAAAGTTGCTTTTTAACCGCGTGCTCAATTTTGATGACCGAGCAAGCGAAGGATTCTAAAATTGAATCACGAGCGGAGCGAGTGATTCAAAAATTAGAATCCTGAGCGTCAGCGAGGGAATTAAAAGAGCACAAGGTGAAAAATCTTTGCACTCGAGTGCAACACGTAACTTTTCATCCCACCTCAGCGAGGAAATGACTAAAAAAACATTTACAACCACAACAACAACAACAAGATACTTTTATTTCAGTTTAGGTATTAAATACTATATGATAGGTAAGTTTTACAGAATATTCTTTAAATTATAACAAATAATACTAGGTATAATTAAGAGAAATTGAAAGTAACGTTGCTACAATTACTTGAGTGTAATATTTTTGTTAGGTATTGTAATGTTGGTGTTAGTGACTTAAAAAAGTACACCAAGAAAGTTCCGATAGGCTTGTTGAAAAAATATCGATACATCGATATATCGATATAATTTCTTTAATGTATCGATATTTTTGAGAGATATTTAATATTTCGATATATCGATATCGATAAAGTATCGAAAAGGTATAAAAATCTATATTTTTTACAGACCAATAAACATTTATAAGTTTTAAGATAATAAAATCCCAAAAAGGAATACTTTTTTTACTAACATCTTTTTAACAAATTATATTTAATGTATTTTTTGTTTTTGGTCGACTTGATTTGTTGTTTTATAATTTGGTTTTTAAGATATATCGCCCATATATCGATAGTTCTAAATAAAAATATCAGTATCGATACTGATATTTTCAAAAAATATCGATACGACATATATCGATACTTTGTTGCGTTTAGACTCGGAACCTAGGGAAGGTTCCAAGTCTGAGTTTTTAACAAATTAAAAAAAAGTTGTATGATAAATTCGGCGCCAGGGGGGTAAAAGCACAATGTTCTAAATTCAATTTACTTTGTCTCTTTAGAGGATAAAAACGACTTTTGCACTCAGATATCGAAGAGTAAAAATACTCTTTCCGAGATGGTGGGATGAAAATGATATTTTGCCAAGTAGTAATGGTGAATCAGCGAAAACGATTATTTGTTTTAAAAATTTAGGACCGAACACGCGTCCTGCCACACAAGAGCTGAGAGCTGACTGAGCATAACGGATTATATGGAAACCCCAGGACTCACTAGAATAAAAGTTACATCAGGACTTAGATTACGATATGATTTGTAATATGAGTTCAAATTCAAGGCACACACGTGTAACTTTTCGCGATCATGACGTATTCATAACCAAATATCATTTGCTTAGAAAATATCGTGAAAATTCTTGCATGCCTGAGATATTTATTCGAAAGCGTGTGAGATAGGATCTGCTATTTTAATTGTTTAATCAGGAATGGATTCACACGTCGCACAGTGGTTCCTTAAGGTGGTTATACCTACTTTATCATTGTCAGGAATCAGGATATAATCTATTAACTGTCGCATTTAAACTATCCATATTTATCCTAAACTAACTAGTCCTAGTAAGTGGTAGCTATACTAATAAAGATTGCCTTTAATAATTTCACTCTACAGCCCTTTTCTTCTATGTTTTTAACCACTTTGTTTATCTTGCGCTTCCGGATTAGAGCAAAGTACTTAAACCGCCATTAACGGAGCAGAATTTTCTACGTAAAAATACTCACGAAATTATTTCACTTGAAAGACTAATTCTAATTTAATTAAAGGCCTTCTTTAAAACGATGCGAAATAATATTTATAGCTCTAAATACTCGTAAAAAATAATTATTATAAATACAGTACCTACACTTTATTTCCCGGAAAATCGCAATATGATTGAAATGTCCACTCTAATCTCGCCGCAGACAGTTCAAGTGGAAAGTTCGTGTGCCATAGCACTTGTTTAAAGTTCAAGGATATTTAAAAGTACCTACTTGGAATAAAACTTCAAGCGGGTTAAAAATCTCAAGTGAGTACCAACATGATCTTAATATTGTCAGTTCAGTTCTACATGACTCAGCAATTATTACAGTAGCTAACAAGAGTATCTACTGGTTAATGTGTACATCGTTTTTAAGTGTAATATTTAAGAAGGTAATAATTAATTGATAGATATTCATTATTATAAACAAACTGCTGTAAAGGATCAAGTACGTTTTATTTGCAACCTACCATATTATCAAAGTTAGTTTCTTTCAGCCAAGCAACGAACTTTGATAATAATATATGTTATAGTAATGTCTTTGATATGTTATATAGTACTATGTTTTGACAGTGGGATGAACTACGGTCGACACTATCTGTTGTACCCAGTTGAATGGCTCTTGACGTGGGCTTTAAATCGCTTCGTTCTAGTGCCCCTGTGACGATAAAGGAAAGGTATACAAACAGGATAAACATCTTTTAAAAAGTTGGCAGGATTATACTGAGCTTTTTATGTTAATTTAACAGTTTTCTGGGATTAGTTATTAATTATATATAGGTAGGTAAATTTGGTTTCAGTTTTTGTAAAAGCCCAACGCAACCATCTAAAGTAGAAATAATCAGATCAAAATTAGTACACAAAATGGTTGCAAACACACATTTTCTTAATTATATTGTACAAACTCACCAAAAAGATTGCAATGACTTTTTACCATTGGTTTTAAAACTAGGTCGAAATCCACGCAAAAAATAAAACAAAGGCCATTTAATTGAAAATAAAAGTAAAAAAGAAAAAAATTAATGGCATCTCTAAAATATTTTGATCGATACTGGCCAGTATTGTGGTTTTAGATTCACAGAATAATTAAAAAGGTTGCAAGATAAAAATAGAGTGTATGTAATATTTTACTACATTAGCGTTGCTTTTTTTATGCTATTCTACGCAAGAATGTCATCCAGTCTGTTTGTGTTCCAGGCATTAAAACTTAAATATAAATATTGGAGATTATTTTATTATTTGTAAAAAGATGAATTTGAGAGTTTCTCTAATATACCTTTAAAAAGTTCGCTTACAACAGAAACAATAAATATCCTATTCCAGAGCTTACTGATAAATTCCCGTTAAAATAGCTGATAGATACCTATTTCATACAAATATTGTTATTTTTTTTTATTCGGCAGTTAGCGGCTATCCAGCCAGAGGTGGTGTAATAGGCCCATATGGTAGTAGATACAACATCGCCAAGTTATGATACAAATCTTGGTAAGTAAGTACCTATTTATACATAATATAATAAGAGAAATAATTAAAATCAAAGCGAACCGATATTGTGATTTATTTTAAAGTAGTATCTATTCAAAAAGTTTGCAATTACCTACTTTTATTAAAATGCAGGCCAAAATTCACGTGAAGAATACAAAACGGAGGCCAAAAAGCAAAAAAGAAAATAATTTAATGGCATCTCGAAATAATGTTAATTGCAACTGGCCAGTCGTGTTCAATTAGTCAGAAAAAAGGTTGTCCGTTGTAATGTCAATATCACTTAGGCTTTTATTATTTGAATAGTCCGCGTTTTATTTTGATTTTTATTAGTTGCTTCTGATGTTTTCCAACTTTTCCAGTTTAATGATTTTACACAAACGGGTCTACCTATAAGAGACTGGGGAAAGTGTAATATGCACACATTTTATGCTCTCAGCTTAACGTAATTTACATAGCAAGTCTACCACGATATCCATAGATCAATACGTATTATTTTACGAAGACAAAACATCAAATTAAAACTTCAGCACAGATCAGGGTTAGGTTTGAATACCTACATATAATGTGTACCTATTGTGATGATAAAATGTCCAATAAGATATACACAGCCACACAAAAGGTCATGATAAAGGTGCCGTCTCCGCGGGTAAGGAATCAAAACCAATACACTGGTGTACCTACCCTACATTATACGATAAATTCTGTTCACCGACCCTCCTTTTGTTCGCAAAATATATATCATTATACGTAATAACTTCTTTTGTTTTAATAATACAATGATCTCCGCAGCTGTTATTCATAGCGCGTTGATTTATCTGCTCTTTTTACTGTACTGACAAAAGCAGAATTTGATAGGTTGGCTGGCTCTGAAAATATTATTACATATTGGTTAAAGTTTCTGGAACGAAACCAAGGGCCTGTTTCCACAGCCTCTTAATAGCCGCTAAATTGCCGAATACATTTAAAAATGGAACAAAATTTCTGTGAAATTGATCAGGCACCCCTCCACCCCAACCGCCTAATAGTCAGTAGCGTAGACTACAACCCCTCACTGATAAGAAGAGTGCGCCCCCCAAGACACGCACTCACTTACCCTGACGACCCGATTACCATTGCACAACAAGAAGCAATCAAAAAGGCTAGACGCCATCCGATATATAGTCCTCGCCGGCGAGGCCCGTCGCGAAGACCCCGACCCCGTCCCTTGCTCGAGCAGGCCCGCGCCGCGCGCGTAGTTTTAAATTCGTCCCAAAATAATTTAAACCCAGATCCAGCTGTCCCTGGCTGCCCCCCCAGCAACGCCCTAAGCCGAGGTCCGAGTCCCGTTAGGGGACGCCCTTAGCTGCTGTTGCTTAGTTTATAAGTGTCCCTGGCTGGAGGCACAAAAGGTGCCTCGCCACCAAGCCCGGTTAACATTCTAAAGCTCCTAAGCTAGAATCTATATCCGTCCTAAAAAAAAACTGTGAAATTATCTGCCAGCTAATTTAACGGGAACTTATCAGTAAGCTGTGAAACATGCCCTAAGTCGGATAGTGAAGTGTCCAGGTTAAATTAGTTGACACTGGGGGCTGGGTGAGCGCTGGAGGGCCGCATCATGGTTTCATAGCATTTTGACACTGCGACGTAAGAAATATCATCTGTCTTTTGTCCTTATCCTAATTAATTTTGGATCAGTGTCTTGTCTTTCTTAATAATTCTAATATAATCTTTGCTCTCCCTCTTCCCTTCTTTGTTCTTGGAGAATATGTTTATAGTTACCGCGACAAACGATAATCTTTCAGTTGCTCTATAACGCATGTTATGTCAAGCCAAGATATTAAATATTACTAGAGATACACGGGATGACGGGACATCCAGTACAAAATCGTGATAAATCGTGCTCGTCTATTACTGACTTGTTTCCAATTGGAAACAAATGCTCTGACTGAGATAACAAATCAAATCGGGAAAAAACATTACAAAATGCTTCCAATGTCCAAGGTTTACTCAAATTAATTTCTTCTCTTTCTCTTTATTGTCAATATAGAGATCACTGCTTTACTAAGAGGCTGAGATTTAATATTCCAGAATTATCAAGATTTACTCAACGACATTAAAATTATTATAGTAAAATCCTATCAAATCGGTAAGTAGAAAATCGAGTTCCGATAAATGGGTTCACGGAATCACGATCACGAAGAGTTGTTTGTTGAAATTATGATGAAAATAATTATGCGGAGGAACATTGTCAAATTAAAGTGAGAACTAAGAAGACAAATCAAACTCATTCAAATGGATGAGTCGCCAAAATTATGATTGTTGTTGACAATATCTGTACTAATATTATAAAGAGAAAAGATTTGTACTTTTGTATGTTTGTAATGAGAAAACTCAAAAACTACTGGACTGCATTTCAAAAATTCTTACATCATTAAAAAGCCAAATAACATAGGCTTTAATTTATAAAAAATACACAGACCACACGACCGAAACTATTGTATTATAGAGACGGACAATATTTAGAAAAACAACGCAAATTATTATTGTTTCATTTCATTTCTTTGTGAAATGTTAAATTACCGTTCGTACCATAATAAAGGAGAACCATTGAAAAATTTTTAGGGAAAAATAGACTCAATTTGACGAACGATACGTTTGCACAATACGAACTAACGATGGAGCCCACTCGCTGTGGAACCGGGAGTTTTTGACGCACGCCTCGCCGCACCGCGCATCATTTTAGCTCGTCATTCCCTTTTGTTTACCTCCATTTTAGATTTTACCACATTTTTTTTTATATTTCTACTAATTGCTAGACGTATTTTGATTTTGAATATCGGTAGCTGGAAATGTTTGAATTTCGAATAGCTCTTTATACCGGTCTCGGTTACGATAGCGGACTTTAAAGGTAAAAGTGGCAATAATTTATAATATATGATTATTATATGTGTACAAAATAAAATAGTATAATATTAAGGCCTAATTTCACAGCTTACGCAATTACAAGTAATTAATCGGGAACTTATCAGTAAGTACTTAAGCCGTGAAACAGCTAAACGGTCTACAAATAATGTCATACAACTAATGTTGTTCGATTTTAGAAGTTATCGGGCGGGTAGCGGCTATCTAGAGATGGTGAAAGAGGCCATAAACTACATAAAAAAATATATTCTTAATTGTCTTTCTGCACCTCGACAGAAATACAAACAACACTTTTTAAATTGGCAGAATTATTAAATTTAAAGCATTTTAACGCTCTAAATTTTTATTTTTATTTTTATAAAATATATTTTTGCGATGCGCCCTGTGAGTGTGATCCGAAATAAACAGTAATCCAATTTATTAACGAGGCACCAGGCAGCGTGGTGGCATAGCTGGACCGTCCATGATGTAATTAAAAAGTAAAACGTCAAAGAACACGTTAATAAAATTGTGTCAAATGTGCGCAGTCGTATTCTGTTAGATTTTAAATTATCTTGCGTGTCAAATTATTTATGTTTGCAAATATTCACACAACTAGTTATATAGGTATAAATATACAATATTATAAGTAAAAGGTAGCCAAAATCATGTTACCAAAAAATATCTCTCTTAAATGAATTATTGCACATCCTGAACATTACGAGTAGTTAATGCTTGCAATAGGTTTAATTATTATTTAAAAAAACACCAACAATACATAATTATTGTAAGTGAAGATGTACACACTCACACAGGGTTATAAAAGTACCCAACTGTACCTCAGTTTTAGAACAAAGTTTCTTAAGTTTGTAGGTAGGTATACACTAGAGGTGTGCGCCGCGCCGCTACGCCGCCGCCGCCGGCTGACCTGAAGCGCGCCGCCGCCGCCGGTCGCGAGACTGACAAAAGTACTGACGCCGATTTCACGCCGGTTACGCCGCCGCCGCCGGCAAAATTTTGCCATCACGCCGCCGCCGACGAAAATTAAATCGGCGCACACCTCTAGTATACACTAAGTAGCGTAAACCAGCATAATTATCATATTGCAAATATAATATAAACCGTCACTCATATATAATTATGTATCTACCTACCAAACAATACGATCTTAGATTCACCCTTACCAAGATTTGAATTGCACGCGAATTTAACCCCCATATTATATGAAATGGTATTATAATGCAGCAGAAATTCCTTGTATTATAAATGAAAGAAATCTTCTCACTAATGAGCACACTACCAGTTTCTGCAGCAGCGGGAACTTTCGCGATATAGGCCGGAGAATACAAAAAAAAGAGAAAATAGCGAGTACTTGGCACTCCGTATAGCATTTTCTTTAATAATGAAATAATAATAATGTGGCAGGTATGTACCTATCAAGAATTTGACGTAAGTACCTATATAATATATATCGTGTGAATAGGCCAGTGTACTGTTTGTTTTTTGTGGTCTTATATTAACGTTAACAATGAATACAGCCGATCAAACAAAATTAAAATCAGAATGTTACAAAATAACGAATAGGTAGGCATTTTAATTTTATGCTAGACAGAGAGCGCACTATACTGACAAAGTGACGTCAAATCTTGCGTGCGCTATACAAATTCTACATAAAGGTACTGACACTCGTTTTGCAAGAAAAGGACGTTAAAATAATAACAACATTCTATTCTGTATGATTTTGAGTCTCCAAAGCTTGTAGCTACAATAACAACGCGAATATTAAAGCAATAACCTAATTGAAAAAGTTCTACACTCCGTCACAATTCCTTTTTCTATTGAATTTCCAACGGTATTATGTTGCGAAGTGGGCACATTTTTACTGTTACTCTAGCTATTATGTGTCGTGATGATAACGCAAAAGTTCGTAACTGGGTTTTTTGTATCCACAATGTTATTGATAGGAATAAGACCGATTACAGAGCTTCGTCGTCCGCTGATGCCCATAATTTCTTCGCTTTTGTCATTTATAAGGAAATTCATCAAACTTTATAGTACAGTCAACCTACGCCATGCGTACGCAGCGCGTAATATCGTGCGGATGATCGTGCGGGGATCGTCCCGATCGGTCCAACGACGCACACGATGTTGTACACTCACATTAGATACTTGAACCCCTCCGTTTGGTTCGAGTGTACATACGTATGTACGTACTGTTTGTTGGAAAGGAAAGCACTGAATCCTACAAGCTGACTGTCGGTTAATGCGTATTGTCAGGATCGACGCTACGCACCGACATCGAAGGACGATTTTCCGACAGTAAAATAATCTAAGAACATCGTGGAGTTTTGATTTCCAATGAGTAAACAAGTATGGAGGGCTGATGAATTATTCAAATAATAATATAAGGGCTCAATCAAAACAATACAATGATGAACTCAATATATTGTGTATTCGCAATAAAAAAACATACCTTTCTTTTATCAGTATAAAAGAAAGTTTTTTGAATGGATGATTACAAACAATATGGCAATATTGTCGCCTTCGGAACTGTGTGTATATAGCAGTACACTTCTGCCTAACCCTCCAGAAATACAAACACACTTTTTCCACACGTAAACCCAGACAGAAAATATTTTGTTTCATGCCGGGATCGAACCGTGATTATGGGAACAGACCCATTCTCGCAACCGTGTCATCGCGGCATGTGTAGCAACAGCCGACATCACGGAACTCTCCATGAATCCCATGGTGCCAACCAACGCTACCAGCTCGGTGGAACGCTACATGGTTTCTTTTTTAGTAAGAAAGGTATATTTAAAATTATTTTGTGTCTTTTTTTTCCTTATTATGTTTCTTGCTCTGTCGCAAACCCTATTTAATTGTTTTGTTATCCTGCTGCACTGCTGCAGGGTAAAGGGCAAAGGCTCCTTCCTCTTCCTAACCCTAAAATACAGCGACAAAAAGTTCTCGTCGCATTACCTTGTCTCCAGCCATTGTTACGTCGAGATATCCGTCGACAGAATTATATCGTGACCTGCATGTTACTGGTATCCTCTGATTGACAACTTTCTATATCAAACAAATTCATCACGAGATCTTTTTTTAAGTTCTATACTATTTGAAAAAATAGCTTATGATTTTTTTTATACGATCTTCAATCCGTTAAGGTCAATGCTACTAAAATGTTTTAGAGCCCGACGTTTTATAATGTTATTGTCCAAACTCAATTTAAGAACAAATTAGTTTTTCCCAAGCTGACCTCATTCATCTGAAGCGGGTTGGAAACAACCAGTTTAACCTAAACGAATCTAATTATCCCTATGAAAACAGCCTAGAATTAAATGATACCGGTTTATTTAAATAATTTTCGGAGGAAAATTTTAACTAGGTACTTTATTGGTTAAGAGATTTCGGACATGGTAGGTACTTTCCAACGAGGATCATAATTATTATTTTCAGATGCTTTTATTTTTTAGTTACAGCGTGTAGCAGGATTCTGGTATGGAAGTTCGTATGAGTGGGTAACACTTTGCATCGCTAGATGTTGCGTTCCCGTGATACTATTGGAAAAAAATCGTAACAACACGAAGAAGATTGATCAACTTTGAAAAAGTACATTACTTTAAGTCTTGAAGATGCAGAGATAATGCGGACACTTGAAAGATTTTAGCGACTGTGAAACTTAGAAATCGAGAAATCGTCTTAGTCTTAAAAGCGACCAGTTTTCTTAAACTTCTATCATCTTTCGTAGATGTACATATCGGCTTTCTCCGATATTTCTTTCTTATAAAGCGTATCTTACAAACATTGGCTTTATGTTTCTATATAATTATAGACAGTTACATATGTGAATGAGTATTCACGATGCAGGGCGGTGCCAAGATCCGGCTGTTCACAGTCGAGCGGGCAGGCGCTCAGCGCTCGGCAGACAGGCTCACTGCTTCAAACGTGGAACTCAGCCACCTAACAAAGGCTACCGACTCCATTGACCTTTAGACGCTTCTCAATGCCTCTTAAGACATCGCAGGATTTTAACTAATCAGAACTTTTACTTAGATATAGATATAAGAAGAAATTTTAATGTAAGAAAGTTTGAAACATGTATGTTATAACATGTTACATTATGTTATCTTATTTAAACAAAAAGGATTTTAAATTCATTCGTTCTACCACCATTCAGTCGAATTTATACGGAATTCTTAAGTACTTACCTATTCTATGGCAATCTTAAATAAACTGGCAAGAGTTTCAAGTGCAGATTTTTTTAACCACCACTGGATGCACGTGGTAGACCGATATATACCTATCTATAGTATACTATATATTTATATATATACTCGACTTAACATAGGACAACAAACTATAGTTTCAACATTGTTTGTCACTTGCGGATTCCCGCTACACCCCCGATCGACGCAACAGTTTGAACTGAAGTCATGCATAAGTATACTATGTAACTCGATCAAACTTTCGCCAATATTGGCATGATAAACGATTGAATCAAACTTTTTATTCTGATTCTTGGTGTTGAAGGATTTTTTTCTTGACAAGCGATTCAAAGATTCGACTTAGGTACCTTAATACAAGTTCGTCTTAAACGATTTAGTGAATACGGGAGGATTCATAGAGGGCGAGGTGTCATGATTGCTGGCACTGCAGGTACCTAATAAAACAAAACGCAGTAGATACCTTAGTTCTTCCGTCGTTAATTTTTAGGTATGAGTATCAATTCTTATACAACGCATGTGACTTTTATTGGTCACTGTATTCTTTATTTTCTTTCTGAGCGCAACCAGAACTCCTATAACAATGTTAATTAAAACAGAAGGTTTTCAACATGTAAAGCCAATGATCTGCCTTCTCGCTCAGAATGACCACGCAGTTTCTACCTAACACTGAAGATGACGCCTATTCAATTAATATTACTTACGGTATGATAAATGATCCATAAAGAAGTTCGTAAGTAGGTACCGTCAAATTTCCGTAATCAAAATTGTGCACTTTATTTCGCTACAGGCCGACGCCCCTGTCATAGTTGGGGCGAATATCACGAATCCCATGGCCAGAAAAACAGGGTTTTAGTCGGTACGAGTCCGACCTATCGCCTCTCCAGGTGGCAGACTACCCGCGGAGGATTTTTCGCATCCCTCAACGAAAAGGCCTAGTAGGCCGAACCTAGTTATACACTAAAATTAACGTAAACTTCGACATCAAAACAATGAAATCCACCTACCTTTACCGTGATATTCGTAGATAACGAGGCACCTGGTTATCGATGATAAAAGTTCTCACTCACAGGTCACGAATACGAATCACCAATAATTCACCATTGTAGTATCTTTATAAAGAGTTTTACGCATAGAAATCTCACGTATAGTATTAACATTGCGAGAAGTACCGTTCCGTTTGGGTCGCACCCGCCATGATGATGATCGGCCGGGAACCATTTCTGATTGGTTGCCGTATAGCACTGGCTAGCGGCATTTGACAGATTCGAAATTTAATTTCGCAAATACAAAATTTTGCGATATAACGAACGAAGCTAATTAATTCTATCAAAGTAGGTACTGCTTATAAAATTATTATTTTGTTAATGTTCTGTATTTAAATATTTTAAGTTGGAAGAACCCCTAGCGGTCACCTACGGAACTAGGTTTCCCAAACAAAATCGAATAGGCTTGCTAAAAGTAATGTGAAGCCAGATAATATACCCGTATTAGTATATTAATCAATGTTCAAATCCAATACCTACTGTGGATGTGGTTCGCGGCCCACCGATACTCTGTAGCGTCCGAATACGTCCGGACGCTGATTATGTTATAAATGCTAATTAATGCATTATTATCGACAGCATGTGGCCAATTGTTCAATAAGACGACCGCAAATTATATCAATCGATTTGAAATAAATATATACTAGGTTAGAAAGAGGTGGCATTAGATACACTAACAGCTCATCACATTTACCAATCGCATTTACAAACTAAATTAGGCACGCAGATATCGATACCTATACATAAAATCTCAGATACACCCAAAAAGTTTGATTATAATTGCTCCTTCAAGCAATAATTCTTGTTCAGGCAATGATTGAGTAGAATGATAAAAGGTACCTTCCTAATATAAGCGCTGCTAAAGAGGACCGACCTCGACCCACCCTTATTAAAATTATACGCCGATTTCACCACAATGTTATTATTACAGTATAATGGATAATCCATGTCAAACTTTTGCAGTTCTGTAAACTTAAACCCTGTACCAGTGTTACAAGAGGTCGGCAGATCAATTACCATTAGTTGCCGAGACGTGTTCCGCTAATCTTACTAACTTGTATTTGACCTGAAACTACGAATATTCATACTAATCTTATACATATGAGAGTTACTTCTGATACCTTAAACACATTGGCCTACTTTTCTTTTCAAAAATTATATTTAAATATTAAACAGCTACTTCTATGCTACGACTAAGATTAATTTATTAATGTTAAAGGCATGTTTCAACAGCAGGATAAATTAAAAAATGGAACAATATTTGTACGAAATTATCTGCTAATTAATTTAAAGGAAACTTATCAGTAAGCTGTGAAACAGGCACTTAAACTCAACAGTCTTTTAGTATTTTATTTCTTTTACAAAATATGAAAGAGTTTACTTACGAAGTTTGGAAAGACATTAGTGTCGCGAGAGGTTCCCAGCTTGGACTCAACATTAAAAGTTAAGTCCACCGACGACGCTGAGAAGAGATAAGCTCAACCTCAGGGGTAATTCTCTTAAGGAGTTGCCGATGTCTCCATTCAGGGCGTGGGTTGGTTATATTGAAAATTCGGGCGCCTTCAAAATCTAATTTGCATGAGGAGCGACTACTGAGTGTTTCAATAGGAGTGGGACGATGTTTATTTGAATTGCGTATTCTATTGTCTTTATGTTTCAATGATTTTTCAAAGCAATTTTAGGTACCTATCTACTAAAGTACCATTAGGCAACTCCCACAGTGCTATCGTAAACAAATTACTCTCAAAGTTGTTTGTTTTTATTATACTGATATCTCTCCAATGTTGTAAACTTATTTACAAATGGTCGCTATAAATTTATTATTGGAATAAAACACAAAATAGATATTTCTATCCCAGTTGAACAGGAGAATTCTAAGGCTGAGCGTACAAAGGCTAGCTTATGAAAAGTCAATCAGTATTTGTAGCTTGAATGGACGAGGGTTCTGAGCCGATGTGACAGTGGCTTTCAACAGTGAGCTACCGGCCGGGAGGTAAATATTTGCTCGCCAGTGTAAATTTACGCTAGCCACTCGCAACGCAGCAAATTGAACAGCTAGTCAGCCGGATACGGAAATTACAAGTAGTGATCAACAAATAGTTATAAATACGTGACTGTACCTACAGTTGAGTAGACTTTAAACTGTCATCTATTAATTACAATAAAATTAAAAGCTGCTCGGTTGTTTATTTTTATTCGGTAATTAGATGCAAGCCCAATTACGCAGACTGAATTTTTACATAATAATCATCATTTTTCACATTTTACTTAAGCCGTACTATATTGTTCAAATACAGCCCAAATTGGTGGGAATAGTTACAAAACCAATATGCAACAAGTCCATTAAGGTAATTACCATTTGGTCGGCCAGTGAACCTAACGAAATTGGAGTTTTCAGCGTGAATAAATAGACAGTTACCGCTTTACAATCATAAATAGAATAATCTCCATGCTTCTCCAATTGGGTGATAATTTAATTAGAAATATGCTAATCTGCAAAAGTTATCGTTTGTTTACGCCTAAAGCTTTGACATACCTACCCCTGAACTGGACCTATTTGATGATCTGTGGCGGCCATCTAGTAGAACTTTTGAGCAACGCAAAACTAAATGCCGCTCGAAATGAGCTTCTAAACGGAAAACCTAGCAGGCACGCGCCTGTAGTTCAGTATCGCTGTCGTCTTACGTGTTTTCGAAATTCATAGAAGATGGCGCTGGTTGTCGCTTTTCATAAAAATTGCTACGAGTATGAGTAAAGAATACGTCTTTTGCAATTAATAAATATAATTTTGTATAAGCAGCCTGATGAGATGTTTTTTAATACATTTTTTTATGTTTCTCACATTTCATTAAAAATGAAGGAATAAATCGGCTGGCGGGCAGGATTCGAACCTGCTTCTTCTGGTTCGGAGCGGGGCTCACGGTAGCTTAGTGGTCAAAAAGGTCTGGTGTACCTAACCAGAAGACGCAGGTTCGAATCCTGCCCGCCAGCCGATATTTTCCTTCATTAAAAATAGCTTGTAATCTTACCATGGAAAATGATTAAAAAATACAAAAAGATAGTTTCTCACATTGTCGGAAAACACTAAGAAAACCTGTAGGTATGCCTGAGAGATTTTCTCGACGATGAGTATAAATTATTTGCTTTTTCAAATCAAAACAACGTACAGATACCAGCTGTGTGTATTTGTAAGTAATTGTGATAAAGATATATCTATGCAAACGGCAAAACGATGTTAGGGGCAGCAACAAATAACTGGTGAATCGAAAGAGCCTTGGACGCAGTCACGCACCCTAACTCATTAACAGACGTCCTTGAGCTCCTTTTTTGGCGAAAATCACACGCAGACTTTACTGCGGAAGTTTCTTCAGCAATGTGTCAAACCTTAAAAACTTTAACAATGCGTAAAACGCCTTTTCAAAATTCAAATTTCAAATTCAAGTTTCTCACTGGCAGTGAGGAATTGTATTTTAAAAATACAATTCCTCACTGCCAGTGAGAAACTGTCTTACTCGTTGCTCGGTAGTAAGACCTCTTTGGGTCTGACTGGTTGGCGACCACCTTTACTTACGTCAGTCTTTTGTAACGCACCTTTGTGTTCCAACGTTTGTGCGTGAGAGCCACAGTTCCCCTCTCGATTGCTGAGGCTCCAGCGACGCACCAGCAATGCTTCTCTGGTGTTTAAGGTCCATAGGGGATGATGAATAACCATCAGAAAATAATCAATCGTCAGCTCATTTGCCGACATTAAACCATAAAAAACTAATTCACGAATTAACACGAAATATGACGATTTGAAAGAATCACTTTTTGTTAGGTTCAATGTCAAACAAATACTAATTATTCGGTACCTAATGTTATAAAAAATATTGTTAATGACATTAAAATAGGTATAATTTTTCACACTACACGTTTGCTACATTTAATGCCTAGGGAATAATAAACCATGACCTAACCATTAGTAATGTAACATTAATGGATAAGTTTAAAAATAACGTATGGAATAACTATCCCATTTCACCTCTGTCAATACAGTTGTATAGTTATAGTTATTCCAATTTTAGAATTACGGTTATAGAGCCCGCTATATCTGCACACAGTGATTTATTACTTTGTCTGTTGTTCACTATATTTGGACTTCATTCAATCGAAACAGAAACCATTGTGAATTGTAGTATTCATGTTTCAGCAGATTTTACAAAAAAGAAGAATCATTTGAGAGCTAGACGCAAAAAGTTCAACTTCCTTTTGATGACGTAGATCTACCATACTATCTCATATGGTTTTGTCATCAGCAACTTGAATGGTTAAGGTTTAGCTAAGTTATATAATATTTTGTCATTAGACTAAGACTTCCTAATAATAAATAAAAAATAAAATCTCTATGGATAAGAAGTTGATGAAAATTAGAATGGTTAAATAACATACCATCACGCTTATATTTCCCGACAGATAAGGCAGAAGTGTACTAATGTACACCCACAGTTCGCCGGTATGTTAGCGTCCCATGTTATTAACCAGACTCCGAATAGCTACTAGGAATTTTATAAAGAAAAACCAACAACACTGCTCAACCCGGTAATCAAACTTAGGACTTTTAACGAAGCGTAATAATTCCAGTATTCCAGAAACTATGCCAAAGTTTTGAAAGATTAACGGGCATAGTAAAGCATGCTGGCGTGACAAGCCGCGGCACGGTGAGCCCGTGGCGTGTTTGCCGTCAACAGTCAACTCCCCTTTACCCTTTACAGAACATTCCATTGGATGTATTAGGTACTAGCGGCGTAGGTATCTGATTCTTGGATAATAGGGTCTCTATTGAAGGACGGTCCTAAATTTTAATGAGAAGATACGACCGGGATTTACGATGGCCATCATCAACTATATTTTTACTGCGTATATGATAATGGCAATTGACGTATTCCACGAAGGGCAATTATCAATATTTTAGTCTATTTTGGTCAATTGCCATTCGTGGACTGTATTTTTATATTAAAATTAATTCCACGAATGGCAATTTCATTATATAGTACCGTCTAGGAATTGAATTGGAATACGATCATTGCTATTCCTGGAATACATCGGTAATTCCCATAATATAATTTGTCTTACTGATTCAAATACTAGACATTGAAATAAGACTAGACTAGACTTTTTACGGATTTTATCGCGTGAAATTTAAGTATATTATTTTAATCTTGACGATTCAGACCCTTTAAAGCGTACATGGTAGGGTGACTAAGTAACCGTTTGTCTTCCTATATCGTTTAGGATAAAATCACTGACCAAGTACTATATACATGATAAAAACAAAAGTAGGAAAATAATCACCATAGCTTTGTCACTTATTGGGATCCATCCATACGTTCCGTTTGCTTTTAAGTACCTACAACGGGTGGAGTACCAACTCTCGGCCTTTTACTCGCTGACCTAAATAATGTTTATATTTCTTAATTGTAAATTTAATGAACAGTTAACATTCACAACATAAACACTGAGGATCGCGTGACTATACAATTTTACATTTTAAACTTCAGAAAACAAACAAATACTTTTGCGTTACATGAAATCACACTACAACTATTTTACGATTAAGATTTTAAAATTTGATTAGGTATTATAGGTATTCATGATAACAGTATTTTTAGTAATTGTGATTATGTTAAAGCTGCCAAATAAAATATACAAATTAACACAATTTTCATTTTATCTGTGTATACAATTTTGCATGTTGAGGTCTCTTATAATTGAGAAAGCATAAGATCTACAACCATTTTTGTTTTTTGTACATGCTTGCATAATGTGTTTCTTGTTAGAGATCCTTTTAATAAATAAATAAATAAATAAATAAATAAATAAACACTCCTATTTTATAAAAAATGGGCCAATTACAACTTGAAGTGCCTTTGCCAAATGACATAGAATGACAAAGAATTCCTCCTACGTTTCTATTACTTAATTCCAGCGCCAGCTGGTGAATAGTGTCACACTGTCTTATCAAAAGGCTGTTCTAGTTTAGGAGTTTCGGTAAGCTTCAAATCCCAATTCTTACACAAACAAAAAATCAATGCAACACGATACGATCTTCCAAACAGACGTTAGTCCATGTTGCATGACTGTAATGCTTCGAGTGACTGTATTTTCTTCGGGCAAAGGACACGATCTCTTCGTGCATAAGGAAGTAGGTCACGGGTCGTGCCGTGTTGATATAATGCAGTCCTTTGTGTTATGGTTAAAGCAAGTAAACACTCGCAAATATTTCTAAATTGTTTTGTTCTCGTTATATAAGTATCCATTATTGTATTGAATAGCATTGTCCAGAACAATAAAATTAAAAGAGTAACCATTAAAGCTTCTTGTCGGTTCCTCTTCTTAAGAAAAGACTAATTTGGAACCGTGCACCCTAGACTCGACATTTCACTCAAATTACATTAGAATTTTCTCTGCTCACATAAATTAGCTGGTGAATAACATGCTTGTGTATAAAAGGAGTACGTAGTATATATAGAAAGTAGGGACATTGATGCAGCAATGAAATTGTTTGGTTGTGGACTTCTTTTTATGGAAAATCTTGATAGATCACCTGCCATCTGCAGATGCGGCAGGGTATGTTGCACTTCTAGCGACTAAAGACCGACACAGATCCGATGGCTGTGACTATAGAGGAAGGCAATTCCCTTATAGTCACGGGATAGGATCCGTAGGATCCGTGACTATCGCCACAAACGTGGTAGATACTACCAGGCAGGTCTTGAAAATTCAAAAAATTCAAAATTCAAAATATTTTTATTTCAATTAGACCATATAAATAGGTACTTTTGAAACGTTAAACTAGTTACACGGTTCCAAAAAAAGTGGGTCTTATGGAGAAGAGCCGGCCTTGAGTTTGAATGCTAGGCTTGTATATCCTGCTGATCATAATAGTGATCACGAGCCAGTTAGAACCTAGACAGTAGACTCTAGGGTCTGACTGGCTGCGATGATATCAGAATTAATAGGACCCTCCAGGGCAAGGGTTAATTCTGACATTTTCTCGCCACTCAAGGTGCCGATGTAAATAGCAGTAATGAATGGTACCCAGTGTACCCACATAGGGTTTTGAAGCCTAGATTGTTTCATAGTGAACCCTAAATATTTAATAAAGTAACCTATATTTTAATGCATACAAGAAATTCATATTATTCACAGGAAAATTAAGGCAGACCTTTCGTGTGGCCGACTATCGTCGCGGCATTGATTCACCAAATTGAACTTTAAAATTCAATGGTACTGGCCTCACTGACATCTCGCTGTCACGCGGCTTATATCAACTTATTGATTTTGTTTAATTTTAGAAGATATTGTAAACCTTCACCAAACCTTTCCTCATTTCTCAAATGCACACGTTAACTGGAATGATTTTCAATCAAATTGTAACTTACTGAACTGCTTGAAGTTTTTAGTTGTTGGTCGTTAGAGCTAGAGGTCCTAGGTTCGGTTCCCAGCTCAATCAAAGTGTTGTAAGGTTTTTCTGTGAAATTGTCTCTTTCTCATTTAGAGGTCGTAGGTATGTAATGTTTTGCATACAGCATTCACAATTCATAGGTTTATGTTTGTTCAAAAGCAAAAAAAACACAAGGGCATTACTAAAATAGAGGCAAACTGTCGAAAATACTTGCAGTAAAATATGTGAAACTGACATTTAGAGGCGGTCAATGCATTCCAGCTTGGAGCTTGGAGCCAAATCCTTGTGTCGCCCGCTGAACCAAGGCCGGGGTAATCCGTACTGACAGATAACTAAAATCAAGTAACTAAAAACACATGCGGCCGTATTTCATTCCTCGAATGTGGAATACGTCGTCATCATCTTCCTACCCTTATCCCAATTACTGAAGTTTGCAAGTCGTGGGATTTTCTTCCATGAAATATCTTTATTAGCTGTCATCTCTTCATCCATTCCTTTACGGCCATATACTTTCTCACACAGTCCATCTTTCGTCTCCCTCTTCTCATATTGCCATTCACAGCGAAAAAACGTGATGTTTATAATAAGTGTAGCTTCTTAGTATATTACGGGATCACCAACAAAGGACATTATTAGGTACACAATTTGTCAAAATGTTATAATAATATTCTTCTTCTACTTAAGAGCTACGCTCTTGTCGGTGCAACGACTGTTCTCTGCTGAGAGCCAACTCCTGGACCTCCTTAGAAGTCGCGACTTTCAGTTTCTCTTTTTTTTTTTAAATAATATATAAAAGATGTTGCATAACTATTCTACCAATACAAACAAAACTGTGACAGTTAAACATCATTATCTAATGACTTCCATAACGCTTTTACTTATCTGTTATTGCAAAATATTAAAAATGCACCAGTTTCTGTCTCATATGACTGACATTTGAATAGATAGTATTTAAAATTAGAATATAATTCAGCCATTATTCTGTTGTAGATGATTAAAAACCAAATCTAATTTGCAGACAGAAATTTGTAACGGATGTTACAATATCAAGTGCAACGAGTTGACAGGAAAATTCTAGGATTTTTGAACAGATAACAAACAATGCAAAAAGCAATGCAACAATGACTCATGGAATGTGTCACACTAACAATAGATAAGTAATAAATACTTCTTTGTACTTGTAAAACTTTAAAAGTAGTTTTAGTATAGCGTTAATGAAATTGGCAAAATCTATTTATTAGGAAAATTGTGTTGACATTCCCTCAAGTCATCGTTTATATCAATCAAGCCCTTCCCTATCCAAATCCAAAACAATCTACCTCACTTCAATTTAAAGAGTGTTTCAAAGTTTAAGGTGTTAATTGTCGTAAATGTATCCGGTTCGATCCGGTTAGTAAGTCACAGTGCGCTCGCGCATTGCCCGGGCGAGCGGTAGCGCGGCGCGGCGCGCGCGTTACCGCTATCTGGCACACATTCGCATGCCGGATTTATTTTGATCACCCGCACCAACACCCAAATAATTACATTTTTTGAATACCAGACAACGTTACGCAATTTCAATTGACACCGTCCAATGTCCTTGCATCAGACGATACGACTACACGCTACATAAAAACGATAAAACAGTCTGTAAGTAAGAGATCCGATTTTATTGAATGATCAACAATAATCTAGCCAGAACACGAATAGTTCTTGACTGACAAAGAACTAGGTTGACAAGGAACTAACTTTATTATACGTATCTAATACTTACTCGTATCTCGCAATAAACACTAAAATGTAAACAATTGCAGCAAAGGGCGCGCAATAAAGCGATGTCGCTAACCTCGACTAAAAAACAATGCGATGTACGACGTGTATTAATAAATCCAACATTGACAAAGACCGCCAAAACACCTGGCCGGCCGCCAAACGTGAAAAAAACCTGCCTACGCCTCGTGCCGCGTCGCGAAACAATTCCTGTGACGTGTGACGTGACAACCATCGACACGATCACACGACCCGGTCGGACGGTTAAAATGTTACAAATAACAAGCGGAACTGATACTGTGAAATTTCAATTAGCATAGCAGCAGAATAGTTTCCTAAATGCAGCTGACAATTGAATCATTCATGTCATTCATTGCTTCTGTAATGGACATACCAAACAGATTCTACTAATACGTGGGATAATTTACGATTATGATACTCGTTTGACGTGGACTTATTCCCAAAGATTTAGAAAATTAAGCCTGATATGGTGATATTTTACTTTATAACACTACTTCCCATAAAACCTGGTTATTTTAAAGCAGCACTAACACCGTGTCGCAGGGCATTTTACAAACACAAAATCCACGGACACAATTTACACCCAGGCTCGAAACAGTTGATACAGTGGTCTTAACAAATATTGGACTCGGGTGGGAATCAACACCCAACGCATCGGTCGTGGCGAGCCGACTACACCAAAATTTGGACTACCTACTCCAGTAGTAGTTTTTAAAAGTCATAGTAAAAATAAACGTTAAGTATTTCCTTTCATAATTTTTTATTCCAATCACTTGTTTGCATGGTGTACTTAAAAAATTGGGTTATCCGAAATTAGTCCATTAATTTTGACAGGTGTCAATAGTTATGATGGTTGATTTGCCACATCCACGTCACACCGGCCTAGACGCCATAATATTTCCTCTGTAACTAGAAGTACCTACCTACGTAACGAGACCGTGAGTTTAGCGGGAAACCTACTTTATGGTTATTTATAGAGCACAGTTGATCCTCTTCACACCGAGTCGATCTCGGGATAGAGAAATTAGGGCTCTTGTTTCGACGTATTGCTTTGTAGAACGTGAAAACGCTACTGCCATTTCCTCTCTTAAAAATAGGGTACTTACTTCATTCGTGGAAGCAATGTTTGCCTTTGATTATAAATCCGATTATCATGACCATACAACTGAGATATTGTTCATTGTAAACAGACTAACAACATCATCATCATTATCATCAGCCCGTTTTGTCCTGCTATAGGCCTCTTTTAACATCCATGAATCCCACAGAACCCGATATCAGTTGATAAATGCCGCCAGCTATCTTCCGCAGTCACTTCACTAAAAAAACATAGAAACCATTTTTTATATATTTTGATATAACTACGAAAATATAATAACAATACATTCAGGTTGATAGCTAAGTATATTTCAGAAGTTCTACAAACAAATGTCGCCGCCGTCGCGGCCCGTAAACGGGTCCGCCGTAACTTTACGAGCAACGTCATTTGGCATGCAAATTTATTGATTGTTAACAATGCACGGTACACTGTATAGCACGGGTACAATGCTGAATAATCACGCTACAACACAGCCGCATGAAGAATAAGAAACTGATAGGTCATGAACCAGCAGGAGTCCAGAACTAAGTCTGTCGGGTTCGTAATGAAACTGGCGGTAGCCTATACTCAAATCGATTCATTTCACGGATTTGGACGACGTCTGTGGTCTAGTGGTTCGACTACCGGACTGCTGATCATGAGGTCGTGGGTTCGATTCCCACAAGACACAAACATTTATGTGATGAACTTAGGTGTTTGTGTTTGTCTGGGTGTTTCTTATATATTATAAGTATGTATTTACAAAAAAAAAGTATATAAGTATTATATCCATTGTCTAGTACCCATAGTACAAGCTCTGCTTAGTTTGGGACTAGATGGTGCTGTGTAAAAATGTCCCAAGATATTTATTTATTATTATTATTTCACGAGTTCGTAATTTTGAAATTATGAAAAATTGCTAAAGATTTGCCTAACCAATTTTCCATAAATTGACTTAGATTTTTATCGAATGCGATAGCTTGCAGTTGCGACTACTACCTATAGTGTGCGTAGTTGAGCATGAAGATTACAAATGTCAGCTGCTAAGAGTCGTAATAGCAAGAAAATCAAAACAAAATCCAAGGGAAAAGCTGAAAAGCATGAAGCAAAAAAATGATAAATTAAATGAAAAACTAAATTCTATTAAATAACAAATAGCTGTTAATAAAATTATACTATTCTCCCACGACAGTGACCGCAGGTTTTTACCAGAAATATAAATTTAAATAATCTAATAGTTTTTTACAGGCTATATCACTATCTATAGAGGTTTGATAATATAATAATTAAAATAAAATATTATTTAAATTAATGCTATCAAACCTCATTACAAAATAAACGGACTGAAACGATCTCATCTCAGATTAAACAAAAAGACAATAAATAACAAGTTTTTAATAATTAAATTTAAATACAAACGTTTATACATCACTAGTCCACGCAAAGGTACAACATATGTACTTACTGTTCAATTTATGACTCAAATATAGGTAAGTTGTAGTAGAGAGGAACTTTTAACGGCATCTAATGTTCTTTTGACCTGACTGCGCAAACTGTCCCTATTGGTGTAGTAGGTATACTTTCTGAATCGGTGAAGTAAATAGTCAAATAATGTTTTTTGTTTATGTCGGCAAAATGATCATATGAGCTACTCAGGTAGCTCAGGTAGGTAGTAGGTAGTCATCGCCACCCGTGGCCACCTGCAGGACCAAAGGAGTAGCTAATGCGTTGGAGCAGCGAGAGGTGGAACTCTCACGCACAAAAGTCGGAATATTCTCGCCAGCTGGTCTGAACGCCAAGCAAGTGAAATTTGGTACAGAGATAGTCTAGAGCCTGAGAAAGGACATAAGCTACTTTTTTTGCGAAATAAGGCCGGTAAGGGGGTTGAAATAAGGGGGATGAAAATAATAAGGAATACCAAGACCACGGGGGCGAAGCCGGTGGCGGAAAGCTAGTAATAATAAAACGCCTAGAGCCCTTATCCATATTTGGGCATTCCTAATTTTTTAGCAAGCCGGGGTTCGGCCTTTATTTTAAAATGGCCTTTTCAAATGCCTCTATTAGAAATACGAGTTATTTTAGTTTTCGTTTAACATAAACATGTAATTTAATGTGTTCTATCAGCCAACCGTGCAAATAAGTAGGTTCCTGATTAAGTATAGTCTATTTTCTATGATTATGATATTAGTAAAGTACAAATCATGCTCATTATGAAGACCATAGTACATTGGTTAAACCTATATGTACGTCATTATTTTAAACGGAAACATCATATTGACACAAGAAGTAACAAGTATTACGATTGTAACTATTCATTTTTATACTATAGCTTCCCGCCAGCGGCTTCACCCGCATGGTCTTATAATTTTTCCCCCGTTTTTGCAAAAAAAAACCAGTAGTTTCCTATTCAATACAAACAATCAAATCTTTCCTTTTTATAATATTAGTATAGAGTATAGATAAACTCAAAGAAACAAATGAACTTAACAACTTTACTTTGCAATGGACAGAGAAAGGTGGAAGAAGGCTGTGGAGGCCTTAGCCCTGCAGGATATTACAGGCTTATAAAAAAAACTTTACTAAAGTCTCAAGATCTATCGTCTCTTCGTCCATCGTTGCCGATTATCGTCAGATGGCCCGCCTACATGCCTACATCATGATGTCCGTGATGTAATTAAATAAATAAAGCGCTGTAAATAAATGCATCAAAAAACTGCTTTTCACCACTATCAGCTTAAAGAGTAGATATTAGGAAGGCTGAGTTTTTTTTAGCTTTAGGAATTCTTTACTCAGCAATGGTCAGCAATAATAATTATATATCTATACTTCCACAGTCCATTAGGTACCCAGGTTCCTATCTTGAACATTATTCTAAAATAGTTTTTGATAAGGAGCTATATTTGGTGCCTATCTATCAATTAAAATACTAATCGTTCACGAAATTAAACATTTCTCATGAAATAATCAATAGCTATTTAAAACAAATTAAGATAATCAAAGTTACAAATTGTCTGAAATAAAAATTCCACCGCAAGCAGGACTCGAACCTACATCCTCTTCGGTGTACCAAAAATAACATTGAAGAAATTACTTAGTATGCTTAAATACGTAATTAACAATTATTTTAGGTGAATTTAATTGTGATGTGATGATGATATTATTTTTACTTAATTCTATTAAAAAACAATATCATAATTGGTTTTTAAATACAGTTAAAAACAATTAAGGCATTGTTATCAACAAACTTAAATGTAAAAGTAACTACTTTGAGATATAGTATTATCTATCGTAGGTAGTGTGGTCACCATCATCTTATTATCACAATAAACAGATATGAAAACATTACCTCAACCAAATACCTAGGTAATTGATGATATCAAAACTTGACCAAAAAAATAATTAATTATATTTATATTGTTGTAATTAGTTATGAGCGTTTTTCACTGCGCTAATAATTCTTAAGAAGGTCGTCTTATTATCTTTGTTGTTGTTATCTTTTATAATTATTGTAATCTTTTATATTCATTTTTAAATGGTAAAATGTAAAATAAATAAATAGATAATCTGGGACATTTTTCCACAGCACCATCTAGTCCCAAACTAAGCAGAGCTTGTACTATGGGTACTAGACAATGGATATAATACTTATATACTTTTTTTGTTGTAAATACATACTTATATTACATAGGAAACACCCCAGACAAACACAAACACTTAAGTTTAGCACAATAAATGTGTGTCCTGTGGGAATCGAACCCACGACCTCGTGATCAGCAGTCCGGTACTCGAACCACTAGACCACAGACGTCGTCGTAATATAAAATTATTTTTCATGCCAGGGCATGACATGAAAAAAGAGAAGAAGAAAAACATCACATTATATAGAATGTAAGAAAACATCTCTTAACGAGTACTGTAAATTATAATTTATAATAAATTTTTGTAAGTTTGTTTTTCATCTAGACAGTTTAGGGTAGGAGGCAATGTTGGCTAAAGTGCAGACTAATTTCTGGCTTGGAAGCAGGAGGGTAGTTGTTCTTAACTAAAAATTGATAAGCTACACGATGATATTCAAAAACATTTTCTACCCACACATAAAATCCGCTATTGCCATCAAAACGAATCTAATGACATATAATTTATCAAAATCGGTTTAGCCATTGAGTAGTTACGAGCGGGATAGGTTATAGAAACAGACATACATACACGTCAAACATAATCCTCCTCCGGCAGTCGGGTAAAAAGTTATATAACCCTCTATTAAGCAAAATGAACATGGGAGTGAGTGACCTCTACGTATCAATGACCACTAAAATTTCAGCCTGACTTGAAGGCTAGATCAACCCTTTCCCTAGATGGTCAAAGAAATAATAGTATCAACATTGTATCGACTTCGGAAATGACATAAACGTACGTGTAGTATAAGTGGATCACATCGGAAAGTAGCAGGTGCCGGTTATCTAACGGCTAGGACGAAGGGAATCCGGCCAAGTGCAAGTTTACATCGAGCTGTGACACGCTCTACTGACACTTAAATACCAGGGGGTTTCGCAATAGGTATTAGTATTTACATAGATGCACCTTATACAGTACCTCAACCATGAGTTCTATCAAATGGCTTTCGATAGGTTTTCTAAGCATCGAAACGCTGTAATCTCATAGCAGATTTTAGTTCCTTACGTAACCGCTAGAGGCACTGCGAGGGTTTTCCATGCAAATATTTTACGGTGTCGCTAGCGAGTCTAGTGAGAGAAACTCGAGGCACAGATGGGAGACAGGATAGAATCATAGCAATAGCAGTTCTCGGATAAGAATTACAGAATCAAGACCGGTAATCTCGGCAGTAGGAGACATGATCTATCTCCTCCTATTACTAAATAATGTCTGCGAAGGCATCCGCGGAAGAGAGAGAGAGGCTATACCTTCCACCCAATTCACATTGGCCGCGCTGCATGCGCCTTTATTACCACCTTATGGAGCAAGATACCGCTCCAGAGGCCCGCCAATTGTGACCAAAATTATGGTCGTAAAAGTAACCACTTCTCGAGTCTCATGGGCACGACCGGTTACAGCTTATAGGAATCAATTACATGTACACAGGATGTGTATAGGTACCTACAATATTTTTTAGGCGCATCTCCTCTGAAGTACTGCATTTATAAAATACAGATGCCCAGAAATTGGGTTGCGGAGGTCTGATGGCAGTCGCTCCGTGTAAAATAATGATATTCAGCCGCATCCGGTTAGACTGGAAGCCGACCCCAACATGGTTGGGAAAAGGCTAGGAAAAAGAAGAAGAAGAAGATAAAATACAGATGTCTACAATTTACTGTTCACTGTCAACATTATTTTTTGTCAGTGTTAGTTAATGTAACATTATAAACATCATAATTATCAATTTTTTTCTTGAAAACCTAAGTTAACCAACTTTAAGACCCTTCTACCTGCTGCTGGTCATTGGTTCCTTTAATTAATGTAGGTAACTTCATTTGTTACCAAACTACGTATACAACGAAGCGGGATTTTCACGAACTAATAATACCGAATAGAAGATCGTGCACATTGAATGTTGGAAGTCTTCCAAACAGACAGTGTAAGGGCTCTATGTGATTATGTACTTATTATACGACGCTAATACATTGACGTATTGCATTCAGACGGATCATGAAACTGTAACACGCATTTCGAAACTCTCTGGTACCTATTCAAGTATCAAGTATATTTCATCATTTTCATGTACCTACCTACTACCTAAGTACTTCATTCATTTCCTTTTCATGAAAGATTTTCACACACTAAGATTAACAATAAGATATTCTCTTGTAATTTGCAAACTAAATATTTAAACTAATTTTCTTATTTAAAATTTTAGGTAATTTGGAAATAAAATTTACAAACACAAGTTTTTAATCATATATTTCCAAGCACAAATTTTCACATGCACGACACCCAGAACAATTACAAGGTAATAAAAATATTTGTTCCGTACGTAAATCGAACCCATAACCCGTGGCGCCGGATCCGATCGCTCAGCCACTACGCCAAACGTATCCTAACCTTTCCCAACCATGTTGGGGTCGCCTTTCAATGTGACTGATGCGGCTGAATATCTGTATTTTACACGAAGTGACTGCGATCAATCAGACATCCACTGCAGAACTTTTGAGCAATATGTACCGTACAATACAAACTTAGCCACATATCCCTCCATTTTGTTCAAGAATAAAAAAGCCATAGGTAGATAGATAAGTAGGCTTACCTAACAGTGGCGATTACTTCACCGACAAGATCTGAGTTGTAGGTAGGTAGTAAACTGGTTTAAACTCTGTAAACGAAGGATTTAACTGATTCTCGAAATTATTTTTGTGCAAAAGGTTAACAAACAACGTTGCGTTTCACTGATTAGAATGTAAAATTTGTATTATCCGTACGGCGCGATAAAGCCTAAACGTTATCAATTTGCCGCCGGTATACCGCGGTGTTCTTACGATTCACTTTATTTGTGTACCGTAGCTGACGTTGCGAACAAATTAAATAAATCCCCGATGTTGCACGCAAACCACGACATAATGAGTATGGTATGGCTGATACTCTGATAGCTTCCCTAATTCACTGCCTTAGATATTTTAAATGCTACATGGTAGAAGTGAATGTTCTTGCCAAAATATCGTTACTATTTTGACGACGTCTGTGGTCTAGTGGTTCGAGTACCGGTCTGCTGATCACGAGGTCGTGGGTTCGATTCCCACAGGACACAAACATTTATTGTGCTAAACTTAAGTGTTTGTGTTTGTCTGGGTGTTTCCTATGTAATATAAGTATGTATTTAAAAAAAAAGTATATAAGTATTATATCCATTGTCTAGTACCCAAGTACAAGCTCTGCTTAGTTTGGGACTAGATGGTGCTGTGTAAAAATGTCCCAAGATAATTTTTAATTATTATTTATTTATTATTATTGTGAACTAGTTTTCGTACCTACTGCAACATTCGCATACCACTATAGTTTTTGTTTTACACTCTAGGATTTTATCAAGTATTGTTAGAGACTAAATATAATGCTATTTTATACTCCGAAATAATGTATATTTTAGTAGGTTTTCATAGAGCATAGGATAGAAGCACTATCCACTGCGAATATTATACGAGCGTTAAAGACTAATGTAGAGGATTAGTTACAGCTGTGAGGTTATCATGGAAAATAAAGTAATTTAAAAATATATTGAATCAGTCATGGCGTTACTTGTGGTTACATGCCCTTGGAAATTAATATCTTGTTAGCAGTTTATTCGCTTTTGTTACAGTCACTCCGTGTAGATTTGCGAAAGTCAAATGTTGTCTAACGATTGGGCACGGCAGGCTCTGTCACGCGAACTCGACACGCCGCACAACCCTCTTAGGGCACTGAACACCGGTGCTATCAACATTACTTACTACTTTGTTGCAATTGCTCGTGTAAAATTAGTTGTCATAAGGCAAGCACGTGGGTCAGCCACGTCACCGACGACGTGTCAGGTTGGTACTAAAATATGAATTAACCAGTTAATGATTGTTGCATATCGTCGCAGACGCCGAACGTTCGTCTCGTCGCCGGTAGCGTAGCGATAGTTTTTCTCGCGTCGCGCGTCAGTCGCGTCACAGGGTGAGATCGCGCGGAAGCGAAGGTTGCGCCCGTGACCGCGCCCGCCCGCCGTCGCCGCGATAACGGCCACCCGCCGCAGTCGCGCAGTATCGCGCCGCGCTTGCTGATCCTCGGAGCTCGACCCCCGCGCGGAGCCCGCTCGCCGCCTGGAGCACGAGGACCCGCCACCCCCCAGTGTAGTGATGTGCCTGCGTTCATACCGCTGATGATGTGTAGGCGGCGAGTGAGTGAAGTGAGAATATGCGCGCGAGGTGAGGCCTGGCCACGGCCATCCCGCCCGTAACCCGACATGTGGACACTGCTGCCGCCGCTGCTGGCGGTGGTGGCGCTCGCCGGAGGGGCCGCCTTCACGCCAGACAAGGACTTGCTTGAATGTGCGAGGTTCGTTTATGATGAAAGCTAATAACGACCAACACCAACACAAAGTTACAGAAACATTTTATCATCAATCGCGATATTTTGCTGAGACCTAGAAATGTGAGCTACAAAAATAATTTTAATGGGCACGCAACAATTGACGTGCCCATTGTTACTGCCTTTACAACATAACGCTCACAGAAACAATGTCGTTACCTAATTAATTCATAAATAAGTAATTTAATTAAATATGTGAGTTATTTGAAATATTATACATAAAGAACTTCATTCTAAATTACCTACATCTCACACAAAATATTTGTGTAGAAAGCGACGTTTTTTATACTAAGTAAACAACGTTGAAACAAAATGTATATGGACACTTAAATGTCAATATGTACGAAGCTACAGAGATAAATACGTAAAAAAATAAGCTTACTTAACATACTTTGAAATTAGGTACTCTGGGACTGGGGTGCTTATCATAGAAAAAAACTGTCTAATAAAAACTCGATAAATAGAGCTTTGGAAGCCTAAAACTAAAACAAGAGACTGAGGGTCACGTACTAGCGACATCCAACTAATTTCAGCAAGTAGCAAATGTCTGGCGAGATCGTCTCATCTGCGACTCCTTCAGATAAAACAAGATTCAGTGTTCCCATATAAATATAAATACCGCGTATGTATGTACGTAGAATTCTGGCAAGCGCACGAGACGCTAGGCGTGCGCGCGCGCCGGTGTCACCGCCACGGCCGCGTCGCTTGGCAAGGCTAGCTGGCCACTAGGTAAACACCAACACATCACGCTACACACCACAGGTGGAAGGATGGGACTACCACAGAAACATTATCTGTCAATATCAGTGATTACGTTTTGTCAAACAGCCAAATCTGATAAGAAACCTTGAGTTTAAACTGTCATCAACGTCAGCTTCCCAATTCCGACTAAATATTAGTTACATGAACCGACTGCTATCACAATATCCCCAACCCAACTATTGTCAGATATTACCCATCCATAAACTGACCGCGGAAGCGGTTGCTTCCTGATCAATTAGGAGCGTCACTCCTCTTTCTGAGACTAGATCCTTGGCCAGTGGTACGAAGGTTACTAGGTTGATGGCCGACTGACAACAATCTGTCTAAAAACCTTGAGAATGATTATACCTTCTTAATTCTAGATAATATAAATGTATAGGTATCTAACTTATCTACTTAGATTAAATGAAATCATCTCTTAAGATGAGAACGACAATGATTAAGGTTTGCAAGTGCAACAAAGGACGCTGATAATTATCTCATTGATATATTTACTTCTACATACGTAGGTACTGGCGGAAATCCCACTAATATTATAAACTACCTAGCCGATTCCCGCAAATTCGCTCGTGTTTGAACCCCGTTACACCAATTTTTTTTAGTTATTCTGTTATTCGGAGCGAAGACAAATCCAACAAAGCAAAAACCATGCAAATCGATCCCGCAGTTGTCGAGTTATAAGTGCTGTAACAAACCTGACTTTATTTTTAACCCCCGACGCAAAAACGACGGGGTGTTATAAGTTTGACGTGTCTGTGTGTGTGTGTGTCTGTCTGTGGCATCGTAGCTGCCGAAAGGATGAACCGATTTTGATTTAGTATTTTTTTATTTGTAAGGTGAATTAGTCAGGAGTGTTCTTAGCTATGTTTGATGAAAATCGGTCCAAGATGGCCGCCGCCACAAAATAGCGGATGACATATTTATTCACACCTCCCACAATATGGGTATCAAATGAAAGGGCTTAACTAGGAGAATACTATACACTATGAAAAATTTGAAATCCAAGATGGCCGCCACCACAAAATGGCAAAATACATTTTGTGTCGGGGGTTTTCTAAATGTTTAATTTAGGTTAGGTTATATATATTAGATGTGAAAGTTTGGACGGATGGATGGATGTTTGTTACTCAATCACGCCAGAACGGCTGAACGGATCTGGATGAAATATAGCACAGAGATGGATTATAGTCTGGAATAGCACATAGGTCTTTTTATGCCGGTAAAATGTATGGTTCCCGTGAGATAGATTTGTTAGAAATATCCAGATTCCAGAACATGCGGGCGAGGCTGCTGGCCGTAAGGTTGGGTGATATTCCATGTCTGTTATGTAGGTATTTGATATTCAAATGAGTGCATAACACTGATTCCTAGAAATGAATAGTAGAACATAAATAATGTAGAAGTAATTTATCAAAAGTTAAACATATTACAGTAGGCATTTAGCTGAATTTAAATTTTAAATTATTATTAGTATTTTAAATTAATTTAAATTTAACAAGGTTATATTATACATTTTTCCCCGTTTTTGCAATATTTTTAGTTGATACTCCGCTCCTATTACCTGTATATTGATGGAATATAGCTTATAAGCCTTCCACGATAAATGGGCTATCTAATACTACACGATTTTTTCAAATTGTTCCAGTAGTTTCGAAGCCTATTCAATACAAACAAACAATCAAATCTTTCCTCTTTATATATTAGTGTAGAAGTATAGACTAACGTCCCGTCACAGCTTGACACCGGTGGACATAGCATACCTACACAACACAACTAGCTAATACCCGCTGTTTCACTCGCGTCCTTTTTTCTTTTTGCTCGGCTCCTAAGAGTAAATAACCTTTATCGACGACGTCTGTGGTCTAGTGGTTCGATTACCGGACTGCTGATCACGAGGTCGTGGGTTCGAGTCCCATAGGACACAAATATTTATGTGATGAATTAAGTATTTGTGTCTGTCTGGGTGTTTCGTATGTATTATAAGTATGTATTTACAAAAAAAAAGTATATAATTATTATATCCACTGTCTAGTACCCATAGTACAAGCTCTGCTTAGTTTGAGACTAGATGATGTTGTGTAAAAATATCCAAAAAAAATTATATATATATATATATTATAATTATATATTTATATTATATTATATATCCTTCCTCAAGAAATCCAGAAAGAATTTTCAAATCCCATTAGTAGTTTTAGATATACCAAGCGCTTTTAAATAATTATTTAAATAATATTCTTCAGATTTATAATATTAGTAAGTTATTAAGTATACATAGATAATATAGCCTTTTGTTACTCGTGTTGTTATACGTGATAATAAAGCATTTAACTATCTCATTTTTATAGAATTTTTAAAATCGATCAATTAGGTTTTGAGTTTATTCATATAAACGAAAATAAAAATACTTTTCTCTTTATTATGTTTTCAACTTATATCAGAGTTTGAAATTTTAATCTTACACAAAATCACATTTCCGTTAAGCGTACCATTTAGACCTTCTTTATGATAAAAGACAGTTCTTGTCATAACAAAAATAAATATTGCAAAGCACCTATAGCTTTCACAGTCGCGAAACTGACGCTTTTCCTGAAACACCCAGAAACCTAAATAAGTCGGATACGATCATACAAAATCTAGAACAAGTGTCAATGCTCTATTCATTGACTGTAAAGTGAAACTTCTTTTATTTTAGCTAGGCAATAAGACACCGTGACTGTATCAAACCTAAGCTTCGATTTTAATTAAATGATTGAAGTAGATAAAATAGCAAGTCTGCTCGGGCCTGTGGATATGACATATTATATAATGGAAACAAAATGTATGAAAATTACATAAGTTTTCGACAAAACAAGCCTTTAACGTCTTTCAAGACAACTTGTCTATATTTGTTTCCGTCGATACGAACGGCAATACTGTTATTTGTGAAGGCCCCGATTTGCTAAATCATCATTTGAAGTACATTTTAAAATTCTGACTTTTACCCTGAAGTACCTACCTATCAGAGGTATTGA
This sequence comes from Acronicta psi, assembly GCA_946251955.1. Taxonomy (NCBI): domain Eukaryota; kingdom Metazoa; phylum Arthropoda; class Insecta; order Lepidoptera; family Noctuidae; genus Acronicta; species Acronicta psi. Next base: position 5,007,741 of record OX276472.1, on the reverse strand, counting down.
TCATTGCATCATCATCAGATCATTGCACCTCTAGCAACTATTACCTTCTAACATATTGACTATTGACATTCAAAACAAAATAAATAATGTAAATTACTAAAAGCAACTTACTAATTGCTTTAAACACAAACGTGCCAGAATTCTTTTCACCTACACCTCAATCTGTCAACTGAAAGATAATTACAATTCAAAAAACAAAAAATCTAATACCTGTTTGGTAACTGTTGCTTTTGCTGCTACCATTCAGCCGCATCCTGGTTAGACTGGAAGCCGATCCAACATGGTTGGGAAAAGGCTAGGAGGAAAAAAAATACTTTTGCTGCTACTGCTTTACATATAGGCCTAAAACTTGAATTCGACACTTATGTTCAAAGTAACGGATAGGTCTAAATTCATTTTAAAACCATGAGCTCCACCTGTCTAAAGCATCTAAGAAATAGGTGAAATGGCGCTAAATTTCACCAATACAAACAGCATCATAAACATCAAAGGCAAACCAGATACACAACCTTGTCGAATTAGACACTAATGACCTATTGACAACAATAGCTTTGGAGAGAGGCGCGCCAAAATTAAACCCGTTTATCACAGCTATTTGCGTCACTAATAACCCAAATATAACCCAAGTGCTCGGTTGCGGTAACTGTGACAACAGAAATAAACCCTTGCTCTGAATACCTCTTTGCAGCGGCTAGCATTGCGTCTGTCGAGTGTCGGGGCACACACTCGGAGGCAAATTCTAGACAACATCAGCATTCATAGTCTGCTCAAGACTTGATGCCAGGTGCTCCGTGCTCGATTAAGTAATATCGATCGAATATGAATAGGTTATTTCACTGTTGTTTGATTTATTAAAATTATGAGTTCGAAAATATAAGCGTTTAAAGTTAGTTGATTAATTGAGTGGGAATTGAGAGGGGATAATCTGTTCCTTTCCCGCAAAACGAGTGTTGTATAGAATTTGTATAGCGTACTGGCATGTGACGTCACGACACTGTATAGAGCGTCTCTTTCTAGCATAAAATTAAACTACCCGACTAATTTTTTTTTGTTTTTTTTTGCTCTATTTATGGTAAACGTACTACTACTAAGTATAAGGCCATAAAACATTATCTGTCAAATATCCTATTGATACGCTAGGTAGGTACTCAAACGATATACCGCGACGTTATTACCATAGTTTTAAAGTAAATAGTATTATTCCACCGATTTGCACATTATGCAACCGGCAAAACATGTTTATTTCGTGTAAATCGCTATATCAACAGAAGTTTATAGCAGCCCATTCAACTTTGTTTCAATGACGTTGCAGTTTTATTGGAACTGTAAAAGCTGTTTATTTATATCATTACAATATTTTATCAGACACTTGAGTTTTTCAGTCATCATGTGACCGTAAAACTGAATACCGGACGTGACACTATAAAATGATATGCAATTTAGAAATGCTTTAGTATATAAAAATGTATGATATTTCATAGCATCTTTCACGCTTTCAATATTTGCGTCAGAAAATATAAATTATTATTAATAATTATTGCTTTCTACGTTAGCAATGAAACTGAAATAATTTCAGTGGCTAGACTACTATACTCAGATTACTTTTTAGACGGTGGTCCTTCATGGTATGAATGTGAATTCACATCATAGTTTCTGACGCCTCTTCCGGCGTTAAAGGCCAAAGTAAATATATTTAATCGCCGCCGCATCAATATGTAAATATAGGAAAATTTATTATACTCAATTTATTTTTATGTTGTACTGATATCATGGTTTATTATGATATCTATTACTAATCCCCCAAAAATAGTTAGATTGTAAACTATTAAAAGGCTGTTATGCCTAAGTTTTACCTTGATGTCTAGGGCAGAAAATGGACTGATGTACACCCACAACTCGCCGGGATGTTTAAGTCCCATGTAATAGGGGATGGCCCTAATGCCATAACCGGAGATAGTTCTTCCTTCAAAAAACTATTTTAAACTTTCCTCTACATTGATTTCTTTACGAGTTTTTTAACTGTTTTTTTTTCTCAAAAGTCGTACGTTAGGAAACGCCGGCACTATTTAATATTAAAAATCTGAAACATTTATTTGTAAAATAGTCTAAGAACTCATAACATAAATAACAACATTTAAAATAGGTTGTCATTTATAATTGGTGTACTGTGTTTTGAACGTGAAAAGAAAAAAAAATACATTTAAAAAAGAAAATATTATGGAACTGTAGAGGGACGAGGTGTGTTGTCCTTCGCACCAAAGAGAGGATCCTCCAACCAGGCGGGTGTTATGCCTGGCGGGCCACTGCTTGCCTGGCGGCGGTTGTATATATGCAAGTTGCACGGTAAACTTCACTTGCGCGATTCAGGATTTGACGCTTCGTTCTTATGTAGCTTGATAGATGTCGCTACAGAACATCTTGGCCACTACCTGTCATAGCTATATTAGATATAAAGTTATGTAGACCACCATCACTAGTGTAAGTAAATATTAGTGTCGGTGACACACATTAAAACCTGCTATAGAACTTGAAGGAATTATTAACGGTGGTGTCCCCTGACAGTTTGAAAAAAGTAATTTTATTAAACAAAATAATATGATTATATGACTATGACGAAAGAAAGAAGTGTAACAGCCTTGAGAGCTCTTGTCGGTGGAATTACCACTGTTGTCTTTTTTGTTTTACCTCTTCATGGATATCTAACAAGGATATTAATGAAGTAAGTAATGCTGTGAGCTGATGCACTCTTTGCCTCAGATTTTCGATCGTTGATGTTACTTTTACCTTTTATCCCAATGTTCCATAGGTATTGATTCTAATACGTAATGTAAAATAGATCCAGTATTTTAAAGGTAATGTAATTTATCTAGGAAAAACTGTTTGTGTAAATAAGTCTGGTTTACCTATGTATTATGTAAACATAGGTAATCACCTCTTAATAATTTGAGTGTTCATTTTATAAACTTTCCTTTAATTTTTTTTTCGGAAATATTTATAATTTTGTTGAATTTGGCATTCAAAGAATTATTCTGAAAAGCTATAAATTTGACCTGAAAGCGCATTAAACATACGTCCCGTGACATAATTACGTTATCGAATTATCTCTTCTTTAGCCATACTTTTGGCAAGAGGTTATGGTACGACAAAATTATTTCATGGCGCATGTTCGCTTAGCAGGACATGTGCAGTCCATCAACCTCAGTGTAGTGACATATAGCAACAATGTTGTTATTTTTCCACATGATATAGCAGAGTAATATATGGGGCGTTCTCCGACAGACGCGCTGGCCGCTCGCCAGCCCCGCGCTGCGGCCGTCGCGACGTCTTTGTCCGACCGACACTTACAACACACAATTATCAAACGAATACATCTACCTCTGATGTTACCCAGATTCAATAAAATTCACACGTTTCCGATCCCCATAATCGAGCCTGATACATCTTATATTGCAACCACTAAATTACCCGGTGCCGTATTTTAGCTGACGCCAGAAAACGCTTGTGCTGTGAACACTACTTACTTTTGGTATCGTTTGAATAGTATCTGTAGGTATTATAAATATACATATACACGGTTACTGGTAACTTGGGATAAATAGACTAAAATACAACAAAAAGGTACCGCACATTAGGTGTATGATTTTGGATATTATCACTTGTTTTTTTTTTGGAAATTTTCTATTTTGAGTCACAATTATTGTATTTGCTGCCGCTACAAATTATTTTCTTTTCTGATTTGTGTATCCAGTATAGACGCGAACAATATGTATAAAATGACACTAAATCTATTATGCCAAAACGTGTTTTATATAATAGGTAGGTAGGTACCGCTTGATGAAGATAGTCACTGGAATGAGAAAGTATGTAGAGTCACGGTCAAACAACCAGAATCTGAAAAATAACTTTGGCACATATTACAGACCATTGTCAACATTAATAACTTCATAACTAACAGAAACATAGAATTGTAGACTGTAAATAATTGCCGTGCGTTTAAAAATAATGTCGCGAAGACTCAAGTGCGCTAAGTGCGTGTTACAACTAATAATACATGATTAAATTGCGTGCCGCCATTATTTCTTCCGTTTAAATCACTAACTTTTGTTTATAGGTTCATAAAATACATATAGGTATTGTCATGACAAATGCTAAAGATTTCCACCTTGATAATACACAATACATAGAATTCCTTAAATACAGTACAATTATGTAATACGTAGTTTTATCCATTTTATGGCCCTTGAAACTTTACCCTTAAAAACTTATTTTTAAATAGTGCACCCAAAATCCATTGACGTTTCTGTGTTACGATATAAAAACTTTGAATTTGAAATAATATACAATGGTTCTCAAGTGAGCTTGAAAATGGTAATAGTCCTCTATTGTTAGGGACATTGACAAAACATTAAAATGATTTCATTGATTTTTAAATACTCGTTATTTTTTTTTATTTAAACAATTTATAGGGAAGTTATGCAGTCAACTTGTGTGTATACTTAAACTAAAATTATTTATTTACCAACCATTAAGCAGTGATAACCTAGCCTAGGGGTATGACTGGGTATGACCGACCACTGGACTGCCAAGTCTGGAGTTGGAATCCAAGGCACGCACCTCTGACTTTATGCGTAATTATCACTCGCTTTAACGGTTAAAGAAAACATCGTAAGAGCATCGTAACCTGCATGCCTGAGAGATTTTCTCGCCGGCATGTGAAGTCTGCCAACTCGTTTTAGGCTATCGTGGTAGACTATTTAGCCTAATCACTCTCATGCTGAGAGGAGACCCGTGCCCAGAAGTGGGGCAGTAGGTATATGGTTTGATGTTATTACCAAACCAGCGTAGTGTGGAACAACCACTGGCCATGTGGAGTGATGACTTGCGGAAGACATCGATTGGATAAAAGAACTGACGATCGGGCTCTGTGACGGTTATTAAAAGAGGCCTAACGTCCAGCAGTGGACGAATTTAGGCTGATGATGATGACAACGAAGCTAATAATATAAGAGAAGTTTGTAACAAATCACAGGCAATCATGGGCCGAGGACAGAAATAGAACAATTTATCGCTGAACATGTATATATATAAATACCCGTGGTAATTGTTCCCAGTGGCGTAATAAGCCTGCTTGAGATCTTCACTAGTCAAACTAAACGAACAAAACGAAATCATGATATTGAAATGAAACATCATCATTTTTTTTCCATCTATGTTGGGGTCGCCTTCTAGTCAAACCAGATGCGGCTAAATATTTTAAACGAAGCAAGAGAAAATGGACAAAAAGTCTAGTTCTTATTTTTTTATTTAAAAAATACTCAAATTTCATGAAAATTGGTTTGGTCTGTTTCACCAACTCTTAGTAAGTTTTCATTAAATTAGGTACTTGGCATAATCTCTTACAAACAGAGGCAAATATTTTTGCTTATCTAGAAGACGGACACTTTTACAAGCAAGACTTCTCTAAACCAAGCAATCAATGTAGCATCATTTATATTTTATACATATACATATGTATAAAATAGTATACATATAAAATAAATAAATAAATAAAATAAATCTTGGGACATTTTTACACAGCACCATCTAATCCCAAACTAAGCAGAGCTTGTACTATGGGTACTAGACAATGGATATAATACTTATATACTTTTTTTTTTGTAAATACATACTTATAATATATAAGAAACACCCAGACAATAACAAGTTTATGACATAAATGTTTGTGTTTTGTGGGAATCGAACCCACGACCTCGTGATCAGCAGTCCGGTACTCGAACCACTAGACCACAGACGTCGTCGAATATATATAGGTACACAAAGTATAATTTTGCGACATATACCTACCTACTCGTATTATAATTGCGACTAAATATACTTTTTCTTTTCACTTAAACTTAACACAAAACTCGCGTGACAATATTAACCAAAGCATATTATTATTCGTGCATAAAAGTTGCAATGTTGACCTAGAACGATAAAAAAACAATATTATTATTAATCTGTCTTACTTTGTCACGTGGTTCCGGGTGTTTTTCTAAACATGCGACTTATGTAAAGTCGTGGTAATTACGGTCGGCCTACTTGGTGGCTAATATACAAGGTTAATTCGAAGCCAGTGCAGTTTCATTAAAGTTTTTCAAGGAAAGTTATTATTAAAATTGACATTAAAACGTGTCGTTAGGATACTAATGACTGTAGTAAAAGTATTTAAGTAAATTAACTTTATTCTTTATAAAAATAGGTTTATGGTCAGCTTGCCGTGAACTTAGCTTTAATTTTCTGCATACATTTATTTGTAATAAATTTAAGTAATCAGAGTTAAATTACGTTTTAGTATCCAATCTCACAGAACACCACATTTTTTTAATAGAAATATAGTATTTTCTATTTAAACCTGAACAAACTATCACAAATGGGTACACAAAATACAAATTGATCTAGGTACTTACAAACCACAAGAACTCTTTAAATATCTCGGAACCCTACTCGGAAATTGCTTGTTTCGTCATACAAATTACTTTTTATTACTTTTACAAAAAAATAATCTTTTAAGTAATTAAGAAATCAAAATTAATTAAAGGTGATATCAAGCTACATACATTTTCAAAAAATTCTGGAAACGTATTTTAACAAAAAACACATTAGATATAGTTTTTATTTTTAATTAGGTAAGTTTACCTAATTAAAAATTGGTAAATTGCGCTCCCACGCAATATTTAGTAGATTATTAGCACTTTAATATTTTGTTTGAATTGAACTTGTTAGAACTATGTGCGCTCTTATAAGGTCAAATATTCTACTACCAGAGACGTCATAAACGCCATCTGCGACTAACAAATATTTACTTTTCGAACAGAAAACCCTATAATACCAAACCTGAAACCTATGTGGGTTTTTCTTTAATAAGCATGCTTGTCTATGGTTCAAAGTGCATCGATTGGAATGGATTCAGAATTGTTATTGGTTTTAAGCGAAGACAATTACCTATTTGTGAATTGCATTATAATTTCACAAATAGGCTTAGGTTATCTTCTATATCGGGTTTAATCCAGTCAAGCTGCGTAACTGCTTACCTTCGTCCATAATTGTATTACGACACTCCAGAAGAGGCACATGTTGTGTCATAATAATAATATAATAATGAACGATCTCACTGTAAACTAGCGGCCTGTACGATAGGGAAGAATTAGGCTGGACTCACCCATCCGGAATTTTCATAATCTGAATTCAAGAAAGCCCAGAATGTCATACAAAGTAATTGTTTACCACACATTCTGATTTTTTCAGATTATAAAAATCTCAGATCAATCTTTACTTTGAACACAAAACGTCCTCAAAAAAAATACTTCTTTCCGTTTGAAAATCCTCCCACACTAGTAGCTACTATGACGAAATTGCCATTCGTAAAATAAAATTAAACATAAAAATATAGTGCACGAATGGCAATCGACCAAAATATTGAAAATTGCCCTTCGTGTAATACGTCAGTTGCCATTCGGATAATTGCCATTTAAATCATTGCCCTTCCTGGAATACATCCTTTTTTGGTGTGAAAAATTCTCATACCTTATATTATCGTCTGCTACCTGGGACGTAGCAGGTTGAACTCGTACCGAGTAAAAACCTGCCTCCCCTTGCCATATGACAACATCATGGACCCATTTACTGTCCTACTGCTGGGCACGGGTCTCCTCTCAGTATCAGAGGGATAAGGCTATAGTCCACCACGCTGGCCTAGTGC